>JBBGZY010000648.1:380000-980000 GCA_037952925.1 Lithobates clamitans
GTGAAGTGAACAGCCTCAGATACACAGAGATGAAACAAATCTGCAATGAATGGGAGGCAGTTATCGGGCGCTTTACAGGCGCTATTTCTAGCACTAAAAAGCCTGAAAACTGCCTCAGTGTGAAAGATCTCTTAATGGTATCAGAATAATAAAATTGCTCCCTCAATGCAAGGCAAGGACTGTTCCTTTTTTAATAAAAATAGTATGAAGCTATAAATATAAAAGTGTTTTTTTTTTTTTTTTTTGTGCCTCTTATCTCTCACAACAGCGATAGGCTGGACAGTGCTGGACCGTTCTCATAGTAATGGTGGTTTCTGCAAGCTGTCACTTTTACTGAGATGAGCAGGAATCCATTAATGCCCCGGAGTGCTGGGAAAATGAGCTCCAGCCATGGAGAGGGGCTCAGATTACAAGCTATTCTGGTCTCTAGGAATCGCACAAAGCGCTTAAGAGGAAAGACAAGGAACAGTGCAGACTGCCTGCTGCTCAATGCCAAACATATGCTGCATTTTAAGCTGTGTGTATATATTATATATACTGTACCTGAGTGTGTGACAAAAAAAAAAAATCTACTCCAAAGGACACAACTGTCTTTCTTTGTTGTTTTTTTTGTTGTTGTTTTTTGTTGTGGTTTTTCTTCATGTCATTTGGATTATTTAAAGGGAGGATTTGCTTTTATTTATCAGCCGTATTAGACGTGGACGATCCTTAGAAAATGCCCAACCAAAAATGAAACCCCCTATAGCAGGGATTTGCAATTAGCGGACCTCCAGCTGTTGCAGAACTACAAGTCCCATGAGGCATAGCAAGACTCTGACAGCCACAACCATGACATCCAGAGGCAGAGGCATGATGGGACTTGTAGTTTTGTTACAGCTGAAGGTCCGCTAATTGCTTATCCCTGCTCTATAGGCTTCAGTTACTTATTATTATTATTATTATTATTATATAGGATTTATATAGTGCCAACAGTTTGCACAGCACTTTACAACAAGTGGGCAGACAGTACAATTACAATACAATTCAATACAGGAGGAATCGGAGGGCCCTCCCTGCTCGTTGGAGCTTACATGACATGTGCATCTAAAGTAGTTGTTTATTTTAGGTACTTATAGTTTCATACACTATATTGCCAAAAGTATTGGGACACCTGCCTTTACAAGCACATGAACTTTAATTGCATCTTAGTCCGCAGGGGTTCAATATTGAGTTGGCCCACCCTTTGCAGCTATAACAGCTTCAACTCTTCTGGGAAGGCTGTCCACAAGGTTTAGGAGTGTGTCTATGGGAATGTTTGACCATTCTTCCAGAAGCACATTTGTGGACGAGAAGGCCTGCCTCGTAGTCTCCGCTCTAATTCATTCCAAAGGTGTTCTATCGGGTTGAGGTCAGGACTCTGTACAGGCCAGTCAAGTTCCTCCACCCCAGACTCCCTCATCCATGTCTTTATGGACCTTGCTTTGTGCACTGGTGCGCAGTCATGTTGGAACAGGAAGGGGCCATCCCCAAACTGTTCCCATAAAGTTGGGAGCATGAAATTGTCCAAAATGTCTTGGTATTCTGAGGTCTATGAATTCCCTTCACTGGAACTAAGGGGCCAAGACAACCCCACACCATAATCCCCCCTCCACCAAATGATTTGGACCGCACAAATGCGCTTCTGGAAGAATGGTCAAACATTCCCATATGGCCCGTACACACGATACGAATATCGTACGAACATTTTCGCTTAATAGTCGCAAGTAGAAATTGAATAGCTACATAAAGTCCCGAAAATTCTCGTAGGACAGAAAAAAAATCGGAAGTGATGTCATGTGTTGTAATGTATTTGTATTGAATTTCCGGCTAAAAACTATACTGACTAACCGAAAATTGTAAGATCTGGAATCGTACGAGGAAAATTTTCGTGCATGCCCGATCGAATAAGATCGGATGAACGGTCGTGATCGGCTGTCGAAAGTAGTGTACACACGATCCGAAAATCATACGATCCTTCCTCGGTCGACCGTTTTCGTACGATATTCGGATCGTGTGTACGGGCCGTTAGACACACTCCTAAACCTTGTGGACAGCCTTCCCAGAAGAGTTGAAGCTGTTATAGCTGCAAAGGGCGGGCCAACTCAATATTGAACACTACGGACTAAGACTGGGATGTCATTAAAGTTCACGGCTTAGGAGATATTCACCTTTCATACAGCCGCTGATGTCATTGAAGTGAAGGTCTGGTGAAGGTCCGTCGTATCATGCTGGAACGGAGGACCCCCGCATGCATGCGCGGGAGTGACGTCATTGTGGCTCTGGCCACTCACAGCGCCGGAGCCGGCGAAGTAGCCTCTCTGCCCCCTCAGCGCTGACTGAGTTGGGCTGCGGGAGCATCATTCTAAGGTGAGTATTTTGTAATGTGCTAGTATGCGATGTATACTAGCACATTATGCCATTGTCTTGCAGGCTTTTTTTTTTTTTTTCCTTTTTTTTTTTTTCAGTGGTTTACTACCGCTTTAAAGCTTATCTGAGAGTTCAGAAAAAATGGGGGAAAAGCTGGAGTTATGCCGCGTACACACGGTCCGACGGACTTTCGACGGACTTTCGACGGACTTTCGACGGACTTTCGACGGACTTTCGACGGACTTTCGACGGACTTTCGACGGATTTTCGACGGACTTTCGACGGACTTGCGGCAGACTTTCTAACGAACGGACTTGCCTACATACTATCACACAAAAGTCCGACGGGTTCGTACATGATGACGTACACCGCACTAAAATAAGGAAGTTGATAGCCAGTAGCCAATAGCTGCCCTAGCGTGGGTTTTTGTCCGTCGGACTAGCATACAGACGAGCGGATTTCTGGGTCTGGCGTAGTTACGACGTAAAGATTTGAAGCATGTTCCAAATCTAAAGTCTGTCAGATTTGCGGCTGGAAAAGTCCGCTGAAAGTCCGGGGAAGCTCACACTCGATCGGATTGTCAGCCGTATTTTGTCCGTCGGACTTTTGTAGACGAAATGTCCGACCGTGTGTACACGGCATTACACTCTTCAGAGCTCAGTGAGGAGAGCTCTGGGAGCTGATTGGAGGGAAGGGACACACCCGTCACACAGGAACAGAGCTGAGGCTGTCAGTGTGGTGCTCCCTCCCCTGTCACCATTTTTCTCTTGGTGTCGGGGAAAGCTTGTCAGAAGTGATTCATGCTAATAGCAGAGGAAAGAAGGAGCATACAGAAATGACACGTTGTGCTACTAACAGAGACACACTATAGAGGGGATATGCTTCGTTCATATTTCATGTCTGAGGTTTACAACGTCCTCCCTTTTTAACCTGTTTTTTCTTTAAAATATGGATCAGGATGTGCGTAAAAAATGTGCAAGTCACAAGACAAACGTTTCTCAGGTGAACGGTCCTGTAATTACTCAGACACTGAAAATATGCTCTAGTTTGCCTTTAAAGAATGTGTCTTGGTTAGAGTTGGTAAGTCTCGACATTCTCACATACTGGACACACCTTGTTCTGGCGAGCGTGCACCCACATACTGGTTTGGCTTGTTAATCAAGTCCTCCTCTTCATCGATTTTTGTCCCTTTTTTTAAACACTTATTATCAAAGCCTCGGCAACAAGGCCGGCTGTAACGCAAGGGCTGCGCCAATTGGGTCTGCTTGGCAGGACGTGTTTTTTTTTTTTTTTTTTTATGTTCCGTACAGACAGCAGCCCGTGGCCAGGAGGTTCCCCTCCGCAAAAACCTTTCGGCTACCTGGAATTTGTCATTGGCCTTCCTCTAGATTGGGTGACAAGGCAGCGCGGGTTTACGCGCGTTTCAATTCGCTGACGACCCTAATCAAAAATGTGGGGTTTAGACGCGAGCTCTGTGCGTTTTTTCTTTTTTTTTTTTCTTTTTAAATGTATGAACCAGAGTTAGCAGATGTTCCCGGCCTAGGAACAATGCAGGAAAACCTGATAAGACGGTCGTGCAGATTTCCGAAGGACGTTGCCATTTGAAAGATAAACTGAAATATGTGTTGAATTAGTGCGATGACGAACGATCGGCATGAGCACAGCACATGTAATAGGAAAAAAAAAAAAATTCAAGACGAGCTGACAGCAAGTAGGAGTGTGGAAAATACGAAGGTGACGTGAAGAGGGAATTGTTCTTGTATATTGACATTGTTTTGTCATAATAAACACTTTAAAGCTGCAGTAATCATCATTGCGTGTTTCACATCTTCAGCGCACATGTACGCTTCAGGGAAAGGAAGTCGTTATTAAAAAGGCGCATTGTTATTATTTTTTACATTTTTTTTTTTATTGCGGTACTCCTGGGCTCAGAGTTTTATTTTATGATTCAGACCATATTTGATAAAGATGTAACTAGACATCTTCATTTAAAGTGGATCCCTAGCCAAAACTTTTTTTTTTTATATAAGATGAAAGGATAGAGCTTTTTAAATCTGAAAGCCACTACTTCTACTAACTCACAGTGTGCTTTAGAATCTGCAGTAAGTTAGTGTGCCTTGTTTCCTGGCTGGTGGACATTCAGCATCTAGCACTGTCCTCCTTAAAGTGGTTCTAAAGGTTTTTCTACCTTAATGCATTCTATGCGTCACCGTGATACTAAAGGTTCAAGTTTTATTTTTTAAAAATAACAAACATGTCGTACTTACCTCCCACTGTGCAGTTTGTTTTGCACAGAATGGCCCCGATCACCATCTTCTGGGGTCCCTTGGCGGCTACTCCATGCAATAGATAACCCCAGGGGTCTCAAACTGGCGGCCCTCCAGCTGTTGCGAAACTACAAGTCCCATGAGGCATTGCAAGGCTGACAGTTACAAACATGACTCCCGCAGGCAGAGGCATGATGGGACTTGTAGTTTTGCAACAGGTGGAGGGCTGCCAGTTTGAGACCCCTGCCCTAGGAGAAGGGCTCTCCCAGGCGGGTTATCTTGCGGGCGCGCTCCAGAGTCCATCATTCAGCGTCCATAGCCGCCGACTGCAGGACTCGGCCCCCCCCCCCCAGCGGCTGGGTCATTGGATTTGATTGACAGCAGCGGGAGCCAATGGCTGTGCTGCCATCAATCTATCCAATGAAGAGACGAAAACCCTGGGCAGAGAGACTGCGCGTCCTCGGTGTGGGACATTCCAGGGCTCAGGTGAGTAAAACGTGGGGGCTGGGGGGCCACTGACTGACAGAAGTTTTTTCCCCTTATTGCATCCTAAACAACAGGAGGGTTTACAACCTCTTTAAGGTAAAAGACCTTCTGGGTGCAGCTCTCCCAGCCACCCTTTATACCTTTCTTAGCTGCATCTCGATCCAGCGATGTGCATGAAAGCAACGGCTCTCATACGTCTCTCTATTCTCATTGGTTCCTGCTGCTGTCAATCACAGCCAATGAGTAGAGAGTGGGGAGGGGCAGGGCCGAGCCACACTGTGTGAATGGAAACATAGAGTGTGGGAGTGTTCCTATAGCAAGGGGGGAGGATCCAGGACTGCCGACGAGGGACCCAAAAAGAAGAGGATCGGGGCTGCTCTGTGCAAAAACATTACACAGAGCAGACAAGTGTAACATGTTTGTTATTTTTACATAAAAAATGTGTTTCCTAGCTGGCCATACATGGTTCAGTAGTTTTTTGTTTTGTTTTTTGGAAAGATTGGCTGATGACTGTGATTGGCTGTCACCGTGGTCACATGATCGCGAGGCAGTCCTGCCAGCCAGCGATCGCTCAACAGCTGTATTTAACTGCTCAGTCTACTTACTTGGAGCGCACAGTGAGTATGCTCTAAGCCAATGTTTATCAATCTTTTTTTCAGTCAAGGCACCCTTTCAAATTATGGACAGTCTCGAGGCACCCCATTCTAAATTGTAAAAAACGATTACAAGACCCCTTTCACACTGGGGTTTTTCAGGCACTTTAGCGCTGGAAATAGCCTCTGCTAAGAGCCTGAAAATCGCCTCCCATTCATGCCTGTGTGACTTTTCACACCCGGGCGGTGCGCTTGCGGGGCGTTTGGAAAAGTCCTGCAAGCAGCGTCTTTGGGCCGGGTTAGGAGTGCTGTATTTAGCGCTCCCAAAATGCCCTGCCCATTGGAATGAATGGGCAGCGCTTTCAAAGTGCCTGAAAAGGGCTTTGAAAGCGCAGAAAAATTGGAGTTTTTAACCCCAATTTGGGGTAAAAAGCGCCCTGCTAGCGGCCGAAAGGTTCGCAAAAGTGCTGCATAAACAGCGCTAAAGCACTGCTAAAACGAGCGTCTCTTTACCGCGGGCACGGCCCCAGTGTGAAAGGGGTCTAATAGTTTTACATAATGCATCAACATCCACATACCCAATGTTTAACCGGCTACACACTAGGTATACACACCGATATAGTTTTTTCAGCACTAATAGCCGATAACAGGTGCCGATATTCTGTACATTTAAGGTTTTGAAAAATCAACACAATGTCTACACAAATCTGGTGTAAACTGAACATGGGGTGTTACCTGCCACCCATATGCAGCTTGTCACCGTCACCTGCCACCCATATGCAGCTTGTCACCGTCACCTGCCACCCATATGCAGCTTGTCACCGTCACCTGCCACCCGAATGCAGCTTGTCACCGTCACCTGCCACCCGAATGCAGCTTGTCACCTGCCACCCGAATGCAGCTTGTCACCTGCCACCCGAATGCAGCTTGTCACCTGCCACCCGTATGCAGCTTGTCACCTACACCTGCCACCCGTATGCAGCTTGTCACCTGCCGCCCGTATGCAGCTTGTCACCTGCCACCCGAATGCAGCTTGTCACCTGCCACCCGAATGCAGCTTGTCACCTGCCACCCATATGCAGCTTGTCACCTGCCGCCCGTATGCAGCTTGTCACCTGCCACCCGAATGCAGCTTGTCACCTGCCACCCGAATGCAGCTTGTCACCTGCCGCCCGAATGCAGCTTGTCACCTGCCACCCGAATGCAGCTTGTCACCTGCCACCCGAATGCAGCTTGTCACCTGCCGCCCGAATGCAGCTTGTCACCTGCCACCCGAATGCAGCTTGTCACCTGCCACCCGAATGCAGCTTGTCACCTGCCACCCGAATGCAGCTTGTCACCTGCCACCCGAATGCAGCTTGTCACCTGCCACCCATATGCAGCTTGTCACCGTCACCGTCACCTGCCACCCGTATGCAGCTTGTCACCTACACCTGCCACCCGTATGCAGCTTGTCACCTACACCTGCCACCCGTATGCAGCTTGTCACCTGCCGCCCGTATGCAGCTTGTCACCTGCCGCCCGTATGCAGCTTGTCACCTGCCACCCGTATGCAGCTTGTCACCTGCCACCCGTATGCAGCTTGTCACCTGCCACCCGTATGCAGCTTGCCACAGTCACCTGCCACCCGTATGCAGCTTGCCACAGTCACCTGCCACCCGTATGCAGCTTGCCACAGTCACCTGCCACCCGTATGCAGCTTGCCACAGTCACCTGCCACCCGTATGCAGCTTGCCACAGTCACCTGCCACCCGTATGCAGCTTGTCACAGTCACCTGCCACCCGTATGCAGCTTGCCACCTGCCACCCGTATGCAGCTTGCCACAGTCACCTGCCACCCGTATGCAGCTTGTCACCTGCCGCCCGTATGCAGCTTGTCACCTGCCGCCCGTATGCAGCTTGTCACCTGCCACCCGTATGCAGCTTGTCACCTGCCACCCGTATGCAGCTTGCCACAGTCACCTGCCACCCGTATGCAGCTTGTCACAGTCACCTGCCACCCATATGCAGCTTGCCACCTGCCACCCGTATGCAGCTTGCCACAGTCACCTGCCACCCGTATGCAGCTTGTCACCGTCACCTGCCACCCGTATGCAGCTTGTCACAGTCACCTGCCACCCGTATGCAGCTTGTCACAGTCACCTGCCACCCGTATGCAGCTTGTCACAGTCACCTGCCACCCGTATGCAGCTTGTCACCGTCACCTGCCACCCGTATGCAGCTTGCCACCTGCCACCCGAATGCAGCTTGTCACCTGCCACCCGAATGCAGCTTGTCACCTGCCGCCCGTATGCAGCTTGTCACCTGCCACCCGAATGCAGCTTGTCACCTGCCACCCGAATGCAGCTTGTCACCTGCCGCCCGAATGCAGCTTGTCACCTGCCACCCGAATGCAGCTTGTCACCTGCCACCCGAATGCAGCTTGTCACCTGCCGCCCGAATGCAGCTTGTCACCTGCCACCCGAATGCAGCTTGTCACCTGCCACCCGAATGCAGCTTGTCACCTGCCACCCGAATGCAGCTTGTCACCTGCCACCCGAATGCAGCTTGTCACCTGCCACCCATATGCAGCTTGTCACCGTCACCGTCACCTGCCACCCGTATGCAGCTTGTCACCTACACCTGCCACCCGTATGCAGCTTGTCACCTACACCTGCCACCCGTATGCAGCTTGTCACCTGCCGCCCGTATGCAGCTTGTCACCTGCCGCCCGTATGCAGCTTGTCACCTGCCACCCGTATGCAGCTTGTCACCTGCCACCCGTATGCAGCTTGTCACCTGCCACCCGTATGCAGCTTGCCACAGTCACCTGCCACCCGTATGCAGCTTGCCACAGTCACCTGCCACCCGTATGCAGCTTGCCACAGTCACCTGCCACCCGTATGCAGCTTGCCACAGTCACCTGCCACCCGTATGCAGCTTGCCACAGTCACCTGCCACCCGTATGCAGCTTGTCACAGTCACCTGCCACCCGTATGCAGCTTGCCACCTGCCACCCGTATGCAGCTTGCCACAGTCACCTGCCACCCGTATGCAGCTTGTCACCTGCCGCCCGTATGCAGCTTGTCACCTGCCGCCCGTATGCAGCTTGTCACCTGCCACCCGTATGCAGCTTGTCACCTGCCACCCGTATGCAGCTTGCCACAGTCACCTGCCACCCGTATGCAGCTTGTCACAGTCACCTGCCACCCATATGCAGCTTGCCACCTGCCACCCGTATGCAGCTTGCCACAGTCACCTGCCACCCGTATGCAGCTTGTCACCGTCACCTGCCACCCGTATGCAGCTTGTCACAGTCACCTGCCACCCGTATGCAGCTTGTCACAGTCACCTGCCACCCGTATGCAGCTTGTCACAGTCACCTGCCACCCGTATGCAGCTTGTCACCGTCACCTGCCACCCGTATGCAGCTTGCCACCTGCCACCCGAATGCAGCTTGTCACCTGCCACCCGAATGCAGCTTGTCACCTGCCGCCCGAATGCAGCTTGTCACCTGCCGCCCGAATGCAGCTTGTCACCTGCCACCCGAATGCAGCTTGTCACCTGCCACCCGAATGCAGCTTGTCACCTGCCACCCGAATGCAGCTTGTCACCTGCCACCCATATGCAGCTTGTCACCTACACCTGCCACCCGTATGCAGCTTGTCACCTACACCTGCCACCCGTATGCAGCTTGTCACCTGCCGCCCGTATGCAGCTTGTCACCTGCCGCCCGTATGCAGCTTGTCACCTGCCGCCCGTATGCAGCTTGTCACCTGCCGCCCGTATGCAGCTTGTCACCTGCCACCCGTATGCAGCTTGTCACCTGCCACCCGTATGCAGCTTGCCACAGTCACCTGCCACCCGTATGCAGCTTGCCACAGTCACCTGCCACCCGTATGCAGCTTGCCACAGTCACCTGCCACCCGTATGCAGCTTGCCACAGTCACCTGCCACCCGTATGCAGCTTGCCACAGTCACCTGCCACCCTTATGCAGCTTGTCACAGTCACCTGCCACCCGTATGCAGCTTGTCACCTGCCACCCGTATGCAGCTTGCCACAGTCACCTGCCACCCGTATGCAGCTTGTCACAGTCACCTGCCACCCGTATGCAGCTTGCCACCTGCCACCCGTATGCAGCTTGCCACAGTCACCTGCCACCCGTATGCAGCTTGTCACCGTCACCTGCCACCCGTATGCAGCTTGTCACAGTCACCTGCCACCCGTATGCAGCTTGTCACAGTCACCTGCCACCCGTATGCAGCTTGTCACAGTCACCTGCCACCCGTATGCAGCTTGTCACCGTCACCTGCCACCCGTATGCAGCTTGTCACCGTCACCTGCCACCCTACACTACAGTATTTTTTTTTTGTACCGGCAAATGCCTCCCGACATTCTGCTCATGTGTATGGGGTTTTGGAGGTGTTTTTTCCTTCCAAAGCAAATACACTTTTGCACACTGGTACTGACTAGTATTCCAGTGTTTCTCTTCTTCCTCAGTTTTTCTTCATCACTCAGCTAATGGGACCCCAGCGCTGACGGAGAGGGGCAGGGGAGATTCAAACAAGGATGCTGTGTGGACGACAGACATCCTCCTTATCAACTGATGATGCTATTGGTTGTTAGGATGCTGGCGGCTAGAAGGTCATAATGGCGCACAATGAAAACCTGTGGCTCTGTGTAACTAAAAGGCAGGTTTGATCCACCCTCTGGCTTGTATACAATTTTTAGGCATTTTTGCCAAGGCACCCCTGAAGAAACCTCAAGGCACCCTGGTTGAAAAAGGCTACTCTAAGCTCAGCGTGGGCGTTAAAGCTGTGTTAGGTGGTTGTAAAGGGGTTAATTTTTTTATCCTTAATTTACTGCTAGCATTAGTAAATAGATAGGAAAGTATATCCTATTTACTTGTTTTAAACTTTTTATATTTTACATTTCTTCAGTTACTTCCTGGTTTCTTGTCTGGGCCAGTGATGTCATACATCCCAGGAGTCTTCAGGAGGAGAGGAGGGGTTTTCTCTGCTAAGCACGCCCTCCTGCATGCATGCTTGGGCTAAGAGCAGATGGATTCCAGGAAGTAAATGCTATACGAATCATCTGCCCTTACTCAAGATGGCCACGGCCAGAAATACTAGGGAGATGTTTTTCAAAGTGAGCACGAAGACATGGATGGATTGGAGGAGGTTGCTTTGAATATTAAAAACAATTTAAATAGTGTTTTTGGTTTGTGGTGCTCAGATGCAGTGAAAATCCTCCTTAAGATGTCCAGAAACATTTTGATTGGCAGCAGAAGTCCGGTACCAGTGCAATATTTTTCGGTAATTTTCTCTGCCTGCATTCCTTCTATACAATAATCAAAAGTATCAGAATGAATCATGTTGAAAAAAAAAAAAAGATTACCGGCCCCAGTTTGGTCATAATAATTTTAATAGAGTTTCAATTCTATTTCAGGTCCTGCAACAAGTCCACCCCACACTGTCCGCTAAAGAGGACTCCTTGTACTACATTGAAGAACTCATCCTGCAGCTCCTTAATAAGCTTTGTATTGCCCAGCCAAGGACAGTTCAGGATGTGGAGGTAAGATGCCAGGGTATGGAGCTCTTCCCATCAGCAACAGACACTGTGTGTATAATAACCAGGACTTTTTTTTTCTCAGAAAATAGGTACAGGAACTCAACCGTGACCCCCAAAACCCCCTTGACCCCCACAAACACCCTCCAAACAGCATCAAATACTGGGTGTGGTCATATTTCACTAACAGTGGGAGGGTCTTAAAAGGGCATTAAATACCAGGAGTACATTATGTGCAGAGGTCATGGGTGCACTACGTGCAGAGTTCAGGGTTGCGCTACACACAGAGTGCAGAGTTCCGCCTTCCTCCATAGCTGTTTGCCTCTGCATCCCCATCCACATCTCACTTTCACCAGCTGGCTTTTGGACCTCCCGGCACAGTGTAAATGGCTCTGCCTCTCTCACTTGCAGGGAGATCATCCTGTCGAGGTGTCGGCATCTGCACTGCACCCCAGGCACCCACATCCCCCTTGTCCCCATGCCGCACTCAGTGGGAGCCACTAAGGAGACCAGATTTGTGGGGACTGCTGAGAGACCAGCTGTCACTTGTAAACACAGAAGTCGGACTTTGTGTTTTACAAGTGATAGTGCTGAGCAGGGAGCACAGGGCCTGAGCCAAAGGTGGTGGAACTGAGTTCCACCAAGTTCCAGCTGAAAAAAAAAAAGCCCTGATAATAACAACCTATATTCTGTTATGGGTTGAATGAATCTGTTATTGTACATTTGCAGACAATGAATGTCCATAGTAGGGGAGAGTGAGATGATTTTATCCCAGTATCTATCTTGCCCTACAGTCATGATATGAATGGCTGTTGCAAATGGCTAAAGTTAAGTTTCTTTGCAAGACTGCTAGATGTACCATTGCCCAGTATACACGATGAGAAAATTGGACGCAAAATACAACTTTCAGAGCGATCGTCCGATAATCTGTTCGTTGGTATACAGCTTTCGAGAGCCGATCACAACAGTTCATCCCAAATTATCCAAAGGGGACAAGCACAAAAAATTTTCTTGTAACGGAACAAACAGTTTTCGTTTATTCAGTACAGTTTTCGTCCATAAAAAAAAAAATCAAGTGACCAAGACCACACATGCTCGGAAACAAAAGAATACTGATGTGGAAAGTAATAAAACAACCAGGCAGTGAATTTCCCAAAGAGCAAGAGGCTTTATTAACAATACAATACGTTACATCACCATGGAAAGTTGTATTTAGTCTTACGAGAATTTTTGTAACTCTAGTAACCTATTGGTTTTCTATATAAAACTAGCATGCAAAAAAAAAAAAAGGGACAATTATTCGCCCGTTACTCTACCCTAATCATGTGTACCAGGCTAATGCCTCGTACACACATTCCGATTTATTGTACGACGTATCATTCGCATTTTGTTGTATAAAACTAATACGGGCAGTCCCCGAGTTACGAACGGGCTAGGGACTGTAGGTTTGTTCTTAAGTCGAATATGTTTCGTAAGTCGGAACAGCATGGGCAGAACGGCAGATATGTTGTTTTCCGATGTTACGTCGAATGTGCCCGCCGTCGAAAAGGGTTCGTCGAATGTGCCCGCCGTTGAAAAGGGTCAGTCGAATGTGCCCGCCGTCGAAAAGGGTCCGTCGAATGTGTCCGCCATCGAAAAGGGTTCGTCGAATGTGCCCGCCGTCAAAAAGGGTTCGTCTAATGTGCCCGCCGTCAAAGGGTCCGTCGAATGTGCCCGCCATCGAAAAGGGTTCGTGGAATGTGCCCGCCGTCGAAAAGGGTTCGTCGAATGTGCCCGCCGTCAAAAAGGGTTCGTCGAATGTGCCGCTTTCGAAAAGGGTTCGTCGAATGTGCCCGTCGTCAAAGGGTTCGTCGAATGTGCCGCCGTCAAAAAGGGTTCGTCGAATGTGCCCGCCGTCGAAAAGGGTCCGTCGAATGTGCCCGTTGTCAAAGGGTTCGTCGAATGTGCCCGCTTTCGAAAAGGTTCCGTCAAATGTGCCCGCCACCCCGTTTGTAAGTAGGAGTCGTTCGCAAGTCAGATGTTCGTAACTCAGGGACTTCCTGTATCGAATACAACCGTGCAAAATGTGCTCTACGAAAAATAAGATTTTTGTCGTACGATTCTGGAAAAACCTCTGGTGTGCGTAGCTACGTATCTGAAATGATGTCAAATACATGTGACCCCTGTGTCCTTCTGGTTTATTTTCGTGTTTACGATCATGCGTGGTGTTTACCTGTCGATTTTTTAGCGAACGCATACTGTACTGAATAAACGATTGTTGTATGATGCGCTGTCGTCCGAGTAAAGTTTTCGTGTTTGTCCCTTCGGAATTTTGTTGGACAGACTGTCATGATCGGCTGTCGAAAGCTGTGTACTAACGATCAGATTATCGAACGATCTATCCGGATTTTTATCATCCGATAATCGGAAAGTGTGTACGAGGCATAAGGCTCGGTTCACACTACCCCGACTCCCTACTTTTGAGTCCAACTTTTGTTGTGACTTTTTACACTTTTGTGGCATTGAAATCGGATTAAAGTAGGGCAGGAACCTTTTCTGAAGTCAGACAGACTTGTTTAGTATCAGTTGAGACAGTGGTTCTCAACTCCTGTCCTCAGGACCCACGAACAGGCCAGATTTTAAGTATTACCTTAGGGAGATAAAGACTAGAATACTGCAATCACTGAGCAGCAAATGATATCACCTGTGATGTGTTTCAGTTATCTTGCAAGCCTGGCCTGTTAGTGGGTCCAGAGGACAGGAGTTGAGAACCACAGGGTTAAGACCAGGGACGTGCAGTGAGGTCAGTGGCTGGTGAGGCTCTGGCGAGTATTAGAGCCAGATACACACAGGTTGCATACGCCACGAAAGCGAGAGCAATAATTCTAGCACTAGACCTCCTCTGTAACTCTAAACATGTAACCTGTAAATATTTTTAAAGCGTCGCCTATGGAGATTTTTAAGTACTGACGTTTGGCTCCATTCCACAAGTGTGCGCAGTTTTAAAGCATGGCATGTCTATTTACTTGGCGTAACATCATCTTTTCACATTATAAAAAAAACCTTACTAACTTTACTAACCCACTAACTTTAGTGGGGTTTTTTTGTATTCATGAAACCGTTTTTTTTTTTCCGCAAAAAAAAAACAAACACGTTTTGAAAAATTGTTGCGCAAATACTGTGTAACATAAGTTACACAGCAATCACCATTTTATTCCCTAGGGTGTCTGCTAAAACAATATATATAATATTTGGTGGTTCTGAGTAATTTTCTAGCAAAAAAATTATGATTTTTTTACATGTAGGAGAAAAGTGTCAGAATTGGCCTGGGTGGCGAGGGGTTAATCACCATAAGTAATATACAAATAATTATTATATATTGTTTGTAAGGTAAATTACTTTATTTTCAAAAACTGTACTCACGCAGGTGGCTTAACGGACAAATTACTGAAGTTTAAAGTTATAACTTCCAATCCGTAATTTCACAGTAAATAGATAATTAATAAATGATTATCTTTATAACATATAGCATATACATTTATGATTTAGCTTGTACCTTTTCAGCAGCAGAAGATTCTCATTCTCCCTCTTAACTGTGTGAGAAAAACATAGGATTATGGGTAAATCTTGTACACATAAATCCCATGCTTTTTCCTTCTAGTTAAGAGGGCTGGGCTGGAAGGGAGCATTTGTGTTTCAGGTTGATCCGAGCGGGCCATCCATAGACTCCTATGGGGAGACATGTCAGCGGAGATATGTCCGCTAAAAACACACGTATGGTGATACGTTCACCATTCGTCTTGGCGAGTCGGAACGAATGAGATCTGATGAAAACAGACATGCTGTCCGTTTTCGTCAGAATTCTCCATAGGAATCAGTGGTGCTTGGACAGGTCCCTCCCCGCTCAGTGAGCAGAGACGGACCTGTCTTCCGCCGGCTTAGCGGAGATCAACGGAGCGGTCTCCTACTGAGCTGGCAGACTCGGCTAAATGGATCCGCCTTGTGTGAATGAGGCCTTAGACACATGCCCCCTTCTATGACACTGCAGTGAGAGGAGAGCCTCCACTGCGGCATTTTTATTGGACAGCTTGTTCCAATGGTGCTTTACCATTGGTCCAAGACTCCAAGCTGTCCATTGAGCTCAGTGCTTCTGACAAGAAGTGAGAAGAAGCACTGTGAGCTCATCCTCTCTGTCTTCTACAAACCGAGTGTGCCAGCTTGTATTTAAACTGGCCGCTCTGTATGTAGTCTCTGAAAGGCTGCACAAGAAGCCCTGTATCTCCGAAACCATAGGTGGCAGGAGCCCCAAATTTTGACCAGTGTGGTGGGGTAGGACTTCAGCTGCCCCCCCCCCCCCCCCCCCCAGGTCTCTGAGCTACGACCCCTAAAGGACTGCGTGTCCCTGGTTAAGACCGCTCTCATAGGGAAAAATTACATTTCACATGTCATCCAACTTGGGGTCTCACAAGTTGAAACCTATGATGCATCAGTGTGAAGTGAACCTTAAAGTGTTTCTAAGGCCTGGTTCATACTGGTGCGACATACGCTCCGACTTTGAGAGCACATGTTGCATGACGTGTATCATTCTACAAGGAAGTGAGCTGCCATCTAGATAAAGGAGGGCCAGTGGATGCGGTGTATCTGGATTTTACGAAAGCATTTGTTACAGTCCCCCACAAACGCTTAAGCTTCGTTCACACGATCCAAGTGTTGGCCAACCGAGTGTCTGATTTTTGTCTTCAGGGCGTGTGCCTGAATCTTGCCTTGCATACTTAACGGTACACAATTGTCGGCTAACAAACACAAACGTAGTGACGTACTATGAGGAATTTCAGCTCTTGAGCACCACCCTTTGGGCCCCTTCTGCTAATTTCGTGCCTGGTGAGCATTGATTCCGAGCATGCGTGTGTGTACTTTCAACTTTTGTGTGACGAACTTGTGTACTGACCATCAGAAAATCTGACAACCAACTGTTGTCTGCCGAAAATTTACTAGCATGTCATCCAACATTTGTTGGCAGAAAGTTGGACAACAATTGTCTGATGGAGCGTACTACCAGTCGGATTTTAGGACAACAGTCTGTCAACAGACAACCCCCTGCCAACAATCAGATCGTGTGTACGAGGCTTAAATCTACAAGCTGAGGTCTGAAGGCATGGACCATAGGTCTTGGATAGAAAACTGGCTAAGGGGTCATGTCCAAAGGGTGGTGATAAATAATGTGTACTCCGAATGGTTAGTGGGGTACCCCAGGGCTCTGTCCTGGGACCAATTCTGTTTAATTCATTTATAAATGATATAGAGGGATAGCTCAATCTCAGATCTCAGTGCTTGCTGACGACACAAAAATATGCAGGGCAATAACAACACAGCAGGATATAGAAACTTTTACAAGAGGACCTGAATAAATTAGTGGAGTGGGCTACTGCATGGCAAATGAACTTTAACATTAAAAAAATTTAAGATAATGCACTTGAGGGGTAAAAATATAAACGCAAGTTACTCATTAGGGGGAGAATCCTTAGGGGCTTCCAGGATAGAGAAAGATCTGGGGGTCCTAGTAGAAGACAGACTGAGTAATCGCATGCAGTGTCAAGTGCCATAGCCAGCAGAATATTAGCATGCATTAAAAAAGGAATTTACTCCAGAGATAGAACGATTATTTTACCACTTTATAAAACTTTGGGTCGGCCGCATCTGGAGTATTCTCTCCAGTTCTGGTCACCAATCCTCAGAAAGGATGTGCTGGAGAGAGTCCAGAGAAGGGTAACTAAATTAATTATGGGGAATGAAGGACCTCAATTACAAGGAACGACTACAAGCGCAAAAATGTATTCAAGAGACACTTGAGAGTAGATATGATGGCGATTTACAAATATCTCAACGGTAATCCCAGCGTAATAGGGCGTACACACGGTCGGACTTTGTTCGGACATTCCGACAACAAAATCCTAGGATTTTTTCAGACGGATGTTGGCTCAAACTTGTTTTGTCAACACACGGTCGCACAAAGTTGTCGGAAAATCCGATAGTTCTAAACGCGGTGATGTAAAACACGTACGTCGGGACTATAAACGGGGCAGTGGCCAATAGCTTTCATCTCTTTATTTATTCTGAGCATGCGTGGCACTTTGTCCGTCGGATTTGTGTACACACGATCGGAATTTCCGACAACGGATTTTGTTGTCGGAAAATTTTATCTCCTGCTCTCCAACTTTGTGTGTCGGAAAATCCGATGGAAAATGTCCAATGGAGCCCACACACGGTCGGAATTTCCGACAACACGCTCCGATCGGACATTTTCCATCGGAAAATCCGACCGTGTGTACGGGGCATAAGTATGAAACTTTTCAGCCCCATGTAGTGTGAGGGGACACGGGGCCACACAATGAGATTGGAAGAGAAGCGGTTTAACCTTAAGCTGCATAGAAGGTTTTTCACTGTCAGGGTGGTAAAGATGTGGAACTCTCCTCCACAATTGGTGTTGGCAGGAAGTATGCATAGTTTTGAAATACTTTTTACACACACACACACCTACACATGTTGAACTGGATGGACTTTTGTCTTTATTTAACCTTACCTACTATGTAACTATATAACTATGTGTATAAATCAGTGATTCCCTATGAGAGCCTTCTTAACTGGTCCAACTTGGGAAAAGGTTCCTTGCACTACTTTGGTCTGATTTCAGCCCATTGAATATCATTGAAGTCGTATTCAAGTCGGATCAGCATCTTAACTGATCCAGCTTATGACATGCGACTTGTGCTCAGAGGCAATGTTAGCACTGTAAAATGTATTGAAAAAAAAACATCCATACCAGACCAAAGTTGCGCTCATTTCAAGTTGGATCCTGTTCATTAACCGCTTGCCGAATGCCTCACGTCGGCAGAATGGCATGGGCGGGCAAAGCAACGTATATATACACGTTGCTTTGAACGTGCGCCCGCCGCGGTCTCTGTGACCCTGCCTGCGGGACCCGCGGGCTCGATGTCCACCGGTGTCCCGCGATCGGGTCTCGGATCGGCAGAACAGGGGGATGCCTTTGTAACACTAGTTCTGGTGACACAGGGGTTCCCAAGGAATTCCCTTGATTTGCAGGGATTTTCTCTCACTTCCTGTTTGGTCTATGGGACAGGAAGTGATGGGAAATCTCCACAATGAGACACCAATGGCGGGGGAAAAAAAGAAAAATCTGACAGGTGTTATAACTCCCTCTTATTCTATCCAAAATTTAAAAAAAAGTTTTACCTTTAGTTCTACTTTAATAATAAAAGGTACATTTTTATGTGGACATAAATATTTTCATTTTAAACGGCTGCTGTTCAGCTCTATCACACACATTATTTTCTCCAAGACTAAAGTTCAGCTTTTAAGTTTCCCTTTTCTCCGGCCTTTTTATGCCTGTGGGTAGCCTTTGCGCACAAGGGAAGCATTTATGATTTTTCTTTCTTTTTTTTTTCCGGGGTGTGTAAAGTGTGGCATAAGGCAATTATTCTCCATCTCTCTATAATGACGATGTAGTGCGGTCCTGGCCTTACTATAGTTGTGGGTAGAGTTGGCACGACTTTGCAGTTTTGTAGCCAAGAACTGCATTTGAGATTTGGAAGACATTTTGTCTCGCTGTTGTCAATCTTGTCTATGGATGGATTATAAAAACGAATCTTATCTCGGTGAGTAATTTCTAGGAATAGATTGCGGTCTATGCCTCAGTCCCTTAGAGCCCTTCTCCACAGACAAGGCGAGAGAGATTAAAAATAAAGCATAGAAGGGTTCAGCTTGGAAGAGGAAAAGTTCCAGCAGACTGTGGTCAGCGAAAGGCCTCTGACTTTGTCTGAGTTGGTCATCCTGAAATTAGTAATGAGAGTTTGGATCTTATCCTAAAGTAGACCTGTGACCCGGCTATGGACATTGAAGTTTTTACACAGCCTTTAACGAGATGCTTTAACCGCTTGCCGACCGCATCACTGGGATGTACGCCGGCAAAGCGGCTTTCCCTGCGCTGTATTGCGTATCTAGTAGGTGATTCAGCACTTCCGGATAGGGGGCACACACTGCTGGTGCGCCGCTACTGCTGTGATTTGTCACAGCAGAAGCCGATCAGTGGGTGCCGGCGATTGGATGGCTGCCGGCACTCGCCGATCATCAGGAAAACACACAGAACAGAACTTTGCCTGTGCATACAAGGTAGAGCTTCGTTCTGACAGAGAGGAAAGGATACATTTTTTTCTCAAAGAAAGATAGTGAAAGCACCTAACACAGTACACAAAAACACTGGCTAGGCACACATTTAACCCTTTGATCACCCTAGATGTTTAACCCCAGTGTCAGTACAGCAACGGTGCATATTTTTAGCACCGATCACTGTATTGGTGTCACCGGTTCCCACAAAGTGTCAAAAGTGTCAGTAAGGCCCGGTTCACACTGCTGCGGTGCGAATTTTGATCAAATTCGATCCAATTGCGTTGCAAATTTTCATTGCGAATTCTTTGTGTTCTGGCGAATCTACGGCAAATATTGCATTGAATTCGCATCGCACACGGATCAAACTCGCACAGGACCCTTTTTGTACGCAGCTTAGATTCGCAATACATTGATGTAAACGGCACTAATGGAAAACGCTGTTATTTAAATGACTTGCGAATTTGAGCGATCGCAACGGCTCAAATTCGCAATAGAATTCGCAGCAGTTTGAACCGGCCCTTAGACTTAAAGTGGATGTAAACCCAATTCATGAAATTTGAGCTGGGCACATATATCTGCAGTGTCTTGTTATCTCTCTTCAAAGAGCTAAGTCCTGTAACTCTCTACTGACCCATTCCTCTGTTTTCAGCCAGATAAGAACCCTTTCACACTGAGGCGCTTTGCAGGTGCTATAGCGTTAAATAGCGCCTGCAAAGCGCCCTGGAACAGCAGCTCCATTCACTCCAGTGTGAAAGCCCGAGGGCTATCACACTGGAGCGGTGCGCCGGCCGGGCATCAGAAAAAGTCCTACCAGCAGCTTCTTTGGAGCGCATTAGGAGCGGTGAACTCGCCGCTCCTAAAGCGTCCCTGCCCATTGAAATCAATGGGCAGCGCTGACAAAGCGCCGCTGTAGCAGCCCTTTGCGGGCGGTTTTAACCCTTTTTCGGCCTCTAGCGAGGGTTAAAAGCACCCCGGTACCGGCCGAGTAGCGCCGCAAAAACGGCGATAATGACGGCATTTATTTCTTGCTGTGCAGGGACAAAAAAATCGATCTCTTCCTCCCTTGTCAGAACGGAATTCTGCTTTGTGAGTAATCACAGCAGAAGCGGGCCGCCAGCGTAAGTGCAGAATCACGTAATATGTACATGATTCTGCACAGGAGGGCCGCCCTGTAATAGTAAATATGCTCTGGGGTGGTCCTTAAGCGGTTAAGCTGGCCATACACTGTTTTTTGGAAAAAATAAAACTAAAAACAAGGGTTTTGCCTAGAGATAAGTGTATCTCTATAAAAAGATTATGTGTATAATTTCATTTTTCTATCTTTCACGCTATGTTCCTTTTTTTTTTTTATTTCAGGAAAGAGTCCAAAAGACTTTTCCCCACCCGATCGATAAATGGGCCATAGCAGATGCTCAGTCAGCCATAGAAAAACGCAAGCGAAGGAACCCCCTGCTTCTGCCTGTTGATAAAATTCATCCATTGTTAAAGGTAAGTTTACTATTTACCATTATAGTTGAAAGGGTATGTAAGTTCAAATGAACCCCTTTGCACTGACCGCACACATATATGCGGCCTCATGGAAGTGAGCTTTTTTTTTTGTGGGGCCGCATATTTGTGTACCTCCCTTTGTTCCCGGGAGCGCGCCGCATAGCGTGCTCCCAGCACAGAGACTAGGGTCTCATACTAACGATCGGGACCCGGGACTGTCGATTCCGGGTCATCTAATTGCTCTGATAGCCTCTGATTGGCTATCACAATGATCAGTCACTGTGAGCCCGCCCCTGGGTTTCGTTCCCGATCTGAATGAAGAGAAAGATACATTGTTTCTTGCTCTTCTTGCAGGAGAGGAATTGTAAGGCCCCTTTCACACGGGACGGATCCGTGTTGATCCGCCCCGTGTTTATCCGCTGCTCAGCGGGGATCGCTCCGCTTTCCCCAGCTGAGCAGGCAGATGACAGGGCGGGACCCGCACACTGTGCAGGGACCTCCCTGTCAGATCTCCGCTCTCCCCTATGGGGGATCGGAGGAACACGGACCGTCTGTCCGTGTTCATCCGATCCGCTCTGCAGACGGATAGAAAAATAGGATTTTCTTCCGTCCGCAGAATCAGGCGAGAGCGGAGCCGGACAACATCGGGTGTTAGCGGATGTACATCCGCTGACACCCGCTATCCCATAGGGATGCATGTATGTCCGTATTTCATCCGAAAACGGATGGATGAAATACGGACATACGGTCCGCATGTGTGAAAGGGGCCAAAACAATCCAAGTGTGTAAAAAAATTAAATAAAAATTCTAAATAAAGAATAAAAATAAAGAAAAAAAATAAGATCAAGGTTGCCGGGGTTATTGTTAGGGTCAGGGTCAAAGGTCACGGTCAGCATAATTTGGGTAGAATAAAAAATAAATATTTTCTATGTGTCAGTGTGCAAAACAGGATAAAAAAAATGGAAAATGCGCACCATTCTTTTTGGGCTGTACTACAGGTACAAACAACTAACATACACATATGTGGGATCACTGCAGTTGTCAGGAGAATTAATTTTGGGTTGTTTTTGGTGATAAATGATGATAATATCAAGAAAATATACAGCTAGAGAAAAAATTTTTTTTTTTTTTTTACTTTACTATTTTGGGACATTTTTCCTTTTAAAATAAAAAAAAATCGGGCGATTTCAATTAACATTTACCAACAAGAGAGAGCCCAATTTGTTCTGAAAAAAAACAAGGTATAATACACCTGGATGCACTGGAAGTAATTGTGATGATATGTACGGTTTTACTAACACATGTCAATGTTGCAAGATCGAGCTTAGGTTTTTAGATTCGTTTTACCCTTAGGTGTGAAGGGGTTACAAAATAAGATATATATGCTGTATATCTCTGCACATTTTTCCATATTTTATCATTTTAAAGCATTTTTTTTTCATACCCTGCAAGGTAAAGGCATAATGTGCGATAATTTAAACTTACCTTAAAACAAAAGCCCTCCAGCGCCGAGATCTCAGACCTGCAGTAGGTTCCCATCTTCACCCGTCTTGTTTCTGGGTTCGTGGAATTCTGGCTCTGTGACTGGCCGGAGCCGCGATGACGCCTTCAGCGCGCATGCGCCAGTGACTTCACTGGCTGCATGTGATGTAAATATTTCCTAAACGGTGCCTGTTTGGGAGTTATTTACACTACCTATTAGTAAGCCTCATTATAGGCTTACCTATAGATAAAAGTAATGTGTGGAACTTTTATTCCTCTTTAAAGATTGTACAAGTATCTATTTTATTATTTATTACAGGCATTTATATATCGCTGACAATTTACGCAGCACTTTACATATATATTATACATCCTCAAGGAGCTTACAATCTAAGATTCTTAACCCACATTCTTACATACAAATGCTAGAACCGATTAACTTACCAGCTTGTCTTTGGAGTGTGGGAGGAGACCGGAGTACACAGAGGAAACCCAGAGAGGCAAAAGGAGAACATGCAAACTCCAGGCCGGTAGTGCCATTGTTGGGATTCAAACTGAGACCCCAGTGCTGCCAGGTAGAGGTGCTGACCACTTAGCCACTGCACTGCCCAAAATACCGGTTGCCCCTGGCAGAGATGCACTCAGATCCTCATTTCCTGTTGTGGGTTGACAGCGCAGTGCCTTTCCCAGACCAAAATTACAAAGAAGAGGTGTCGGCCATAGAGTAGCAAGGGTTTAGAACCCAATGTCAAATTGTTATTGCTGTCTGTGTCCCCCCTGGGGAGATTCATCTTTGAGACAGTTGAGAATTCCCAAATATTAGTGTTAGGGCAACAAGAGATGAGGTTAAAGTGGTTGTAAACCCTTACATACATGGCATACCCGGTGACAGGACTATTCTCAGGTGATGCACAGCGATTAAACAAATCCTCTTACATAAGTTGTATATGTTTATCTGCAGTCTTCTTTTCTCTACATCCCTTCAAAGTATGGAATTTATAAACTTGTCTGAGGGTTCCGAAAAAAAAGGGACAGAGAGCTACAGAGCTCAGTGAGGAGACTCTGAGCTGATTAAAGGGAAGGGACAACCACCCCCCCCCCCTCTCTCCCCTTCACACAGTGAACAGGAACACAGCTGAGGCTGCCAATCTGCTGGAGCTCCCTTTCCTGTCACCATTTTTCTGTTGGTGTCAGGAAAACTTGTCAGAATTGATTCATGCAGATAGCAGAGGAACGAAGCAGCAGACCGAAATGACAATTAGTGCTCTGGATTGAGACCCATACACACTATAGAAGGATATGCTTTGTTCGTATTTCATGTCTGAGGCTTACAGCCACTTTACATTTTTTTTAATAAGGACACCTGTTACAATGACTACTGCCTAGGGGGAATTTCTCTTCAGTTTGAAGTGACTACGCTTCACTTCCTGGTGTGTATCCGGGGACACGAATTTAAGGAATATGTCCCTAATGAGATGTAGACAGCATAAAAAACAAAACAAACGGGTTCTATACTTTTCCCAAACTTAAAATAGTATTGGCTAGAGAGATACTTTAAAACCCAGAAGAAGACCCTGTGTTTGACCAGCCCGAAAACATCTGAAAAGGGTATATATTAAAAAAACAAAAAACAAAATATATATATATATAGATAGATATATCTACAGAGTATATATATATATATATAATGTCTCTCTCTCTCTCTCTCTCTCTCTCTCTCTCTCTCTCTCTCTCTCTCTCTCTCTCTCTCTCTCTCTCTCTCTCTCTCTCTCTCTCTCTACATATATATATATATATATATCTATATATATCTATATATATATATATATATATATCTATATATATATATATATATATATATATATATATATATATATATATATATATATATATATATATATATATATATATCTCTAGAGATATATATATATATATATATATATATATATATATATATATATATATATATATATCTCTAGAGATATATATATATATATATATATATATATATATATATATAGAGAGAGAGAGATTCAGTGGATCGGAGCTGTAGGAATGGGGCTCAAATAGGGTTTTTAATGACAAAATGCTTAAAGTTGTTGAAGTTTAATATCCCCACATCACCATGTCGTCATTATTATTATACAGGATTTATATAGCGCTGACAGTTTATGCAGCGCTTTACAACATAAGGGCAGACAGTACAATTACAATACAATTTAATACAGGAGGAATCAGAGGGCCCTGGTCGTTAGAGCTTACAATCTAAGAGGGGGGTCAAGAGATACAAAAGGTAATAACTGTAATGCGACGCTGTACCCAAACAAATTTGATGTCTTTTTTTTTCCCCCACAAATAGAACTTTCTTTTGGTGGTATTTGAACGCTTCTGCGGTTTTTATTTTTTGCGATATAAACAATATAGACTTATAATTTTGAAAAAAATAAACTATTTTTTACTTTCTGCTACAATACTTATGCAAAATAAAATATAAAAAAACAGATGTATTCATATCAGTTTAAGCCAATACGTATTCTGCTACATATTTTTGGTAAAAAAAAAATCACAATAGGTGTATGTTGATTGGTTTGCGCAAAAGTTATAGCGTCTACAGAATAGGGGAAAGATTTTGGGACTTTTTTATTGTTTTTACTAGTAATGGCAGGGATCAGCGATTTTTAGCGGGACTGCGACATTGCAGGCAGACAAATCTGACCCTAAGTGACACTTTTTGGTGACCACTGACACCAATACAGTTATCAGTGCTATAAAAATGCACTTATCACTGTATAAATGGCACTGGCAGGGAAGGGGTTAACACCAGAGGGCGATCAAAGGGTTAAATGTTCCCTAGGGAGGTGTTTCTAACTGTCAGGGGGACGACTGACTGGGAGAGATTGCTGATCCTGATCACTAGGAACTGATCTCTCTTCTCCCCTGTCAGAATGAGGATCTGCCTTGTTTACATAGGCAGATCCCTGTTCTGCCTCTCTTCACCGCAATCGCGGGCCCGCTGTATCTAATGCAATGACCGACGTACCGGTACGTCAGTTTACACAGCCGGGCCGCCCTGCCACTGTATGTGTGGTGGGCGGTCTGGAAGTGGTTAAATAAAACCTTTTTGTTTTTTTCACAATATATTTTTTTTTCTTAGATCCAGTGATGTCATCACTGGGTCTCCGTGCTCCTCTGTGCAATGCAGTGATCATTTCCAGTGGAAGGGATCGGCAGGATGATGTACATAGCTTCCTTGAAAACATCAGCACCTTGCCTCAGTACTCCTCTCAAGAGCCCTCAGCCCTGATGCAAGCAGTGCGAGAACTCTTGATGGATGTCAGTTTGGTGGAGTGGGCTTTCCTAGGCAGGCTGTATTTGCAGGTAACGTTTACATCTAATGCTGAGCCTCCATAATCGAAAACTGAAATCCAATGAATGAAAGGGTGGCCTAGGGACTGTCAGACTGGGGAGAAAGGTGCTAGATGATCCTGGATGTCCCGTAGCAAGGAAATGAGATGGCCCCTAAACCCTGGTACACACTATGAATTTCTGGGTTGAAGGAAAAAAAGTGTCAGCTTCGGTTGGAGTCGTACTAACGATCCAACGTTAGCACAGTGATCTCCCCCATTGAGCTGTTGTGTTCTGACGCGCCCCCCCCCCCCCCCAGTTGTTAACCCACTTCTACTAAATCCTATAATCCCCTCTATACCATAGCCAGGAAATGTGTCTGTGTAATATAAAAAAATCTGCCGATCTGTACCTGTATAAGCTCCGCTCCCGGCACTCAGCTGACTTGTCAGCTCTCTTCTCTCTCCGGCTCACAGATCCAGTGGGTGGGGCCGAGCACTCCCACTGACGTCAGCCAGAGAGGAGGGGGGAAGAGAGCCGACAGTCAGCTGAGCACCAGGGGCCGCGCTTATATAGGGGGCGGGCACTGGTGCGAGCAGACAGGAAGGGGAGGGGGGGGGGGGGAGGAAAGAGGAGACACAGGAGAGCAGGGCTGCGGATGATGGAGGCACATACTCTGACCACTGTGTCAGGGCTCAGCAGTTCTGATTATCGTGGTCAGTTTACAGGGGGGAGGGTATAGCCAGGCAGGATCAGCCAGTTTTTTTTAGGTGTTACAGGGGGCCAAATTACACAGCACAGGCACTGTGCTGTATAACGTGCATTAAGGGAACAGGATCTGTTTTTTTTTGTTTTTTTATTTATTTATTTTTGGTTGACAAACATTTTAATGTTCTCATTTTTTTTCAGTGAAGGTGGATTTTCTTTAATGTAAAATTGGAGTCTTTGTTCCTCCTAATGTACATTGTTGTCATTAGTGATGAGAAGATTGGTCACAATGCTGGTGAAAATAGTCAATTGCTTTGTTACCTTGTTGTTTATGTATATATATGTCTATATGTTTATATATTTTTTTTTTCTGCTGGTTTAGCAGTTTACCTTCTTCCCATTTTGTTCCTCACAGGAGGTGCTTGGATACAAAGTGGATTATAATGTATGTCTGTACATTGTGGCCGTGTTGGAATACATTTCAGCTGATATTCTGAAGCTAGCTGGAAATTATGTCTTTAACATCCGCCATTATGAGATCTCTCAGCAGGACATTAAAGTGTCCATGTGCGCTGATAAGGTAAGATGATGGTATGCGGTCAATTGCTGACTTACAGAGAATTGGGTGGAGCTCGTAGACCAGTTCCATTAACAATTTCAGCTTGATTAGTTGTCTACACCAGAGCCATCATTAATATCAAAGGGATCATTACATTGTTATTGAGGGAGCAGTGGGGGCTTTGTTCTACTGGTATTTTTTTTTTCACAGTTCAAAACAAATCAAATTTAGGTTACCTAAAGTGGAACTTTATACATAACAACCTGGAATCAAAGAATGTTCTTTAGCAAGAAACATACATTCCATACATTAATAACTATGCTACCAACATTAGTGTGTGCTGTAAATACAGCGTTGCTCCTGTTTCTTCTTGATGGAGGCTGGCATTTTGCTGAAGCCCCAAGCCCCTGAACAGGAGTAAATTAGAAAGCAGAACTAAACCCATCAATTTAGGCCCCTTTCACACTTGTGTGACTTGTCCTGCAACTCGGGACTGCAAAGTCACATGACAGGTCGTACCCCATGATTAGTAGTACCATTTCATATCTGTGCAACTTCAAGTCGCAGCGATTTCAAAGTTGGCCCTGCGCTACTTTGTTCTGACTTTCGTGCGCCTTGAGGCCATAGACCTCAAGATTACACAGGCATTTTTTGAAGTGGTGGCAAAATCGCGGCTAAGTTTGAAAGGGGCCTTACTGGTTTCAAAAAACAGTTACATTCCTGGAATGCTGGAAATGCAAACTGTCACAATTGATTGTGTCCTCATCCAAACTGTCAAACCATCAAATGTTTGGTGTCATAACTGATCACATGTGCAGCACCATGGCAGTAGCCATTCAAACATAAGCAGCTTCATTGGCTGTAAGGAATAGGAGGGTTTCATTCCGCTTTAAGGCTGTCAGCAGATCGGCCTCTACAAACTCGGCAGTGCCTAAAAATGGAGAGCAACTGAGCATGTGCAGAGCAGGGTGAGACAGTGTATTCCTGGATTTTAACACAGTATAGACACTTACTTATTTTTAATGTTTTACATAGCTATACCTGCAAAAGGGGCCAGTCTGAAGGGATCTAGCAGGGCTTAATTTTCTTACTAAAGTTCCGCTTTCAAGTGGTATTAAACCACGGATTATGTCGAACACAATAGAAAATAACATTTGGGTTTGCATTAGTGGTCCGCCAAAACATATCAGCCGAAAATTGTTTTCGGCATGCAGGCGAAAGAAGAAAAGGTGCCGATTAATGGCACTGAAAAGGGGGCGGGGTCCGCCCGGATGCTGTACATTGCGGGGGTGTCATCCGTCGTCCTCTCCCTCCTCCTCGTGCAGAGCGGCTATCTCCCTGTGTCACGGAGCTGAAATGTCCTGCCTGCTGGGGCATTGAATCAGTGTGATGTATCACAGAAGGCGGGACATTGTTACTGCGGCCGCCCGGTCCCGGAAATTCAAATCCAGCTCCGTGATACAGCGGGAACCGCTTTGACCCGGGCACTGGTGAGGCTGCATCTAGCAGGCACTGGTGAGGCTGCATCAGACGGGCACTGGTGAGGCTGCATCTGACGGGCACTGGTGAGGTTAAAGCTCCAAAAAGGACACAAACAAAAATCTCATGAGGATTTCAGCCTTGCTCTACTCTTCTAAAAAGAAGCATTTTTATTTCTGTATGTGTTGCTGTGGAAAGTTCTCCTTGCTTCCTGTACAGAGGGTTCTATCCCTTCCTCACTCACTCACTCAGGACTACGAAAAAACAAACAAAAAAAAAAACAAGACTTGAGGTACACTGTAACCTCTTCCCTTGTAGCCTTTGTCCCTTTAATAGGATATGTACGCCTGCGTGGAGTGAGGATTGGCCAATAGTGTAACAGAGAAAGGGAGGTGAGAAAGGGATATCACTGCTCTAGGCTGGTCAGATTGAAAAGAACCTCTCTTCTAGTTTGGAAGCCACAGATGCTGGCAATGCATGTAGCAATGAAATTTGAGAAAAATTCTGGAGCCGCACTCCAAAAAAAAACCTTTATTTGTCAAAAGGAATCAAAAAATACATGCCA
Source organism: Lithobates clamitans (assembly GCA_037952925.1). NCBI lineage: Eukaryota > Metazoa > Chordata > Amphibia > Anura > Ranidae > Lithobates > Lithobates clamitans. Next base: position 409,069 of record JBBGZY010000648.1, read on the forward strand.
CAGCAGAACGGACAGAAGAGCTGACGCGTTTCACACTATCAAACAGTGCTTAATCATAGAAATTATTTAAGCACTGTTTGATAGTGTGAAACGCATCAGCTCTTCTATTCGTTCTGCTGTGGCATGTATTTTTTGACGAATAAAGGCTATTTTTTTTGAGTGCTGCTGTCCAGAATTTTTCAGAGAAAGGGAGGTGGAGAGAGGTGCCAGGCAACCAATGGTGTAGCACAGTTTATTAAGAAGAATTTAAAATCAATAACGAGTTCCACTCGCAGGATAACAAGGTGTAAAAATCTTGTGCCTGAATGAGCTCTGGGGGTGATCCCGCATGGGATCGTGAAGTCGGTACTCGTGGCGGCGACTCTGGTAGATGAGCGAGAGAGGACGCTGGAAGAACAAGCTGTCATGAGCTGGTAAACACCACCTCTCAAACCTCGGGATAAAACAGCCAATCCGAATACGTTTTGAAGGCTAGCCACGCCTCCTTCCTCAGCTGATGATGAGCACCAAACAAAGAAAGCTTTTTATGGCTGCTGACAATTAACCCTTAAGGAAATACCGGGCTGAAACGTAAAGGGAGCGGAAGGGAAATGCTCCATGTACACCTATATCCATATATAAAAACACATATGTATGTACAAGAATTATTATATAAAGACATTTGTGAACACATGTACACTTTAGTAGATTGAAAACTGATAATAATGGACCATATGAGTAGAGAGTCTATAATAGAGGCAAAGTAGGTGGTCCAGGATGATGGTAATAATAATAGTAACTATTACTACATTGTTACAAATTCATGGCTACAAAGTAAGTAGTCAAGAGTGTGGGTGATGTGTTAATGAAGATAATAATCTTCATATAAAGGAAAATTGTGTAATAAAAATATTTTTTAATTTAATACTAGTAGTAGTAATAATAACAATGATAGGTGAATCTAAACAATTAAATAATGGTAGTAGTAATAGTAACCATGGTAGTTTTATAATACAATGCATTCGATGGAATATCTATGGCGTGCTGAGTAAGCATCCACCGCATCATAGGAACCGCCAGGAATCAGGGAAATAATATTATCGAAGGGCCGTATCCTGTGTAAATAAGGAAATGGGGAAAAAGGGGGAATTGTGTAAATGGAAAGTAAAAATAAAATTTAATAACAAATAATTTTGTTTGCTTGCCCAATCATGTGACTACTGTGATTGGCTGTCAGTGGTCAGCCACATATAAAGGTAGCTGGTTTGGTCTGCTGAATGGACGGGGGATGTCCAGCACGCTCCATCTTTCCACTCTAGGCTCAATAAGTCAATGATTTCAGTAAATGTCCTACAACAATAGTCTGGGTGAGGTGGCTGGCTGGGTGTGTGCGTAGGTATAAGGTGTTCAGTGCCTCACTTTGTAAACACAGTTTGTGTTTCATTTGATAATATAGCTATGGAAATGAATTGGTACACAGAAAGTGGGAAGGAGAACTCCAGACACCACGCCATGCTACAAACCGGAAGAGAAGCCAGGGTTTATAGAGGACCTGTCGCAAACCATGGCAATTCACTCTGAGCAGATCATGAACTAAATGATTTATAATGTTGCAGGCTGTTCAGGGCCATTCAGAAGTGTGGCACACAGGAAGATATAAACGATATTGTCAAAAGTATTGGGACGCCTGCCTTTACACACATGAACTTTAATGGCGTCTTAGTCTGTAGTGTTCAATATTGAGTTGGCCCACCCTTTGCAGGTATAACAGCTTTAACTCTTCTGGGAAGTCTGTCCTCAAGGTTTAGGAATGTGTTTATGAGAATGTTTGATCATTCTTCCAGAAGTGCGTTTGTGAGGTCAGGACTCTGTGAAGGCCAGTCAAGTTCCTCCACTCCAAACTCACTCATCTATGTCTTTATGGACCTTGCTTTGTGCTCTGATGTGCAGTCATGTTGGAACAGGAAGGGGCCATCCCCAAACTTTTCCCACAAAGTTGGGAACATGAAATTGTCCAAAATGTCTTGGTATGCTGACGCCTTAAAGCGGAGTTCCACCCAAAAATAGAACTCCCGCTTTTGGGAATCCCCCCTCCGGTGTCACATTTGGCACCTTTCAGGGGGTAGGAGGGAGCAGATACATGTCTAATGCAGGTATTTTGCTCCTACTTCCAGGCATAGATATCCACGGATATCTACGCCACGTCCGGTGCCTCCTCTGTCCCCCCTGCTGTCTTCTGGGAGACACACAGGTCCCAGAAGACAACAGGGACCAGTTGGGTTGGCGCAGCACGACTCGCGCATGTGCAGTAGGGAACCAGGAAGTGAAGCTGCAAGGCTTCACTTCCTGATTCCCTTACCAAAGATGGCGGCAGCAGCACCCGAGAGCCGAGGGACGGATCGGCTTCGCGTGCAGGCATCGCGGGCACCCTGGACAAGTAAGTGTCCATATAATAAAAGTCAGCAGCTGCAGTATTTGTAGCTGCTGACTTTTTAAAAAAATAAATAAATTCGGCGGAACTCCCGCTTTAAGAATTCCGTTCACTGGAACTAAGGGGCCAATCCCAACCCCTGAAAAACAACCCCACACCATAATCCCTCCTCCACCAAATGATTTGGACCAGTGTTCAAAGCAGTGATCCGAGCAGCTGATTAGCACTTATTTAAGTGTATTTTTTCCAAAAAATATTGTTTGAAAAACTGCTGCGCAAATACCATGTGACCGCCATTTTATTCTCTAGGGCCTCTGATTTAAAATAAATAAATAAATATATATATAATATTGTTTAGGGGTTCCAAGTTATTTTCTAGCAAAAAAAAAAACTACTTGTAATCAAAGTGTCAGAATAGGCCTATAAGAAAATGTGTCCCCTTTTTATTTTTTTTGTAACTAACCTGCTTTTCTATACTGTCTGCCAGGTCTTGATGGATATGTTTGACCAAGACGATGACATTGGCGTTGTTGCATTATGTGACGAGGAGCCTTCCTCCACAGGAGAGCTGAACTACTACGAGTTGGTGCGGAATGAAATAGCTGGGGAGAGGCAGTATTTGCGAGAGCTGAACCTCATCATCAAAGTCTTTCGGGAAGCTTTTCTCGAAAACAAAAAGTTGTTTACATCCAATGTAAGTCATTTGTTTTTAATTTTCGTGCTGCGTTCCATGTTAGTGGATCCTTTCCTGGTGACCACAGCAGGATATTCTTGGAAATGCATCAGTGCAGTATGCAAAAACAGGTCCTTACAAAACTGTGACTGCTTTTTTAGGCCTCCGGTCCTTTTTCTCCCTTATATTTGTTTAGGGTACAAATGGCTCTGTCCACAGGGCTTTTTATTAGAGATGATTAGAGATCATTAGGGCTCTTGTTTGGTTTTTACTGTTACTCTCACTTCCAGACAATGGTTTCACCAGACAGGTCGTAGGGGAAAATCTGCAGCAGGGACACTTACAGGAAATAAAAATCTGATGGGCATTCTTGCCTTTTCCTATTCTACTAAAGAAAAGCATTTTTATACCTGTCTTTGTTGCTGTTTGAGAATTTCCCCCACTTCCTGTCTGGTAAACGATTGTCTGCAGGACAGCATGAGAAGGTAAATCTCTCTAAAGCAGCCCCGGGATAGCAGTAGAAACCTGATCCGGATTCAAACCCTTTCCTACTCTTTCCAAAAAAAATTTTAATCTCTTCACGTCGACGTAATGCAAATTTTGCAGCCTTCTGCTTCAAGGGGTACTAGGGTGATTCCTGCAGCTGCAGGCATAACTCCGGTACCATTTTTTAGAGCTGATGGTCGTCTTTCTCGTAATAACTGATGCGGCTAATCAGCTCGGCTGTTATTACAAGCAGCGGAAGGGGATGCCTCCCGCTCCGGCCCCATTCTGCTGCCCGCCTGGGCTCTCCCGTCCCAACTACAAAGTCGAAACCGGCTTTAATCGGGTCTCGGATCTAGTAACCCGAAAGCGATGTCATGACATCACTTCCAGTTTACTGAAGCCTTAAAGGCGCCAGATTTTAAAAAAATGACACTAGTCAAAACAGTCAAACTTTAGGTGCAAAGGAGGGATTTGGGGTCTTATAGATCCCAGATCGCTCCATAACGAGGACCTGTCAATGCCTATTACTGTCACAAGGGATGTTTACAAAAATGATCAAATTTTTTTAAAAGCGCTCTATCCTTCCATGCTAGTGCACAGAAGTGAACGCATATATGTAAGTCACGCCCGCAAATGTAAACTGTTCAAACTACACATGCGATTGTTAGAGTGAGAGCAGTAATTCTAACACTAGACCTCCTGTGTAACGCTAACCTGGTAACCGTTAACATTTTTTAAAGCGTCGCCTATAGAGATTTTTAGGTATCGTAGTTTGTGGCCATTCCACGAGCGTGTACATTTTTAAAGCATGACATGTTCGGTATCTTGTAGCATCATCTTTGACATTATACAAAAAAAAGTGGGCTAACTTTACTGTTTTGTTTTTCTTAATTCATAAATGTGTATTTCTTCCAAAAAAATTGCGTTTGAAAGACTGCTGCACAAATACAGTGTGACATAATATATTGCAATGATCGCCATTTTATTTTCTCTAGGGGCTCTGCTTTAAAAAAAAAAAATATATATATATATATATATATATATATATATATATATTTATATATATATATATATTTATATATATATATATATATATATATATATATATATATATTTATATATATATATATATATATATATATATATATATATATATATATATATATATATATATATATATATATATATTTATTTATATATATATATATATATATATATATAAATGTTTGGGGGTTCGAAGTAATTTTCTAGCACAAATATACTGATTTTAACTTGTAAGCAACAAGTTAAGCTCTTAATTTTCCTAGTGTCAGAAGAAGGCTTGGGCTTCAAGGGATTAATGCCTGAAGCATTTTAAAGACCTGTATCCTGTCTATATTCAAAGCCTGATTTGGTCATAGGATTCCATTGTTACTATTGGCTAGACACCAATATAAATTCGTATATTGGTGGGTGTCACCTCAAAAAACCAATCCAACCAAAAAAAAGAGAAGTGAAGTGGCACATGACACCAATTTATAGCGGAAAACGAGAACATCAGAAAGGGCGCACTGACCTACCTAGTTCAATACCAACTTAACCAGTGCTCAGCCAGTGGTGTAGCATCCAAAGGCTGACACGCTTCAAGGATAGAAGCATTGGGTTTGGCACTGACGAAGAGAGCTTGATCCTCAAAATGCGTTTGCCTTTGGATGCTACGAGGGCTTCCCACACCACTGTCTGAGCACTGTGGATCTTGAGGTGGTCTCGTCTGCACCATTTTACATGCCTATGTTCGCTAGGAGTTTGTAGGTAGATTACTTTTTATCATTCAATAAAAATGGTTATGTTGGTAATGCACTAGGTCGGTGTGCCTTTTCCTTTGTTGATGTTTTCAGTGCTTGTAAGGATGCCCACAAGTCTTGTGAGGGCAGCAAGACTTTTGGCATCACACGCATCAATCGGGCAAGCATAAAAGAGAGAGAGAGAGATACACACATATTCCCAGGCACCACAACTGTGTAAAAGAGATATATACTACCAATTTATAGCTACCATATATTATGTTAGAGCAAGTATTAAAAAATGATAAAGACAAAAATTATAAATTCAGTATCCTGTGTCTGTACCTGATCCTGGTGCTCCCCCTGAAAGGTGCCAAATGTGACACCGGAGGGGGGGCGGATTCTGAAAAGTTCCATTTTTGGTTGGAACTCCGCTTTAACTTCAGATTCCTAGACAGGATGTATACCTGGTATATTATACTCAAGAGAGTGTGCAGCCTTGGGTTCATACTGGTGTGATGCAGGAACCAAAGTGATTCCTGTTGCGCATCGCATCTGATTTGCAGGCAGTTCACGAACCGCTTGGGGTGTCAATATAAAGTTATTGACATCCCCAAATCAGTTTGCAGAACACAGTGCGAACTGTGAAATCGGATGGAATTGGATGTTATGGGTCTGAACACCCATGTGATTGGATTCCAGTGCAGACAAATATAAGGGTCATGCACCATTTTGGTCCGAATGCAATTTCAGCCATACAAACAGTCAGGCTGAATTTGCACCGCACAGACATCACATGTGATGTGCACAGGCATGCGATGTCTGGGATCGCACCAGTGTGAACCCAACCTAATAGCGATCAGTGCTATATATGCCAGCTTATATTGCAGCGTGATAATAAATGCCGTACAAAGTCCATGGAGAAGTCGTTGGCTTCAATGTTACAGGTCATAACCGACCCAGCCTATGTGATATTTTATATATACAAACTATGAATAGGGCTGTATATAATCTAGGCAATATGTACACTAGAACTGGTCACCACAACTGATTTGACTGGGACCACTATCAATAAAAAAGCGTAGCTGAACCCACACTATGACAAATCAAAAGCTGGCTGCTGGTCTAATAATACAATCTCACCCACTGATGTCTTATCTCCCAAAATAAATAGTAATTCTGTACAGCCAGTCCTGCGATTACAACACAACTCTTCTACATTAATCAGCCAGGCAGATGATGCATATATTTTCCGGTTCAGCAACTCCGTTCCCTATATCAGACAGGTGTGTGCCTTTCCAATATTGAAACAACATTATCATTTGTGTCCAGGTAGCAGAAAGGTGATCTAGGGCAGTTTTTCTTAACTCCAGTCCTCAAGGTGCCCCAACAGGTCATGTTTTCAGGATTTCCCTCAGATGAAACGGCTGTGGTAATTACTAAGGCAGTGAAACTGATCAAATTACCTGTGAAAAAAATAATGGAAAGCCAGAAAACATGACCTGTTGGAGCGCCTTGGGGACTGGAGTTGAGAAACACTGATCTGGGGAGTAGCGAAGCTGAACTAGGAAGGAACTGAGTGATCATCCTACCAAGAGCTTTTGCTTGTTGCCAAGAATTCTGATTTCCCTGTAACTCCACTTACAGTAAATGCAACCATGAGGCTTTTATTGCCGCCCTTGTAAAAAATGTCTCCATGCCTGGTTGAGGTTGTCACCAGGACAAGCAACAGGGGGAGAACCTCCTCATCAGGGGTAAAGAGGGCAGTAGAAGCCTGACAAAGGTTTTAACTGTTCTCCAGTTAATCTAAAATGTTAAAAAAAATCCGCTCTGAGTTGTCATATGAAATCTAAGTGACCATCATTTTAAAAATAGGGAAATGATGACAGTATGGTTTTGATATGGCCAAGGCAAACAATTCCTAAGTAGCAGCAAAGAATGCAAAATTTTCGGGCTTGCTATAAATATAGGTTGTCCATCTTTCATTTGGCACTTGACCTTAAAATGATACCTTCATATACACAGAGGTGAGAGTAGAGGTATTTCCTGTGATCTATTAAAGTACATTTATAGCTAAAACGTTCTCCTAGTTTTGGGTGGAGTAGTGAAGGATTAAAACCTGTCAGTTAATTTTTTGCTGTGTCCTACAAATGCAACAAAAAGAGAGAAATCAATGAAAAGTGAGGAGAATTCCCTTCTCTACAGTGGTGACCAGTGCCACTTCCCGTGGAAGATTTCCTCTAACTTCCTGTTCTGATGACAGCTGTAAATATTGGATTTCCCATCACTTCCTGTCCGTGACAGTGATCACAAGGACAAGTTTCCCCGAAAATAAGACCTAGCATGATTGTCAGTGATGGCTGCAATATAAGCCCTACCCCCCAAATAAGTCCTACCCTGTTTCCCCGACAATAAGCCCTACCCTGAAAATAAGACCTACAAGGACTTTAACTAGGGCTTATTTGGGGGGGTAGGACTTATATTGCAGCCATCACCAACAATCACGCTAGGTCTTATTTTCGGGGTAACAGGGTAGAATGGATCTACATAGAGGGGACATAGATTGCAATTCAAATTTGTCCGGGGTTCTATTCTTCCCCATACAATTTAATTACATTATACTTATGTGTCTTGACATGTAAACCGTTCCATTTACCATCTTACAGGAAATCGAGATCATCTTCAGTAATATCCTGGACATCCATGAACTTACAGTGAAGCTTCTGGGTTTGATTGAGGATACTGTGGAGATGACAGATGAGAGCAGCCCACATCCTCTTGTTGGAAGCTGTTTTGAAGACTTGGCTGAGGTACAGACCATGAGTCCTAAAGTGGACATGAACTCAATGAGTGAAGGTTTTCCAACCTTTAGGGAACATTTAGAAACATTTATTGTGCCCTGAAAATGTTATATTTTGTCTGAAATTCTTACAAAAAAAAAAGCACTGAACTGCAAGGGTGCCTGGTATACCCAGGCAACTCCTGTTGCCTACTGCCTTATAACTGTGCACTCGCTGGCCACTTTATTAGGTACACCTGTTCAACTGCTTGGTAACACAAGTTTCTACTCAGCCAATCTCATGGCAGCCACTCAATGCATTTAGGCATCTAGACGTGGTGAAGACTACTTGCTGAAGTTCAAACTGAGTATCGGTATCCGTACCGTTGAACGTGACATGGTTGTTGATGCCAGACGGGCTGGTCTGAGTATTTCAAAAACTGCTGATCTGCTGGGATATTCATGCACAACCCTCTCTCGGGTTTACAGAGAAAAAGAGGAAATATCCAGTGAGCCGCAGTTGTGTGGAGGAAAATGCCTTGTTGAGGTCAGAGGAGAATGGGCAGACTGGTTTTGAGATGATAGAAAGGCAACAATAGCTCTAATAACCACTCGTTACAACCAAGGTATGCAGAATACCATCTCTGATTGCACAACACATTGAACCTTGAATCAGCTGGGCTACAGCAGCAGAAGACCACACCGGGTGCCACTCCTGTCAGCTAAGAACAGGAAACTGAGGCTACAATTCACACAGGATCACCAAAATTGGACAATAGAAGATTGGAAAAACAGTGCCTGGTCTGATGAGTCTCGATTTCAGCTGGGACATTCAGATGGTAGAGTCAGAATTTGGCGTAAACAACATGAAAGCATGGATCCATCCTGCCTTGTAATATATGGTTCAGGCTGGTGGTGGTGTAATGGTGTGGGGGGTATATTCTTGGTAGACTTTGGACCCCTTAGTAATTGAGCATCGTTTAAACGCCATGACCTACCTGAGTATTATTGCTGACCATGTCCATCCCTTTATGACTACAGTGTCCCCATCTTCTGATGGCTCCTTCCAGCAGGATAATGCACCATGTCACAAAGCTCCAATCATCTCACCGCTGGTTTCTTGAACATGAAAATGAGATCACTAAACTCCAATGGCCTCCACAGTCAGCAGTTCTCATCCAATAGAGCACCTGTGGGATATACAGCCGACAAATCTGCAGCAACTGCGTGATGCTATCATATCACTATGGACCAAAATCACTGAGGAATGTTTCCCACACTTTTTTAATCTATGCCATGAAAAATTAAGGCAGTTTTGAAGGCAAAAGGGGGTCTAACCTGGTACTAGCAAGGTGCACCTAATAAAGTGGCCAATGAGTGTACAGTGAGGGGAAAAAGTATTTGATCCCCTGCTGATTTTGTACATTTGCCCACTGACAAAAGAAATGATCAGTCTATAATTTCAATGATAGGTTTATTTTAACAGTGGGAGACAGAATAACAAAAATAATATACAGAAAAACGCATTTCAAAAAAGTTATACATTTATTTGATTTTTAACGAGTGAAATAAGTTTCTGGTCCCCTATCAATCAGCAAGATTTCTGGCTCCGAGGTGTCTTCTTTACAGCTAACGAGCTAAGATTAGGAGCACTCTCCTAAAGGGAGTGCTCCTAATCTCAGCTTGTTGCCTGTATAAAAGACATCTGTCCACAGAAGCAATCAATCAGATTCCAATCTCTTCACCATGGCCAAGACCAAAGAGCCGTCCAAGAATGTCAGGGACAAGATTGTGGACCTACACAAGGCTGGAATGGGCTACAAGACCATCGCCAAGCAGCTTGGTGAGCGGGTGACAACAGTTGTTGCGATTATTCTCAAATAGAAGAAACACAAAATAACTGTCAATCTCTCTCGATCTGGGACTCCATGCAAGGTCTCATCTCGTGGAGTTTCAATGATCATGAGAACAGTGAGGCCAGAACTACACGGGAGAATCTTGTCAATGATCTCAAGGCAGCTTGGGACCGTACTCACCAAGAAAACAATTGGTAACACACTATGCCGTGAAGGACTGAAATCCTGCAGCCCTCACAAAGTCCCCCTGCTCAAGAAAGCACATGTACCGGCCCGTCTGAAGTTTGCTACTGAATCTCTGAATGATTCAAAGGAGAACTGGGTGACAGTGTTGTGGTCAAATAAGACCAAAATCAAGCTCTTTGGCATCAACTCAACTCGCCGTATTTGGAGGAGGAATGCTGCCTATGACCCCAAGATCACCATCCCCACCGTCAGACGTGGAGGTGGAAACATTATGCTCTGGAGTGGTTTTTCTGCTTAGGGGACAGGACAACTTCACAGTATCAAAGGGATGATGGACGGGGCCATATACCATCAAATCTTGGGTAAGAACCTCCTTCCCTCAGCCAGGGCATTGAAAATGGGTTGTGGGTGGGTATTCCAGCATGAACCAAAACACACGACCAAGGCAACAAGGAGTGGCTCAAGAAGAAGCGCATTAAGGTCCTGGAGTGGTCTAGCCAGTCTCCAGACCTTATTCCCATAGAAAATATGTGGAGCGAGCTGAAGGTTCTAAACAAAAAATGTGTAGCGCTATTTAAGACAAGATATCTTAAACTGATAAAATAGCTTATAACCAAAGTATGATATACAGCAATAAAGGTAGCATATATAAATCAAATTAAAATATGTTGAATGGACAATCAGTGAGTTGGGACTGAATGGGTCACTCTCCAACATGTGAGGTGAGGAGCGCCTTCACCAACAAACAGCAGAAAGAGTCTCAAAAATTAATGTTCTGCAGCCATTTAAACAGTCTCATCAATAGATGGGATGTTCCATATATGAATCACACTATTCACCACTGTGTCTTCAAAAGCATGCAGTGTGCTTGGATGTAATAGGTGGGAGCTTACCGGAGGGTTTGAACCCCAAACCAGCATATGCTGCTAGGGTCAAACCAAGCTTTTATTGCACCCTGGCAATAGTGAGAAGATCTTGGCAGGAGACACTGAACCGGGCTGCTCTAGTGATGCATCCTCTCCACAGGCACTGCTGGATCTCTCCACGCAAGGTTCATAAAAGGCACAAAAAGGGACTACATAGCGTGATACCGTAGACAACGTATTTATTAAATAAAAAGAGATACACTTACATGATGAAGTAAATAAAAAGCGCTTGTGTAAAAAGGGGCGGCAGTGGAGTCCTCCCGACGCGTTTCGTCTCAATAGACTTCGTCCTGGGGTACCCTCCACTGCAGCCCAACTCCTTAATATAGGCCCTGTGTTCATTATGATGTGACTCCAGCCCGTTCAATTGCCAAAATCTGCACTTCCGGGTTACCCAAGATGGCGGACCCGCGTGCGTTCCAAGCCTCGTCTTGGTGGGTGTATTATGCGCTCCACCAACCAAAAACGAAGACCCAATGTTCCCCATATGTTAACTATTTAAGATCCATTAGCGTATTGTTGAGAATGTGTGAAGAAAAACATGCATTGACAATAAAAACTTACTTTCATGTACAATTAGGTTCGTCTGCCACACTATGTGACGACGAGTCTATGTTAATCACGTGACATGACGCTACGGCGTCACGGCACGGAAGCGGAAATGCTCATGTGGAACTCATTGCTTGCGTTCCACTGATGGTTAGCAGCAGGTCACGGCTCTAGGTTAATCTCGCGATGTGACGCCGTGACGTCACGGCGTGAACACGGACCTTCTCATATGAATCCCACCGCTTGCGTTCCACTGGTGGTTCTAAGCTAACAACCAGTTGAATATAGCCTTGATCTGAATGGCTTACATTCCGGAAGCAGGTGTATCATCTGATGCCATATGTTCACTGGAGATGACAAAATAATTTTGTGAGGGACCTGGACTAATTAGATAATATGTGAAATTTTGTGTGGATTTGTATGATTGAAATTAAAATATAAAGTATAAAATGCAATAACTGCATGTGACCTGCTGCTAACCATCAGTGGAACGCAAGCAATGAGTTCCACATGAGCATTTCCGCTTCCGTGCCGTGACGCCGTAGCGTCATGTCACGTGATTAACATAGACTCGTCGTCACATAGTGTGGCAGACGAACCTAATTGTACATGAAAGTAAGTTTTTATTGTCAATGCATGTTTTTCTTCACACATTCTCAACAATACGCTAATGGATCTTAAATAGTTAACATATGGGGAACATTGGGTCTTCGTTTTTGGTTGGTGGAGCGCATAATACACCCACCAAGACGAGGCTTGGAACGCACGCGGGTCCGCCATCTTGGGTAACCCGGAAGTGCAGATTTTGGCAATTGAACGGGCTGGAGTCACATCATAATGAACACAGGGCCTATATTAAGGAGTTGGGCTGCAGTGGAGGGTACCCCAGGACGAAGTCTATTGAGACGAAACGCGTCGGGAGGACTCCACTGCCGCCCCTTTTTACACAAGCGCTTTTTATTTACTTCATCATGTAAGTGTATCTCTTTTTATTTAATAAATACGTTGTCTACGGTATCACGCTATGTAGTCCCTTTTTGTGCCTTTTATGAACCTTGCGTGGAGAGATCCAGCAGTGCCTGTGGAGAGGATGCATCACTAGAGCAGCCCGGTTCAGTGTCTCCTGCCAAGATCTTCTCACTATTGCCAGGGTGCAATAAAAGCTTGGTTTGACCCTAGCAGCATATGCTGGTTTGGGGTTCAAACCCTCCGGTAAGCTCCCACCTATTACATCCAAGCACACTGCATGCTTTTGAAGACACAGTGGTGAATAGTGTGATTCATATATGGAACATCCCATCTATTGATGAGACTGTTTAAATGGCTGCAGAACATTAATTTTTGAGACTCTTTCTGCTGTTTGTTGGTGAAGGCGCTCCTCACCTCACATGTTGGAGAGTGACCCATTCAGTCCCAACTCACTGATTGTCCATTCAACATATTTTAATTTGATTTATATATGCTACCTTTATTGCTGTATATCATACTTTGGTTATAAGCTATTTTATCAGTTTAAGATATCTTGTCTTAAATAGCGCTACACATTTTTTGTTTATTATCTGTTTATGTGGCAACGATTCTAGTTGTGGTGTTAGCTGCTTATATCTTCTTGACTATTCCGAGTAAGCGCAAATTTGTTGTCGTGTATTTTCGAGCTGAAGGTTCGAGTTACCAAAAGTCAGCCTCGAAACCTTAATGACTTGGAGAAGAAGATCTGCAGGGAGGAGTGGGACAAAACCCCTCCTGAGATGTGCGCAAACCTGGTGGCCAACTACAAGAAACGTCTGACCTCTGTGATTGCCAACAAGGGTTTTGCCACCAAGTACTAAGTCATGTTTTGCGAAGGGGTCAAACACCTATTTCGAGTATTAAAATGCAAATCAATTTATAACTTTTTTGAAATGCGTTTTTCTGGATATTTTTGTTGTTATTCTGTCTCACTGTTAAAATAAACCTACCATTAAAATTATAGACTGATCATTTCTTTGTCAGTGGGCAAACATACAAAATCAGCGGGGGATCAAATACTTATTTGCCTCACTGTATGTCTGTCGCTTACTGCTAGTTTCAGGAGACATAAAGTGAAATTTGGTGATGTCACTACTGTGCAAGCACTAATTAAAAGAAAATATACCAACAGTCCAGTTTGAGAGGAGTTGATTGTTAGATTGACTCCTCTCAAACGGGAATTCCCATAGATGGAATGAAATTCAGCCAGTTCAGCAGGGACTGATCCATCTATGGTAAGCTTTAAGAATTTAGGATTAAGGAAGTCTCTAATGGAGGACGTTCAGTTGCAGACCATGGGCAATACTAGTGGCTAGTCCTTTGCTCTCTGCCTGCCTATTTTTTGAGGAACAGCTTCCTTAATTCAGTTTATCTTTAAAGAGGAAGTAAACTTTTTTGTTTTTTTTCTTCCCTGCAAAGTAAAGGCGTAATGTGCTAGTATGCTTAGCATACTAGCACATTTTGTGACCCTCTACCTGTAAACTAAACCCATGTTGTCGCCGCTGGAGGCAACATCCATCTTCAACCATCTTCCTTCTGGGGTCGCGGACTCCGGCTGTGTGACTGGCTGGAGCCACGTGACATCACCCCCCACATGCGCGTGGGAGCCGTCGGTCACAGCACAGGCTTCTGAAGAAACAGTACGGGCGGACGTTCCTTCGGAGTACATGCGCAAATTACATCATCGGCGCAGTATACAGTAAATGGCTCTTAAACGGCGCACGTTTAGGAGATATTTACAGTACCTATAGATAAGCCTTATTCTAGGCTTATCTATAGGTACAAAGAATATAGGAAGGTTTACTTCCTCTTAAAGACAGACACTAGACAGTGGACACATGTGGAAATGTATCTAATCACTGTTATTAATTGTTTATCAGAAAATAAGTTGGGTACACATGCCTATATTCCCGCAATGGTTGTATATCAACGAAACTGTTAAGCCATCAAATTGCTTGTGTCATAACTGAGCACATGTGCAGCAACTTGGCCGCTGCAGATCAAACAGAAGTTAAGATGGGTGTAAAAGTAGGAATGTTTAGTTCTGTTTTAAGAGTCCTTTTCATTTATTGTTGATAAAGATGAAACAACAGGAAGATAAACGTTAGCCAATACGTAAGGGGGGGGTCAAACAACCCCCCTTCATCAGGACTCAGATGCAAAAATGACACAACTTCCTGTATTTTACCCTTAGGAACAAGCCTTCGACCCGTATGAAACCTTGTCCGCGGACATCCTTACCACCCATTTCCAGGAGCATTTCAATAACCTCATGGCTAAACCGAATGTTCCCCTGTATTTTCAGGTGAGGATTTTTTGCGCTGTGTCAATGGTTCTGGGATATTTTTTTTTTTTATCTACAATTAAAATGTTTTCTTAGAGGTGAAGCACTGTCTGCATCTGTCCATTTTAAGAAGTAAAGGGTATCTAAACCCAAGAGCTAAAAGGTAAGATAATGCAGCTTACCTGCCGTTAGATATACAGTAAATATAAAAAGGCTACGCACCCCTTTTTAAAATGTCAGGTTTTTTTGATGGAACAAATTAGACAAAGATAAATCATTTCAGGACTCTTTCCACCTTTAATGTGACCTATAAACTGTACAACTCAGTTGAACAACAATCTGAAATCTTTCAGGTGGAAGGAAGTAAAAATAAAAAATAAAATAATATGGTTGCATAAGTGTTGCACACGCTTCAACTAATACTTTGTTGAAGCACCTATTGATTTTATTACACACTCAGTCTTTTTGAGTATGTGTCTATCAGCATGGCACATCCTTGACTTGGCAATATTTGCCCACTTTTCTTTGCAAGAACACTCCAAATCTGTCAGATTGCGAGGGCATCTCCTGTGCACAGCCCTCTTCAGATCACCCCACAGATTTTCAATCAGATTCGGGTCTGGGCTCTGGCTGGGCCATTCCAAAACTTTAATCTTCTTCTGTTAAGACATTCCTTTGTTGATTTGGATGAATGCTTTGGGTCGTTGTTATGCTGAAAGATGAAGCTCCTCTTCATGTTCAGCTTTCTAGCAGAAGCCTGAAGGTTTTGTGCCAATATTGACTGGTATTTGGAACTGTTCATAATTCCCTCTACCCTGACTAAGACCCCTGTTCCAGCTGAAGAAAAACAGTCCCAAAGCATGATGCTGCCACCACCATGCTTCACAGTGGGTATGGTGTTCTTTTGGCAATGTATAGTTTTTTTTTTGCGCCAAACATATCTTTTGGAATTATGGCCAAAAAAGTTCAACCTTGGTTTCATCAGACCAGAACACATTTTCCCACATGCTTTTGGGAGACTTCAGATGTTTTCGCAAAATTTAGCCGGGCTTGGATGTTTTTCTTTGTAAGGCTTCGGTCTTGCCACTCCACCCCATAGACCAGACATATGAAGAATATGGGAGATTGTTGTCACATGTACCACACAGCCAGTACTTGCCAGATATTCCTGCAGCTCCTTAAATGTTGTTGTAGGCCTCTTGGCAGCCTCCCTGAGCAGTTTTCTTCTCGTCATTTCATCAATTTTGGAGGGACGTCCATTTCTTGGTTAATGTCACTGTTGTGCCATATTTTCTCCACTTGATGATGACTGTCTTCACTGTGTTCCAAGGTATATGTAATGCCTTGAAAACTCTTTTGTACCCTTCTCCTGAATAATACCTTTTAACAATGAGATTCCTCAGGTTATGCTTTGGAAGCTCTCTGTGGACCATGGCTTTTGCTGTAGGATGCGACTAAGAAAATGTCAGGAAAGATCTACTAGAACAGCTCAAATATATTTGGGGTTATTTAGAAGCACTTTAAATAATGGCAGGTGTACTGACTCCTATTTAACCTGAGTTTGAATGTGATTGCTTAATTCTGAACACAGCTACATCCCCAGTTAAGAGGGTGTGCATACTTATGCAACCATATTATTTTAGTTTTTTTATCCCCCCCCCCCCCCCCCCCTTTCAGTTTGTTTTTCAATTGAGTTGTACAGTTTATAGGTCACATTAAAGGTGGAAAAAGTTCTGCACTGATTTGTCTTTGTCTTATTTTTTTTTAAATTACAGAAACCTGACTTTTTACCAGGGGTGTGTAGACTTTTTATATCCATTGTACAACCCCATTTCCAAAAAAGTTGGGGTGCTGTGTAAAATCTACATGAAAACAGAATGCAATGATTTGCAAATCTAATAAACCCATATTTTATTCACAATAAAAAACATAAAAAACATATCAAATATTTAACCACTTCAATACCAGGCACTTTTACCCCTTTCCTGCCCAGGCCAATTTTCAGCGCTGTTGCACTTTGAATGACAATTGCGTGGTCATGCAACACTGTACCCATTTTGTTCACACAAATAGAGCTGTCTTTTGGTGGTATTTAATCACCACTGGGTTTTTTACTTTTTGCTAAATAAAGGAAAAAAATGAAGAAAATTCTGATTAAAAAATATATGATTTACTTTGATCTACAATTTGGAAAAAAATAATTGTTCTTCATAAATTTAGCCCAAAATGTATTCTGCTACATTTCTTCATTTTTTCATTATATATATATAATTTTGTAATGGCCCTGTATTAACCAATCGCAGCTAGCAACACAGTTGTACACATTGGTTGGCAGGAAAGAAAGCCATCTATTGTGTACAACTGTCATGTTGCCTGCTGTGTTTTGTCACATGGTACCAGCAATATATGATACACTGATCAGTCAACGGGCTATGTCCTGAGAACACGGCCGGTGACAGATCGCTCCGCTGCGAGGCCCCCGTGACCATGCGCAGGGCGTGGGCCGGGGAGGACGTCATATGACGTCCACCCGGATTGACGAGTGGCCAGTGCCAGTGTCACTCTACCATAGGCAGATTGGGAACCAGTTAAACTGAGAAACTGAAAAAATTTGGTAAATTTGAAATTTATGGCAGCAACATGTCTCAAAAAGGTTGGGACATGGCAAAAAAAGGTTGGCAAAATAAGTGGTACTAACAAGGAATAGCTTAAAGAACATTTTGCAACTAATTAGGTTAATTGGCAATAGGTCAGTAATGATTGGGTATAAGAAAAACATCTTAGGACGTCAGAGTGTCTCAGAAGTAAAGATGGGCAGAGGTTCACCAAACGGAAACGTTGAGTCCAAAAATTGTTAAACAAATTTCAGAATAATGTTCCTTAGCATAAAATTGCAAATACTTTAAATATATCATCATCTACAGTACATAATATCAAAAGATTCAGAGAATCTGGAGATTTTTTTTTTTTTGTGCTCAAGAGACGAGGCAGAAATGCAGTTTTGGAGGCCCACAGACGGCACTGCATTAAAAACAAGCATGAGTCTGTGATGGACATCACTGCATGGGCTCAGGAATGCTTCCAAAAACCACTGTCTGTGAACGCAGTTCGCCGTGCCATCCAAAAATACAAAGTAGAGCTCTATCATGCAAAGAAGAAGCCACATCTGAACATAATCCATACACGCTGCAGTCTTTGCTGCGCTAAAACTCCTTTAACCACTTAAGGACCACCGCACGCCTGTGTACGTCCAAACTTTGAACGGGGATATCGTTGTTATGGCAGCAGCTAGCTGCCATAACCCCGGTATCCCCATTTCCGTGCGGCGGTCGGCTTTCAGATAAAAGTGGTCCCTGCGGCGGATTCGCCGCGGGATCACTTTTATTGGTGGCGGGAGAGGGCCCCCCCCTCCTGCCGTGATCCGGTGCCCTCCGCCGCTTACCGGAGCCGTCGGTAGCGGCGGAGGCAATCGCGTCTTTCCCTGTGGTGTGTCTGGAGACGAGTGAGGCTAAGATGGCGCCCACTCGTCTCCATGACACTGCTGGGCGGAAGCGACGTCAAAACGTCACTTCCGCCCACGCTTCTTAAAGGCACATTTTTTCAAATGTCATTTTTCTAAATGACCTTTTTTTTTTTTTTTTTTTTTTTTTTTTTTTTTTTTGCATTTTAGTGTAAATATGAGATCTGAGGTCTTTTTGACCCCAGATCTCATATTTAAGAGGTCCTGCCATGCTTTTTTCTATTACAAGGGATGTTTACATTCCTTGTAATAGGAATAAAAGTGACACCATTTTTTTTTAAAAAACCATGTAAAAATAAATTAAATAAAATATTGTAAAATAAATAAAAACATTTTTTAAACCCCCCCGTCCCGACGAGCTCGCGCGCAGAAGCAAACGCATACGCGAGTAGCGCCCGCATATGAAACCGGTGGTCAAACCACACATGTGAGGTATCGCAGCGACCGGTAGAGCGAGAGCAATAATTCTAGCCCTAGACCTCCTCTGTACCGCAAAATATGCAACCTGTAGAATTTTTTAAACGTCGCCCATGGAGATTTTTGAGGGTAAAAGTTTGACGCCATTCCACGAGCGTGCGCAATTTTCAAGCATGACGTGTTGGGTATCAATTTACTTGGCGTAACATTATATTTCACAATATAAAAAAAAATTGGGCTAACTTTACTGTTGTCTTATTTTTTTATTCAAAAAAGTGAATTTTTTCCAAAAAAGTTCGCTTTTAAGACCGCTGCGCAAATACAGTGCAAAAAAAAGTATTGCAACGACCGCCATTTTATTCTCTAGGGTGTTAGAAGAAAAACCATATATAATGTTTGGGGGTTCTAAGTAATTTTCTAGCAGAAAAACCTGTTTTAAACATGTAAACACCTAAAATCCAAAACGAGGCTAGTCCTTAAGTGGTTAAAATGGTCTGTTGCAAAGTGGAAAGCTGTTCTGTGGTCAGAGGAGTCAAAATTTTACATTCTTTTTGGCAACCTTGGGCGCCACGTCCTCCAGACTAAAGAGGAGAGGGACCTTCTGGCTTGTTATCAGTGCTCAGTTCAAAAGCCTGCATCTCTCATGGTATGGGGTGCATTTGTGTGTATGGAAAGGGAAGATGGCACAATTGGAAAGGCACCATCAATGCTGAAAGAGATATCCAGGTTTTAGAGCAGCATATGCTCCCATCCATCAAAAAATACGATAAAGATGACCCAAGACTGCTTAGCAGTTAGAATTACTCAAGAATGGGACAACATTCCTCTCCCAAAACTCCAGCAACTGGCCTCCTCAGTTCCCAGACATTCACAGAGTGCAGTTAAAAGAAGAGGGGATGCTACACTGTGGTAAACCACTTTTTTGAGACATGTTGCTGACATCAATTTCAAAACGACCTTTTTTTTTTATCCTAAAATTTTCTCAGTTTAAACATTTTTTTATTGTGATTAAATTATAGGTTTATGAGATTTGCAAACCATTGCATTCTGTTTTTATGTAGATTTTATACAGCATTCCAACTTTTTTGAAATTGTGGTTTTAGTGGCTGCATTAATCTTCTTTTTTAGGCCTTTATTTCTTTTATTTTCAACTGGTGATTTTACTTGTAATACAATTCCTGCCCTAGGATGACAGCGCTCACTAACCATACTGTACCTTAGGAGAATTGGGGTCATAGCCCAAGGGCAGAACTACAATAACCTCCCCCTTAACTGATCTCCATAACATATTTGGTGGAGATGCACTGAAATTTCAGCTGAAAATGGCGTTATCGACGTTCGGCTGATAAGAGAAAAAGGTGCTGATAAGCGATTTTGCTGCAAATTCGCAGAGATTTTACTGTGATTTTACTGTGCTTATGGTGTGTTTTTCATAGGTCATGTGACACAAAAACAGCACGAAAAATGTAGCACGGTTATGTTCTTGCTGCGTTTTCAATGCATTCGAACGGAGAGGTGTGTTTTTTGTGCATTTTTTTTTTTAACTGACCAAAAATGCAGCAAGCGTGTTTTTCAAAACCACAATGGAAGCCCAAGAACCAGTGTGCAGACATACATAGAATTTAAAGGGATACATTTTTCTTGCACTAAAGTTGGCAATAATGGCTGACGATAAATTCATTTAAATTGATGATATTAATTAAAAAGTCGAATATAATACAATTCTATATAAAAATATAAATATTATTTAAAACTGTCATTTTCGGTTTTCGGCTAAGTGCATCCTGCATTTTCGGTTTCTGCACCAAAATTTCCATTCGGTGCACCTCTATTATTTGGAGGGGGGGGGGGTTCTGTAGTTCTCAGAGATAGTTTGGAACAATGTATTGAATAAGAGTGTAGCGCAGGCTGAAAACACAGGATATTACAAGATTTCTTGCATGATCAACCAGTGTTTTTTCGTACTTTGAATGGATCTGACAAAACCTTTGCAATACTATTCTAACAGACCTAAAGGGAGCAGATAGAAGTTTATTGTTATAGTTTACATACCTTTTAAAGGAGAACAAGCTTTGGCTGTACTTCTCTTATGGATCACAGGAGTGCAGTTTGTTCTGCATTCCTGTGACCCGTTTTCAGCAAACAGCGGGTCTGTTGGCTAACATCACAGAACCGGTCCAGGCTGGGGAAAGATCGTGACCATACAGTGGGTATTTACCCAGATCCCACTCCGCTGATCCCTGCCGAGCAGCCAGATGACAGATCCGTCTCCCCTCACTGTGCAGAGCGGAGATGAACACAGTCACGCTCTCCTCTATGGGGAAATTTGTGTGAAAACGGACCGCATGTCTGTTCTCATATGATTTATATCCGATTCGCCAGACGGATGGAAAATAGGACCACCATCCATCTGGATTTTGCAGATCAGATAGTGGCGGATGTCACTAGACATGTCACCGCTGACATCCCTCACTCCATAGGAGAGACTGGAAGAACCGATCCAGTCCCCGTGTGAAAGGGGGCCTTAGAGCAGGCAGGGGATAGATGCTGCATCCACCTACGTAAGTATTATTTCTAATAAATAAAAAATAAAAATAAATCCCAAACTTCTCCTTTTATGCACTGCAACATGGCCTGAATTTGCTGAAACCGTGTAAAGGGATAGTTGATTGAATAAGATGGACAACATAGACAATGTGCATGACTTCTTCTCCCTTATGCTGTTTACTCACTAATAGTTTAAAGAGACACAGGAAAATTTACTAAAACTGGAGCACACAGAAGCTGCACAACTTCTATTTTCAGATTGTGCAAATAAGCTTTGACAATACAATCTAGAAGCTAATTGGTTACTATGCACAGCTGCACCAGATTCACTAGTGTGAACCAGTTTTAGTAAATTGCCCCCACTGTCTTCTTGCCTATGTAGGGCATAGTAACAGTGTTTCTGCAAAGGGCGTCCCCTGACCCTCTTACCCCCCCACCTTACCAGTGCTCCTTCGCAGCGCCTTGCTCCTCTGCAGCTGACGTGAATACTAAGCATGCAACCTGCTCCCCATGAAGTTGCCAGGCCTAGCAGCCAGTCGCTAGGCCCGAGAACTGTTGCAAGACCAGAGGAATGACATTGCGGCTGTGGTTTACCAGCACAGTCCATTTCACTGCTGACTGCAGAGGAGCTGTGAGGGAGCACAGGTATGGTGAGTATAGTGTTATTGAGGGGAGGACAGGCATGTACTGGCCATCGGGACTACAGGGAGTTTCCGGTGGGCCGATGGCTCAGTGGGCTGGTTTCAGTGACAGCCTGTCAAAGTAATGGCTTTCTTGGTTCGCCCTCAACTTCACGCAGTGATGTGAGAAAGATGAGAAAAATACAGAGGAGAATAAGTGAAATAATAAAAGAGGTTAGTGAGGACTCCTTATGTTATGCTACTTATGATTTTTTTTGCACAATTGCGTATAGTTTATAGGCTGTTTTTGTGCTTGTTTGCACAATTAAAGTGGGCCGGTCTGGATGAAGTCCAGGGCCAAATTTTTATCCCAGTCCAGCCCTGGGGGAGGAGCAGCTTTTCAGAGACACTGTTACTTTCCCCTGCATGGGCAAGGTGACCATGGGGTTTATTTACTATAGGAAGATCCACTTAGCTCTACAGGTGCACTTGGAAGTGCAGTCACTGTAGATCTGAGGGGGACATGCAAGGAATATAAAAAACAGCATTTTTTCTTGTACATGATTGGATGATAAAATCAGCAGAGCTTCCCCTCGTTTCGGATCCTTCCCTCAGATTTACAGCGACTGCACTTCCAAGTGCACCTGCAGTGCAAAGTGGATTTGCCTTTAGTAAATAACCCCCATGTCCCTTTAATCGTGGAGTCAGTAGGCTGTGTAGTAAATATGTGAACATTGTATGTAGGTCTTGCATGTTAGGGCTTCTAATCCACAGAATGTCATGTTCTCTAATTTTGTGTCGTCTCTTCTCAGTCAATATCTGACGGATTTAAAGAAGCAGTGAGATACATCCTTCCTCGTCTCATGCTGGTTCCTGTTTACCACTGTTTGCACTATTTTGAATTATTGGAGGTAAGACTTCTGTTGATAATTGGGCAATGCTGGAACTCCCATTCAGGGCAAATTGCTTCCTCTCGGATACGGAAAGTCTGAAGTAAAAAAAAAAAAAGTTGATCACCAAACATAATAAAATCTACCTTGTAAGTTTAAATGTAATTGGTAAGAGAAAAGGGAAGTTGCATACAGCAGGCTTCAAGAAGTACATCCTACAGGCCCTGTATGGAGCTTTAGAGTTTCTGCAGGAAATTACACTGAGCAGGTTAAAGCTGAACTTCAGACAAAGAGATAAAAAAAAAATTTAAAAGCTAAGCAATGCATTATGTACCATCCAATGATGTTTCGTTTCTATCCAGCCCTGATATTTACACAGCTCTGACACACCTCCCTGACCCACAAGACAGAAGAGCTGCTTTTTCTCTGTTGCAGTGAAGTAACACTTACAAGTTTTGTGCCTGTGTGATTAGACATGGAAGAATAAGCTGCAGACTGATGATCTCATCTCTCTGTCACTCTTTCCTACTATCCTACTATGTCCCTTGTTATTACATGAGCACTGTAGCAGAACTTTGGCAAAAGTATGGGTCAGGCTGCTCCTGAATTGGGTCACCTTAATGGAAGATCAGTTGCTGAACACCATCAGATGCTCATCCTATGCCCCACAGATTGCAGAAATCCAAAGGAAAAAAAATGGCTGCACTCTGAGAAAAGTTCAAACAATGATTACTTTTTCTGGGCAACACGAATAGAGTCCTACTTCCTGTTGGGTTTCACCCGCAAGGTTGGGCTTCATCATAGAGGGCTACAATTAAAGGGGTTGTAAAGGTAAAAGCGACATCCTCTTCGCGCTCAGCCTGGTCGTTGATTGGCTAGAGTGGATGGATTGAAAGCAGCGCAGCCATTGGTTCGCGCTGCTGTCAATCACATCCAATGACGCGGCGCGCCGGGGGGGGGGGGGGGGCGCGAGTGATACAGTGAGAGAGCTCACATGGAAGTGTTGAGTCCTTGCGGGGGGGGAGCCGAGACAGCCACTGAGGGACCCCAGAAGACCAGGTTCGGTGCCACTCTGTGCCAAACGAGCTGCACAGTGGAGGTAAGTATAACATGTTTGTTATTTAAAAAAAAAAGAAATAAAAAACTTTAGTGATCCTTTAAGGCCAACCGATTTCAGTTTTAAATATGCCATTAGAGTGGGCCATCCTATATGTCTGCATTATACTTTTTAAGTATCGCCAGTAATGTGCAGCTGCCCCTTTAAGTGAATACTACTATGATGCAAACAATATATAAATAAAGGTCCTACTAAGTAATCAATTAACCCAATACAATAAAGTCCATAAATTAGTGTGCACATATAAAATCCAAACAGAATCCAAGAGCCAAGGATTTTTCCCAACACCCCAGAAAATTAGAACATCAAATGAACTTCTTCACTCTTCCACCTTTAACCACTTCAGCCCCGCAAGGTTTTACCCCCTTCATGACCAGGCCATATTTTGCAATATGGCACTGCGTTATTTAAACTGACAATTGCGCGGTCGTACGACGTTGTACCCAAACAAAATGCATGTCCTTTTTTGACCACAGACCTTTCTTTTGGTGGTGTTTGATCACCTCTGCGGTTTTTATTTTTTGCGCTATAAACAAAAAAAAAGACTGAAAATTGTGAAAAAAATCCCAATATTTTTTACTTTCTGCTATGAAACCTGCCCAATGAAAAAAATGTTTATTCTGCTACATATTTTTGGTAAAAAAAAAATCCCAATAAGCGTGTATTGAGTGGTTTGCGCAAAAGTTATCTTGTCTACAAACCATGGGATATTTTTATGGCATTTTTATTTATTTATTTTCCTAGTAATGATGGCGATCAGCGATTTTTAGCGGGACTGCGACATTGCGGCGGATAAATCGGACACCTAACTGACACTTTTTTTAGGAACCAGCTACACCAATACAGTGATCAGTGCTAAAAATATGCAATATTACTGTACTAATGACTTTGGCAGGGAAGGGGTTAACACCAAGGGCGATTGAAGGGTTAAGTGTGTCTCTAGGGGATCCTTTCTAACTGTGTGGGGGATGAACTCGCTGGATGAACACCGAGATCCATGTTCCTGCTTGGGAGGAACACAAGATCTCCATGTTCATCCCTGACAGGACAGTGATCTGCCTTGCTTACATTGGCAGACCGCCGTCCTGTCTCTCCGAGGAGTGATTGGCCCCCCCGCTGGCCAATCAACGCGTGCCCCCGCTGGCTAGTGCACGAAATGACATACAGGTTTGTTGTTTTGCGCAATAGAGCCGACCTGCCACAGTATATGTACTGCGACTGGTCAGCAAGTGGTTAAACTCCACCATGTGTGCTTATAAGCTGCGCACTCACCACAGGTATTGACCCCCAATTAAAGAAGGTCAGAGGCGCTTAAGCCCCAATACATTTACAACCAGAGCAGATCTGATAATCTTCATTCACTTTCCAGCAGCAATTCCCACTTTCTACATACTCAGCCACAAACCGAGAAGAATGCCAAATATAATTAAATCATTGTGTGCAGTATGATTGTGTTCACAGTCTTCTTCCTGAAGACGCCATCTTGGTGAAACGCGTTGAAGGGCATGTTGCCCTAATTTCCAGGTAATACATGAAGTCACATCCGGTCCTAATTTCCGGTGACCCATGGAAGCGGGGCAGTCTTCCAAATATGAAGCTGTTTGCACTGGTGCCTGTCTAAGGGCACCAATACATGTGAGTGAGCTGTACTTATGTTTAATGGCAAAGGGTTTTACTTAATAAATATTTGGCGTTCTTCTCGGTTTGTGGCTGAGTGTGGAGAAAGTGGGAATTGCTGTTGGAAAGCAAAGGAAGATTATCAGATCCGCTCTGGTTGTAAACCTATTGGGGCTTAAGCGCCTTTGACCTTCCTTTATCGGGGGTAAATACCTTTTGATGAGTGCGCAATTTATAAGCACACATGGTGGAGTTTAAGGTGGAAGAATGAAGAATTGGTGCATTTGATGATCTCATTTTCTGGGGTGTTGGGAAAAATCCTTGGCACTTGGATTCTTTTTGGACTTTATATGTGCACACTAATTTATGGACTTTTTGTTTGTATTGGATTAATTGATTACTTGGTAGCACCAGACTTGTATATTGTTTGTATCATAAGGCCAACTGATTGGCTTCTCGTTTTTTGAGTCTGAGCACTGCTGTGGAGTGATTGAAAGAGGCTCATATCAAGTCAGATTCACTTTAAAAATAATAATGTATTAATGAATGCAGAACTGCATTAATTTGTGCCTTTTATATCTGCTTTAAGAGTTTAGCTTTAAAGAGGAGTTCCAGTCAAAAAAAAAATTAAAAGTCAGCAACTACAAATACTGCAGCTGCTGACTTTTAATTGGACACTTACCTGTCCCAGGGTCCAGCGATGCGGGGGATCGAAGCCCCGCTCCTCTCCCCCTCCGTTCGGCGGCGCCGGCATTGCAAATGTGGGCGCCCGGCTGTGGCTTCACAGCCTGGCACCCACTGCACATGCGCCAGCGGCGCCGAGCGCCGTGATTGGCCGCTCAGTCACCTGGAACCGGTAATGGGTCCCAGATGATTGACAGGAGGGAGGGAGCAGAGCTGAGCCCTTCCTGTGCCGAGGGGGAAGTGATGTCACCAGCCCAGGCACTGGAAGAGGCAGACTACGAGGGACCACCTAGCAACAGGCATTTAGAGGTGAGTAAAAAAAAAATATCCAAAGGATTTTTCATGTAGTTTTTTTTTTTTTTTTTGGGTGGAACCCCACTTTAAGATTTACGTGAACCTTTCAATTTTAGCACTTTAGCAGTATTTTACTGGATAGCTTTACTACCTCACTGAATGTTTTCATGTGTTGCCTGGAAATGATTTTTTAATACAGTGCTACTTGAAACTGGTTAAATACCTAGAGCAAGGGTCTCCAAACTTTCTAATCAAAGGGTCAGTTTACTGCCCAGACTTTAGGGGGTCCGGACTGTGGCCAGTGGGAGAAAAAAATGTCCTGGCGTCAGTGGGAGTAAACAATACCCCATCATTGAAAAATAATAATTATTCACGCGCTACCATGTATCAATAAAAAACAATGCTGGAAAACCGAATAGGGTCCAGATCACCCCTATCATAACAGTACAAATAGTGAAAGATCTGGTGCTGCGCTAATCCAAAGGTAATATGATTATAACCACTGATTGGCACAATATGGACTGATTTTGTATTTGATATCACTGGATTTGTTGTACCAGTCACTTTTATATATTCTTTGTTTGAATGTTATTAATTTTCATATTTGCTTATGTACCTATCCTATAGATACTATATATAGAAAGTTCTATGTATATGTCACTGCTTTACTGTTTGCTTGCACTAGACACTTTGGTTTAGTGCGTCTTGAAGTGTTTTTTGGACGCACAGCACCGCATTAGTGATTTGCACTTTCCACGATGGTTATGTCAGATGCACCACGATTTTCAATTTATTTATATTAAAATGTATTGGTATGTAAGGCTGTAGGATTTATATAACTTATTGCACTTTGCACTTTATGTCTATTAGCATATCATTATTTGGTTATATATCCAGCTAATAAAATCAGCATATCTTATTCCCCTATAGGGATAGCTGTATACTCACCCATACTGTCACCTATAACACGATTTCATATTACCTTTGAATTAGCGCAACACTCCATCATTGGTATTCAGGGGAATAATAGTGGCTCATCATTGGTATCAAGTCACTGGGTGGAATAATGCCCTATCATTGGTGTCAGTGGGAGATATAGTGCCCCATTATTGGTATCAATAGGAGGAATAGTGCCCCATAAATGTCAGTGGGAGGAATAGTGCCCCATCAACGGTGAAGTGAGAGGAATAGTGCCCCATCAACGGTGAAGTGAGAGTAATAGTGCCCCACTGTTGTGTCGGGAACTATGCCCCACTGTTGCTGACAGTGGGGGCAATAATGTCCCAAGGCCCGGATAAAAGCAGGCAAAGGGCAGCATCTGGTCACTGGGCCACAGTTTGGAGACAACTGACCTAGAGCAATGCTAGTTATCACTTCTTTTTATAAAGTAGTTAATGGGCTCATGCGCTTGGCCGATTCAGCGCTGTACACCACCTAGATCAGCATATTTCTGCGGCGAGTATGATTAAGCATTTCAGATCAGTCGCAGACAGGAAGCCTGTACATATCAATGACAGGCTGACGCTATCCACAACGGTTTGCATGTAGTTAAGGATAGATTTGCGCCCCTGAACGTGTTGGTCCCTAACATGAGCCCTGTGAGTGCTAATTTTTTTCTGTTACAGTATATTAAATAGTTTTGTTGAATGTCAGTTGTATCTAAAAGACAGCATTACCTTTCAGTATTCTCTGTGGGTTTTAACTTGTACAGTAGGGAAAATAATTATTTGATCCCCAGCAGATTTTGTAAGTTACTTCACTTAAAAAAAATAATTTAGGGGCTGGAATTGTTATCATAGGTGTTTTAAATGAGACCGAATAGCAACCAAAAATCCAGAAAAAACACGTGATACAAATGTTATAAATTGATTTGCAGTTTAGTGAGTAAAATAAGTATTTGATCCCCAAGCAAAACATGACTTAGTACTTGGTGGAGAAACCCTTGTTGGCAAGCACAGAGGTAAGTTTTTTCTTGTACAGTGCCTTGAACAAGTATTCATACCCCTTGACGTTTTCCACATTTTGTCATGTTACAACCAAAAACGTAAATGTATTTTATTGGGATTTTATGTGATAGACCAACACAAAGTGGCACATAATTGTGAAGTGGAAGGAAAATGATAAATGGTTTTCCAATTTTTTACAAATATCTGAAAAGTGTGGTGTGCATTTGCATTCAGCCCCCCTGAGTCAATACTTTGTAGAACCTCCTTTCACTGCAATTACAGCTGCAAGTCTTTTTGGGGATGTCTCTACCAGCTTTGTACATCTACAGAGTGACATTTTTGCCCATTCTTCTTTGCAAAATAGCTCAAGCTCTGTCAGATTGGATGGAGAACGTCTGTGAACAGCAATTTTCAAGTCTTGCCTCCAATTCTCAATTATATTTAGATCTGGACTATGACTGGGCCATTCTAACACATGACTATTCTTTGATCTAAACCATTCCATTGTAGCTCTGGCTGTAAGTTTAGGGTTGTTGTCCTGCTGAAAGAGGAACCTCCGCCCCAGTCTCAAGTCTTCTGCAGACTTCTAAGATTGCCCTGTATTTGGCTCCATCCATTCTCCCATCAACTCTGACCAGCTTCCCTGTCCCTGATGAAGAAAAGCATCCCCACAACATGATGTTTCCACCACCATGCCACCATGTTTCACAGAGGGGATTGTGTGTTAAGAATTATGTGCAGTGTCCGTTTTCCGCCACACATTTTAGGCCAAAAAGCTCAATTTTGGTCTCATCTGACCCAACCCTACTTTAAACGTTTTCACAACTTTATTCATGACCTGTCTGGTGTGTTCCGTGGCCTTCATGATACTGTTTGTTCACTAAGGTTCTCTAACAAACCTCCAAGGGCTTCACAGAACAGCTGTATTTATACTGAGATTAAATTACACACAGATTGAATACTAATTGGGTGACTTCTGAAGGCAATTGGTTCCACTACATTTTAGTTAGGGGTATCGGAGTAAAAGGGGCTGAATACAAATTCACGCCACTCTTTTCAGTTACTTATTTGTAAAAAAAAATTGAAAACCATTTATCATTTTCCTTCCACTTCACAATTATGTTCCACTTTATGTTGGTCTATCACATAAAATCCCAATAAAATGCATTTTTGTTTTTGGTCGTAACATGACAAAAATTAGAACATTTCAAGGGTTATGAATACTTTAAGGCACTGTAGTTGGTCACCGGGTTTGCATACATCTCAGGAGGGATTTTGGTCCATTCTTCTTTACAGATCTTCTCTACATCCTCAAGGTTTCTTGGCTGTTGTTTGGCAACTCAAAGTTACAGCTCCTTCTATAAATTTTCTATAGGATTAAGGTCTGGAGACTGGCTAGGCTACTCCATGAGTTTAATGTTCTGCTTCTTGAGACACTCCTTTGTTGCCTTGGTGGAATGTTTTGGGTCGTTGTCATGCTGGAAGACCCTTCATGGTTCTTGTCCATGATTTTAAAATACATGGCCCTGTCCGTTGGTCTCTCAATGTAATAAAGTCGGCTTGTACTTTTAGCAGGGAAACGGCCCCAAAGCATAATGTTTCCACCTCCATGCTTGACTGTAGGGATGGTGTTCTTAGGATCATAGTCAGCATTTTTCTTCCTCCAAACACGGTGAGTCAAGTTAATGCCAAAGAGCTCAATTTTGGTCGCATCTGACCACAGCACTTTCTCCCAATCCTTCTCTGAATCATTTAGATGTTCATTGGCAAACTTCTGACGGGCCTGTACATGTGCCTTCTTGAGGAGGGGGACCTCGTTGATGCTGCAGGATTTCAATCCATGGCGGTGTATTGTGTTATCAATGGTTTGTTTGGTGACTGTGGTCCCAACTGCCTAGAGATCATTCACAAGCTCCTCCCGTGTAGTTCTGGGCTGATTCCTCACTTTTCTCATGATCATCCTTACCCCATGAGGCAAAATTTTGCATGGAGCTCCAGACCAAGGACGACTGATGGTTACTTTGTATTCCTTCTGTTTGCGAATAATCACTCCAACATTTGTCTCCTTCTCACCAAGCTTCTTGCTGATGGTCTTGTAGCCCATTCCAGCCTTGTGCAGGTCTACAATCTTGTCCCTGATGTCCTTTGACAGCTCTTTGGTCTTTCCCATGATAGTGTTGTTTGAATGTAAGAGATTCTGTGGACAGGTGTCTTTTATACACATAATGAGTTGTCGTTAGGAGCACCTGCTTAAATTGACAGGACTAATCTGTGTACCACATGAGCACATACTGTAGCCAGTCTGAGAGAAAGAACTATAGTTGGTTGGTAGAGGATCAAATACTTATTTAACTCACTGGACTGCGGCTCAATTTATAACATTTGTATGATGTTTTTTTTTCTGGATTTTTGGTTGATATTGTGTTTCAATCATATAAAATACACCTATGATAAAAGTGATAGACTCTGTACGTGGGCAAACTTACAAAATCTGCAGGGGATCAAATAATTATTTTCCCCACTGTACCTGTGCAGCCAGTCCCTTTCTATTTTTGTTGTCACTACTCTTCCTAGATGTCATACCTGAGCTGCAGATAATTTGAACTCTCATGATCTTCCCTACCATGAGACAGGCTTTTAGGATTATGGGGTAGAAGAGATGGATAGAGGCCTAGTTGGAGGCGATCAGCTACCAGAGAGCTAATCATTTGTTAGTTGTTCTAATTGCAGGGAAAGGGGGGGAAATGGCTTAATTGATTCGATTCATTGATTTCAAAACATGGTCTTTAAGGACGGGAGTAAATTGTTAAATGAATTGAGCGCTATCTTACAGCAGTTACAAGAACGCAGCGAGGACCAGGAGGACAGAGAATGTTTAAAACAAGCCATCACCACTCTGCTTAATCTCCGATGTAGCATGGAGCGCATCTACAACAAGCACTCCCCACGACGACGCCCAGGGTAAGGAACGGCTTTGTTTTTTGATTGGGGTGGCCTGTATAGAATTGTATCAGTTAATCCAAATGGGCCCGAATCTCTGGAGTGGTAATCTGTCAGATGAAAGGACTTTGCTGCTTGCAAACTTGTAGTGATTTTTACTATCGTTATCTGTTAAAATAGTATTTGCACTGTTTGGTAAATGTGCACCTTTAGGGCTACTTGAACTGCACAGCCATAATGCTGCCCAAATTACTCAGGTAAAGCCATTAAAAGAATTCTGTAAAATATTGTAAAAAAAAACAAAAAGAAAAACAAGCCTCTTAACCAAATAAAGTTGCTCATGGGACTTTTGAGAACCGCACCAAACGTCAACAAATCAAAAATTACTTACATTGATTTTTATTCATATACAAAAATGCAAATCATGAATAAAATTCCATAAAGCATAATAGAGTATAGGGAATGATTACATAGTACCATGTATAGAGATCAAGATAACTTGTTGATATCCTATCACTTTCTACATGTTTCGTGAAACAAAGTTCACTTCTTCAGGAGACCATAGCGCTTTATAGGATATCTGTAGAGAGGCCATATCAGCAATTACAAAATAGTACAAAAAAAAAAAAAAAGTGTCCAAAAAAGATTCATACAGGGGCAATAGCCAAAAAAAAAAAACAAGACATTAACGTATTCAACAAAGTACCAACTATTTAAAAATCTAAATCTCGGGTCCTTTTAAAGGGGAGGAACAATGGAGTGTAATGGAAAAACAGCGGTCTAGTTGAAGGGGTCAGCCACCCAGAGTCGGGTTCTGGCTTCTCTTCCATGTGCCTGGCTGTGATGTGACTGTGAATCTTGGCTCTGTATTTGCTCTAGTATAGACTTGCTTTGAAACGATACATTGTACAGCTAATAAAATGTAAAATCGATCACACATGAACTGCTATTCTTCCTCTGATTTGACAAAAAAGTGCAGTGTATAGTTTTTTCTTTTTCGTACATCATGGGACACAGAGCCCTAGGTAATTATTGGGTTAATCTCCACCTTCAGGTGATTGAACACTGGCACACCCAAGACAGAAAGTCCCCCTCTATATAACCCCTCCCATACAGGGAGTACCTCAGTTGTTTCGCCAGTGTCTAAGGTGTTGGTCACGGTTAAAGATGTGCTAAGAAGAACTCCGCTGCAGATCCCTGCGGGGGGTCAAGGAGCTACGCAACCGGATCCATACAAAAGTGCCTAAAGGCTAAAATGGATGGTATCTGTGCCTTGTGGAAGAACGAGGTTTTGCCTGTAATGTCTCTTGTAGGACTGGACCCTGGGACCCAGCACTTTGGGCACATATCTAAATGCCCAAAGGTTTTTTGGCAGGGTGCTCTATGGGTCCAGGGAATAGGCCCCCTTTAATGGGAACCCAGAGCCCTGAAGGTCTGGCATGACACGACCCGCCGTGATGGGTGAAGATTGGGTCTGTCTGGTCTTCAGCAGTATCTTGCGGCGGGATAAGGTAAGTAAAGATAATCCTATGAAATATCTTAGGATTTTCTTCTTTGAGTATCATGTCTCGCCTATTTTCCACCACTAGAGGGTGTTAAACACATACCCAAAGTTTTTTGCTTACCATGCTCTCCAGGGTAAAAGCTTAGTGTCAGCAGGTCCATCGATCTGCTCACTTCCTCCGCTTCAGGCTCTGCCACAGGTGCAATAGGGGGTCCCTCGCGATCTGCAGGTCCCACAGCGGTCCCCCTCTCCCCCCCCCCGAAGGAGTTTCTTTCCTCCTCTCCCCCCGCCGCTGTATCCTGTCGTGTGTGTGCAGGGACACGTTTTTTTCCAGCAAGACGGCGGGGAGAGAAGGGGGCGTGGTTGCCGCCGAACATGCACGTGGAGATCGGCGTGCACGTCGGCTTACTGCGCAGGCGCAAGGCTAGTTGTTAAAAGCCTGCGATGGGACACAGCAGCTTGTTGGGGCATGTAAGCTTTCTCTGTGTATTGGATTCAGGCATACTGTTTAAGACACCTAATCAGCATCTGGCTGTGCAATATTAGCAGCATTTTTTTTTTGCTGGACTAAAGCTCAGCAGTTGATGCACCTGTTTTAGTACCTCTGCTTTTGGGCTTAAGGATTGTGTCTCCCTGTAAAAGGGGTCCAGGGGCAGGAAAGAGGGGCACAAAGGCATTGCCATCAGGATTTGAGGATCTTGAGCATGCCTCCACGTTACCGTCCTCCCCTGAAAGACCGGGAGCAGCCCCACAGGATGAGCCATTAGCCCTGTCAGGCATTGCAGCTTGTCGCAACATTTCAGCTTCTGCTTACGTCACTGAGGAAGCTTTAGCATCAGCATTAGCTGGTTTAGAAAGAAGGTTAGCTGCTTAAACCGCAGAATCCTCACAAAAGAGCAGTAAGCTCCCCTATCAGAGTGTTAACAGTCTGATGATGAAGAAACACCATCAGGGGACAAGGAACAGGAGCAGTCGGACGAGTCAGGGGATTCAGAGGAACTTTTTTCATCCTCACAAGCTCTGAAGTTGCAGGTGCAATCTTTTACAGAGGCCATTCGGGCTACGTACAAGTTGAGTCGGCCGAAACCCCTGTCTCCTCCTTGGGGTCTTTAAGATCCCCACAGGCTTCATATGCCTTCCCAGTCCATCAATTACTGGAAAAGCTTATTTATGCTGACGGGGATCACCCAGATAAGGTATTTTTTCCTCCTAAATAAATTTCCTTGCTTTATCCGATAGAGGAGAAATTCACCAAGAGATAGAGTATGCCAGCAATAGACGCTGCTATTTCTTGCGTGAATAAAAGTCTGACCTGTCCTGTGGACAATGTTCAGGTATTTAGGGATCCAACAGAAAAAAAGCTGGAATATTTGCTTAAATCCTCCTTTTCTATGGCTGGCGCTGTAACTCAACCTGCGGTGGCAGCGATTGTCGTGTCAGTTCCTAAAAGATCAGATGAAGCAGGTGATCAAAATGGTCCCTGGTCCCTCAGCAGGCCAAACTTTTGGCAGGCCTACCTAAGGCTTTGTTTTGCGGTGGATGTTATTAAGGATTCTATTCAGCAAGCATCCCGCCTTACTCTCCTGCTAGTACATATGCGCAGGATTCTGTGGCTGAAGCATTGGTCAGCTGAGGCACCATGCAAAAAGCTTTTGGCTGGTTTCCCCTTTCATGGGGAAAGCTTTTGAGGATTGGGGATGACCTGGATACATTCATCCAGAGGATTTCTAGTGGTAAAACTACCATTTTACCAGTTAAGAGAGGAGAGTAAACGTCCTTCTTTTAAACGTTCTCTTTCCCCAGTTCCGGGAGCTACAGCCTCCAGGCAGTGGCGACGGCCTCCTCAGCCAAGTTCAAGAGGTAAGACCCAGGGTCAAGCTCAGGGTCAAAAGAAACCTTGGGAACAGAAATCTGCAAAGCAGAGCCCCAAGGCCCCCTTATGAAGGGGCGCCCCCGCTCGATCGAGTGGGGGGAAGACTCTGCGATTTCCAAGGGCTTGGCAGGAAGAGATTCAGGACAAGCAGGTCATCTCCACAGTGTCTCTGGGTTACAGGCTAGAATTTCGGGAGCTCCCGCAGTCTCATTTTCTAAAATTGAGCATTCCCAAGGTTCCTAGCATTAGACCACTTGTTATCCCAAGGGGTAATCATAGAGATTTCCTCAGAAGAGCAAGGTACGGGATTTTATTCAAACCTCTTTACGGTTCCAAAACCAAATGGAGATGTCAGACCCACTCTAGATCTAAAAGATCTGAATCAATTCCTGAGCATTCGCTCTTTTCGCATGGAGTCAATCCGCTCAGTGGTCTCCGCCTTATAAGGGGGAGAACTTCTAGCCTCGATAGATATCAAGGATGCATACCTGCATGTGCCTATATTTCCCGCTCACCAAAGGTTCCTACGGTTCGCAGTAGAACAGCGCCACTTCCAGTTTGTGGCCCTACCCTTCGGTCTAGCTACTGCACCCCGGGTTTTCACAAAGGTTCTGGCCCCACTGTTAGCAAAGCTAAGGGCCCAGGGCAAAGCGGTAACTGCATATCTGGATGACCTGTTGCTGGTAGATCAGTCAGTAGCACGTTTAAACGAGAGTGTGCGCAGCACAGTCGAATATCTAAAATTCCTGGGCTGGGTTCTCAACCTAGAGAAATCATCCTTGCAGCCACTAAAAAGGCTGGAATACCTGGGTATGGTCATAGACACAGCTCGAAGAAAGGTTTTTTTTTTGCCCCAGTCAAAGGTAAAATCCATAAAGGAACTGGTCCACTTGGTCAAAGCAAGGAAAGGACCTTCCATTCCCCTTTGCATGAGGTTGTTGGGAAAGATGGTAGCCTCGTTCGAGGCTGTTCCTTATGCCGCGTTTCATTCAAGGCCATTGCAAAATGGCATCTTGCCTGCTTGGAACAAAAGGATCCAAGCCTTGGACTTGCCTATGCATCTGAAGTCAGAAATGCGCCAGAGCCTCAGCTGGTGGTTGCTAACCAAAAGGGAAAGTCCTTCACCCCAGTTACCTGGAAAATTGTGACAACGGATGCCAGCCTTTTGGGCTGGGGAGCAGTCCTGGAGGAGGCTACAGTCCAGGGAAAATGGTCCGAAGCCTAGAGATCCGGGCAGTACATTTGGCTCTCAGGGCCTGGACGTACAGGTTACAGGACTGTCCAGTCAGAATACAATCCAACAATGCCAAAGCAGTGGCCTATATCAACCACCAAGGGGGCACCAGGTGTCTGGCTGCCCAGAGGGAGGTGAACCATATATTGGTTTGGGTAGAGAGGCATGTACCTTGCCTATCTGCAGTCTTCATTCAGGGAGTAGAAAATTGACAGGCGGATTATCTGAGCTGCCGGCAGCTGTTCCTAGGGGAGTGGTCCCTGCATCCCGATATATTTCTGGCCATATGCAAGAGATGGGGTACCCCGGATGTAGATCTACTAGCCTCCAGTTTCAACATGAAGTTGGACAACTTTGTGTCAAGGACAAGGGATCCGCTAGCGTGCGGAACGGATGCGTTGGTAGTTCCTTGGGATCAGTTTTCACTGATATATGCGTTCCCTCCGGTTCCGCACCTACAGCGACTCCTTCGCAGAATCAATAAGGAAAGAAAACCGGTAGTCCTTGTGGCCCCAGCTTGGCCCAGAAGAGCCTGGCATACAGCGATTGTGAGAATGGCGGTAGGAAAACCATGGGTCCTTCCATTACGCCCAGACCTGCTCACGCAGGGACCAGTATTTCATCCTTCCTTACAAAGTCTAAATTTGACGGTTTGGCTGTTGAGACCTACGTCTTAAAAAGTCGTGGGCTTTCGGGTCCAGTTCTCTCCACTCTGGTCGATGCTAGGAAGCCGGCCTCCAGGCTCATTTATTACAGAATCTGGAAGGCATATGTTTCCTGGTGTGAATCCAAAGGATGGCATCCTCGAAAGTATATCATTGGTAGAGTTCTTGCCTTTCTACAGTTGGGAGTGAAAATTAAGCTGGCCTTGAGTACCATCAAGGGTCAGGTCTCGGCCTTATCAGTATTTTTTCAAAGGCCGCTTGCTTCACATTCCTTGGTTCAGGCCTTTATACAAGGGATAGTGCGCTTAAATCCGCCAGTTAGGTCTCCCTTGTGTCCGTGGGATTTGAATTTAGTTTTTTCAGTATTACAAAAGCAGCCTTTTCAACCAATACGCCATATTACTTTGGTCCTTTTGACAAGGAAATTTTCTGGTTGCCATATCCTCTGCTAGAAGGGTATCAGAATTGGCAGCTTTTTCTTGTAAAAAGCCATATCTAATTATACACAAAGACAGAGTTGTGTTGTGTCCCCACCCAACCTTTCTGCCTAAAGTGGTGTCAGGATTCCATCTGAATCAAGATGTGGTCCTACCTTCCTTCTTTCCAGTTCTGCATTCTGCGGAAGAAAAATTATTGCACTCTCTGGATGTAGTGAGAGCAGTCAAGGTTTCCCTAAAAGCGAGAGCTCAGATACGTAAAACTGATGTTCTGTTTGTGCTGCAAGAGGGTCCCAGGAAGGGCCAGGCAGCTTTGAAATCTACTATCTCTAAGTGGATTCGACAAGTTATTCAGGCTTACGATTTAAAGAGGAAGATTCCTCCTTTTCATGTGAGAGCGCACTCTACCAGAGCAGTTAGTGCTTCATGGGCGGTGCATCACCAGGCCTCCATGGCTCATGTCTGCAAGGCCGCAACTTGGTCTTTGGTCCATACATTCACTAGATTTTATCAGGTGGATGTAAGGGGGCATGAGGATGCCGCTTTTGGGAGCAGTGTACTGCAGGCAGCAGTATAGATCTTCATGTCTCCCTCCCCTCAAGATAGCATTGCTCTGGAATATCCCATTAAGTAATTAACTAGGGCTCTGTGTCCCATGATGTACGAAAAAGAAAATAGGATTTTTTCTAACAGCTTACCTGTAAAATCCTTTTCTTGGAGTACATCACAGGACACAGAGGTCCCTCCCCTCTTGTTGGGATACTTATTGCTTTGCTACAAAAACTGAGGTACTCCCTGTATGGGAGGGGTTATATAGAGGGGGACTTTCTGTCTTGGGTGTGCCAGTGTCCAATCACCTGAAGGTGGAGATTAACCCATTAAGTATGGTTCTGTGTCCCGTGATGTACTCCAAGAAAAGGATTTTACAGGTAAGCTGTTATAAAAAAATCCTATTTTTTTTTCTGCTTGAAGTGGAAGTACACTTCTGTGTACCAGCTATATACGCCGCAGTAGGCAAAAGGTACAGAACTTGTGTGAAGGAAGCGGGGGTCATGTTAAAGGAACTACAGGACAGTAAAACATAGAAAAGTTGGTAGATTTTTTTTGGGGGGGGGGGGGGAGTCTAGCTCCCCAAAAAAAGTGGTAGAGGATCTGCGCAACGCCACTGACTTAAATTAAATGTCCTAGGAAACCATTATGTATGTGCCGGTCATTGCAGTATATTAAAGGTCTAATTTGGAGATCAAAAGTGAGTTAAATTAATAAATAGGGTATATTTACTAAAGCCCCTGCTAGTATTTTCGTCATAATTCTTTAGTTTAGGTGTATGATTCTTCTTTCCATTCTTCTTTCTCAGCTCTCCATGCTTCTCCTGCATCACAATTATCCTTGCTCTGGTACACATCATTTGGCAAGTTTCCCCAGTCTTGGCTTAGTTCTCCCTTGCCAGCTATAAATACAATATCTTTTGATTGATGTGTACTATAAAATGATATAGCACCAGTTATAGCTGGCAGGGTATTGTATTCAGGATTTCTTTTAGATGCAGAGCATGATATGAAAGGAGGGCTGTAAAGTTCCAGATGCATAAGAGAGAGGAAGCTGATGTGCATGAGAGTCAGACTGCTGATACTTATGGGGTAAGGTCATTGACAGTGGAGCTAAAGCCTTTATTCACACCAGCGTACTACAGCATATATCTGTGTAAGGCAAACTTGGCCTTCGCATGAGTGTACACTGTAGTACACCCGTATTTAATGAGGCCAATAGCTTTTAGCTCTTAAAAACCAGAACTAGCAAAACTGCAGCTGGGGCACTCTTCTCCCCTGCTGAGAGAACACGCATTTACGGGGCATTAGGCTGTTTCTTCAACTCCTTTTTGTGGACAAATATACATGTGGAAGTAATAGGGTGCATATGTGGTTGTTATGTGGTTGTTGCTCCTCCTCAGTATTCCATAGCTGATCATATCTAAATCGGGAACAAAAAAAAGATGACCTTCTGTCATGGTCTGTGGTCCCTGACTCTAAACTATCTGAGCTTCCAACTTGGAACATACCGTATATAGTAATGAATAAACTGAGAAGCAGGTATGCCTTTTTAAGTTGGCCTTATCCATAGGTACAGCAACACCTGGAATAGTTCAAGGGTAAAGCTCTAGGGGCAGACAAAGACCAGTGCACTGTGATTGATTACAAATTTACATCGTAGAAATGACCCCCCCCCCCTTTCCTTTTGGTTGCTGGTCCCTATTTTCCCCTACACTCTCCTGCTTAAGTAAAGTATCTGCTAACCGCTCCCTCCCTGATGCAGCACTATGGTGTTGTCACATGGGAGTTGGGAGAGGTGAATTGGCCTTGTGTAAGCTTCTACTTGGAGTCTACGCAAGGCTTTTTCACTGGACTCGGTTGAATGAACAATGTACAGGCTTGCTTTAAAGTGGTAATAAAGTCTGTTCTACCACTTGTACCTACAGCAAGCCTATAGTAAGGCTTACTTGTAGGTACTGTGAATATCTTCTAAATTTTAGGAGATATTCAGAGTGCATGCTGCCAGTGACATTAACGGCGCATGAGCTCTGAAGGTCCAGCAAACAGTGCCGGACCTTCAGAGCCCATGTCGTAAACGGCAGCTCTCGCGCGCATGCGCAGGAGTGAAGTCCTTACACCTCTGGCCGCTTGAACCTGTAAGTAGCACTGGGGGTAAGAGGTCAGCGGTGACAGCGTGGCGCTGGAGAGCTTTGTTTTAAGGTAAGTCTCTCATAATGTGCTAGTATGTTTCAAACCAAAAGAAGTGACCATCAACAATGATTGAATATTCCCTCTCACCCAGCGCACAGAGTCATTGAAAACAATGTATATAGAGTTAGCAGCTGCTATAAATAAAATAAAATAGAAATAAAATATGTCACGGTTAAATTATAAACATTAGCAGCGCTTAAAACACCACACTTAATAATGGCAAAAAGTGTATATTCAAAAGTCCAAAATAGAGGCAATCATAAATCCATCACTTGTTGTTCATATAGGTTCCAAATTCAATCATGGATCCTGTCACCACGCCGCGTGAGGAAAACAGCCCTATGGTAATGAACTCACCGGACAGACTCCGCTCATGCGCTTGTAACGATTATTGTTGGCATCTAGGACTGCATCCTTCCATCTAGATATCACTCGTAATGAAAAGATAAGTGCAGTGTGATTCCATAAACAAGATTTATTAATTCAAACCCCATTACAAATGTGCATTTACAATAAAACCAAATATTAAAACATGTATAACAATCCTGTCCTTACTTTCGTCACCACACCCTCTAAAGAAGTGATGACGAAACGCGTCAGTATGTGACCATGCAGCTACCTTAACGATCTGTCAGCAGTTGTCTCAACCTGGGAACACCGCTCTCTGAGATATTCGAGGAGTGGTGAGAGACGGCTGAGCGATAAGGACAGGATTGTCGTACATGTTTTAATATTTGGTTTTATTGTAAGTGCAAATTTGAAAGCGGGGTTTGGAATCAATAAATCTTTTTTACGAAATCATACTATGTGTACTTATCTTTGCATTACTAGTGATATCTAGATGGAAGGATGCAGTCCCAGATGCCAACAATAATCATTACAAGCGCATGAGCGGAGTCTGTCCGGTGAGTTCCTTACCATAGGGGTGTTTTCCTCACGCGGTGTGGCGACAGGATCCGTGATTGAATTTAGAACCTATATGAACAACAAGTGATGATTGGCTCTATTTTGGACTTTTGAATATACACGATTTGTCATTTATTAAGTGTGGTGTTTTAAGCGCTGCTAATGTTATAGTTTGACTGTGACATATTTTATTCCTAATGTGCTATTATGCAATGCATACTAACACATTATAACATTGCCTTGCAGGGGATAATTTTTTATTTTTTTTCCATCAACTGGTTTACTACCGCTTTGAAGTAAAGCAGGCAGAGACTTTAAAGTGGTGTTCCGGGCGAAATTATACTTTTTAAATAAAAATACCCCTATAATACACAAGCTTAATGTATTCTAGTAAAGTTAGTCTGTAAATTAAGGTCTGTTTTGTTAGTTTATAGCAGTAGTTTGTTGTTTTATAAACTTACAGCAGGCCGTGGCCATCTTAAGTGTGGGCATCTGAAGCCAGACTGTATTTCTTCCTGGATCTCATCCTTGCAGCACATGCTCAGTGCAGCACAAGCAGTGTAATAGGTTTCAGGTCAGGTTTCCATAACAATGGCAGTTTCAGAGGAAGTTGCCGCCCCACATGCTCAGTGTAGCACAAGCAGTGTAATAGGTTTCAGGTCAGGTTTCCATGGCAACGACAGTTTCAGAGGAAGTTGCCGCCTTTTCCCAGAAGGCATTGCAAACAGGAAATGATGCGATGGGCCGCGGCCAGGAAGGAGGAAGTGAAAAATGAACACAGCAGATATACAGTAGGTGCTGAGGAAAAAAAAAAATATCCAATTTGTTTACAGTGAACAGTTTAATGAGGGATTCTAAAGAGTTGTAAAAGTGGGTGGAGCTCCACTTTAAAAAGTTCAGGATGTCTAGTTTAGGTCTGCCAATTTGCATTTTACAAAATTAACAATAATATTTTAAATCGAACTAAAGGCAATTTTTTTTTTTCATTTTGGATAGAGAAAGGGAGAGCTGTAACCCGTGTCAGTTTTTTTGCCATCTCTGTCCCATTGCAGAAATTTGCCTTCACTTCCTGTCCCGTAGCCAAAACAGGAGGTGAGAGGAAATCCCTCCAAAGTAAGGGAATCCTGGGGTGGCCCTAGAACTAGTGTCCCCTTTGGAAGATTTCCCCTCTATTACTGTCCTGGTGGCAACCCAAATTATTTTATTTTTACTTTTGATGATAACGACATTAAACAGGACAAACTGAGAGGGTGAATTTGCCTAAGGGGGCACAGACAGCAGTAAAAACTGACAGGTGTTCTAATTTACTCTTCACTCTATCCAAAACTAAAAAAAAAGTTTTGTATTTTTTTTAGTTATACTTTAGATAACTGTCATTAGCAACAATAAGCGATCTGGTCTTTAATCGTTCCCTATTGGTAGATATAATGTAGCGTTGCACCATAGATACCATTTGAGACTTTGCCACAACCGTTGTTTGTTTTCCAGAGAGCACACTTGGCGTCTTTACAACCGTCAAATGCGCAGCAAGCACCTGGCTATAAAGAAGATGAACGAGATCCAGAAAAACATTGATGGCTGGGAAGGGAAAGATATTGGGCAGTGCTGTAATGAGTTCATCATGGAGGGTTCCTTGACAAGAGTTGGGGCCAAACACGAGAGACACATTTTCCTGTTTGATGGACTGATGATCAGTTGCAAGATGAATCACGGCCAATCTCGCATCCCCGGTTACAACACGGCTGAGTACCGCCTGAAGGAAAAGTTCATCATGAGGAAGGTGCAAGTCGTAGATCGGGAAGATACGAGCGAGTATAAACACGCCTTTGAGTTGCTCTCCAAAGATGAGAACTGCATTATCTTTGCTGCAAAAGCTGCAGAGGAAAAAAACAACTGGATGGCGGCTCTGATTACGCTGCAGTACCGCAGCACATTGGACCGGATGTTGGACTCTGTGCTGATCCAGGAAGAGAATGAGCAGCCGCTGCGTTTGCCAAGTCCAGATGTCTACCGCTTTGTGGAGGAGGATTCAGAAGAGAACATTGTATTTGAGGACAATGTGCAAAGTAGAGGCGGAATCCCCATCATAAAGGGAGGGACTGTGGTGAAACTCATCGAAAGGCTGACCTATCACATGTATGCAGGTGGGTGAATGTCAGGGGGGAAGCTTATACCCATTATAGGGCCAAAGGTTTGTGAACAACCCGAAAATCGCCTATATAAGGTTGTTGGAAATCCCAAAGCAAACCATTTGGACCTTACGTGAAAAACAGAATGCCAGATCCCCCAGCAAAATGTCATTAAATGGATCTTCCTTGAAAACCAGACATCCTATACCCCCCCCACCCGGAGATGTGTTTACACTCCGCCATATCCCCTGATTTACAAATATACTAATTATTATTTGCCCACAGTTGGGTTTTAAAAATAAAGAATTGATAAAAAAAAGATTAAAATTACTCACCACACACCTCTATCATGGCTTCTGGGACGAACGGGTGACATCA
Organism: Lithobates clamitans; assembly: GCA_037952925.1. NCBI lineage: Eukaryota > Metazoa > Chordata > Amphibia > Anura > Ranidae > Lithobates > Lithobates clamitans. Next base: position 452,448 of record JBBGZY010000648.1, read on the forward strand.
CTTGTACCATACTTCATCCCATCCCACTGCAGGAGTGATTTCTCTCAGGATATCCTTGTGCATGGAAGGTCCACTTAAATGTGGATTCGCACCCCCTTTTTGACCTTTTTTATGTTTAATCTATTTTTATTGCAAATTTTCACAATTACAAAAGTGTAAAACATGTACAGTATCCAAAAAGATTGAAAACGGTCAGATATGTCCATGTATTCAGAAATACCCAGACATAGTGTACAATATTCCAGTACAGGTGAGCAAAATTCCAGGAAGCAAAAGCATTAGCTCATTCATCGGCTAGTATATTGTGTATGATATATCAGGTAGGATATCTGTTGTAGAATCCAAATAAAGTTTAACAGTAGCTTCTTGAAGTGGGGTACAGCCCATGAAAGTGTGGTCAGTATATCAACCAGTTGAAGTTGCTTACTATGTTACGTATGAAGAGAACAGTCAACCACCAAGTATGAAAGAAGAAAAAAAAGAAAGAAAGGAAGGAAGCAAAAGAAAGGATGGTAGCGGAGCTGGGGGGGGGGGACTAGATCCAACCACTGTCTATATCCGTGGTATATATGGGCCTGCAGGACATGTCATAGAAGGGAATCCTCCTCAGTGCCCTTCTCCCAAGAGACCATCTGTTCCATGTGGCATAAAGAGTCCATTTCACACGCCCGCTACGACATAGGAGTATTAGGCTTGCTCAGTGTCGACGATCCTCCCTGAGGTCAGGAAATTACAGTAATTCCTTTTTAATTTGCTTAAAACAACCTGGGATCATGTGGACCATAGTAATTTGGGGGGGTATTGGGAAAACGATCCCCCCACAAGCTTATAATTAGTTCAAGCATTTTAGCCTAAAACGGGACAATTAATGGGTGTGTACCCCATCATACCTGGAGCTCACTGGCACATCCAGCGCTCTTTCGGAATTGAGGGGTCAATCTTATGGAGCACAGTATGGCACCGATACCACCTGGAGCCCTTTGACCTTTTAAAGGGATGTTCCCAATGTTAGACTGATAGCATTGTGCAAGCTGTAGAGTCCTGATTGGCACAATGCCTATCTAGGTATGTAATCCAGGTAGCACAGACAGTTCCTCAACCTTAACAGCAGGAAGGTGATTGGACAGTTATGGTGAATCAGCAGAAAAATGAAGTAAACACTCTGATCTGGCCTCTTGTCAGAATGTTACTATCAGTAAGTTTGAGTGCTGCTGTGCAGTTAATTATAGAAGGCTAACATCAATACAAACTCTGAAACTTTAAGTAGGTATGTTTTAAAAAGGTTTGTTTTTAATGAATGTTTAAACTTGATAATACATATTATTTTTAAATCTTACTGCAATTTAGCTTTTAGCCCCGATTCACACCGCTGCGATTTGCGATTTGACAGTTTTTAAAGTCGCACCCCATTTGTGCCTATGGGACTGTTCAAATAGGTACGACTCCAACTTGCTGGGATTTCATGTGCGACTTGCATCGATATCTGTGCATGAAGTCGCACAGATGTCATCAAGCTGCACATGATTTCGCACTAACCAACGGCTTTGAAAGCCGCATCCAGTCTGACCTGGGGCTAAAGTTTGAGTTCACCTTTAAGGAAAAGCCCTCGGTACAGGCTTTCAGTTAGAAAGCTGGAGGAAGAGTGAATATACTACGAGCGAGCTGATCAGCTGATTTTAAATGTGACAGCGGCTGTGGGGGAGAGGATCCCCTGCCCGCTGTCACAGGGTAAAGGGGGTCAGGGAAAAAGGAGGGCAGCAGCTTGAATGTGTTTAATATTAAACCCTAAATACGGGTGTAGTATATAGCGTGTTCTAAAGGTACATTTAGATTTTAAAGAATGTTCTGCTGGTTTTCTTACTATGAAACCTTTTAAGATATGACTTTTTTTCTGTTCTCTTTACAGATCCTAACTTTGTTCGCACTTTTCTGACAACATATCGCTCTTTTTGTAAGCCACAGGAGTTACTAAGTCTTCTCATTGAAAGGCAAGTGCATACGTTGTATACATTAGCTTTAAAGTGATAATAAAGGTTCTCGTGTAAAAAACAAAACAAACATGTCATACTCACTGAGTGCCCCCAGAACAAGCAGCTTGCTATGGGGGCATGCAGGCAAGCTCACTTTAAAGCTGCTGCTCTGTGTGACCATTCACACACAGAGCTGTGGCTCAGCCCCACCCCCTCTCTCTCTCCTCATTAGCTTACTGGCTGTGATTGACAGCAGCAGGAGCCATTGGCTCCCGCTGCTGCCTCAGCCAATGAGGAGTGAGTCCCTGAAGCTCTAGTGCACATCGCTGAATCGAGATGGGGCTCAGGTGAGTATTAGGGGGGACTGGGGGGGCTGCTGCACGGACAAAGTTTTTTACCTTTGTGCATAGAATGCATGAAGGTAAGAATACCTTGAGCCTGTAGAACCACTTCAAATAAAGCCATCCTGTGTTTCTACCTACTGTGAAGTAGGGCTGCAACTAACGATTATTTTCATAATCGATTAGTTGGCCGATTATTGTTTCGATTAATCGGTTAATAATCTTAAAAAGAAGTGTGGTGTATAATTTAGTTAATATGTAAAGTTTTCAAAAAAGGCAATTTATTCTTATATCTCTATGCAGTGGTAAATATAAATAACCAACTATGGTTAGGGAGCAACATATCTAATCCACTCGGAGAATAACAGACAGAAGAGATATATACTGTATATACGATTAGAGGATATATACTGTATAAACTATTAAAATGTGAATCTGGTAAATATCAGACTCCGAGATCAAATTTTTTTTATTTAACAATGTCTTCCTTCAAAAAAAAATGTTATTTTAAGAACGTTCGTTCAATTTCTTAATCGTTAGTGGGGTCAAATCGACGTTCATTTTCAACCACAGTGACGGGAAAATTTTGAAATTGCACACTTCTTGGTCAAAGGAATTTTCAGACAGTGTATGTGGTTTTCGTTCAGAAATTACATTCATTTTAAAAACAGAATGTTAGAAACCAAGTGAAAATTTCAAACAACATTCTTTCATTCAGCAAATGTACAAAGATTTTTCGGCTGAATATTCTCGTCTGAATATTTCGTCTGAAAATTGATCGGTGTGGCCAGCATAAGGCTCGGTGCACGCCTATGCAGTTTGCTTTTGATCTGTTTCTGCAGTGGTTTTTGCTGTGCGTTTTGACTTTTGCGCACGTGATTGTGCTGCGATTTGCGTTTTTGCATTTGTTTTTGGCCAATTTGTTGTTGGGAAGATTAAAAAAACAAAAACTGCTGCAATAATTACATGCTTTTCTGCAGCTTTTCCATTGAAGTATATTGAACCAAAAAAAAAGCACCATTTTGCATTAAAAAAAAGTCCCTGACCCTTTCCAAATACACAGCGGCTGAAAAAAGCATAGATGTGAATGTGTCCCATAGGAAACCATGTAAATGGACTGTAGTGCATTTCTGCAAAAAGCACCAAACACATAGATGTGAACCAGGTCTAAGACGTTTAGTAACATAATGGGGTTAAAAAAAATCTAAAATTAGCCCTTTATAGTACAAAGAAAAACAGATAATCACTACTGTAAGGGGTTCATTTTTTTACTGTAGAACTGTGAAAGTAATATTTACAGTAGCGATTATTTGCTCTTTTTGTACTATAAAGGGCTTATTTTATTTTTTTTAACCCCATTATGTTACTAGCCGATTAATCGATTATGAAAATAGTAATCGATTAATTTCATAATCGATTAGTTGTCGATTAATCGATTCGTTGTTTCAGCCCTACTGTGAAGCTAAAAAAGCTTTGTTGTCATGGACTTAGGCTAGGCAAGGAAATGTTATTGGTCTTTACATTCTTCTTCCTACCTATGGAGAAGCCATCCACTACTGGGACACATAATAGAGGGCTGCATACGATTTTCCACTTATGCAGCTATGGTTGTGGATCTCCCTGCAGGACCCACAGCCAAGATCTCAGGGGGACAGGGCCAAGTACTAATAACATGTGGAGGTGGTACAGAAGGGGAGTCCTTTTTTAAGGAAAAGCTATGCCAAAGGTGATCCTTTAAAGCAGATGCAAGCCCTAATTGAATGGCATTTAGTTTGCTAAATCACTGTATATCATACACAATTGTCTTTTTTTTCTTTTTTCTATTTTTTTTTTTTTTTAAAACGCTTTACCCTTTTCTCTTTTAGGTTTGAAATCCCAGATCCTGAACCCACAGAAGCAGATAGACTGGCAATAGAAAAAGGAGAACAGCCAATTAGCACCAACCTTAAGAGATTTAGAAAAGAATATGTTCAGCCAGTGCAACTCAGGTTGGTCTCTGTTGGATCTAGCGATGCATAAAAGTGGCCAAAAAGTGAGAGTGCCAACTATGTTTAGGCCCTTTCGCACTTGTGCGACTTGGGACTGCAAAGTCGCATGACAAGTCGGACAAATCTGACGCTAAGTGGGACTTTTTGGGGACCAGTGACACCAATACAGTGATCAGTGCTAAAAAAAAAAAATGCACGGTCACTGTATAAATGACACTGGCAGGGAAGGAGTTAACATCAGGGGCGATCAAAGGGTTAAGTGTGCTCCTAGGGAATGCTTTTTAACTGGGGGGGGGGGGGGGGGAATGCTGTGACTGGAGGAAAGTGGAGATCCGTGTTTCTGCTGAAACACAAGATCTCCATTTTCCTCCCTTACAGAACGACGGTCTGCCTTGTTTACATAGGCAGACCGCTGTTATGCCTCTCCAGGGAACGATTGCGGGTGGCTGGCCACCAGACCCGCTGATTGGCTCCCGCTGTGTCCAATCACAGCGAAAGCGTGGCTCCAGCGGCGCACGCCCCAGAGCCGACAATAGTAATCACATACAGGTACGTGATGTTGAGCTTAAGGGCAGCCCTGACACAGTACACGTCCTTGGTTGGTTAAAATTATGCACGATCTTGAGGCACACCATTCTAAAATGTAAAGAAATAAACAAATAGTTTTACATACCGTAGCAATATCCACACACATAGCATTAGAGGTGATTTAGGGCTCATGCACACGAGACCCGGTGCAAACTCTGCTGAACACGTTTTTAAAAGCTAAAACCGGCGTTTAAAAACGCCCGTTTTGCATTTGCCGCGTTTAGCTGCGTTTTACCGCGTTTGCGTCTAGAAGCGTCTGCAGAGCAGAGAATGACATTTTGCGACCCAACTTTGGGGCTCAGTATCTAGGGGCCACTTGGTGCTAGGAACCCCAAATTTGGTGTGCTAACACAGTGGAGTTCCTTGCACCAAGTAGCCCCGAGATATGGGGCCCCAAAGTCGGGTCGCTAAATGTCAAGCACTTCTGCAGCAGAGAATGACATTTTGTGACCCGACTTTGGGGCCCCATATCTCAGGGCTACTTGGTGCAAGGAACCCCGAATTTGGATATGTTATAGTGTTAGTCCAACTGTGTTAGCACATTAAATTTGGGGTAGCACCAAGTGGCACCGAGATATGGGGCCCCAAAGTTGGGTCGTAAAATGTTCCTTTAAAAACACTTATAAACGCAAACGCGGCTAAACGCGGTACCGGTGTTTAGCCGCGTTTGGAGTCTGAAACGTGGAAAACTTCTGCGTCTGAACCCATTTTTTTGCTTCTGGAAAAACTAGGTTAAACGCAACTGCCTAAAAACGCCAAAAAACAAGACTGTGTACATCAGGGGTCTCAAACTGGTGGCCCTCCAGCTGTTGCGGAACTACAAGTCCCATCATACATCTGCCTGAGGGAGTCATGCCTGTAGCTGTCAGCCTTGCAATTCCTCTTGGAACTTGTAGTTTTGCAACAGCTGGAGGGCCACCAGTTTGAGACCCCTGGTGTACATGGACACATAGAATAACATTGAATGGGTTCAGGGGCAAAAAGTTGAAAAAAGTGTCCAACTGCCTCTGAACGCGCGTTTAACAGCGTCGCGTGTGCATGAGGCCTTAGTCTTTCAGCTAATGTGACCCCAGTGCTAAGAGGGGCAAGGGAGTGGCTGGCAAGGATGCTGTGCATATGTGCCCAATGTCCTCCTTATCAGCCAATTGCTTCATTGGTCGTTAGGATGCCGGCGACTAGAAGGTTGTAACGGTGCACAATGAAAACCCTGTGGCTTTGTGTAACTAAAAGGCAGGCTTCATCCACCCACTGACTTGTATAAAAAAATTTGGGACATTTTGCCAAGGCATTCTGGTTGAAAATCGCAGGATTGGAGAAAGGAGGGGGGAAGAGGAAGGAGGTGCAGGGAAGTGCATTGCAAACCGACTATATGGAGATGTGTGTTCCCACTGATGCACACAGTGTAGGGAGACACGACTCTAGTTCCTGTATGCACGGGTAGCTCCATAGGATTCTGCAAGAGAAAGAAGCCACTCTGAAATGGGAAATCTGGGGTGGAGTGGTCATGGCACCAGTTTAAACTGAAACATAGGTGCACAATCAGTTAAGGGATTTAAATAGGCGCTAAAGGTGCTTAAAAATGAGGGTTTCATATCACTTTGAGTTAACTTTTTGTTCCTTTTACTACTGGAATGACAAATTATTTTTCCTTTGTGCCCTACTCTGTGTAGCTATTACCATACCTCTTCATGTTTTCAGGGTTTTAAATGTATTTCGGCATTGGGTTGAACATCATTTCTATGATTTTGAAAGAGACGAAGAACTTCTAGATCGATTAGAAATCTTTATCTCCAGCGTTAAAGGTAAGAATGAATCCGACATGAAGTGTCAGCCCTGTGAACCTGTACTTATAGGTTTTCATTATAGGAGGTAGACTAAGCTTCCAGTATTTTTCACCTCTGCTTTTCCTTCACAGTCACAGCTCCTTTACAAGCCTGTGTAAAGTGGCAAAGTCAAAACATGCAAAGCGATTGACAACCCTTTCATATCCCAGTCCTTACGAGGCAGCCCTGGCCCTTATGATTGGTTGCCTATTGTTCCCCTATTCCTGGATTTTCTTGGGCTTTTGTATAAGATTGGAGTGACTGAGGAGTGCAGTATGGTCAGGATGATCCATGCGCCTGTTATCCCGTACATGGCATGGGCACATGAAGGATTGCTTTAAGGTGACCAGTTCACAAGTAAAAAAAAAACTGTAAAAGAGTTTTACGCAAGTGCGATTTGTCATGCGATTTGACAGTTCTAAGTCGTACCTCATTGCTGGCAATGGAACCGTTCAAATAGCCGCGACTCATGTCACAGCAACTTTGAAAAATGTTCCTGCAGTACTTTTTCCAGTTTCACTGCAACTTGCATTGATTTCTGTTAAATGAAGTTGCAAGCCAAAGTGAAATCGGCAGTGCAAATAGCACTGATGTGCAGCTTTAAAATCCTGCTGAAGTAGTGCAAATTCTAATTCTGCATCGGTATGAACGGGGGCTTATACTTATCTTTTCTTTATTGGAGGCTGCCAGTGGCAGCTACCGGGTAGAGCACTCCCCCTTGGCGGGGAATGCCTGGAAACAGTGACATCACCCATAGGCTCTCATGTCGCAGCCATTGCCTGTGCTCCCTCCTTTCCCCGGCAGCTGCCGCTGGCTGACATAGGCGAGCAGGATCGCATGACCTGACCATAGTGGGAATAGTGAAAATAGGCAACTATATACATCTTTTTTTACACAGGTTAGTTGGCAATAGGTGTTGAGAGAAGGGAGGGGAAATTTTTAAGACTAGTTATGTTTAGGCTGGAATTCTACTTTAAACATCCGAAACACTTCTGGGTGTCACATGGTCTTTCAGTGTGTGCTGCTGCTCCACCCACCGGCCGCTATATCACTGCAGGACACAGCAGTGAAGCAGCAGGTGGATGGAGAAACCACAGAAAGCTTTAGGGGACCAGTCATTTGACTCTGGAAGTGTGCTTGGGATTCTTCGGCTGGTATAGCTCCTCAAGTGAGCAAAGATCGGAGACACTGGGGGCAGGACAGGTAAGTATCTATTGAGGTACACATGAGTTCCTAAACCTTCTGTAGGCAGTAGTAGTTTGAGGAGCTGATCATGGATGGAATAGATTTTACTTACACAGATGTTTACCTGAATTTTATTTACTATTGTGTTTAAGGTAAATCCATGAAGAAATGGGTTGAGTCCATTGCCAAGATAATCAGGAGGAAGAAGCAAGTACAGGCTAATGGAGTCAGTCACAACATCACATTCGAGAGCCCCCCGCCTCCTATTGAGTGGCACATTAGCCGATCTAATCAGTTTGAAACATTTGACTTGATGACTCTACACCCCATAGAGATCGCTCGCCAATTGACGCTGATTGAGTCTGACCTCTACAGGTAATGCATTGCATTTTTGGAGCAAACAGCGGGGCTTCCGTTTTATTTTTGGGGTATCAAAATCATTAAATGCAAAGGGAAATTATAATGGTTTAGGGTCAGTTTTAATTTTAGGTAATTTTTTTTCCATTTTTAAAACTGTCGTTTTGTATTTTTTCTTTTAATATTTGTGTACAATCTTTGTTTTTATATATAAAGTATTAACACACAGTGATAGGATGTACATCAAACTCTTAAATATCTGGATATTTCTGTCCCTGTTCAGGGCTGTCCAGCCATCAGAACTTGTAGGAAGCGTTTGGACAAAAGAAGACAAAGAAATAAATTCCCCTAACTTGCTTAAGATGATTCGCCATACTACGAACCTGACGCTTTGGTTTGAAAAGTAAGTTCTAGAGATTTCTGTATTTTTTTTAAAATGAACTACTAACAGACTAAGGTTTAGTAAAAAGCAGACAGGGCTGTGCTGTGTGGTAGGGCTATGCAGGAATGGACACATTTTTAGGACTTAAAGAGGGAGTAAACTCCCATCTTTGACTTGTACCATTTAGAAGTTATTTACTGTATTTGCAGCCGATGACATCATCGGCGCATGCGCTCTGAAGGAACGGCCACTCGGGCTGTTCTTTCAAAGTCCTGGGCCATTAACAGCGGCTCCCCCCGCACATGCGCAGGAGTGACCTCATCACGGCTGCAGCCAGTCACACAGCCGGAGTCCGCGGACCCGGAAGGAAGACAGGTGAAGATGGAAGCGGCCTCCAGCAATGACAGCCCTTCAATGGAGGGCTTCATTTTCAGGTAAGTGTCACATAGTCTGCTAGTATGCGATGCATACTAGCACATTATGATATTACCTTGCAGGTCAGGAAAAAAAATCACCCAGCGGCTTACTACCGCTTTAGTATTAGTCCCCTTTATATGTTTTTCATCTGTGTGTTTGTCTGGAATTCAATGTTAATTGATTAAAATGCAACTTAGGCCAGCAGCTTTTTCTAGTTTTGGGTAGACATAGGAGAGGTAAGAACTTTGCCACGTTTCTTTTTAACCATTTGTGAGATTCACTCATGTTCTGTCCTGGTGACCACTGCTCCCAGGTAGTACTTTCTGCTTAGCCCTCATTCTACAAATAGGAAACAAGAATTAGAATAGACTAGAATAGGCTGTATGTATATCTACAGAACAGAAGCAGGAAAGCATGTGCAGAAACATTTGAAAACATCCTTGCCATTTCTATAGAGATTTTGTTTCTGCTACAAACCAGATTTGTGGAATTTCTTATTCTATACCATCTAACAGAAACTGTGCATAGAAATCATCACAGCTATCTAGAAATACCTAGAGAGCAGCTGTGAAAACTCTGTGTAAAAATACACTTTCTTCAGATGTTTATAGCTGATGAGTGAAGTTGGCCCAGATACAATGATAATATCCCTCCTTGTCTGATTGGCTGGAATTTTGTTTTCTTTTAGAATATCACAAGGAGCAGTAAGAGTTGCTTTGACCCCATAAGCTGGAATGTATAGTTTCATAGATTTTTAAAGTTTTGTTTTTTTCTCTTTCTTTCGTTGTACAGGTGTCTCGTGGAAACGGAACATTTTGAGGAGCGAGTGGCTGTCTTCAGTCGAATCATTGAAATCCTTCAGGTGTTCCAAGACTTAAACAATTTTAATGGTGTTCTAGAGATAGTGAGTGCAGTGAACTCTGTTCCCGTGTATCGGCTGGATCACACCTTTGAGGTGCGTGATGTACTTGTCTCTTCTGACAAAAGAAAAACTACTTTTAGCATTTCTTAAGTCACTTATGTCAACTCTGATGCTTTGAAATGCTTGAATAACTAAATTTTATTCTCTAGGGTGTTAGAAAAAAAAAAGTATAATGTTTGGGGATTCTAAGTAATTTTCTAGAAAAAAAAATGCGTTTTTAACTTGTAAACAACAAATCTCAGAAAGAGGCTTGGTCCTTAAAGTGGGGTTCCACCCAAAAAAAATAAACTACATGAAAAATCCTAAAAAAAATACAAAAAAACATTTGGATATATATATTTTTTTTAACTTACCTCTAAATGCCTGTTGCTAGGGGGTCCCTCGTAGTCTGCCTCTTCCAGTGCCTGAGCTGGTGACATCACTTCCCCCTCGGCACAGGAAGGGCTCAGCTCTGCTCCCTCCCTCCTGTCAATCATCTGGGACCCATTTAGAGGCCCCAGGTGACTGAGCGGCCAATCATGGCGCGCGGCGCCGCTCGCGCATGCGCAGTGGGTGCCAGGCTGTGAAGCCACAGCCCGGCGCCCACAGTTGCAATGCCGGCGCCGCTGAATGGAGGGGGAGACGAGCGGGACTTCCATCCCTCGCATCGCTGGACCCAGGGACAGGTAAATGTCCAATTAAAAGTCAGCAGCTGCAGTATTTGTAGCTGCTGACTTTTAATTTATTTATTTTTTTTGACTGGACCTCCTCTTTAAGTAGTTAAAAAGAGTAAACACAGTTGATTGAAAATAAATGGCTTCAGCCAAACACTAACCATGAGTGAAAGAAATGTTTTTGTGTTATCATTCATATTCTCTGAAAAATGGCCAAGAAATCATAAATTCTGCCAGGGTATGTAAACTTATGAAAACAAATGTGTCTATCTATCTATCTATCTATCTATCTATCTATCTATCTATCTATCTATCTATCTATCTATCTATCTATCCATCCATCCATCCATCCATCCATCCATCCATCCATCATCTATCTATCTGTCTGTCTGTCTGTCTGTCTGTCTGTCTGTCTATCTATCTATCTATCTATCTATCTATCTATCTATCTCACACACACACACAGTGGTGACATCTCTCCAAAGTTAGGGAAATCCCCTCTGTGACAGTAGTCAGAACAAGTTTCCTTATTTCCCCCTGACTTCCTATTATTGTGACAATGCTAACATTTTTGAAAATTTCCCACTACTTTTGTATCGTAGACAATAGTCACGAGGACAGAAAATGTGGGCCTCCTCGTTTGGATGACAGACAACAATTAAATGGGCCTCCTCGTTTGGATGACAGACAACAATTAAAACCTGGCAGGGGTTTTAATTGTTTGGTGGGAACATATGAAGCACACGAGAGAGTGAATAGCTCTCCATAGGAACACTCCCATCACCTAAAGTGCAGGAAAACACATTTGCATATCTGCCCTAGCAATGTAGATTTATTGTTTTCTGAGATTCTGCTACAGACTGAAATGGACCTTGTATGCCTAATGCAGTCAAAAATCCCAGAGTTTCTTCTCAGATAAAACCTTAAAGGACAGCTGAGGTTAGTCATTCTACAAAACGTATATAGAAGCTAGAGTTTAAAGAAGTTTATATTAAGGTTATAGTGTAATTGTGTGCAAGAGCATTTGTCATTATGCCATAAAACATCATTAGGTTATTATTATTATTGCCATTACAAGTATAATAATCCAAAGAATCCCTAGTTATCCCTCGCAGTGTACTGACTATGCTGACAGCTCTCTTACTGCCTGTCCATGATTTAATCATACTTTTATGCTAAAATCAATTACCTGTATTGCCACAGTTGACAGCTGCTACAGGGAAAGGTAGCCAAGTAACTCCTAGCAAAATACAGGACGTCCCCGACTTACGAACGGCCTCAATGCCGGCTGCTTGTGCTTCCACGCTGGTCCTGGATACCTCCGAGCAGCTATCTTGCCACATTCCACACTGCAGTACTTCATGTACTGCATGGCCAGAAGCGCCCAGAACATCCCACATCCCTCCACAGGCACACATCCCCCTGCACATCCCTACACTTGCAAGCAGTGTTCCGACTTACGAAGAATTTTCACTTACGAACAAACCTAAAGTCCTTCACGTGTTCGTAACTCGGGGACTGCCTGTATTGCACCCCTGGTATTAGTACAGTGGGTAAAATAATTATTTATTATCTTAAAAGTCCACGCTCAGGAAAACAGAAGGGCTGCAGCCTCCCCCTAATAAATTCCCACTGGGAGTTAATTGACATATATGAAAAGAAGTTGGGGAAATTGGCGCTGCCCTATTAGCAGTGTTAAAATGATTAGAAGATGATAGTGTTAATAAAAAGTTTGTAAACACACTAATGCCCCGTACACACGGTCGGATTTTCCGATGGAAAATGTCCGATCGGAGCGTGTTGTCGGAAATTCCGATCGTGTGTGGGCTCCATCGGACATTTTCCATCGGATTTTCCAACACACAAAGTTGGAGAGCAGGAGCTAAAATTTTCCGACAACAAAATCCGTTGTCGGAAATTCCGATCGTGTGTACACAAATCCGACGGACAAAGTGCCACGCATGTTCAGAATAAATAAAGGGATGAAAGCTATTGGCCACTGCCCCGTTTATAGTCCCGACGTACGTTTTTTACGTCACCGCGTTCAGAACGATCGGATTTTCCGACAACTTTGTGTGACCGTGTGTGTGCAAGACAAGTTTGAGCCAACATCCGTCGGAAAAAATCCATGAATTTTGTTGTCGGAATGTCCGAATAAAGTCTGACCGTGTGTACGCCCTATAAAGGTGATCGTGCAGTTTCTATGCAAAAGACAAACAAATATGAGGCCAAATGCCATAAACATGCATGAGAGTGAACTAAGCTTACGATTTGTCCACTAGCAAAGCAAAGCCTTACATATGTGTAAAGATAAGATTAAAGTAAAGGATAAATAATTAAATAAATAACATAAAATAAAAAATGAAAAATAAACACTCTGGAGAGGTAGGTCCCGTGTAATACGAAAAGTGAAATAAATTTACAGCAACCCAACGTGCAAAAACTTAAAGTTTTGTGACAGTGTAACACCCCCTTTGGGGCTAACCGCATCAGTAATAAAAAATAAATATTAATTAAAACATATCAGCAACATGTGTATTAACTCCTATGTGCACTGTTTCTGATAAAGTGAACCATAAATTCCTGACTCCGTATTATCATATATTAAGCCCCAATGGGACTCATGTGATGTGATGTATGAACAAAATCTTATACAAGCAAACGTATGTACGATTAGGTGATTACTGAAAAAACTCTTTTAAACTGCATAAAAAAAATATATAAAAATATATAAAGTCTCTGTGAAAAAAACAGGCAAAATGAATGTCTCTATGGAGAAACAGGAGTTCTATAGAAGCCAAGGCCCGGTCAGTATGCAGTTATAGATGCCAAAGGGTAAGAAATGGTGACTTCCGTGCTCATACAAACTGGTGACTCCAAGTGCTCCCCCCCCGTGCTCCCCCACTCACCAGAATCAGTCACCCCCACGGGGGTGCTGCGCAAAAGAGTGGGTATCTTGGGATGGCTGTCTCTGTAGATGTCCCGCTTGTGCTCCGCTGCTCCGTGGGATCACTCCAGTGATCCGACTCAGGATTCCCACCTAGTGTTCCAGGGCTGGGCTCCTCCTGAGATGTGTGCAAACCCGGTCACCAATTACTGTGCTTGCCAGCAAGGGTTTCTCCACCATGTACTAAGTCATGTTTTCCTTGGGGGTCAAATACTCATTTTACTCACTGAACAGCAACTCAATTTATAACATTTGTATCAGGTGTTTTTTCTGGATTTTTGATTGATATTCTGTCTCTATCATTTAAAAAACACCTGTGATAAAAATTATAGACCCTTCATTTCTTTGTAAGTGGGCAAACGTAAGAAATCTGCAGGGGATCAAATAATCATTTTCCTCACTGTATATATTGTGACCCTATTCACTTAAAAAGCATTCTATGCTAATAATTATAACTGGTAAGAGTTAGAGTGAAAGTAAAACATTACATTTTGTTACATTACAGGCATTACAGGAAAGGAAGAGGAAAATCTTGGATGAAGCTGTGGAACTTAGTCAGGATCACTTCAAAAAATATCTGGCAAAACTCAAGTCAATCAACCCACCTTGTGTGCCTTTCTTTGGTAAGTCACTTTCCATTTTTAGTGACTGCAGTGAAACGTAAATGTGGCTTTGCATTAGAAACTCATAGAGCATGCTGGGACTTGTAGTTTTACAAAGTTTGGTGTGATATTCTGGAGAGTCGCCCTTCTGTTGCCCTGAAATATAGTCTCATTTCTGGGCTGCATTAACGGAGTTGAAGGCCGAAGGTTTTTCATCTTAATGCATTCTATGCGTTAAGAGAAAAAAAACACCTGTGTGTAGCAGCCTCCCCAGCACCCCCCTAATTACTTACCTGAGCCCCATCTCTCTGCAGTGATGTCCACGAATGTCTAAGCCGCCCGAGACACAGTAACGGCACCATTGGCTCCCACAGCTGTCAATGAAAGTCAGTCAGCCAATCAGGGGAGAGAGAGGGCAGGGTCAGGTTGTTGCTCCATGTCTGAATGGATAGACGGAGCTCTGACTCTGCTCGGGTGCCTCTATAGAGAGCTGCTGGCTGTGGGGGGCACTCGATAGGGGGGAGGGGCTAGGAGCAGCAAAGAAGGACCCGAGAAGAGGAGGATCCGGGCTGCTCTGTGCAAAACCAACGGGACAGAGGAGGCAAGTATAACGTTTTTTGTTTTTTTTTTTCTTTAAACAAGCCTTTACAATAACTTTAAACTATAAAGACCACCCTGCTGTTAACTTAAAGAGGAACTGCAGTCTGCTCACATAATTTGTAATAAAAACATCTTTGCTATTCTGAAGCTTCCCTCCAACCACTTTGCATATTATTTTATATATACTGTGATTCTGTACTTGCCTAATATGCTGCAGAAATCTCCCTCCACTGAGCTTGGCTGCAATCATTTTAACTGTGGGCAGCTGAAGTTGCTGTCTGTTCACTTCCCGGATTTACACAGACACACCGAGACACACCTCCAGCTCTGCTGCTCTCATTGGCCCTCTTATGGCTCATCCCCCCTCCCTTCTTGTAATTGAATGTTATTAAAAATGTCCTTTCCTTTTCAATCCGCAGTGCTGTAATATTCTGTAAAGCACAATTCAATATGGCTTCCTGGAGGCGTTCTGTACACAGATGGTGTACAGACTGCCCCCCAGATATGTAGTTTCCCACTTGTGTGATTGGCTCACTTATTTTCCCAGAAGTCTGCAATAAAATATAAGTCAGATGTTAGGCATCCCCTGCAACAATAATTACATTTTTGGTGGGATACTCTAAGGCTGGGTTCACACTAGTCTGCGAATTACAGCTCCGGTTTCCCTCATTCAGCGGTTCCTCTCCGTTGAAGCTGTGGATCAGCTGACCAGGGAGAGGGGGGACGTGTAGTGAGGAGGGGGAGAGAATTTCCTGTTCACAATGGAATACATCTGCGAATCAGATGCGTTCCCATTGAAGATTATGTGCCTGCAATTTGCACCACACTGCCTAGAAAACGCACACGTTTTTTGTGCAATGCGGACTGCAAATGCAATGCACATATGTGAACCAGACCCATTGAAAAGAATATATTTTCAAATGTTCTGCAAATTTGATGCGGTGTAAGCCGCTTCCAATTTGCATACAGTGGAACCTCAGATTACGAGCATAATCCGTTCCAGGAGTATGCTCGTAATCCAGTGTACTCACATATCAAAGCGAGTTTTTCCATTGAAGTCAAAGGAAACGAAAATAATTATTTCCGCATTGACTTCAATGGGATGCAATACCACATGCGGCCAGAGGCGGGGGGCGCCGGAGAGCCTCGGCAACGGCCGAAAAGGCCCGAGGGACACGTCGGCTGACCTCGGAAAGACTCCGTTCACAAGCTTTTCCAAGCTTTTCCGAGGGTTGCCGAGGTCAGCCGAACTGTCCTCGGGCCTTTCCGTGCATTTCTGAACGGCGCCGATCGGCGACTTTCGGCTCTTCTCAGCTCCGGCGCCCCCCCCCACCTCAGGCCAAAAGCAGTATTGCACACCGCTTTTGGCCTGAATGCTCGGTTTGCAAAACGCTCTTTAATGGCGTTACTCGCAAACCGAGGTTCCACTGCATGTGTGAACTCGGCCTCGGAGGGAAATTATGTCTAAAGGGATGCAGACCCTTCCACTTTCCTCATTAGAACCCTGCAGGCGCAGCAGCTGATTGATAATTATAAAATCACTCCCAAACCGATTCCCTTTCCACATGAATACAGAGAAACAAGCAGCTATTTCTTCAGAATAATAAAAGGTAGGAAACTGCAACAAAGTTTGTCAAAATCCTTGCAATGTACATAGATGACCCAGGGAGGAATGTTTTCTTCTCGACAAAAGTGGAGTTGCTGTTTAAAGAATTATATATGAAGGCTCTATTATAGTTGATCTCTCTTTTTGAGAATGTTAAAGCGGTAGTAAACTCTCATACTTCTACCCGAAAAAACACAGAATGAAGTTCATTGAGTTACTTTAAATCAAAGCGCCGTATAGGGAAAATATATGAAGGCTTCTTATTTGTAAAAACTTTGTATTTGATAAAGCTCTTTTCCCCCTGCAGCCGCCATGCTGACTTCTGTCTTCTGTGTTCAGTACTGTTATTACTTCCGCCCTTACTCCCTTTCCATGTCCCTAATCTCGCGCGCTCGCTGCCGGGCAATGGCGTCCCTAGGGGGGGCCAGAGGGGGCCCTGACCCCCCCCAACATTATGCTGTGCCCCACCATACGCCCCCAATTTAAAAAAAAAAAAATTTTTTTTTTTTTTGTACAAAAAATTAATGTCTAAGAGGGAGAGAGTCCCCAGTCAGCTCCTGCCGGTGATTCCTCCCCCCTCCCTCTGCTTGCTGACACTGCATAATGCGAGCGCTCACACAACCACGGCTGCCCGATCGGCTCCTTCCCCTGCATCCTCATTGGCAGGGAGAAGACCGAGTTGCAGGAAGGACTCCACCAGGACTCTCAGTTACTGAAAAAACAGACTGATTTCTCCCATCCTTAGGACAGGAGAACCAGCCTGTAAATTCCTAGAGATGCCAGACCAGCGCTGTCAATAGCAGGGGCAGGACAGCAAGAGGAGGCTGGGAAACCCCACAGTGGCAGAACACCAGGGCCCGGAGTCAAGACAACCTTTGCAACCCTGATAGTTCTCCCACTGCTTTGGACCCTTATATTTTCTTGGTATGCTGGTGACATATATATCTCTTGTTTTCTGCCACCCTGGGGGCCCCCAATACAGTAGGAAGGGAGCTCACTGCAGAACATGTGAAAGGGCCGTTGTGGGGTCGTAGTAAAGGGCCCCAGGATATAGATATATATATATATATATATATATATATATATATATATATATATATATATATATATATATATATATATATATATATATATATATATATATATATATAAATAATTGCATTTTATAGTTTCCCCCCTACTTTTGTCCCTGTCCCCCCATGTGCTCCCCCTAAATATGAAAGCTGGAGACGCCACTGCTGCCGGGTTAAGGCTCAGCTTATGAACAGCAAACAGTCTCGCGGGATCTCGGAGCTGATGCCACGCAAAGGAAATGGTGCAGCCCCAGCATGTAAACACCAATTTTCCGGCAAGAAGAAGAGCCTGCCGGAAAAATGGGACTACCTGCACATGCGCCGATTACATCATTGATAAGAAAAGCACAGATTAGCCAGAAAGGGATAAGGTAGGAAGTGTTTTACACGCAACCAGTTCACAAGGTAGGAAAGCTTGACATGGTGGAAATAGCACAGGACGGGTTTACTACGGCTTTAAGTGCTTTGCTCACAAAGGGACAGCCACCAAAAAAATAAAAGGCAGCCGATACAAGAATAACAGTGCTTACCAGTCCAGCTGCCAGTGACTAACTTTTGAATTCTTGCAGTTGAAGAATCTTCTGCATCCCGCATTTCAGGGTGTGACAAATGCTTACATTGTGTGTTGTGGTTCATCCATTGGCTGCATACATCATTGTGTCCATGCACAGCTGTAGTAACCTCTCATTGGGGTTGGGGGGTAGCACAGGCATCCCGAAGGCTTTTAAGTTCCAGAGTCTCTTGGTTCCTCAGCTGGTGTAGTGTTGCAAGAGAGTGAAGATTGCAGTCAATGGTGATGGAACTGGTAGGTATTATTACAGGCTTAGAAGAGTGGTTATTTCCCATATCATCTTGCATTGTTTTTAGCCCCTCGATTTTTTTTTTTCCCCTATACTACCACAGCCAAAAGTTTAGCTCAACCTTCAGCCTGCAAAATATTGAGATTGCTGCCCCGCGCTTTGGTATCCACATTCATTCTGTTGGGTATATGTCTCACTAATGAGCAAATGATTGTTTTCCTTTATTCCAGGAATATATTTAACCAATATACTGAAGACTGAAGAAGGTAACCCAGACTTCCTCAAGAGACATGGCAAAGAGCTCATCAATTTCAGCAAGAGGCGGAAAGTGGCAGAAATCACGGGAGAGATTCAACAGTACCAGAACCAGCCTTACTGTTTACGGATAGAACCCGAAATCCGGGTATGGATTGAGGACAAAATGTGTCAAAGTTGCACCGGTACCGGTATCTGTGTCGATACTGAGCATTTGCACGAGTACTCGTGCAAATGCTCAGATACCTAAAACCGATACCTTTGCAGTGCGACTTGAACCCCTACAAAATGAATGGGCTCAAATCGCACTGCAAAGAATTGCATACAATTAGAACAGGAATGCGGTGCGATTACGGTTTTAAATTGTATGTGTTTGCACCCACCGCTCCTTTGTGAACCCAGGCTTATAGTGACTTCAATATGAGGGAAACCTCATGCGATTCAGACAGGAACCGCACTGCATTCCTGTTCAAATCACATGCGATTCTTCACAGTTCGATTTGAGCCCATTCATTTTGTATGGGCTCAAATCGCACTGCAAAGGTAGTGGTATTCAGTATCGGTGGGTACTTGACCAAAAGTATCGGTACCGGTAAAAAGCGGTATCCGTGCAACCTTATATCATAGCAGCATCAGATTTTAGGGCAGTATAACACCTAAAGTGTATGTAAACCTCACCAATGAGCTTTTTTGCTTTGCTACTGTTTGGTCTGTTAAATATTTCAGTGAAAACGCTTTGCTATAAATCCCTGCCATAAGTGTAAAAAAAGAAATGCCTGTTGGTCCTGCCAAATAACTTGTGTGCTGAAAACTTCCTGTGCTTTCTGCCTCTGCTCACAGCACTGATGTTCGAGCATCTTCTTTTTTGGACATCATTTCAGGCGTTTTGCGTGTATTTGCACGTAAAAGCAGGTTTGCGCATTTGTACACACAATACATTTCTAGGGAAAATTCATGAACATTTATGCTCATAAGTGCGCATTTGCACGCACCGACACAAAATACTGACTAAGAACACCAATGTTTCTAATTATTTTGTAAACAATGGGCTGCATTTTAGATTAGCAAAAAAAAAAAAAAAAAAAAAACGCTGCGCTGAGCTTTTTCAAGCTGCAGTGTGCAAGAGGCCTTATAGTTAGCATTGATCCCTGGTCTCTCTGGGGACTACAAAACCCCTCCCCTCTGTCATGGAGAAGGAAAGTTGAGCTCTTGTTTTGACTGTTGGTGACAACACTGCTCCTCCGTAGATACAGAACAGTGAGTTGAGCGGTTTCACTCTAGAACAGTGGTGAAAATAAAACCTGAAAAAGGAAAGTAATGCAGCCAACCACATCAAAGGACTTGTAGGCTCCATTATATTATAGATATATTTCAGTTGAAACAAAAGTGGTTGTAACAACATTTCCTGCCAAAGACTTTTTTTCACTGCATCTATCAATTTTTTTTTTTTTTTTTTCGGCCAAATGAAATTGTGCACAAATGTAAGCACTAGAAAATACCTGTTGCCAGCAGGGCTGCTGATTTGGAACTGGCTTGTTTAGGACATCCACAGACTGCCCAGCTCTGCTTTTTTTTTACCCTTGCCTGACCCAGCTTGCACTTTTGATACAGAAAGGTGAAGTCTATGACATTCTGCATTATGAGCCAGCCTGTCACAGACCTTATCTCTGTAATCCAGCTGCATGCTGGAGGTAGACGGATGTGATGAGAACTGGGTGCAAGCCTGGATTCTAAGAGCTCAGGATGCTGCAGGACAGCAGCAGGTATTTATAGTATGAATGCTTATGCATTATAGTTATTGTTTGTATGTCTTGTTTTCATTGCTCTGTCCCTATTGGGGAGATTTTCCCTTAATACCTGTCCTGAGGGCATTGTGTGAGCTGAACTTTTGGGTTTCGCCTTTCTGAAGTGCATTCTGTATGGATTCCTTTGGCAAGTCCCATAGGGCAGGTGAGAGTAGCGGGAGCTTCTTAGTGAATTCTCCATAGAAATATAGGGAAATACTCTTTATGGAGGGCGAAGTGGAAGTTCAGTTCACAGCAATACTGTGGGTGTTATTTGGACTGGAAGTAGGGGACAATTGGACTGGAAGTAGGGGATTTAGAAATATAAACCTGATTTTGGAACTAACCCTCCTTTACTTGGTGCAGTGCAAAAGAACCCACTTAGATTAGTGCCCCACCATAACTATAACTAGGAATGGAGTCTGGGGGCTAAGTGTGAGAACACTTCTTACCATAAAAATATAAATATATTCCAAGAACAGCCATGTCTCTGCTGAGGATCACAGCACTTCAGCTGGGGGGGGGGGTATACAGTTCTATATTTGTTCATTCACATACTATATATAAGGCCTAGGTTACCCTAATGTTTATTAACCCCAAAAACGTAGCTATCCAATAAATCATTCAGTGCTGTTGGATTTATGGAAAATATCATTGAAGCAGTTATGTTTTTCGGTTTCAGTTTCTCTAGGATTCTGCTGCATACATACACTATGTAAATAACCCATACTGAGTAGACAGAGTAACTGTGTTTCATTTTTTAGAGATTCTTCGAGAATTTAAACCCAATGGGGAACACGCCTGAGAAGGATTTTACAGATTATTTATTCAATAAATCTCTGGAGATTGAACCCAGAGGCTGCAAACAGCCACCTAGATTTGTAAGTATTGTGAAAGTTTGTACTCTTGTGGGGCACTGTACAATATTATATGTAGAATGTAATATGTATTCACACATTGCCATGTCTGCATGATTATTTTAATCACTTGCCGACCAGTGACTTATCCGTACGTCACTGGACTTTAAGTGGTTATACAGGGATGATACTAGCTGCAGGCAGCGCTCAAACACCGATCTTCGTATAATTGAATGCTTTTAATTTCTCGTGACAGCAAAAAAAAATGATCAAATACAAAACTTAAAGCAACAGTGTGTAAAAATAAAAGCTCTAGATTGAAATATTAATGAAAATAGATTGATTAAATAATAATTAAAAAATGCTTGTGCGCACGCGTCGTTTCACACGCACGTAATCAGTGATCGTCCCATAAGTGAGGTATCACCACGAATGTCAGCTCATGGGCAACCCTTGTTCTCTGTAAATCTAAAGTGATAACCTGTAAAGACTTTTAAAATGTCGCCTATGGATAGAAACATTTACATCGTTTGTCACAGTCGCACAGGCATGCGCAATTTTAAAGCGTGATATGTTTGGTATCTGTTTGCTCGGCATACGTCATCTTTTATATTTTACCAAAAATGTTATTATGTATTGTGTCTTTTGCATTAAAATTCAAAAAAGTGTATTTTATGCCTACAAAAATGTGTTTGAAAGACTGCTGTGCTGACATACAAAATTGCAAAACCCATCATTTTATTCTCTAGGGCTTTAAAAAATATATATAATATTTGGGGATTCAAACTAGTTTTCTAGCAAAAAATACAGCTTTTTACATGTAAACACCAGTGCTAGAAAAAGGCCCGGAGCTCAAGTGGTTAATAAAATTATTTATTGTATAGATCAGGGGTGCCCAACCGCTGGCCCGCGGGCCACATGTGGCCCGCCACGTCTTGCTCTGAGATGGCGGGTCAGCAAGCCCAGATCGCGGGTTCCCGACTTGCCATCTTCGAGCGTCAGCTTGAAGAATGGAGCCGCCGCTAGAGGAAGTAGAGCCGATGCTTCCTGTATAGCGCCGGCTCCTTCACAAGATACCAAATGTACTCCGCCTGTGACAGGAAGCATCGGCTCTGCTCCCTACTGCCGCCGCCGCATGCTTCTGTTACACTAATGCATGGGAACCCACGATCTCGGACATCAGCCGGCAGTGCAAGTACCAGCTACCAGTACCCACCAGCAGTACCAGTACGGGAACCCACGATCTCGGACATCAGCCGGCAGTGCAAGTACCAGCTACCAGTACCCACCAGCAGTACCAGTACCCACCAGCAGTACCAGTACCCGCCAGCAGTACCAGTACCAGCCAGCAGTACCCGCCAGCAGTACCGGTGCCTGCCAGCAGTACCAGCAGGCAGTACCAGCCTTGGAGGACAGCCAGCAGCAGCCACCAGTTATAACCACCTGGGGGACAGCAGCAACCAGCTTCAGGAATCCTGAGGAAGAAGTGAAGATTGAGGTCAGTTGAGGAGCAGGTAAACAGCTGTGCATCAGTGTGAAAGCAGCCTTAGGCCCCTTTCACTCGATCTGTCTGATCGAATCCAATCGAACTCTCCATTCACCTCTATAGAGCGGCAGATATAAACAGACTCGTGTCTGCTTACACTCGCCTATCTGCAATCCGATCTGCTTAAAAAAACAGATGGGGATCTGTCCCCTTCTGTCTGGGCAGATCAGAGGGCCCTTAGGGTAGAGCGGGCTGCGTCCATGTCTGCTCTACATATGCAGTGTGGACACAGACCTGCCATCCGCCCGCTATGCCCATTGTGGCCCGTGACCTGATACCAAGTTGCTACAGTGGCCCTTGCTCCTCAAAAGGTTGGGCACCCCTGATATAGATCTTAACTTGTATAGGCACACCTGGCTCCCATCCTGGGTAGGAGGGTTTTAGATTTGAAAAGGTTTGAGGGTCTAGAGGAATGGGCCCCCACGACTATTTAGTCTAAAGTGAATTTATAATTGAGAGTCGAGGGAATGCCAGGAAAAGAGGCCCTCCTCTGTTTTAGGAGTCACACATGTTAAGACTTTTTTTTAGATGTTAAAGGAGGAGTACAGCCAAAGCTCGTTTGGCTGTACTTTTCCTGTGGATCACAGGAGTGTAGTTCGTTCTGCACTCCTGTAACCTGCCTTCAGCAGACAGCCGGCTGAAGCCCGTTGTCAGCTGACGTCACAGAGCCGGTCCAGGCTCGGGCAAGAATGTGACAATGGAGTTGGGATCTGTCCACATGCCTGGACCGGCACCCAGCTCAGCCTCTCAGCGAGCCGCTGAAAAGCCTGAGCCGGCCGCTCTCGCCCCCTCCACAGCCCAGTGCTCGAGTGAGCGTGGGGGGCAGGGCAGACACCGGTGATCGACAGTAGCTCTCTGCTCAGGGAGCTGTGAGAACTGAGCGATCGGCAGTGTTTGACCATTCGGTTCTCAGTGTTAGAGGTTCTGGGGGACTGATGCTGCATCCACCTAAGTGAGTATAATTCTTAAACCAAAAAAACCCCATACATCTCTTTTAGAACTGAACTGAATTCTTGCAAATGTAAAAATCTAAATACGAACTTTTGCGGCATTGTTAAGATTCCTAATCTTTGAAAACTTTAGCCAAATATGAATGGTGTCAATTTAAAACACACAACTTTTTTGTTTGTTACAGCCACGGAAAACCACATATCCACTTAAGTCACCAGGCATACGACCGAACAGCGGAAGACACTTGTCATCCTCTGGCACTCTGCGCGGACACCCTATGCCTCTGGAGCGAGAACCTTACAAGATCAGCTTCAGCAGAATTACTGAATCCGAACATGAGTCAACAACCTCTCCACCCATTTCCCCCAATACCCCCTCTACTCCTCCTGTGTCTGCAAACTCTGAAGTCAGCGTCTTCTTAGACCAAGATCTCAACAGCTCCTTTGGTAGGTGTTTAATTCTTTCTTGCAGTTATTTAGTCCTATAGGTATCCCCACCAGGTCCTTGTAAAAAAGGCAGCCTTTCTTAAAATTGGTTATATTGTAAAAACTAATCTTGTTTTGCTGTTGTAAAGAAAGCGTCATGCATTTGATAGAGAAATAGGAGCACCACACACTGATAGACTGGTACTATTTGCTGGGTTTCTGGTACAGTGTCTTTCACAATTAGGCTTTTGAGGGCATGAATAAATTAAAGGATAAGTTCACGTTTGTTAAAAAAAAACAAATAAATAGAGGTCGACCGATATGGGTTTTTCCCTGGCCGATGCCGATATTTAGAAATCGCGGTGGCCGATGGCCGATATATGATGCCGATTTTTTTTTTTCCCTTCATCTCATAAAATCTAACAGTTAGACCCCTTTCACACTGGGGCGTTTTTCAGGTGCTTTTGGGCTAAAAATAGCGCCTGTAAAACGGCTCCCCTGCAGTCTCAGTGTGATATGCCGAGTGCTTTCACACTGAGGCGATGCGCTGGCAGGATAATAAAAAAAAGTCCTGCAAGTAGCATCTTTGGAGCGGTGTATACCACCACTCCTGCCCATTGAAACGAATGTGCACCGCTGCCGAAGCGCCTGCAAAGTGTTTCGGCAGCAGCGCTTCATGGGCGCATTTAACTCCTTCCTCGGCCGCTAGCTGGGTTATAAGCGCCCCGCTAGCAGCCGAATAGCGCCGCTAAAATGACGGTAAAGCGCCGCTAAAACTAACAGTGTTTTACCGTCAACGCATGCCCGCTCCAGTGTGAAAGCAGCCTTAAGTAATAAGTGATACAGAAATTTTTTTTATATTTAAACATTTATTAAACAAAACAAACCTCCAATCAGTTCACTTGTATGTATAATTTAGATTACAAAAAAAATAACTATATCTTAAATATTAAATACACAAAAACAGGTAATCAAAACTTTTGGACGAAAAAAAATGGGCTAACTTTACTGCTTATTTTTTTTTTTTTTTTTTTCATTAATTTTTTAAAAAAAAATGCGTTTGAAAGACCGCTGCGCAAATACCGTGTGACATAAAATATTGCAACAACCGCTATTTTATTCCCTAGGGTCTCTGCTAAAAAAAATATATATAATGTTTGGGGGTTCCAAGTGATTTTCTAGCAGAAAATACAGGATTTTTACTTGTAAGCAACAAGTGTCAGAAAAGATTTAGTCTTTAAATGGTTAAACTGAGAAATTCTACACACAGAGTTCAGTCTATTGATAAAAAGAACCTGAAAGAGATACAAATGTGTCTTCTTATCAGACTTGGCAGGCTGCCCAGAGGGGGAGAAAAGACAAACTTCAGACAACTTGCACTGACTTCTATTACAGAAGTCATTTGCAAGTCCCGCTGAAGCTATTATCGGCTTTTTTTATCAGCACAATCAGCCGATGCCGATTAAGTAAAAAAAGCCAAATATCGGCCGATATATCGGTCGACCTCTACTAATAAATGCACATCTTTTTTGCAGGAAAAAAAGAGAGGAATTCATTTTTTTAATTTTTTTTTTTTTTTTTTACTATGAGCTTGCAGAGCATTGCACCCACGATCAGCAGACTGTTACACTCTGACAGGAAAACTCCATGAACTAC
Source organism: Lithobates clamitans (assembly GCA_037952925.1). NCBI lineage: Eukaryota > Metazoa > Chordata > Amphibia > Anura > Ranidae > Lithobates > Lithobates clamitans. The sequence goes on from JBBGZY010000648.1 coordinate 478,176, forward strand.
TTAGAGAGCTAAACAGCACCCTGGGAGTTCATTGAGAACTACAAGCCGGCAGGCACACAGGCTAATCGGTACTTGTAGTTTTCACGTTCACAGAACACTGTGAATGAATGATGTGGGCGGAGCCCCACACAGCCGCAGTTTTTTTTTTTTTCATTGTGGCAGCAAGTGTGGGGGGGGGGGGCCCGCTCTCTGTCAAATGGGGGATCGGAGGGGCTGGTGCATATGGGAGAGGGGGGGTTGCATCTATAACATGTTACATGTTAATCCCTAAATAGAGGTGTAACATTATAAAAGATGAACTTATCCTTTTAAAGAGTCTTCTTTTTCCTCTGAAGGAAAGGTGAAGTTCTAACTTTCAGTCTATCCTGCAACCTACAACCTATTTCACCTTGTTTCATTGACATTTTTCCCTTCAACCAAGACTCTTCCCTACTTTGCTACAAGAGCTTGTCTCTTCCATTACAGCTATCCAAAAAATGCGTGGGCATCCTCAGCCTGGCTATTGGAGTGCCGAATCTGGACCCTGCTGGACTGGAAGTCGTGGGATTAGCCTGGAAGTGACTTTCGGGCACTGGGTTCCATGCTTAGAGATGATTGGCTGTATTGCTCTCTCTCAGTTGGACTACTTTTGGATCTCCCAAAGGTTAAAAGTGTAAATTCACCTTTACAGAAAATCTGTATGGTGAGCTTACACTGGACCCCCTCCCCATCCCTCTGGTCCCGCAGTACCAGCATCCCGCATCCCGCGATCCCCCGCTCTCAGGCACCGGGATTTCGCTTCACCGGTCTTGGGATTGAAATCCCTGTGGCTTAATCTCCTATCTGTACTTTTCAGCATGTACAGACAAGAGGCATTCTAATTGATCATCACTGTTACATGGACAACTAGCCCGTCCTGTCAGCGCTGCGAGGAGAGAAGGCCAGAAGGATTTCAAATCCCCGCACCGGTGAAGGGGCGTTCCAGTCTCTGACAGAGGAGGATTGCATGACACTAGTAGAGCAGGACCAGGGGGGATTGGGAGCATGTCCGGTGTAAAGTCACCTTACAGATTTTCTGTAAAGGTGAACGTACCTTTTAAGATTAGGATTTATGTACTAAACTGTAAAATCCTTTTCATGGATTCCATTGGAGGACACAGGTCCCACCTCCTCTTGTTTTATATTCATGCGGAAGGCGGCAGGAGGGGGGGTGTCCCCTCCCGCTGTTTGTTATAACAGCCAATCAGATGCTTAAGCGGCATCGGTTGTCAATACAATAAAGCCGACCGTCCGCTCTAATAAAATGGTACCGGGGTGATGCCTGCAGATGCAGGCATAAAACCCCTTGAGGCGGGAATATTGGTCTAGTTTGCGACCGATACAGATTTTTCAGAAAATTATGATATTGACCTGCAATAATCGGTCGATCCCTACTCTTAATGGACTCATAGCACACCAAGATTTTTCAACAGTAATGCTGGATTTGCACTAAAAGTGTTCTTGTTTACCTTCAGCAGGCAGCAACAGCATATTTGCCCAAGTTCTTCTGCCGACACCCAGTAAGTATATATCCGTTTTATATTCTTCTTAAACACTGCAGTCAGAACTTTGTGGACACCTGAGTATTAAAACTACTATCTGTATGGCCAAAAGTATGTGGATTTCGACACCCCTCCAAATTATTGAGTTCAATTGTTTCCAGTGAAGAGTACTGTTAATGCTACAGAATACAAAGACATTTTAGACAATTCTGTGCTTTGATCCTTATGGCAACCGTTTGGGGTTCAGAAATACATGGTTTGGTGTGCTCACCTTAAAAATGCCTAACACTAGGGGTGCAGAATTTAATCGATGCATCGTGATTCGGGTGTCCCCGAGGCGGCATCGATGCATGCGACCGGCAAAATCGATGTCGGGTGTGATGTCATCCCGACTTGCCCCGCCCCTACCGGGAGAGCGCTCCGAGCATGGCTGTCAAAATAACTGTTTTGTAATAAATGCAGAGTTATAATGCATTAAGTGCCCACCGCTGTATGTGCTTTTTAAAATATATGCAGCTTTATACCTCATTTCTTAGTCTATGTATAACTGTATATGCCGCTCATGTGACTGCCTGGCCCGGCCCACCTCTCTCCTCTCACTTCTCTCGTCTCACGTCTCTCCTGACGTCAGCCCCGCCCGCCTCTCTTCTGATCTGATAGCTACAGTCGGTGGGCAGGGCTGAGAACTCCCACTGACGTGACAAGAGACGCGGGCCAGGCAGTCACATGAGCGACATATACAGTTATTCACAGACTAAGAAATGAGGTATGAAGCTGCATATATTTTAAAAAGCACATACAGCGGTGGGCACTTAATGGATTATAACTCTGCAGTTATTACCACACAGGTATTTTAACAGCAGTAAGAGTACAAATGTGTACACCTCCTACATGTGCTCTGTGCTGACATTTCCCTGGCTTCCCGTTTGCACATGCCACTGTATTAACTCCTAGTGTGCTGGAAGGTGCAAACAGGGAAGCCCAGGGGAACTGTCAGCACAGAGAGAGTAGTACAGGGAACTTCACAGGGCTGTTTGCTGTGGATTCTAATCCCTCCTGACCTCCCAGCAGCCATGTGCATGAATTCCTGTACCCTGTAGTGCACAGGATTAGTGCACTCCATAAAGCGGAGTTCCACCCATTTTTTAGTTTATTAAAAGTCAACAGCTACAAAAAGTGTAGCTGCTGACTTTTAATCGACACTCACCTGTCCCACGGTCCATCGATGTGGCCGCACGGACCCTCGCTCCTCTCCCCCTCCTCTCCTCGGCGCCGTCAAATCTACTGTGGGCAGTGGTACCCAGCCGTGACAGCTTACGGCTTTTCACGGCTGGGCGCACACTGCGCCCTGCCATTGGCCAGCCAATCTTCTGGGACCTGTGTTGTGTCCCAGAAGATCGCTGGCAGGGAGGGGCCGCCTAGGGCGAGAGGAGTCACCTAGGCAGCCCGGGACAGGAAGTCCCACTAAAGAGGACACACTCCCCCCCCCCCCCCCAAAAAAAATGACATGCCAAATGTGGCACGTCAGGGGGCGAGGAGTGCGTAAAGCGGAAGTTCCACTTTTGGGTGGAACTCCGCTTTAAGGGAGTGAGGTTATTTTTAATTCAAAGCAGAGTTCCAGTAAATTTTTTGTTTATTAAAAGTCAGCAGCTACAAAAAAAAGTGTATCTTCTGACTTTTAACAAAAAGACACTCACCTGTCCCACAATCCAGCGGCGTGGCCACCCGAAGCCTCATTCTCTGTCCACGGCGCTGGCAATACTACTGTGGGCATCCGGCTGTGACAGCTTTCAGCTTCACAGCCAGGTGCGCATGTCTCACTGCGCTGTCCTGCATAGCCGGGCAATCTTCTGGGACCTGGGATGTGTCCCAGAGGATTGCAGGAAGGAGGGGCCGCCTAGGTGGCCCATACGGTAGTAGGCGCATGTCAGTAATTGTGATGCATCGTGGAATCGAATCAGATCGTTGACCAGATAATCCGCATCGAAGCAAATCGTGAGACCAGTGAAGATGCGCACCCCTACTGAACACCTTTCATGTTCTTGTCCAGTAGTGATATCCAAGCACAAATTCTTATACAGACTCCAAAATGTGTAAAAAGGAGAGTACATGCTGTTATGGCTGCATATATGGGGAAGGGGTAGCCCTCTTTATTAGCCGCCTAAGGACCACCCCACGTACATACAGTGGCGATGGAAAGTATTCAGACCCCCTTAAATTTTTCACTCTTTCTTATATTGCAGCCATTTGCTAAAATCATTTAAGTTCATTTTTTTCCTCATTAATGTACACACAGCACCCCATATTGACAGAAAAACACAGAATTGTTGACATGTTTGCAGATTTATTAAAAAAGAAAAACTGAAATATCACATGGTCCTAAGTATTCAGACCCTTTGCTCAGTATTTAATAGAAGCGCCCTTTTGATCTAATACAGCCATGAGTCTTTTTGGGAAAGATGCAACAAGTTTTTCACATAAATGAATGAAGAAATTCTAGTTTTTAGTTTTTACACTTTTTTTTATTGGATGTGCTTTATAGCTGAAAGTAAGAAATATTGTTTTCAAAATTGTCAGTCTTTTTTTTGTGTATAGCGCAAAAAAAAAAAAAAAAAAAAGAAGTGATCAAATACCACCAAAAGAAAGCTTTATTTTTGGGGGAAAAAAAGGACATCAATTTTATTTGGGTACAGCGTCCCACGGTCGCGCAATTGTCTGTTAAATTAACACAGTGCTGTATCGCAAAAAATGGCCTGGTCAGGAAGGGGGGTAAACCTTCCGGGGATGAAGTGGTTAATTAAAGTATATAGCAACGGCACACATCTTCAGAATCCAACAAGAGTTTATATGTCATAGTAAAAAAAAACTTAGTGTTTCCCAGCGTTACCGCGTTTCTGCCCAGAACAGCTATGATTAATGCCCGATCTGGGCGGAAACACGTTCGTGTTGGGACCCACTATGTTTTTTTTAATTGCCAAATAAAGCTCTTGTTGGATTCTGAAGACGTGTGCCGCTGCTATATATATATATATATATATATATATATATATATATATATATATATATATATATATATATATATATATATATATATATATATATATATATATATATATATATACATACACACACACACACACACACTGTGGATGCGAGCAGGAGATGTCAGTGAGTACCGTGTCTGCGCAATTTTTTGAGGATGCTGGGGGTCCAAACGGTGGTCAGTGTTTGCTCTCTGTATTAATACTTGGTTTTGAAATAGAATGTCCATCCAACTTATATAGGTGTGATGGTCAGATGTCCACAGATGCTTGACCGTATAGTGTATTCCTTGTATAGTTTAAATATTCTATGAATTTGGATAGATAGAATGCTAGACCAAAGTGAACAAAACACAAAAGGTAATATATATTTCACTCAGTTTTCCCCCCACTCTCTTGACAGAGACCTTCTTCGGTTCTTGCAATAGCCTGAATAGCCTGAACAGGTTAGGAGTAGGAGCAGGAGAGCCTCCTCCATTACCTCCACGGAAGAAGTTTGATCCGGACTCCATTAGCTTGGTAGGTACAATATACCACCATGTGGTGGCAAAGATACTTGGAGGGAAGTAACTTTTGTTGCGATCAGAGCTGTATATTATCTGCTTTCTGTCGTCCCCTTGAATCTCTTTTGTCTGTGAAACACAATCTCATGTTTGCACTTACGACTTTAGATGGGGCCAAAGAATTCAAATCTGCAGGTGAATAGATAAAAACATGTGAACTGTCTGTTCCGCTAGATTTGTATTCCAAACCAGCCACTCACATGATTCATACACCTCTGCCAGACAACTCCATTAGCCATTAGGGTGACACCACTTTCCTTAATCATGTTAAGACATACAGTGGTATCGCCTCCCCGCCCTCAGCCCGCTGGCAATAAAAAGACAGCAGGGCACTGGAAATATAACGTCTGCTCACTTTGCTCTTTCCCCCTGTCGGCACATTCAAGTTGTAGTACCTGACTAGCTTCTAGTGATGCTCCTCCCTTTCCAAGTTCTGCTTTGTAAGGAATGACAGGTACTGATATCAGATTCTGGCACATATACTAGTTGTATGTAAAAAAAATACATTTAATTCTTTTTAAAGGAATATACCACCTTACATGTAATTTATATGAATCTAGAAGTACCTAAACATGTCTTCATTTACTGAAATATAAATCATGTGGCAGGTAAGACAAGTCACATATATGTATTTCAGCAGTGTATTTAGCTGTTTACATAGGACGTTATTGTACCTTGACCCATCAAAAGTTCATTAAATGTTAAGATCCCGTATGAGACTCGTATCTCTCAGAAATTATTTGTGTTGCATACTTACACTGGTCTAGCTTGGCACAAAAAAATGCATATCTCATTCCTGATGGGCCGCCGGGGAAGCTGAAAAATCACTGTAGCTGTCCGACCTTCTACAGTTGATGGCCATGATCTTCTGGGTCCTACTCCAGTTCTGTGCAAGTGGCTTCCCTTCTGCACACTGAGCACAGGGGGTCGCTCCCTCAGCACTGACTCCATTCATTGAATGTCTTGTATTTTTAGTGAATACAAGGCATTCTCTGAATAATGTGGAGATTGTGATGTCCTTGTCCAATCAGATAACGTCTTGTATTTATTGTAAGAAACACATTGAACCTGAGCAGAAAGATCGCAGAAGATCGCAACTATCACTGTACCAGCTAATACCAGCTACTACAGTGATTTTTTTTTTTTTAGCTTCCCCAGCAGCCCATCATCGGGTATGAGCTATGCAGACTTACATTGTGCCAAGTTTGACCAATGTAATTCTGCAATACAGATGATTCCTAGAGTTGAGCTTTAATAGTTGTGGGACTATTTTGAACGCCAAAGGCACCTTTTGAAGATTTTTTGTTCTTTTGCTGTGTATTAGACTTTTTCTGGAGTTTAGCTTTAGGCCTCTTTTACACCAGCGGATCGATCGGGTCCGCTTGCCATTTTTTCAGGAGGACCTGATTGGACCACCCATTGTCCTCTATGGGGCGGAGGATAACACCCGCTGGGAATCCGATCCAGCAAAATCCGCTGAAAACAAACGTATGGCGATACATTCGCCATCTGTCAAGTGGATCGGATGACAATCAGATTTCCATCCGACCACCCTATAGAGGAGAGCAGGCTGTGTCCGCTCTGCATAGCGGAGTAGACATGGATCTGGCATCTGCCTCCTCATCAGGCATCAGTGGACAGGTCCCCCGCTGAGCAAGGCCTTACATGTTCTCTTGTTACTTTACTGGTTAAAACAGCCACTTTGTCTACTTGGTTAGTTTGCATTACTTATGTTATAGATACAAGAAGTTCTGTCTTCTTTCTGACATTTAAACATGCTGCATTTTCCTTTTCACCTCAGGCAAGCTCCAGAGCAGATGAGGACCCACCTGCCATTCCACCAAGATTGCCTCCACCTCCAAAGATTCAGCCAAGAATTCCTGCCTATACCGGGGCCTTTGATGGACCTTTAAACAGCCCACCTCCTCCTCCGCCAAGAGATCCTCTTCCTGACACCCCGCCACCAGTCCCGCTTCGTCCTCCAGAACACTTTATAAACTGCCCCCTGAACCTCCAACCTCCACCCCTGGGACGCCTCCACAGAGAGCAGGATTGGTTCAGAGACTCCAGCACCGTCCCAAACTCTCCCAACACCCCTCCTAGCACTCCATCCCCGAGAGCACTACGTCGCTGCTGCGGGCTTAGCACCAGTCACGGCAACCTCTTACAGGCAGTGGCCCCCCCGGTCCCACCGCGGCAGAACTCTAGTCCTCAGTTACCTAAACTGCCACCAAAGACTTACAAAAGGGACTTCACCCACCCTCCTTTGCACAGACTAACCTTGTTGGAAAATACAGAAACCCCGCAATGACTACAGCCATGACAGTCCTCGACACTGGATAGGGATCAGAAATGAACTTTTGACAAGCTATTCTTTTGTTCTTTTTTTTTTTTTTTTTTTGGTAATTTATTTTGATATGGCACTGTATTTCCCCTTGTTTAACCAAGGCACGGCTAAAAGTGCTGCCCGGCGGTGTGACCAGGGAAGGGGGTTAACTCCATTGCTCTTCAACTAAAAGTGCTACTGATCAAAAACAGCATGCGCAGGAATGAACTCCTCGGGGGAGGGACTGTTCTACACACACTACGGCCTTTAAACACTAATACATTGTGTAACTGCCTCAGGAGAAACCTGTCTCTGCTTTGTCTTGGACACACAGTGCTGTATGTTTCATTTTTTTTTTTTTTTTTTTTAGATATACATACAAACTATATTGTTCACACTTGTTTTGCACTGTACCCTCCAACAGACCAATTCATTAAAACTGCAGTTCTATGTACTAAGCCAAATTGTTATATTTGGTAAAATGAGTGCATTTTTTGGAGGGAAGACTTTATTTAAAGCACTAGTGGCCTTTTTTTCTTTTTTTCTTTTTTTTTTTTTAATTACCAGGACATACAATGTCATTGTAGTCTCTGCGGATCTTGACAGGTTACATCATTCCATTTGCCCACTCAGCAAACCATTCTCAGGAGTGGCATTATGACCTCTTACGCCGTAACAGGGGTTGCAGTGCACCTGTTACCTATACACCAAGTGGAGGAAGCCATTTTGTCGCCTGAAGTGTTAAATGGGAATTTTTAGGCAACTGAGCCGGCGACACCACAACGCTGGGAGAAGTGCCGTTGTTTTTTTGGTTTTTTTTGGCATTGTAGGCCACATTTTCAAAATGGCTCCGTTCACCAATGTACTTGCTTTTAACAGGCAAGCGTTCGCTGCCCTCAAGTCTCATTTATGGACGATGTCTATTGAAAAGGAAAAAAAAAAATCTGATTCCCATTAAGTGCACTACGTGGTTATTTGTTAACAAACACTACCTAAGGAAACAAAAAACACTACTGTTTATCAAAAGACTAGTATTAAGCATGCAGTGTGTTCAAATGTGCCTTTTTTCCTTTATTTTAGCAGGTAAAAGCCAGATTGTGCTCATAAGTTGCCTTTTTCTGAGATCAAAGCTATCTGCCACGAATGTACAATTAAAGAACCGCTGTCTACCGGGTGTGTGTTGGGAATCAATAGCAGAGGATATAATCTGCATACATTTCTTCAGTCGGTCAGTCATGTTTTCTCTTCTGAAGACCACAAGCAGCCAAAAACAACTTCTTTTTTTTTTTTTTTTTCAGGCGGTCTCCTTTGTAATATGTCCTTGTACAGAACAAATAAAATTTGGCAAAATTGTTTCTGAGGGTAATGTGTAATCTTGCATAGACATGACTGAAAACCTTAAAAGCTCCATACACCAACAGGCTGTTTTTAATTGTAAAGCTGGGTCTTTGGAAATCTTCATAACTAATTTTCTCTGTAAATGGCATGAAAGGGGGTTAGAAGTAAAAAAAAAAAAGTATGCAAGTATTTATTTTATAAAATATTCAGTCCTTGCACTTTGTATATAGCCGATTGTTGATGTCAATTTCCAAAACAGAGCTGCTAAAAGCCCGTATCGGTGGCAGCCCCTTTGCTAACTGAAGGAGTGTTCCTTCACCATAAATAATCTCACTGTGGTCAGGATGCCAACACTATAAATGCAGTTTGGATGAGTGCACCCGCTCTTGCGTGCATGTCGAATTTCGACAGCGGCTGTGCCTGTGCAGCCTCTGCGCCTGCATCCACTACTATGGGCTGCCCGCATGCAGCTCCGAGGTGGATACAGACACAGAAAAGAAGAATGCCGTACGGGTGTCGGCATCCATCTGAATGATCCCTCTATCAACCAGATGATTGTTTTACTCAGTCTGCTCTTCAGTAGAAAAAGACTGATGGAATCTTATTGGGTGAAATAAGCAGTACTTCCACATTTTCCTTTCTTTCTTTTTTTTTTTTTTTTTTTTTTTTTTTTAGACACCATCTCTAAAGGAAGACGTATTTGCATCACCCTTCATCACAAAACTCTTCCAATGCCGTAATGTTTGCTATAGGCAACCGGAATATTTCATAAACGCGAATCATGTAAAGTGGTCAAACGCTTCATACAGTAGAGATATGAAATTCAAACATGTTTTCAATGATTTCCAATTTTATTACAGCCCCCCCACCCCACCCCACCCATTCGGGACACACAATATTTTAGAAAAATGGTGTAAAAGAAAAAGAGAAGGTGTTGCAAAATGTATTTTTTTTTTCTGTGCCTTGGTTTTCATAAATGTTGCCAAGAGATTTAAGGGAAATCAGATGGCAAAATTTATATCAGGATCAATAAAATTGATTTTATACAATAAGGCAGAATAAAGTCCCAAAATATAGTGCAAGCGCTGTAACCCATTACTATTGGATACCATCTTGAATGAACAATGGGAGGTGATTGCTTATTTTGCATATTGCTCTTCGCCTTATTGGACAAGCCCGCTCATGTGTTTTATCGCCAGAAACAGAGGACTTATTAATCATTTTATTTAAATCTGGTAGCTTTGACATCATTCCACTGTTGCTTATAGTTATGTTCTTCATTAATTCCATCAACTCACTATTAAGTCATTGATTTTTTTTTTTATATATATATATATATATATATATATATATATATATATATATATATATATATATATATATATATATATATATATATATATATATATATATATATATATCTGAGCCTCTAATGACAGATGGCGTGGGATATCACATGACTTTTCAGGTTTAAGCAGTGTTTGTACAGATGTCTACAAGCCACGTCAATTTCCTGTCCTGTGGCCTTTTACTGTGCTTTGTATCTGTGTTCTTAACAGATGTAATAAATTACAGTAGTCTTAATCTGATGGTTAAGTTCATTTGTGTTGTGTGAGTTAAAGTGTAAAATCAAGATGTTGTGCATTATTGAGAGTGAGACAGGACTGTGACAAAGTGAACAACTGTTAAAGCCCAACGCTAGCCAAAACCTTTTCCTAATGTGAAAGAGTTATAGGGCTTTCACACCGAGCCGCCACCGGCGTCAGCAGTAAATCGGCGCCATTCGGCCGTTAGCAGGGCAGTTTTAACCCCCCGCTAGCGGCCGAAAAGGGGTTAAATCCGCCCGCAAAACACGGCCGGAGCAACGTTTTGACAGCGGTATCGCATCGCTGCCCCATTGATTTCAATGGGGAGCAGCGGTGGAGGAGCGGTGAGTTCACTGCTCCAAAGAAGCTGCTGGCAGGACTTTTTGTGACGCCCTGCCAGCGCACCGCTCCAGTGTGAAAGCCCACAGGCTTTCGCACCGGAGTGAATGGAGTTGCTTTTTTCAGGCGCTATGCAGGCGCTTTTTTTTTTTGCGCTGTAGCGCCTAAAAAACGCCGGCAGTGTGAAAGGGGTCGTAGGCTGGCCACATGGTTCAGTTTTTTCATTCAGCCAGAAGGCTGAACAAAAAAACTGAACTGATTTCCCCCAATCTTCACATTCAATGTGGATGGAGGAATCCTCTCCACTGTGTCCATTGTATTCTAACAACGGGACTCCCCCACCGTCTGAATACACTGATCAGCTCTGCAGCCAATAAAATACATAACGGGTTCTAAGGCCTCGTTCACATGAGGTGTACATAAGCTTCCACCCCCCCAATAGAGGGCTCTGTTTACCTGCACAGGGATGCGGAGTGGTGGTATTTGATCACCCCTGGGTTTTTATTTTCTAGGGCTATAAACAAAAAAAGGCAGACAATTAAAAAAAAAATATATATATATATATATATATATTTTTTTTACCTTCTGCTATAAAACATGTTTGCGCAAAAGTTATAGCATCTACTAATTATGGTATATATATATACTGAAATTTATTTTTTTTTATGCTAGTAATGGCAGCGATCAGCAACTTATAGTAGGACTGCGATATTGCGGCGGACAATCTGACACTGATCGGTGCTAAAAAATATGCACTGTCGCTGTACTAATGACACCGGCTGGGAAGGGGTTAAAAATCTAGAGCGAACAAAGGGTTAACTGTGCCTAACCAGTGTTTTTGTACATACTATGTGCTGCTTCCACTAAGGGATGTGCTGGATTTTATTCCCCAAAATCCAGCACATCCCTGCGGACAAGACAGAGCTCTGCCTTGTTTACATAGGCAGAGCTCCATCCAGTCCGTCTCCTCGCCGATCAGCGGATGTCGGCGGGCATCCATTGGCTTTGTAAATAATCACAGCGGCACTCCCCCCTTCCCGGAAGAGCAAAATCATGTGTGTATACAGTTTTATAATAGCTTTTATTTTCATACACGCGAATGCATTGGGAACACTGCACAGTTTATTCCAAATCAAAACGTGAAGAAAATGTTTCAAATATGTCACTACTTTACAAAAATTGAAGAAAAAAAGAATACAGTGGTATCTTGGATTATGAGCATAATTTGTTCCAGAAGAATGCTTGTAATCCAAAGCGCTCATATATCAAAGTGAGTTTCCCCATAGAAGTCAATGGAAATTCAGATAATTCGTTCCACAGTGACTTCTATTGTATGCAGTACTGCATGTGGCCAGAGGTGGGGGGGGGCGCCGGAGACACTTGGAAACCACTCAGAGCCGCTAGGATGCACTCGGAGAGGCTCGGAAACACAACGGAGTGTTTCCGAGTGCATCCGAGCGGCTCTGAGTGTCACCCCCGCCCCCGCACCTTTGGCCAAATGCGGCACTGCACACCGCAGAGGCTTGAATCCTGCTTGTTTTGAGAGACAACGCTCGCAAACTGCGTTACTCTCAATACGAGGTATTACTGTATTAGGATTTTTCAAAAAAATTGTACTGTGTGAATTTTTCTTTACAAACTCAAACATTTACTGTATAAACTGAACTATGCTTGAAGATTTAGCTTTCCAGTGAACTCATATTTAGTTGTATAGACACTGTTTCTGGAAACTGCTTCACATCTGTGTTGCATGGAGTCCACCAACTTCTGGCTCCTGTGACCAGGTATTCCAGCCCAGGACGATTGCACTACATTCCACAATTCCTCTGCATTTCTTGGTTTTACCCCCAAAACCGCATTTTTGATGTCACCCCACAAGTTTTCTATTGAGTTAAGGTTCGGGGATTGGGCTGGGCTGGCCACGCCTTAATCTTGTTGGTCTGGAACCAAGATGCTGCTCACTTACTGGTGTGTTTGGCGGTTGTTGTCTTGTTGAAACACCCATTTTCAAGGGCATTTCCTCTTCGGCATAAGACAACATGACCTCTTTGAGTATTCTGATGTATTCAAACTGATCCATGATCCCTATTGTGCGATAAATACTGTCAATACAGGGAACAATCGCAGGTGGCCGGTGGACATCAAGTCCGCCCCACCTGCTGATTGGCTCCCCGGTTGGCCAGTGGGCACGCCCACAAATTGCTGTGTACAAGCCGATGTACAATGACAGCGATTCGCTGGAAGCAGACCGAAGTTGCAAGGCAAAGTCAGATCGGAAGTCTCGCCAGTGTGAACATGGTCTTGTCAAAGCTTAATTGAACAAGCTGAAGTTACAAGCATATTGGTTACTATGCACAGCTGCCCAGGTTCTGAGTGCTTTAGGCTAGGTTCACACCTGTGCGGGTGGTGCTGCTGTGGAACCCGCACAAATAGCAGCCGCTATTGTCCTCTGTATTGCGCAAGTGCTGCGCCTGTGCAGTATAGGGCGGACACTATCCGATGGGGGACATTTCTCGACAGGACACCGGCCCTCCTCCCCACCCGAGCTGAGCCGGTGTCCTGCCAAAAAAGGTCCCCCGGCGGATAATGACCCCCCCCCCCCCCTGTACTGCGCAGTACAAACCACAACTGAGCTGCTGAAGATGAACAGCTGTGAGTCAGGCGCCTGCATAATGACCACGCCATTGTGCCAGACTCTGCCGCATGCTCCCGATGCTCATGCTACTCTGCAAGGGGCGGGTTATTACTGTTATATCGTGTAAGGGGCGGATGGCTACAGAAGAGGCCGAATTTTAAATTGATGGGCAGAGCTGATAACTTAGGGGTGGTTTTAACAATAAACTACATGTCTTTGCGGGGCGTGTTTAAACAAATGAAGGGGCGGGTTTTGCAATGTTGATCCCAACTAATCAGCTCTGCCCATCAATTTAAAATTCGCCCTCTTCTGTAGCCATCTGCCCCTTACACGAGATAACGGTAATACACCCGCCCCTTGCAGAGTTGCACGAGCATCGGGAGCATGCGGCAGCGTCTGGCATAATGTCGTCGTCATTGCGCAGGCGCCGTGTACAGCTGACTCACAGCTGTTCATCTTTGGCTATTTTCGGTGGCTCTGTTGTGGTTCGTGCTGCGCCTGCGCAGTACAGGGGGGGGTCATTATCAGTCGGGGGGGACCTTTCTCACCAGAACACCGGCCCTCCTCCCCACCCGAGCTGAGCAGACCCGCCCCCTGCCCAAAATGAGATGGCCCTCATCCCCACCCCTTCTCCTCGCCCGAGCTAAGCAGACCCACCCCCTGCCCAAAATAAGATGGCCCTCCTCCCGAGTGGACTCACCCCCTGCCCGAGCTGAGCCGGCCCTTCTCCCGCCCGAGCTGAGCAGGCCCACCCTCTGCCCAAAATGAGCTGGCCCTCCTCCCCGCCCAAGCTGAGCAGACCCACCCCGGCCCAAGCTGAGCAGACCCACCCCGGCCCAAAATGAGCAGACCCACCCCCTGCCCAAAATAAGATGGCCCTCCTCCCGAGTGGACTCGCCCCCTGCCCGAGCTGAACCGGCCCTTCTCCCCGCCCGAGCTGAGCAGGCCCACCCTCTGCCCAAAATGAGCTGGCCCTATTCCCCGTCCGAGCTGAGCAGACCAACCCCCCGCCCGAGCTGAGCGTACCCACCCCCTGCCCAAGCTGAGCCCGCCCTCCTCCCCGCCCGAGCTGAGCGGACCCAGCCCGAGCTGAGAGGACCCGCCCCCTGCCCAAAATGAGACGACCCGCCTCCTGCCCGAGCTGAGCGGACCTGCCCCCCGCCCGAGCCAAGCGAGTACACTCGCCCTCAAAGTTTTTCCACTCGCCTAAAATTTTAAGGGCTGTCATAGACCTTTGCGGTAATATCAAGTGACATATAAAATTGTTACTACCACTATTTTGTTTTATTTTGTTCTCCTAGGGTGTCTGCTTTCAGAAAATATATGTTTGGGGGGGGGGGGGGGGGGAGGGGTTTATGTAATCTTCAGGCATAAAATATTTTTTTAAACGTGTGCAAAAACAGCTCTGGCAGTGAAAAAGTTGATTTAAAGCGGGGGTCCACCTAAACCGCCAAAAAAAAAAAAAAATATTAAAAGCCAGCAGCTACACATACTGATGACTTTTAATACATGGCCACTTACCTGTCCCAGGGTCCAGCGATGTCGGCAGGTGACGCCGAGAACCCGCTCGGTTCTCGGCAGTTGCCGCCGCCGCCATCCTGGGTGAGGGAATCAGGAAGTGAAGCGTTGCGGCTTCACTTCCCGGTTCCCTACTGCGCATGCGCGAGTCGCGCTGCGCATCGTAACTGGTCCCCGCTATCTCCTGGGAGCTGTGTGTTTCCCAGCAGACAGCGTGGAGGGGACAGGAAGAGGCGTAGACTCCTATGGGAGTCTATGCCGGAAGTGGGTGCAAATACCTGTCTTAGACAGGTATCTGCACCCCCTCCCCCATGAAAGGTGCCAAATGTGACACCGGAGGGGGGGAGGGTTCCGAAAAGCGGAAGTTCCATTTTTGTGTGGAACTCCGCTTTAAATTAAAAAAAAAAAAACCTGTGGAGGTGACATGTTTCCTGTGGAGCTCCAGTCTGCAGCCAGATCCCCTTGTGAAAATGCAGATGTTACAGGAAACATGAGAGCTCCACTTCCACGAGTTGTGTCTATTGAATGTTTGTTACATTAAAGTTCTTTAAAAAAAAAAAAAAAGTGGAGAGGAGGCCACGTTTCAAAAGTGGAGCTCCATTCTGCGGTGGTAGAGGTGCGCGCACGTCGGTACGCTTAGTACGTCCGCTCTTGACAGCACAGCGATGTTCTGTCAAAATCTCTAACCGCGTCATTCCCGGGAGTGTTTTTTTGACGAGTTGGAAATGAGGCGGTTGGGGTTTTTAGACAGAACTGTCAGAATCGCAGCACGGGTTGCGCGCACGCTGTCAGTGACGTCCTGGTCGGCTCTGGAGGACAGAACGCATGCGCAGTGCTGACAACACTGTTGCCATGGCGGAGGCGGCGGGAGTGTTCATCAGGGAGCTGGAGCTCGGGGACGGCAGAGTGCTGGAGATCCGGCAGCTGAGCTCCGGGGATGTGGGCTGCGTGGTGTGGGACGCCGCCATCGTCCTGGCTAAGTATTTGGAGCGGAGGGAGCGTGCGGAGCCCGGGGCGCTGCGGGGCAGAGCGGTGCTGGAGCTGGGCTGTGGGACCGCCATTGTCGGCATCGCGGCGGCTGCACTGGGGTGAGGCGGCTCTGTGATAACTCCCAGCATACACTGCGGTGCAATAATCCCACCTGCTCACACTCCTGGACCAATCAGGGCTGAGCCATCCTGCCAGCAGCCAATCAGGTCCGGGCTTGTATGAAATCTGATTGGTTGATGTGGGGTGTAGGTGTGCTGAAGACATGCAGGGCTGCTCTTCCCTTCCTGGAAGTGCTCATTCCCTGGCTGTCATGCAGCTCTTAAAGCTGCAGAGATTTCTTTAGCCCCGACCTAGGAATAAATCGCAGACCGGCCTCTGACTGCAGAATGCTTGTTGGCAACGGCCAGGAAGACCCCTGATCGCACCTGAGCGTCTTGTCGCTCCAAGCAACAAAATGCTCAATGTGTAAGAATCCCTCATTGTTTTCACCACTTGCCGTCCAAGGCAATTCTTCATATACACTATATTACCAAAAGTATTGGGATGCCTGCCTTTACATGAACTTTAATGGCAATCCAGTCTTAGTCCGTAGGGTTCAATATGAAGTTGGCCCACCCTTTGCAGCTATAACAGCTTCAACTCTTCTGGGAAGGCCGTCCACAAGGTTTAGGAGTGTGTCTATGGGGATGTTTGTTACCAAAGTAAG
Organism: Lithobates clamitans; assembly: GCA_037952925.1. Classification (NCBI taxonomy): domain Eukaryota; kingdom Metazoa; phylum Chordata; class Amphibia; order Anura; family Ranidae; genus Lithobates; species Lithobates clamitans. Next base: position 494,738 of record JBBGZY010000648.1, read on the forward strand.
AGCTCTACCTTGTGATGAACTAATACATTAATAACACAAAATCAATACCAATAGTGCCATTAACCATAAAAAATCAATAATATAAATAAATAACAGTAGTCCATAGGAGATGAACATGTATATAGAGTTCATTAGCTTCAAACTCTGCAGTGCTGCTTCAAATAGTTTTCAATATGTGCAAAATAAAGTGCTAGGAGGATAATCCGTGTGATCCGTGCTCCCCTCTGTCACCAGAAATCCAGGACTCCCATAACAGAAGTCACAAGCGCTCAGGAGGGGTGGCTGGGTTCTGTGGTTCCACGAGCTGTGTCTCTAGCTGCGGCGTGTGTTGTTCAAAAATCCAGGGATCCCCACCAGAGATCGCAGACGCTTCGGAGGATGGCTGAGCTCTGTCGTTCCACGAGCCGTCTCTCCAACTTTGCAACGTGCCTTGTTCTCAGGAAATGATCAGAGATCAATGGCAAAGAGAGCGATATAGCTTAATTCCGTTTGTTTGTTTAAAAAATAATGAACAATATCCACTCACATGTTAAAACGTTGAACCCAAAGTGGCTGTCAAATTGCGTCTCACCGGCCGGAAATTGTGTCACCACCCACGGTTAACTGACGTGTTGTCGTGGGCGGGACGAAACCCGCCAGCCGGCCGCGGGTGTTGACGCAGTTTCCGGGCGGTGAGGCGCAAGTCGACAGCCACTTCAGGTTCCGGGTTTTTAACGCTGTTTGCAACGTTTTAATGTGTGAGTGGATATTGTTCATTCGTTTTTAAATAAACAAATGGAATTATGTCTGTGATTTCTGGTGGGGGGCCCTGGATTTTTGAACAACACACGCCGCAGCTAGAGACACAGGTCGTGGAACCACAGAACCCAGCCACCCCTCCTGAGTGCCTGTGACTTCTGTTATGGGAGTCCTGGATTTCTGGTGACAGAGGGGAGCACGGATTATCTTCTTAGCACTTTATTTTGCACATGTTGAAAATGTTTTGAAGCAGCACGGCAGAGTTTGAAGCTCGTGAACTCTATATACACGTTTATCTCCTATGGACTACTGTTTTTTACTTATATTGATTTTTTTTATGGTTAATGGCACTATTGGTATTGATTTTGTGTTATTAATGTATTAGTTCATCACAAGGTAGCGCTCTTACTTTGATCACATATTTAAAGGCACACGCACTTTAAGAGCAGAAATAAGTGTTCACTTGTAGTGTTCACACACTCAATTCATGGCATTCCACTAGCGCAGGAATTTATAGGTGTGTTATGCACATTTATTCTTATTTCATTATAGGAATCTTTGACCATTCTTCCAGAAGTGCACTTGTGAGGTCAGGCACTGATTTTGGACGAGAAGGCCTGGCTTGCAGGCTCCGCTCTATTTCATTCCAAAGGTGTTCTATGGGGTTGAGGTCAGTCAAGTTCCTCCACCCCAAACTTGCTCATCGATGTCTTTATGGACCTTGCTTTGTGCACAGTTGGGAGCATGAAATTGTCCAAAATGTCTTGGTATGCTGACGCCTTAAGAGTTCCCTTAACCGGAACTATGGGGCCAAGCCTAACCTCTGAAAAACAACCCCACACCATAATCCCCCCTCCACCAAATGATTTGGACCAGTGCACAAAGCAAGGTCCATAAAAACATGGATGAGGGATTTTGGGGTGGAGGAACTTGACTGACCTCAACCCAATAGAACACCTTGGGGTGAATTGGAGTGGAGACTGCGATCCAGGCCTTCTCGTCCAACATCAGTGCCTGACCTCACTAATGCTCTTCTGGAAGAATGGTCAAACATTCCCATAGACACACTCCTAAACCTTGTGGACAGCCTTCCCAGAAAAGTTGAAGCTGTTATAGCTACAAAGGGCGGAACCAACTCCATTTTGAACCCCATTGTCTCATTTCACTTTAAGCACACGTTCACATTGGGCCAATGTCAAATCGGCGGCTATTGCTGGCAATGGCACCATCTGAATCGGTGCGACGCCGCACCGATTACCAAAAGTAGTTATTGTACTACTTTTTGGCGACTTCGGGGGCGATTTGAATACACATCTGTGCATGAACCCACACAGATGTCTGTCGGACTGCATTGCCGATTTGAAATTGTCGGAGTGCAGCTGAACTCACACAATTTCGAAACCCGCATCAGTGTGAACCTGGGCTAAGGCTGGGTTCACGTTGATGCCATGCATCACATTGCATGTTATTTGCACAGGAATAGCACCACATTCCTGTGCAAATCACATGCTATTTTGTATGGCTCAAATCACACCACATCTGCACGAAAAAGGTGCAGGGTGTTCTAGCAAATGCTCTGCGACCTGCTTTTGGGGCGTCAACTTTTAATTGTCATCTGCAGCAGATTGCATGCACACCGTGCGATGCGATGTGGGAAATGTATCGATTCCTGTGCGTTTCCCGCATCAGTGTGAACCGAGCCTAAAGTTGAAAACCCCTCGATTTAACAGTTGAAAAGAGTTACATTCCCGGCATGCCAGGGGTGATAACTGTCACATTTGCTTGATCTCTCAAGCAAACTGTCAAACCATAAGGCCCCTTTCACACTGGGGCGGTAGGGGCGTCGGCGGTACAATAGCGCTATTTTTAGCGCTGCTGTACCGTCGTTCTTGTAGCTGTATTCGGACGCTAGCGGTGCAGTTTTAACCCGCTGGTGGCCGAAAAAGGGTTAAAATCCCTCGTACAGTGCGGCTATAGCCGCGGTATTGCCGCGGTATTGCCGCGGTATAGCCGCGCTGTCCCATTGATTTCAATGGGCAGGAGCGGTGAATACACCGCTCCAAAAAAGCGGTTTGCAGGACTTTTTTCACCGCCCTGCCTGCGCACCGCTTCAGTGTGAAAGCCCTCGGGCTTTCACACTGAACAAACAGTGGAGGCTGTTTAGGGGCGGTTTGCAGGCGCTATTTTTAGCGCAATAACGCCTGCAAACCGCCCCAGTGTGAAAGGGGTCTAACTGATCACGTGTGCAGCATCATGGCAGTTTCAGATCAAACAGAAGCTAAGATGGCAGCTTCCTTGTCTGAAAATGATAGGAGGGTGTAGTTCCTCTTTAGCAGTTTGCCAAACCCGTTCCATTCAGAGGAAGCCTTGTATTTATTGATAAAAATTCTAGCTGAGAAGCATTTATCCAGGCTTTTGTTCCAACAACAGAATGACCCTTAAAAAAAGATAGAACTCCAATCACCACATCTAAGAGCTGATCAGCTGCAATGTGTTACATTTTTGGTTTCTGGGTTTAGATATTCCTGAAGTGAAAATGTGGATGGGCAGCACTCTTCTTATAGCATGCATTGTTTTAAAAATGGCTACAAATTCTGTGAATAAAGATTCAGACTTTTGTATTTTATTTTCACAGAGCGCACGTTACAGTGACTGATCTTGAAGAGCTGCAAGATTTGATGAATGCGAACATTGCCCATAACGCTCATCTGATCACCGGTTCTTGCCAAGCGAAGGTATTAAAATGGTTTGTATTTTTGTGGTTATGGAAAGAACTGAAAAAAAGTTCCTCATTTACCTTTTTTAGTATCATTTATAGCCAAATGTGTTCTGTTTTTAGGGGCGAGGAAATTGCAGGCTCTTTCCTGTCTCCTAACTATATCTTGATGGCTGACTGCATCTACTATGAGGAGGTCTGTATACAAATTGTTTTGTTAGGAATTATTGGTGGGCCTTTGTTTTGGATTTGTAGTGATGAGTAGAATTGCTCAAATTCAGAAATATATTTTCACAAATAATATTTAAAGTGTTAGTACACCTTTACAGAATAATAATGAAATGGTGAACTAAAACTGTACAACCTTCCCACCCCTTCAGTCCCCACTGTACTTAAAGGGTAAGTTCACCTTTACAGATAAACCTGTAAGGTGACCTTACACAGGACCCCCTGGATCGTGGCGATATTCTGAGCCCTGGTATAGCCGCGTCAGGGGTCCGGGGCTTTAGAAATCCCCGCAGCTGAATCTCCAAAACATACCCTGTCAGGAGGGATGTTATGTAGCATTCTAATTGATCGGCACCGACCAATCAGAACCCGCGTAGCCTGTCCTGTCAGCGGGGAAGAAGCGTGAATGCCGAGGGGATGCAGAAGGAGAGATCGCTGTGCATTAGGTCAGTGTGACTGGGGGGGGGGGGGGGGGCAGGGGGATTCGAGGAGGGTGCCCTGTGTAAGTTCACATTACAGATTTTTCATTGATCTTGAACCCCTTGATAATGAAAGGTAGGGTCTGTAGAAGAATGGAAGCTTTAAAGGGGAACTCCAGCCAAAAATAGTTACTGTCTGTGCCCATAATTGAAATGTCCCTTTGTTTACTGTGTGCTCACTGCCACAGAAAGCAAGAGGATATCGCCTTATCACACAGACTGTGGTAAACCCTTGAAGGCTCCTATTTTTTATGACCATTTAATAAAAAAATGAATAGAATGGACTGATACTTTAAAGCCTAACTGAGCTGTCAGGTAAAATTAGTTGAATACCTTCCAGATGTATCAAAACAAAAGGTGTTCACTGTGTTAGATTTCTTAACAGCTACATCCTGAATAGAAAGACCTGTCCCTTGCCAGGATGTTACAGAGAAGAACACTTTATCTCTGTATGCAAGCAGGGGTCTCTCTGCAGAGGACCACTGCTTAGTCAGTATTTTAAACTCTGCAGAAAGAGAGAAAGGGTCCCTTTTTGCAGGGAACAGGATTTCCTGCTTGGTCTGTGACTGCTTTTGCACTCCTTTATTAATGCACCTGGAATGTATCCCTTTGATCGCCCTAGATGTTTAAACCCTTCCCAGCCAGTGTCATTAGTACAGTGACAGTGCATATTTTTACCACCGATCACTGTATTGGTGTCACTGGTTCCCACAAAGTGTCAGATTGTCTGTCGCAATAGTGCAGTCCTACTATAAGTCGCATATCGTCACCATTACTAGTATAAAAAAATTCCAGTATATATCCCATAATTTGTAGATGCTATGACTTTTGTGCAAACCAATATACACCTATTGGGATATTTTTTTTACCAAAAAGATGTAGCAGAATACATATTGGCCTAAATTTTTGAAGAAATTTTTTTTTTTTTCAAAATTGTTCTATTTGTGGGGAAAAAAAAAGGACAAACATTTAATTTATGTACAGCGTTACATGACCGCGCAATTGTCAGTTAAAGTAACGCAGTGCCGTATAGCAAAAAAAATGGCCTGGTCACGAAAGGAGGTAAATCTTGCAGAGGGCAGGTGGTTAAACATTTACTGTTACTCTAACTATTTTCCTTTGTTTGCAGTCACTAAAACCTTTGCTGAAGTCTCTTAAGGATCTGGCAGGAAGTGACACATGTATTCTGTGTTGTTATGAAGAAAGAACTACTGGCAAGAATCCTGAAATAGAGAAAAAGTTCTTTGAGGTGAGATTGTAGTATTAATTATTATTATTATTACTTTGTACTGCTTTAACTCTATCAAATTTTATTTCTGACGAGCTGCTGATTTTCACCAGCAGTAACTGCCAAAAGATGTTTAAGGCTCAAAGGGAATGTCAATATGGGTTTTAGAGAATTTGCTATGTATGGATATTCACTGAGCTACAATGAGCACATACAATGCTTGCACCTTCTCAAGAATGGTGTTTTATGTGCAGTTTAGCTCCTTCCTTCCTTCCTTCCTTCCTTCCTTCCTTCCTTCCTTCCTTCCTTCCTTCCTTCCTTCCTTCCTTCCTTCCTTCCTTCCTTCCTTCCTTCCTTCCTTCCTTCCTTCCTTCCTTCCTTCCTTCCTTCCTTCCTCCTCCCTCCTTCCTCCTCCCTTTTTGGAACAGCCCCTGTTCAGGTAAGTAGCTTTGTTAAATGGCAATGCTTTATTAATTAGGGCTTTCCAAAAGTGTAGCTATGGGGCAGCTGTTTTTTCCAATACAGGAGAATTGCTTTCCGTGCATAAAACAAGGTGACCGATAATGTTACAAAGAGTCTGGGTCACCTCTTGCCAAAACACTTGAATCAGAGGACGGCGTCAAAACATATGCTCAAAATCGTCAGGGAATACTGACAACGCCAGCAATGTGCTTAATCTGTGTGGTAGATAGCAGCCAGCCTGGCTGGGGTGTAGTAAATTCTATGCAAAATTTTATATTGTACGAAACGATCCCTAGCCAACACCAGGTATTGAAATGGGGGATTCCCCGTATCGTCCCAATCATCCCTTTTGAAAGTTTGGTATAACTGTCGTCCACCGCTAAAGTTTATGGATTCTTAAAGTAAAAGCTTAAACTGTTTTATTATGGATGGAGTAGGGGAGGATTAAATCCACTGTTTCTTTTTTTTGCCATCTGTGTCTAACTAGAAAGATTTATGTTCACATCCTGCAATTTCCTGACTGATCCCTTGTGTGTGTCTCTCCCTTCAGCAGCGGAAAGCCATCAGGAAAAAGAGGAGAAGCCGGCTTTCAGCTGCTGCAGGAGGAGAGACAGGGGATCGGTTACTGTAATTGCTCCCCCACACCACCGTGCCACACTGATCAGCCCCTCCCCTGCCCACATCTGATTTCCCTGTCAGGGCCCTCTGCTGGCTGGGGCCTGGTACAGGACGACTGGTGCCTTATCGGAGGCCCTGGGAAAAAGTATACTCATTGGAAGATTTCTCCTTTTACTCCTGTTCTTGTGACAGCACAACATTTTAGTTTTAGAATTAAATTTATTCCCGGAGACATTGGTGTACAGGCCATGAGTGAGTGAATCACCCCAAAGGGAGGAGAGGGAGAGAGACAGGAAACAAATTTGACAGGATTATTTTATTTTAGTTATTTTTTGTTAACTCTGCATGTATCCCTTAAAGTACAATGACAATGACAAACACAAAGGTGAGTGTTTTTATGATCTGAAGTGTGTATGGGTGTACATTGATTTATATCTGTGCTTCTGTCAGCAGTGTGCTTATCTATGTTTCAGCTTCTCAAGGTTGACTTTGAATATGAGGAAGTGCCCATAGAAAAGCATGATGAGGAATACCGCAGTGAAGATATCCATATTTTGCAAATTTATGGGAAAAATAAGTGAGTGTGCAGATATTCTTTGTGTAATATTATTATAGTGTGTGTGATATATACTTTTTTTTTTAATTACATTTTGAGTCATTGGTGCTGATAAAAAAAAAAAAGAGACAGTTTCACACTTGTGCTAAAAGTGCACCCCTGAGGCCTACATTTAGGAAAAGGAAGCGATTTAGAGCCTTGATGTTGGATACCTGCTACTTGTAGGATGGGAAACTTTACTGATCTCATAGATATTGCTTTGTGCGGTTTGTTTTTTTCTCTTTCCCTTTTCCCGTCTGTCCTACCTAATGCATTTGACAGACTCATCACCAGCCAATTGATATAGGTATAGGATATATTTCATACTGTGAAATGTTTTCATGCATGTATCCAGACATAAAACTTTTGCAAATATATTTGGAAGTGGCACAATTTAACCAGATGCATTAAAATCCAACTAGGAAGCACAGAGTTTAGTGTTATCCTAAACATTGTGTACACATGACATTGCATATAGCCATTTATTTTTAACCTTTTGACATACTGTAACTGCTTGTCCACAGGACAGGATACTCAGCATCTCTGCATTGCATTGTGGGATGTAAAAAAAAAAAAAAAGTAGAGAGGCGCCTCTGGGTGCAGTATTTAGGAAATAACGCTTTTAATAATAGATGTAGATCAACTCACATTTTTTAGGAATAAACAGGCATGGTATTAATAATACAATGACGCATATCTGAGTCCTAGGCAATATGGAATCCTTGCTGACAACTGTAAGATCTTCCGGCAGATGGAGGACGCCTGCTCCGGAGAGCGTCCTCAGAGCGAGGCGTGGAACGCACAGGACAGCTTGCTGCGGACGGATGACGTCATCAAAGCTGGACGCGTTTCGAGAGCATGCGCACTTGGCAATGTAAGAAAGTTGCGCTCCTTTGTCAACAGATTACAAATCATCTGTTGACAAAGGAGCACAACTTGCTTACATCGCCAAGTGTGCACACTCTCAACGCGTCCAGCTTTGATGACGTCATCCGTCCGCAGCAAGCTGTCCTGTGCGTTCCACTCCTTGCTCTGAGGACGCTCTCCGAAGCCTGCGTCCTCCATCTGCAGGAAGATCTCACAGTTGTCAGCAAGGATTCCATATTGCCTAGGACTCGGGGATACCTCACTGTATTATTAATACCATGCAAGTTTATTCCTACAAAATGTGAGTTGATCTACATCTATTATTAAAAGCGTTATTTCCTAAATACTGCACCCAGAGGCGCCTCTCTACTTGTGTTTTGTTGCAGCAGAGGAATTGGTTTCTACCCTATCATGATGGCAGCCCTGCTTGCATTTTTTTGGACTCTCTTCTTCCGTTGTCACCATTCCTAAATAGACTTTCAGCCGATATTGATTTTATGGACTGACCTGACTCTATTTTTATCATTATCTCCCTTTTTTTTTTTTTTTCCTTTTTTTTTTTTTTAGCAGATTTGTATCAGAATGTTTATGATGTCTGACTTGTTTTGCGCCTATACTTGTTATATTGCATTGTGGGATGTGTTGGGGTCATTGCTTTACAAAGACCTACCTAAAGGTCAAACCCTACTTTCTGCCAGTGCCCTGAATTCAGTGATCCATGGTGCATACTTCTTAATTGTAAAGTTAGGTTGCAATTATCATGACAAGAATATATTTAGGTTGATTAACAAATGGTTTTACTTTTTTTTTTTTTTTTTCAGAAATTCTCTTGCATGTAATTAATTCATCTTTATTATTTCATATCAATGTTCTTTCATCAGATCTTTCCACCAATGACGTCAATAAGTCTCGTCTGCCAGTAAGAAGGGTGCTCAGTATATACCTCCTGAAGGGCCCAACCAAGTCTCTACTGAGAGGTTTAACACGAATGGTAGTGGTATGCTGAATGAGGAGCAAAGCTTGCACACAAAATGGCTGTATTAATGTGGTTAAGTCAGTATATGTCTCTGTTGTCATACTTACAAATCCTGTAGCATTGTTTTGGAGCCTCAGTTTGTTTTTCTATTGCTCTGGCGCAGGCTGTTTCTGAATGCATGCATTGCATGCCTTTTAATCTGGAGTGGCTGTGGGTTTCTGCACCCTGTTGTTGACTTCCACCTAAAGCTTAAAGTAAAACTGAAGGCAACGTTTTCATTTTGGGTAGAGGAAGAAATGGGTTATAGCACCTCCTGTTTTTTTTTTTTTCTTTTGCCATCGGTTTCCCATTGGAGATTTCTCTCTGCTTGCTCCCAATAGCGTAAACACCACAAATGGTGTCCCCAGCGGAAAATTACCCCAATATTGCAGTTCTGGGGCAACCCATTTTTGGGATGTTCTTCCACTTTCGGTAAAAATAGTGAACAGGACAAATGGAGAGGAAGAATCTTCCTAAAGAGGACACAGACAGCAGTATAAACCTTACAGGTGTTCTAATCCATCTCCACTCTACACAAAAGTAAAAAAAAAAAACAGCTGATGACTCATCGGTTGTTAGGGATGCAGCGGCCGCCTGCTCCTTCACAACCAGTACACATTCCACCATTACCACGTCTCGATCACTACTTAATGACCTCATGCATTTAATTATTCATTTCCTTCTGTGAATGGAGTTTATCGCCTTTTTCATGTGGTATTTGCCGAGCGTTTTCAGCCTTTTGCGGTAAATACATATGTACAATATAGTGATTTGACAGTTACAGGATCAAATGCAGTATTTAGGCAAAATGTGTCCGGGGCACCTAAATATCACATGCAAGTTAATTTTGTGAATCAAGCCCAGAATCTTGTGCAGCTGTGTATAGTAACCAATCGGCTTCCAACTTCAGTTTGTTCAGATAAACGTTAGAAATAAGCCCTTATTCACACTGGTGCAGCTTTGAAATCAAGTTTCTTCAGCGCACATCAATGCGATTTGCGCTGCCTATTTTGTTGCAACTTCATTTAACAGAAGTCTACGCAAGTTCAATGAAATTGGTAAAAAGTAGTGCAGGAACCTTTCATAATCGCTGTGTCATGAACGGTTCCAAATGGTTCAAATCGCACAACAAATCGCACCGGTCTGAACTGGGGCTTAAATCTAGAAGCTGATGGGTTACTATGCACAGCTGCTCCAGTTTTAGTAAATCTTCCCCATGGTCTATTTTTTTTTTTTTCACTGAATTCCCAGGATGCTGTAAAATGTCGCATCTTGGTAATGGAATTACATTTGCATTATTACTTTTTTTTTTTTTAAGGTTGGTGCATATGGACCTATAATTGTAACCTGGGATTTTGCAATGTGCATATGAACTGTATTTGTCTTTTCTGCATGTATCTTGGTACTGTACTGGACAAATAAATCACTTTTTATATTTGGTGTGTTATTGATTGCATTGTTATTTTCCACTGCAACAAATATGTTAACTGCCTCAGACAAGGTGTATGCAATAAACTTTAAAGTGCATGCCAAGGCAAAACTTTTCAAATTTTCCCCACAAAAAAAAAAAAAGTGGAAGGTTACAGTTTTTTATTTCACTTTGTGTGCTGAAACCTTTGTAAGCAGGACTGGAAATTAAGGTAAATCTCCCTAAATGGATAGCCGTAAAAAACGAATCCTTCCTTCCCTTTATCCAAAACAAGAAAAAAAAAAGTTTGCCTTGACCTGCACTTTATTTTTTAACCTCTTGCCGATCGGCTCACGCTGATCTACGTCGGCAGAATGGCACTCCTGCACAGACTGAGGTACCTGTACGTCACTCCGCAAAAGCAGGATAGCAGGCTTCTGCCCGCGTGCACCGCGATCATGGCGAGGAGAGGCAGAAAACAAGGCATTTCCCTGTTCTGCCTAGTAACATGACAGAGCTGTTCCCTGTCATCTCTGCCACGTCAGTGGTAGCCCATCCCTTCTACAGTTAGAACACGCTGAGGGAACACACTTAGCCCCTTGATCACCCCCTAGTGTTTAACTTATACAGTAATCGGTGGCTATTTTCAGCTCTGATCGCTGTATGAATGTCAATGGTCACAAATTGGTGTCAAAAGTGTCCTTTCTGTCTCTATTTCTCTATCTATTTTTTTTCCATAAATATGTAGAAGAATACATATTGCCCTAAACTGAGGGGGAAATTAGTTTTTTTTTTTATATATTTTTTGGGGATATTTATTATAGCAAAAAGTAAAAAATATTGTTTTTTTTCAAAATTGTCAGTCTTTTTTTGTTTTTGTTTTATAGCTCAAAAAATAAAAACCGCAGATTTTGTTTGGGTACAGCGTCGTATGACCGCACAATTGTCGAATTAAGCGTCACAGTGCCATATCGCAAAAAATGCTCTGGTCATTTAGGGAGTAAAATCTTCCAGGGCTGAAGTAGTTAAAGAGACTCACATCACTATATTCAGGTTCTTGTAGTATATCTTGCATTAGTGGCAGTGACTAAAAATGCCCTGCAGGTGGTGCTGGAGTCCAGTGCCACTACACTCAAAGTTTTTACCTATTTTCTCATTAAAACCTGAAGTTCAAACATTCATTTTATTGCATAGGTATGATTTCTTATCCTGTGCACTAGTTATGTAGCTATTGCAAGCATTTACTACTTAGTAATCTTATGAGAATATGCTAACGTCATCCTCTTTCCAGTGGTAGTAAGCAGAGAGCAGCGTATAGGGTGCAACAACAGATAGGAGCCTCTATATAGCGGAGAAAGCAGATACCCTTATCGAGTTTCTGCTGGACACTGCAGTGTTTACTCCACACTGCATCTGCAATTCATGAGCAATTTATAAAATGCAAGCCACAGTGTCCAACAGATTTCTCTCTGCTTAACGCTATAAAGAGGAATTCGAGACTGGAGGAGAGGCAGGTCATTTTTTATTAATGCAGACTTTTTTTTTTGTACAGGCAGGCTTGATCCACCCACTGGCAACGTTTTAGGCATTTTTCCAAGGCATCCCTGACGAATCCCTGAAGGCACCCTAGTTGAAAAAGGCTGCTCTATGCAGTACATGAACACCAGTTCATAATTTTAAAACTAATCCAATGTTAAAAATGCCCCTTCTGTGAAGCCTGCCCCAAAAACTTCTGATACTTTTCACAGCACTGTCCTGTATTTTTTTTTATTTCCTAGGATGGTGTAGACGTTGGGACAAGTGCTCCCTAGCAGTATAGGAGGGAGCGGCGTCCTTCCGAGCCATTGTGCATTGTGCTCTCCACCACAGATGAGTTCAGTGGTCGCCACAGGAGAAAGAATGTTGCATCTGCTGAGGTCATATAATAAAAAAAGAGATTTTATTTTTTGTTTGAAAACATACACAAAAAGAATACACTGCATAACAGGGTTGTCCAAACTTTTTTCAGAGAGGGCCAGATTTGATGAAGTGAACATGCGTGAGGGCCGACCATTTTTGCCTGACGTTCTTAGACTGAATTTTAATGGTTCAAAGTGTGTTAGTTCGAGCATTCATACACTGCCCAACAAGAATTCTCTTGCCTTTGTGGCTGTGTGTGAGTAAAGAGATGAGCTTGGGCGTGTTATTTGGAAATACCGTATTTATTGGCGTATAACACGCACCTTCATTTTAAGAGGGAGGTTTCAGGAAAAAAACTTAAATTTTAAATAAAGAGCTGTGAAGCAAAATAAGGGTCGGTGCCCATCTGCAGCCTCACCATTGCCATCAACGCAGGACCACCATTGCCATCAGTGCAGCCTGATTGATTGCCCATCCATCTGCAGCCTCGGAGGGGACGGGGAGGGGGCGGGACGAGCGCCAAGAGAATACATACAGGAAAAACTCCTGTTTTCTCGGCGGCCTCTTTAATAGAAAGTCCCGCCTCCTTTGATGGACAGAACAGTCATCCAATGGCAGCGCCGGGAGACTTCCTATTACAGAGGCTACCGTATAAAGAGGAAATACTCCTGTGTGTACGGCACTTGTCCCGCCTCCTCCCTGTCCCCTCCAAGGCAGCCAGCATATATATCTTTTGTGGCCCTGGTGTTCTATCGGGAAGTGCCCAGGACTAACGGCGCATGCGCAGCCGATTTTACGATCAGCTGTTGAGACGGCACCTGCACACAATAGCCGACGGAAGAAATTTTTGTGTCAGATTGTGCCCTGCGCTGGCGAGGTGTGTTCATGACGGTGAGGGGCGGATTATTATTAAATGATGGGCAGTGCTGCAAAACGCATCTCTTTCTGCTATTCTTCCTGGACGCTTGCAGCCAACTGAAGGGCGGGTTTTTCTATCAGAAAAATATGTGTTTAGCAGCACTGCCCATCATTTAATAATCCGCCCCACACCGATGCCTCGCCAGCGCGGGGCACAATCTGACAGAAAAAATTTCTTCCGTCGGCTATTGTGCGCAGGCGCCGTCTCACCCTCACAACAGCTGATCGTAAAATCAACTGTTGTGCTGCTCCCTACGGCATGCGTCGTTCGTCCCGGGCACTTCTCGATAGCAGGCACTATCCGATAGAACACTGGCGCTGGGAGATCGTTGGGTGCCACAAAAGAGATTATATATATATATATATATATATATATATATATATCTCTCTCTGGATATTTTTAACAGGTTAGTTCTAAATTATGGACTGTAGAGTTTGAAATCCAGCTACTTCAGCTCACATCAGTGCGATTTGCACTGCCTAATTCATTGCAGCTTGCGACTTCATTTCACAGAAGTCTATGCCAGTTGCAATGAAATTGGTAAAAAGTAGTTCAGGAATCTATTTCATAATCGCTGCGACATGAGCGGTTCCATTCCTGTCAATGAGGTGCGACTTGTCATGCAATTTGGAACACTCAAATCGCATGGCAAGTCGCATCAGTGTGAATGGGGGCTTAAATCTAGAAGCTGACGGGTTACTATGCACAGCTGTTCCGGTTTTAGTAAATCTTCTATTTTTTTTTTTTTTTTAAATGTTGCATCTTGGTAATGGAATTACATTTGCATTATTACATTTTTTTTTTTTTTAAGGTTGGTGCATATGGAGCTATAATTGTGAGCCTGGGATTTTGCAATGTGCATATGAACTGTATTTGACTCTTCTGCACGTTTCTTGGTACTGTACTGGACAAATAAATCACTTTTTATATTTGGTGTGCTGAAGGTTCTCAGGGAATTCTGTCAATAGCTATCAGTAGGCTGATGCAGAAATGCAATAAATTGCATCAAATCACAGCAGGTGGCAAATAAGATTAATAATTAGTGACAATACAGCAACAGAATCCTTGGCGATTTGCTGGCCTTAATGTTAAAGTCTGGCAGCGTTTGATGGCACAGTGGCTGCAATTGATGGGCACAGTGGCTGCATTTGATGATTTTTTTTTTCACATTTTATGTATGTGCTTTTAATCCTGATCCCCTATATGTGTACAATCAGAACTGATTTTTTTTTTTTTTGCTTGTTCAAAGACCCAGCCAAAATTTGCTGTTCCTCTGAAAAGCGATCCATGCTCAGATCGCTTTTCAGAGGCATTTGACAGCCGGTAAAGTGGCAATATGTTGCTTTCTGACCACCTGTTTTAACCCCTTAAAGTGATTGTAAAAGTTTGCGTCTTTTTTTAAATAACAAACATGTCATACTTGCCTCCCCTGTGCAGCTCGTTTTGCACAGAGTGGCCCCGAACCTGGTTTTCTGGGGTCCCTCGGCAGCTCTCGTGGCTCCTCCTCTTATCAGATAAACTCCTAGGAGAAGCGCTCTCCTGGGGGTGTTACCTTGCTGGCACACTCCCAAGTCCAGCATTGGTGACCATAGACCCGAATGCCGGACTCGGCCCCGCCCCCCCACCCCCTGCGTCATTGGGTTTGATTGACAGCAGCGGAAGCCAATGGCTGCGCTGCTATCAATCTATCCAATCAGGAGCCGAGAACCCCGGGCAAAGGAAGAGCATGTCTCCGCCAGGTGAAGTTCCAGGGCTCAGGTAAGTAAAACGGGGGGCTGGGGGGCCGGTCACTGCCAGGTGTTTTTTCACCTTAATGCATTGGATGCATTAAGGTGAAAAAATACAAAGGTTTACAACCCCTTTAAATGCATCATCACTATGCTGCATCTGCATGCAAAGCACACAGTTGCAGAGTGGTTGCAGTGCAGCCCCATACACCTAGGGGTATAATACTTCAAGGGTGCCCTGACTGAAAAAAGATTGAGAAACACAGACATAGAGAAACTGATCTCGCTATTTTCCTCCTGCAGCCGCTGAATGCCTGCGGGAGGGAGAGGTGGAGAAGTGGGGGGGGGATGGAGAAATCGGTTCCTTTATATGCTGCAGCCACCCAATTGCGACCAGGCCCTGTTGTTCCGCCATGGGGCTTGGAGGAAAAGGTCTTGTCTGGGGGGCCCTTCGGGGCCATGAAGGTTCTAGTTACGCCACTGATAGACAGTATAGGGGGTGGGTTGGGATGGAATCAAGGGGGTCTTTTATATTATTTCTCTAAGCTCCTGCAGATGTGCTTTCAATATACAGGGCTTTAGGCAGAGCCAGGTGTGGCTGTTCACTTATAAGACATCAAAAGTGCCAACATCTAAGCAGCTGCTGCATCTAGGATGACAACCCTGCAGTGCTTTGATTGCAGAAGGCAGAGTGTTTTCTCACTATCAAAGGGAGCCGTTTAGGAGATATTTCACTTGTAGGGCGCCAGTGTCGTCATCGACTGTGAAGAAACGGACATCCGTGCCATTTCTGTCTATCGATATATGTCCTCCGTCCAAAAGTGCCCACGCATGCGCAGGACAGAGCCGCACTCCAGCTGATTTGCCGATCAGCTGGAGTGACATGACCATGGTGCATGTGGACCATCACAGGAGGCAATTTTCGACGGGAGAGAGAATGTCACGGACACTATTAAAAGCTATTCATAGAGCCAAGGGACACCGTAGTTCTCATATTGTGCCTCGCTCTTGCGGGGGCGGGGTTTCAGTCTGCTCAAGGTCACCTTTTGTCAGTGCTGCACGGCGGCTTTAGTGTCTGGATCAGCGCCTGTTGCCTGTGTCTAAGGTCGGGTTGCAACACAGACTAAACCCGCCCTTCAACACAGCCACAAGCCGCCCTGCAACAGCGAGGCATAATGTAAGAACTACGGTGTCCCGCTCCGCTCTGTGAATAGCTTTTAATAGTGTCTGTGCATGCGCGTGAGTGACGTCACACGACTCCAGCCAGTCACAGAGCCGGAGTCCGCAGCCCAGGAAGGAAGAGGGGCGAAGATGGATGCAGCCTGCACAGGACACAGCGCAAGCTTCATTTGCAGGTGCGTGTCACATAATGGGCTAGTATCCAATGCGTACTAGCCCATTATGCTTTTAATTTGCAGGGTTTGTACGGAGCAAAAGAGGAAGTAAAACCCATCTAGATTTACTTCCTCTTTAAATGCCTACGGTGGTAGTCCAGCCAAAATGGTATTTATTTTGAATAGATGTGGCGGTCTACCAGAAATTGAAGATTGCCTGTTGCTTCCTGCTTCAGTAACACTGAATGCATTTTGTCTGCCCTGGAAAATTCAGCAAAACTAATGCAGACAATAAAATCCTGACAGATGTGCTAACTTTCCTCAGTCTGCTAATTGTGTCTTTTTTTTTTTTCTTTTCTGCTTTAGTCTCCATTGTAAAGAATGCTCTCCGTTCTTGTGTGGTCAGCAGAACAGCAAGGAAGAGTTCTCCAGCCTGGACAGGCACAGGCTCACTGAGGCTTGGTTCACACTGCAGCGACGTGAAAGTTGTGCGACTTTGCCAGGTGACTTTGGCGCAACTTTGAAGCAACTTCAGGGAACGCCTGTGTAATCTTGTAAAGTAGTGCGTGTACAGCTTGTATAACAGTGTAAATATTCTGTCCCCTCAAAATAACTCAACACACAGCCATTAATGTCTAAAGCTCTGGTTACAAAAGTGAGTACACCCCTAAGTGAAAATGTCCAAATTGGGCCCAAAGTGTCAATATTTTGTGTGGCCACTATTATTTTCCAGCACTGCCTTAACCCTCGTGGGCATGGAGTTCACCAGAGCTTCAAAGGTCATCTTTAGAAGAGAACCACTTTCTCACATTGGTTGTGAATAGAAGCAAAAAACACATTCTTACTATGAAGGTCAATGAGCACTTTAATCAAGCAAGTGTTTTTAAACAGCTTTGCTAGTGATCAAAAGCTCTATACCAATCAGGATTCTACACCTGTATAATTGAACCTTCTGAATACATCCCTATATATTTATTTTTACGTTGATTTTTTATGTGAATTTTTTTACACATTTGGTGTCACTAATTTTTTATAATTTTACACTATTTTGATTGCTGGATTTTTTAGGAATTTTTACTCACCGCTGGATTTATTTGACCATTTATATTTATTCTTATATATTCATTTTCATGCACATTGTGAAGCGCTTCAAATATTATTATTTATTCTTTTTAAGTGACTCTGAAAACACTCTCTTTTGATAGCAGCCTCACCAGGGCCGGACTGGGCATAAAAACCAGCCCTGGAAATAATTTCATAGCAGCCCCAGTGGCGTAGCGTTGGTTGTCCGCACCCAAGGCAAGTAATTTGCGCCACTAACCCGCGGACATTTAGCACTCCGAGTCCCTTCCACTCGTACAGTATATTTAGCATAAGGTACCCTTATGGTACCTCTTAGGATGTACCACTCTTTCTATTTGTTCTCCTTTTCTTCCCTATATATCGCTCTTTATCCATCTGTCATGTTCTTTCTCACCCGCTTTCTTTGTTCCTCCCCTTCTTTTTATTCCTTCTCCTCCTCTTTGTTTTTTTTCCCTCTCTCACCTCTATATACACACACATACACTGTATGTATTTACACCTATATGTATATTGCACCGAATAAATAACTGTCTTTTGCGCGAGGGTAGATTCCAATGTGAAATGTGCCTTGGCCATAGCGCCCACCATAAAGCATTCTCCCTCTGTACTGGTCCAGGACTGGGGGCTGTAATATAATTCTGCTGTGGCAGGTGGGGAAGTGTATACAGTGTGTGTGTGTGTATCACGTGTGTGTCCTCTCCTGCAGGGATTGCAGACACATTACAGGAGATGATCAGAGACTGCAGACATAGTACAGGAGATGGTCAGAGACTGCAGACATAGTACAGGAGATGGTCAGAGACTGCAGATATTGTACAGGAGATGGTCAGAGACTGCAGATATTGTACAGGAGATGGTCAGAGACTGCAGACATAGTACAGGAGATGGTCAGAGACTGCAGATATTGTACAGGAGATGGTCAGAGACTGCAGATATTGTACAGGAGATGGTCAGAGAATGCAGATATTGTACAGAAGATGGTCAGAGACTGCAGACATAGTACAGGAGATGGTCAGAGACTGCAGACATAGTACAGGAGATGGTCAGAGACTGCAGACATAGTACAGGAGATGGTCAGAGACTGCAGATATTGTACAGGAGATGGTCAGAGACTGCAGATATTGTACAGGAAATGGTCAGAGACTGCAGATATTGTACAGGAGATGATCAGAGACTGCAGATATTGTACAGGAGATGATCAGAGACTGCAGACATTGTACAGGAGATGGTCAGAGACTGCAAATATAGTACAGGAGATGGTCAGAGACTGCAGACATACTACAGTAGATGGTCAGAGACTGTAGATATTGTACAGGAGATGGTCAGACACTGCAGATATTGTACAGGAGATGGTCAGAGACTGCAGACATGGTACAGGAGATGGTCAGAGACTGCAGACATAGTACAGGAGATGGTCAGAGACTGCAGATATTGTACAGGAGATGGTCAGAGACTGCAGATATAGTACAGTAGATGGTCAGAGACTGCAGATATAGTACAGGAGATGATCAGAGACTGCAAATATAGTACATGAGATGGTCAGAGACTGCAGACATATTGCAGGAGATGGTCACAGACTACAGATATAGTACAGGAGATGGTCGGAGACTGCAGACATATTACAGGAGATGGTCAGAGACTGCAGACATATTACAGGAGATGGTCAGAGACTGCAGACATACAACAGGAGATGGTCAGAGACTGCAGACATATTACAGGAGATGGTCAGAGACTGCAGATATAGTACAGGAGAGGGTCAGAGACTGCAGACATATTACAGGAGATGGTCAGAGACTATAAACATATTACAGGAGATGGTCAGAGACTGCAGACATAGTACAGGAGATGGTCAGAGACTGCAGACATAGTATAGGAGATGATCAGAGACTGCAGACATAGTACAGGAGATGATCAGAGACTGCAGACATAGTACAGGAGATGATCAGAGACTGCAGACATAGTACAGGAGATGGTCAGAGACTGCAGACATAGCACAGGAGATGATCAGAGACTGCAGACATATTACAGGAGATGGTCAGAGACTATAAACATATTACAGGAGATGGTCAGAGACTATAGATATAGCACAGGAGATGGTCAGAGACTGCAGACATATTACAGGAGATGGTCAGAGACTATAAACATATTACAGGAGATGGTCAGAGACTGCAGACATAGTACAGGAGATGGTCAGAGACTGCAGACATAGTACAGGAGATGGTCAGAGACTGCAGACATAGTATAGGAGATGATCAGAGACTGCAGACATAGTACAGGAGATGATCAGAGACTGCAGACATAGTACAGGAGATGATCAGAGACTGCAGACATAGTACAGGAGATGGTCAGAGACTGTAGACATAGCACAGGAGATGATCAGAGACTGCAGACATATTACAGGAGATGGTCAGAGACTATAAACATATTACAGGAGATGGTCAGAGACTATAGATATAGCACAGGAGATGGTCAGAGACTGCAGTCATACAACAGAAGATGGTCAGAGACTGCAGACATAGTACAGGAGATGGTCAGAGACTGCAGACATAGTACAGGAGGTGGTCAGAGACTGCAGACATAGTACAGGAGATGGTCAGAGACTGCGGACATAGTACAGGAGATGGTCAGACTGCAGACATAATACAGGAGATGGTCAGAGACTGCAGATATTGTACAGGAGATGATCAGAGACTGCAGACATAGTACAGGAGATGGTCAGAGACTGCAGACATAGTACAGGAGAGGATCAGAGACTGCAGACATAGTACGGGAGATGGTCAGAGACTGCAGACATAGTACGGGAGATGGTCAGACATAGTACAGGAGACGGTTAGGGATTGCAGACATGATTGATTCAGGAGATGGTCAGAGACTGCATTTAAAGCTGAATTCAGTGTACAGGTACAGTATATAGTATTGCAGGGTTGCTCCACTCTATTTAAACCATCTCTGCAAGATCAAGTCAGTCATTTTCCTTTGAAAGCACAACCAAGTGACAGAAGAAAACATCACATCCAGTTTCCAAAATACCGTATATACTCGAGTATAAGTCGTTCCGAGTATAAGTCGAGGCCCTAATTTACCACAAAAAAAATGGGAAAAACTTATTGACCCGAGTATAAGACGAGGGTGAGAAATGCACAGCTACTGTAAGTAGAAAAGAGGGTCAACAATGCCCATTTGCAGCATCACTGTGCCCATTTGCATGCCTCACTGTGCCCATTTGCAGCCATAGGTCCCCTGAACTTCAAACTCGGTAGTAAAGGGTTCCTAGATGCCCCCTAGCTGCAGCCAAAATTTGGGGTCTCTGAACCCAAAGGGTCCCGAAATGACATTGCTGCAGATAGACACAGTTGATCGAATTTGGGGCCCCTTATCTCGGGGCCACTTAGTGCTAAGAACCCCAAATTTGGTGTGCAAACCCAGTGGAACTAGCACCTAAAAATTTCTAAAGCTGGGGTTTCTACCACCAAGTGGCCACGAGATACAGGGCCCCAAAAATCAGTTCAGAAAATGTCAAGCACTTTTCTGCAGCAGAGAATTACATTTTCCGAACCAGTTTTGGGGCCCCGTATCTCAGGGCCACTTGGTGCTAGGAACTCAAGCTTTGGATATGTTATGGTACCAGGTCCACTGGGTTTGCATACCAAATTTGGGGTTTCTAGCACCAAGTGGCCCTGAGATACGGGGCCCCAAAGTCGGTTCGGAAAATGAAATTTTTTGCTGCAGAAAAGTGCTTGACTCAAGTATAAGTCGAGGGGGGCACTTTCAGCACAAAAAAATGTGCTGAAAAATTCGACTTATACTCGAGTATATACGGTACACATTTTCTTGCAAACACTGAACTGCTCAAGATTAGATGAGGACAGTAACCATTTAACAGGTCTGTGAAGCTTTTAGACTGATCCAGCAGTAAATCCTCAAAAAAATAAATAAAAAAAACCCCATCAAACAATCTGTGCAGCACACACAGAGCTCTGGCTAAATAGCTGATTATAAGCTGAAATAGTTAACAGCCATGTGTCCCTGGTCTCATAGAATGCTGCTGCAGCGTCTTCCAGAGATCTTATCAGTGTGATCAGACAATGTGCAGGTCAGGTTAGGCAGATAAAAAAAAGTAACCAGGGAGACATGAATGAGGGGAGACTGATCAGTAACCTGCACACTGCCTGATCACATAGATATCTGGAAGACACTGCAGCTGGTGTTACTGTGCTCCAGACGATCCTGTTTTTTCCTTTTAGCCAGAGTTGTGTGTACTGGAGAACTTGCATTATTGTAGTCATACCTCCTTGTATCTCCCTCCTGCCGTCCCCATTCAGTCTCACTCCAGCACTTACAGTCAGTGTGAGCGGGGGAGGACTACACTGCCTGCTGATTGGCTGTGGATGGACGGGAGGAGAAGCAAGTCCTCCCTTGTACTCCCCTAAGCAGCGCTATTGGCTGTGGGTTCCTTACTATACCTACTACGAGAAATGATCAGTCCACTGCCCAGAGAACACACAGTGTCTATGCTCCCTCCCACCTGAATTATCCTCCTGCACAGCACAGACCTGCCTGCCGCATGATAGTCACGTGCTCCTCTGTCCCTCCGCTGCTAGAACTCATTTCCTCAGCCAGGCCCCGCCTCCTCTTCACAGCTCCTAGCTGACAGCGGCCACAGGGAAACCAGCCTACCGGGAGATCTCCCGCTATCCCGGTAGGCCAGTCCGGCCCTGAGCCTCACTTGGTTTTATGTGTAATTATCAGCTATTTAGCATCACAGCGCTTTGTGTTTTATATATATATTTTCCACATCTTTAGAAGAGGCTTCCTTCTGGGACGACAGCCATATAGACCAATTTGATGCAGTGTGCGGCATATGTTCTGAGCACTGACAGGCTGACCCCCCACCCCTTCAACCTCTGCAGCAATGCTGGCAGCACTCATACATCTATTTCCCAAAGACAACCTTTAGATATGACGCTGAGCACGTGCACTCAACTTCTTTGGTCGAACATGGCGAGGCCTTTTCTGAGTGAAACCTGTCCTGTTAAACCACTGTATGGTCTTGGCCACCGTGCTGCTCTCAGTTCCAGTGTCTTGCCAATCTTCTTATAGCCTAGGCCATCTTTATGTAGGGCAGGGATCTCCAAACTACGGCCCTCCAGCTTTTGTGGAACTACACGTCCCATGAGGCATTGCAAAACTCTGACATTCACAGACATGACTAGGCATGATGGGAATTGTAGTTCCTGAACAACTGGAGGGCTGTATTTTGGAGACCCCTGATGTAGAGCAACAATTCTTTCTTTTTCATACCCTCAGAGAGTTCTGTGCCATGAAGTGCCATGTTGAACTTCCAGTGACCAGTATGAGAGAGTGAGAGCGATAACACCAAATTTAACAGACCTGCTCCCCATTTCCACCTTGTAACACTAACGAGTCACATGACACCGGGGAGGGAAAATGGCTAATGGGCCCAATTTGGACATTTGCACTTAGGGGTGTACTCACTTTTGTTGCCAGCGGTTTAGACATTAATGGCTGTGTGTTGAGTTATTTTGAGGGGACAGCAAATTTACACTGTTATACAAGCTGTACACTCACTACTTTACATTGTAGCAAAGTGTCATTTCTTCAGTGTTGTCACATGAAAAGATAGAATAAATTTTTTACAATAATGTGAGGGGTGTACTCAATTTTGTGAGATATTGTATGCAGATGCCATCAAATGGGAGGTCAATCAACCACAGCTTATAATGGAATGTCAGTCGCCTCTTGGATGGCTTGCAATGCTGACCTTTTTTTATTGCTTGTTGATTGTTCATCATAATGAAGCAATGGCACTTTGAGTCACTGACCCAGAGGATGTTTGCCTGGCTGTCATGGTGAACCAGCAACTTGAGGATCAGGACTTGATCTGAGTATGTGCTAAATGCGTGTTCTTCTGTTATGACCCTTATAGCCACAGGATCAGCCTGAGATCTGGATAACTAGTATTTTCAGAAGGCGCTATGCAGTGCCACTCTTGGTATCTTTCAGCAAAGGCTTCCTATAGGGCCAATTCACACGTGTGCAATGCGGTTATGGGTTATTTTTTATTTATTTTTTATATGGTATCTTAATGCACTCATACAGTAGTAGTAGTAGTAATAGTCCCACACTTTGTGATGCACTATGTTAGAAAAAAAGGCAATATTTTCTGCCTAAGTGATATTAAAGACTTGCTTATTTTTGTTTGTTTTCATAAAAATAAAAAGAGAATATTGCACAGGGCCGCCCCTTACCTCTTCTTCTGGAGTTCCCCACCGGCCCCCTCTCCCCCTTACCCAAGTCTCCTGTGGGACCAGGAAGAAAGTGGCGCTGCAGACAGGCACAGCACTGGATCGAGAGAGGACTCGGGTAAGTGTTGTGGGGAGGGGGGTTGTACAGCTAGTGTGATGTTTTTACCTTAGGCTCTGTTTCCACTACTACGAGTTGTTGTGCGACTTGACACATGTGAAGTCGCATGACAAGTCAAAACACCATGTATTTCAGTGGCCCCAATTCTAATTGGTGCGACTCAAGTTGCAGCGACTCCAAAAAAGGTTCATGCACTACTTTGTTCCTACTTCGGTGCGACTTGTTCTCACGTGGCTTACACGTCGCATGACATCGCAACACAAATCGCATAGCAAAGTCGCAGTGTGAATCGCGTGACTTTGGGGACGCAATAGTGGAAACATAGCTTTAAAGTGGTTGTAAATCTCAGACATTGACTATGAACAAAGCACATCTCTCATAGTGTGTACTTGTCTCAATCCAGAGCACCAAAGGGGGAGATTTTCTAAAGCTGGTGCACACAGAATCCTGTTCAGCTGTGCATAGTAACCAATCAGCTTCCAGGCTTTATTGGCAAAGCTTAAAGAGGAACTGCAGTCTGCTCACATAATTTGTAATAAAAATATCTTTCCCATTCTGAAGCTTCCCTCCAACCACTTTGCATATTATTTTATATATACTGTGATTCTGTACTTGCCAAATATGCTGCAGAAATCTCCTTCCACTGAGTCTGGCTGCAACCATTTTTAACTGTGGGCAGCTGAAGCTGCTGCCTGTTCAGTTCCTGAATTTACACAGAGGCACACCTCCAGCTCCGCAGCTCTCATTGGTCCTCTTATGACTCATCCCCCCTTCCTTCCTGGAAAACCCACACCAGAGTGAGAGAGAGAGCTGTGTATGATGTCATAAGCCTAGGCTTTTTTCCAGACAAGAAACAGGAAGTGGGCTGTATAAGGTATTTACTGGCAGGAAAAAAAAAATGTTAAAACAACAAGGGCAGGGAATTTAATAGATGGAAAGTTGAAAAAAATGACTGAAGTTCTGCTTTAATTGAACAAGCTGAAGTTAGAAGCTGATTGGTTACTATGCACAACTGCACCGGATTCTGTGTGCTCCAGTTTTAGAAAAATCTCCCCCAAGTGTCATTTCTGTGCACTGCTTTGTTTCTTTTGCTATCAGCTGGAATCACTTCTGACAAGTTTCCTTGACACCAAGAACAAAATGGTGACAGGGGAGGGAGCTCCAGCTCCTTGAAAGCCTCAGCTCTGTTGCTGTGTGAGGGGGGGGGGGGGGTGGATGTCTCCTCCCTCCAATCAGCTCTCAGAGCTCTCCTCACTGATGTAACTTCAGCTCTCCACTCCCTGCTTTTTAGAGCTGAGAGATCCTGTGTAAATTCTTCACTTTGAATAGATGTAGGGGAAAAGACAACTGTAGATAAACAGGTACAACGTATGTAGGAGGATTTGTTTCACCTCTGTGTATCACCAGAGGCCAGTCACGTCACTGGGTATTTATAAGGTTTTACAACCACTTTAATGAAGAGAATGCATGTGGGTAAAAAACCTTTTGACTTTATAACCACTTTCAGGCATGCTGTTGGTCTATTCAAAATAAATAGTCTGCCTTAACCCCTTTGCGACCATGCTATAGCCAAATTACGGCTACAGCGCGGCCACGCTTTGCCGGGAGGCTGTCATATGACGTGCTCACGCTGTCTTCGTGCCCTCTGCAGCGTGCATTGGCATCCTTCGGAATGCTGCGTTTTTTTTATAACGGAAATTAACTTTGAAAAAGGTTTTTTTTTTCTTTCTTTTTTTTTTGGTCATTGTTCGTTGTTTAGCAAAAAAATAAAAAAAAACCCAGTGGTGATTAAATACCACCAAGAGAAAGCTCTATCTTGTCTCAAATAAATGATAAAAATGTTGTTTGGGTACAGTGTTGCATGCATGGAAAAGAAGAAAGATAACAGCGCTCTCTGCAGGGACAACTTAGTCAATACACCAGGTCAACTCACAGGTGCCAAGGCTCGATGTATCCCAACACACTCCAAAACAACAGTAGCAATGAGGAGAGCCGGCAAAACTGTAATCCTTGAAGTGACGTTTATTGGTACATCAGAGTGACAATAAGACAATAAAGCTGACGCGTTTCGGCAATAGCCTTAGTCGTAGCTACGACTGTTGCATTGGAGTGTGTTGGGACACATCGAGCCTTGGCACCTGTGAGTGGACCTGTTGTATTGACTAAGTTGTCCCTGCAGAGAGCGCTGTTATCTTTCTTCTTTTCCATGCATGCAACGCTGTACCCAAACAAAATTTTTATCATTTATTTGAGACAAGATAGAGCTTCCTCTTGGTGGTATTTAATCATCACTGGTTTTTTTTATTTTTTTGCTAAACAACGAACAATGTACTCTGATGTACCAATAAACGTCACTTCAAGGATTACAGTTTTGCCGGCTCTCCTCATTACTACAGTGTTGCATGCCCGCGCAATTGTCATTCAAAGTTCGACAGCGCTGAAATCTGAAAATTGGCCTGGGCAGGAAGGGGGTGAAAGTGCCCAGCAGGCAAGTGGTTAAAAGAGAATGGTGGGATTTCAATACAATAAACATTCATGCTTGCCTAGGCAGATGCAGCATCGATCCTCTACCTGCTTTACACTGAGAACTGAGTAGTTAAAGACCACTGATCGCTCAGTTCTCAGGGTCCACTGTCAGTCACCAGCTCTCTGCTCTGCCCCTCCAGTGCTCACTGGAGCGCCAGATTGTGGAGGGGGCGAGAGCAGAAGTGGCAGGCTCAGTTTTTCGGGGTTGGGTTTGGCCAGCTGCTGGTCAGGCATCTGGGCAGATCCTGACATTGTTGTTGGGATCCCTGCAGAGCCTTGATCGGCTCTGTGGTGTCAGCCAACACTGTCAGCTGAATCTGGGCCAGCAGAGTGCAGAACAAAGTGCAATACTGTGACCCACAGGAGAAGTAAGGCCAGAAGAGCTTTGGCTCTACTTCTCCTTTAAGGCATTATAATGCAACACCTGATGCTAATGGGCACTTCATCCTGGTTCCTCTGAGATATCCAAACAGCTAAATGTATAAATAATGTAAACCTAACGCTTGTGGTGTTCTTCCACCTAATTATGAATTCCCTGCTCAGCACACCACGAATAATCTTGCGCCTGTGATAAATAAATCCTTATAAGAACAAGAACAGGATTGCATTATTTATAAACACAATCCCTCTTGTTGCTAATAAGACTGCAGAGTCCTCCCCCTGCACACTGCGTGCGGAGAATGCGGTCAGAGTGCATGGAGTTCTCACCTCTAATGACACATTAGATTTTCATTTAATAAGATGTTGAAATAATTACAAGGTATACAAATGTTCCCTTTATCTGTATAGTGATATAACCATAAATTCTGGAGCTTTCCACCTGACGGCCTTATCACCTATAACCTTTCACTGATAAATTCTTGGTGTAAATCCCCTCCTGTACTGGTGACAACTGTAATATTTTGGATTTCACATCGCCTTCTGTCTTCATGACAAAGATCACCAAGATTAAGTCTGGGTTCACAATGTGTGGGGCGCGGCTCGCAGCAGGGGGTCCGGTGCTTCACCGTTTCAGATCCGAATATTTGGCTAAATTTGGACCTGAAACAGAGCCAAAGACGCACAGGACTCTTCTGCAGTGCGCTTTGCGGCCGCCCCGGAGATGTGCGAACCGGCTCTATTGAGAGTCACACTCTTCTGTCATGCGAATTGCAGGCGGGGAAACCCACATCAAATTCATAATAGTGTGAACCCAGCCTGAGCAGATGAGGCTGTATTTACACTTTAGCGATTCGCTGCAGTGCATTAAGGCCTGGTTCACACCTATGCATTTTTTAGTGCATTTTCAGTTTTGCAGAAACACACTACAGTCCATTTAACATATGGGTCATGTTCACATCTGTGCATTTTATGGAAAGGGCCCGGGACTTTTTTCAGTTTTTTTGGTTCCGTAGAATTCAATGGATAAAAAAACGTTTATTGAAAAACGCAAATTGCACCTGGAATATGCAAACTGCAACCTGAATAGGTGTGAACCAGGCCTTAGTCAATACATTATGAAAGTGACTGCCAACGCAATGCTGCAAATCTAGACCCAGAAGTGCAGCACAACATGCAGTATGTCGTGTGTTGCTGTCTCCTGTACAGTACGATGCGGTGCAATTCACAATGAAGAGCAATAGTTTCCCAAAAGTATTGGCATTGCAGGAAGTTTTAATGGGCCTCTAATCTCCCTAACTGTGACACAGAGCAATAAAAACCTGGCAGGGGTTCGAACCTGTTCTGTATCCAGAACTAGTAAAGAAGGCTTTAGATACATAGTTACATAGTAGGTGAGGTTGAAAAAAGACACAAGTCCAACCTATGTGTGTGATTATATGTCAGTATTACATTGTATATCCCTGTATGTTGCGGTCGTTCAGGTGCCTATCTAAAAGTTTTTTTAAACTATCGATGCCCCCCCGCTGAGACCACCGCCTGTGGAAGGGAATTCCACATCCTTGCCACTCTTACAGTAAAGAACTGTCTATGCAGTTTAAGGTTAAACCTCTTTTGTTCTAATCTTTGAGGGGCCACAAGTCTTTTTAAACTCCCTTCCGCGAAAAAGTTTTATCTCTATTGTGGGGTCACCAGTCCGGTATTTGTAAATTGAAATCATATTCCCTCTCAAGCGTCTCTTCGCCAGAGAGAATAAGTTCAGTGCTCACAACCTTTCCTCATAACTAATGTCCTCCAGACCCTTTATTAGCTTTGTTGCCCTTCTTTGTACTCGCTCCATTTCCAGTACATCCTTCCTGAGGACTGGTGCCCAGAACTGGACAGAATACTCCAGGTGCGGCCGGACCAGAGTCTTGTAGAGCGAGGAATTATCGCTTTATTCCTGGAGTTGATCCCCTTTTTAATGAATGCCAATATTCTGTTTGCTTTGTTAGCAGCAGCTTGGCATTGCATGCCATTGCTGAGCCTATCATCTACTAGGACCCCCAAGTCCTTTTCCATCCTAGATTCCCCCAGAGGTTCTCCCCCCAGTGTATAGATTGCATCCATATTTTTGCCACCTAAATGCATTAATTTAACATTTTTCTACATTGAACCTCATTTGCCATGTAGTTGCCCACCCCATTCATTTGTTCAGATCTTCTTGTAAGGTTTCCACATCCTGCAGAGAAGTTATTGCCCTGCTTAGCTTAGTATCGTCCGCAAATACAGAGATTGAACTGTTTATCCCATCCTCCAGGTCATTTGAACAAATGAACAAATTAAATAGGATTGGTCCCAGCACAGAACCCTAGGGGACCCCACCTTGTAGCCAGTTTTCAACCCATGTACTCACCCTATGGTCCATGCCAATGGACTATTTTGTACAGTAAACGTTTATAGTGAACTGTGTCACATGCTTTTGCAAAATCGAAATACACCACGTCTACAGGCCTTCCCTTATCTAGATGGTAACTCACCGCCTCATAGAAGGTTAGTAGATTGGTTTGGCAAGAACGATTCTTTATGAATCCATGCTGATTACTGCTAATGATACCGTTCTCATTACTAAAATCTTATATATAGTCCCTTATCATCCCCTCCAAGAGCTTGCATACTATTGATGTTAATAAATATTATTAAAGAAATGCACAGAGAAGTAATGACATGTGAGGAGATCTAACTCCACATAGCCAATCAGACGTCATCTTAGCACATTCAGATCAGTAAAATATGAGGTCTGACTGCTGTGCGTTATTGTACTTTGTTTCTCGTTGTTCGGGGTGAGGCCAGAAGTTTTGACTGGGGGTGATAGTGTTGGGGACACAGCCAGAGCATCGGTGCCACGAGTCCACCGCTGACGATTCTGCTGAAGCGGCACTCCCTATTGTTGCGTGTTATCCCGCTGAAATGGTACATTGTGCTCTGATAAAGAGGCGTGCGCTGGTGAATGTGCTGTGCCAGGTGTTTTATTATAGAGCACTGCTTCAGTTCATTAATAATACATGCTGCACAATCACAGCAGGTGGAAGCATTCCTTCACTGATCCTGCATGTGCAGTCCAAGTCTAGGAGATGGTGAAGATTCATGAGAGCACACTTATCAATATTTATAAGAAGAATTGAAGTAAATCAGTCATTTTACACTTTTAAAAGGTAAAAGCTCTACCCAAGAGCAATGACTTTAGAAAACGTCTTAAGTGTGCCCCTCTGATCTAGAGCCAGAAAGACTTCTTCTGTGCGCCCCTCTGATCTAGAGACAGAAAAGCTTCTTCCTTGTGCCCTTCTGATCTAGAGCAAGAAAAGCCTCTTCTGTGCGCCCCTCTGATCTAGAGCCAGAAAAGCCTCTTCTGTGCGCCCCTCTGATCTAGAGCCAGAAAAGCCTCTTCTGTGCGCCCCTCTGATCTAGAGAAAGAAAAGCCTCTTCTGTGCGCCCCTCTGATCTAGAGCCAGAAAAGCCTCTTCTGTGCGCCCCTCTGATCTAGAGCCAGAAAAGCCTCTTCTGTTCGCCCCTCTGATCTAGAGCCAGAAAAGCCTCTTCTGTGCGCCCCTCTGATCTAGAGCCAGAAAAGCCTCTTCTGTGCGCCCCTCTGATCTAGAGCCAGAAAAGCCTCTTCTGTGCGCCCCTCTGATCTAGAGCCAGAAAAGCCTCTTCTGTTCGCCCCTCTGATCTAGAGCCAGAAAAGCCTCTTCTGTGCGCCCCTCTGATCTAGAGCCAGAAAAGCCTCTTCTGTGCGCCCCTCTGATCTAGAGCCAGAAAAGCCTCTTCTGTGCGCCCCTCTGATCTAGAGCCAGAAAAGCCTCTTCTGTGCGCCCCTCTGATCTAGAGCCAGAAAAGCCTCTTCTGTGCGCCCCTCTGATCTAGAGTCAGTGTGTATGTATGTCAGAAATAATTAATTTAACCACTTCCAGCTCAGGCCAATTTTGACACTCCTCTCCTACATGTAAAAATCATATTTTTTTTGCGAGAAAATTACGCTGAACCCCCCCAAGCATTATATATGTTTTTTTAGCAGAGACCCCAGGGAATAAAATGGCAATTGTTGAAACTTTTTATGTCACACGGTATTTGCATAGAAATTTCTCAAACGTGTTTTTTTTTTTTTGGAAAAAAAACTGTTTCACAAAATAACAAAACAGTAAAGTAATATTATAATAATACAGTAATATTTTTGTATAATGTGAAAGATGATGTTACGGCAAGTAAATAGATAACTAACATGTTATGCTTTAAAATTACACACACTTGTGGAATGGCACCAAAACTTTGGTACTTAACCACTTCAGCCCCGGAAGATTTTACCCCCTTCCTAACCAGAGCACTTTTTACAATTTGGCACTGCGTCGCTTTAACTGGTAATTGCGCAGTCATGCAACACTGTACCCAAACAAAATTTGTGTCCTTGTGCCCCACAAATAGAGCTTTCTTTTGGTGCTATTTGATCACCTCTTCGGTTTTTATTTTTTGCACTATACACAAAAAAAGAGCGAAAATTTTGAAAAAGAAAAACAATATTTTTAACTTTTTGCTATAATAAATATCCCCAAAAATGTTTTTAAAAAACAAATTTCTCTATCAGTTTAGGCCAATATATATTCTTCTACATATTTTTGGTAAAAAAAATCGCAATAAGCGTATATTGATCAGTGCTATAAAAATGCACTGATCACTGTGTAAATGACACTGGCAGGTAAGGGGTTAACACTAGGGGGTGATCAAGGGGTTAAATGTGTACTTCCTAGGTGTGTTCTAACTGTATGGGGATAGTAGGAGAGGAAACATTTCGCTGTTCCTACTCAGTAGGAACAAACAACATGTCTCCTCTCCTCTGACAGCACAGGGATTTGTGTGTTTACACACACAAATCCCCGTGCTGGTGCTTGTGCACACGCATCGGGTCCCCCGCCGTGCAGCGGGCGCGCCCTCTGGCGACTCTTAAAGGAAAGGAACTATATATATATATTTTTAGAATTACAGAGGAGGTCTTGGGATAGACTTATTGCTCTAACGATTGCGGCAATACCTCACATGTGTGGTTTGAATACCGTTTACATATGCGGGCATGACTTAGGTATGCGTTCGCTTCTGCGTGCGAGCACATGGGTATGGGTACCCTTTAATTTTTTTTTTTTATTGTTTATTTTCCTTTTCTTTTTACACTTTGCCTTTAAGTTTTTTTTTTTTTGATCACTTTTATTCCTATTACAAGGAATGTAAACATACCTTGTAAAAGGAATAGGTCCTCTTTACAGAGAGATATGGGGTCTATAATTCCCCGCATCTCTCCTCTAGGCTGGAAAGCCTGAGATTTAAAAAAAAAAGTCTTTTCCAGCTAAAAACACGACATAACGTCACGCATGGCCTTCAAGGGTCATAGAGATGGGCAGGGACCATCTGGTCCTCGGTCAGCTCTATGGTAAACGGCTGGCCGATTCATTCTTCAGGCGAGTGGGTAGAAGCACTGAAGGGCAGTGGGGGGGGGTGGATGACAGATCCGTGTCCGCTTACTGAGCAGAGACAGACCCAGTCCTGCTCTCTTCTATGGGGGGAGATTGGATGAAAACGGACTGCCTGTTCATCCGATCGTATCCGATAATAGGACCTCCATCCGTCTGGATTTGATGGACAGGATCAGATATCAGTGGCAGATGTGTCACCGCTGACATCTGCCGCTCCATAGGGGAGACTGGAGGGTCCGATCGGGTCCACCTGAAAAACTGACAGGCAGACCCGATCGGACCGCCCCGTGTGAAAGGGGCCAAGGCAGGTAAAACAGCTCCCATACATGGAGCACTGCTGTGTATTTAGCTGTTTTCTGGAGTTCAGATTTAACAAATAGGCTAAACAAAAATTGTGGGATGATCGTTTCTTTAGGTTGTATTCACACAGGAATAGACAGCTGCCGGCGCACCTCTCTGATAGCTGTGTGTTCCTGATTGCAGTAGGGGGCAGTGTGGTACACGATTCAGCGCAGCACACGCATTGCTCCCTTTTTTTTTCATATTAGAACAAACTTTATTTGAAGTGTACCAAAGTACACTTAATTCACATTGCTTTAGAGCAGCGCGATGTGCTGTATAATGCCATACAATTGTGTGCAGCAATAAAATGCAGCATATCTGTGTTTTATCGCAGCATGCTGTAGTGCAGCTCTAGGCTATATTGCAGTGTAAATGGGACACACAGGAAACAAGTTTTCTGTGAGTCCTTGCGGTGACTGGCATTTTACATAGTGTGAATTAGTCCTGAAAGTGACACTAAATGATATTCTTATTCTCCAAAAATATTCCATACACATCCACTACTTAAAATGGGTGTGAACCCGATTCATGAAATTTGAGCCGGGCACATGTATCTGCAATGTTTGCTTAGCCCTGAGCCCTGTGGCTTTCTCCTGATCCATCCTTCTATTATCAGCATGATAACGTCCGACAAGTTCTCTGTCAACTGTGATAAAACCATGCTGAATTTTGTGTCAGGGTGGGTGCTATAAACAGATTAGCAGAGAGCTGGTCAATTCACAGCACAGCTCTGCAAGTCTCTGCCTATGAGGAGAGGGGTGTGTGCCTTTCCTCCTATCAGCTGTCTCAAAGAGTATGGCAGGACACTCCTCCCCCTGCTGGAACAGGAAGAGGAAATTCTAACAGGATATGCACCTTCTAAACAGTTTATACAGATGAAGACAGCAGATATAGCTGTAAAACTTACGTGGGGAGATTTGTTTCATCCCTGTGTAAGATCTGAGGCTGTTCACTTCACTGGATATATGTGAGGGTTTACAGCCACTTTATAAATTGCTACATGCACGACTTTGGTGCAATGTGGTGTGATTTGAGCCCACTCATTTTGACAAATCGCACTGTAGTGAATCGCATGTGAATTGAAAAGGAATGTGGTGCAGATCCTGTCCAGAGTTTAGTGTCACTTTAAAGCTGTAGTAAACAGCAGCAGAGTTTAACTACTTCAGCTCTGGAAGATTTACCCCCCTTGCTGACCAGGCCATTTTTTGCGATACAGTGCTACATTGCTTTAACTGACAATTGCGCAGTCATGCGACGCTGTACCCAAATAAATGATGTCCTGTTTCCCCCACAAAAGGGCTTTCTTGGTGGTATTTGATCACCTCTGCGGTTTTTATTTTTTGCGCTAGAAACATAGAACAACTGACAATTTTGAAAATAAAACAATATTTTTTACTTTCTGCTATAAGGCTCGATTCACACTAATGCGTTTTTTGATGCATTTTGCAGCAATGCAGGGAAATTTTTTTTGTGCCTCTGCGTTTTTTGGAAAGGGTCGGGGACTTTTTTCCCTGCAAAATGCAGCGTTTTGCATGTAATAGACTTCAATGGACCCGCATCCAAAACGCAAGTACCGCGATTTTGACATGATTTGCGTTTTGTGGAGGGTTTTTTTAGCTGTACATTCACTTTATATAACTGGTTGCTAAGGAGGGGGCCGGGAAGCCGGCTGCCACGTCCTTAACAACCGATGATCAGCTGTCATCAGCTGTCAGCTGGCTTCCCCACTGAATGCTGGCTAGAAAAAAAAATTGTGAAAAGAAAAAACAGCGTGGGGTCCCCCCCCAGGTCCATACCAGGGCCCTGGGTCTAGTATGGATTCAGAGGGGACCCCCCACGCCAAGATAAAAATAAATGGGGTGGGGTCCCCCCAAAATCCATACCAGACCCTTATCCGTGCCTGCAGCCCAGCAGGTCAGGAAAGGGAGGGGATGTGCCACCCCCCCCCCGAACCATACCAGGCCGCATGCCCTCAACATGGGGGGAGTGGGTGCTTTGGGGCCGGGGGGCTCTGCCCCAAAGCACCTTGCCCCCATGTTGATGGGACAAGGGCCTCTTCCCAACAACCCTTGCCTGGTGCTTGTCGGGGTCTGCAGGCGGGCGGGGGTGGGTTATCTGAATCCGTAAGCCCCCTTTAACAAGGGGGACCCAGATCCCGGCCTCCCGCCCATGTGAATGAATATAGGGTACATCGTACCCCTACCCATTCACCCAAAAAAAAAGTAGTGTAGTGTGAAAAAATACAGTAGACAATTTTTGACAGTCTTTTATTAAAAATATCTTCATCTTCATCTTCCCCGCTTCTTCCTCCGGTCTTCCTCCGATCAGCGACTTATAGTGGGACTGCGATATTGCGGCAGACAAATCGGACACCTAACTGACACCAATGATTAGTGCTAAAAATATGCACTGTCACTATACTAATGACACTGGCAAGGAAGGGGTTAACATGGGGCAATCAAAGCGTTAAATGTGTTCCTAGGGAGTGCTTACTAACTGTGGGGGAGGTGCTTTTTACTACTGGAAGTCATGGATCGGTATTCCTGCTTCATGGATCCATGTCTTCTGTACTCACAGAATGACAGTCTGCCTTGTTTAGATCGGTAATCGGACAGAATGACAGTCTGCCTAATGATCAGCGGGAGCGGGCCGCCAGCAGTGCGCGCTCACATCCAAAACCCGGAACGTGATTCTGCACACAGCGGCCGCCCTATAGTAGTAAATCTGCTATGGGGCGGTCGTAAAGAGATTAAAAAAAACCTGTAAGACAATGGTTTAATGTGCTAGTATGCATCGCGTACTAGCATTTTATAAAATACTTGCCTTAGAGCGAAACCCTCCTGCACCATGCTGTCACTGCTGGGAGGGTTAACATTTTCCCCCAGTCTATCTTTCGGGTTTACGGGCTCCAGCGCTGTGATTGGCCAGGGTCCCCGATGACCTAACTCCGGCGCATGCACGCGGGAGCCCTCGGTTATATGCTGGCACTTCAGAGCGCATGCGCCGGTGAGGTCACCTACTGCATTCAGGGTGAATATCTCCTAAACGGTGCATGCTTAGGAGATATTCATTTTACCTGTAGGTAAGCCTTATTATAGGCTTACCTTTAAGTAAAAATCGCAAAGCAGGCTCTACTACCACTTTAAGTGATCATTTGAGTATTTTTGTATCAGTCATGATGATGGTATCAGAAGATTGCTAAAGCGTTTGCAACATGTGTTAAGCCTGGATTGTATTATCACTAGTCTTTTTTTTCCTATACATCCCCCATGCTGCTGGCAGGAGTTGTGCGTTGGTTACAGTGTCCTTTGTTTTTCTTATATAATGACATTTTTATGGTTGCTGGGTGTGGTGTCAAGCTGAGCGATTGATAATGAGGGAGAACAGAGCGCAGAGGAAATCTCTCTCCGCCACACCTACTCACACAGGAAACGCACCAAGGGACCTGCTCAACCACATACTACAGGCTGGGCAGTGCTGGGTCTGCTAGCTGCTGAGGAACTACAAGTGCCAGCATGCCCTTCAAGCACAGTTGTGCAGCATCAGAACTCTGGAGGGCCCTTGTATCACTGGTGTGCGTGAAACTGAATGAAGCGTCCAAATCGTCTTCTGTTGTGCTATTGGTCACTTTTAACCCTTTTTCATGCACATGTAGCAATAACTCTTGGTGGAGCTGCTGGTTTAAGCGGGTCTGTTACCTTCACTCTCCTTCCCTCTGTTTCACCGGCACCGGGTCTAGGGTTCCGTTGCGTTTACCTCTGGGCCAAACACGCACCAACACTCAAGTACGTTTTCAATGCTTTATTAAACCATCAACGAAGGAAGTAGCAGGAAAGAGGCAGAAGGGAAACTGCAGAGGAAACTCAAATACCTTTTTGTAAGATTCTTGACAAATGTCCTTTAGAGTTGGATATTACAGTAGAATGCACTCCCTTTGTGGGATACACTCTTTGCTCACCTGGATAGGCCTCTCTCACTTGCCTAGCAGCCAGTACGTAGCACGAACAAAAGTCTCTGCCACAGACTTGTTTGGGGTGAACCCGTACGATCCTCTGCCACAGGATGTATTGGTTTTTTTCTGCGATGAATGTCAGTCACAGTGCTTGAACCTTTAAGCCAAACCCGGCAACACTATGCTGTGTAGTTACTTCAGGATACGTCCTCCAACTGAGTCACCAGGCCCCTCTCCAGACCAGCACTCTGCGTGATCCTTCCATGACGGGTCCTCCCCTGGGATCTTCTCGGTTGTCCAGCTTCTTCACTCAGGATAGACAGCTCAGGACCATTCCTCGGCCGCTGTGGTAGGCCCCAGACAAGCTTCTGGGCCCACCCACGCGCCGCAGCGACGTGGGCCTCCGGAACGGAGGACCAGGAGATAGCTCTCTAACGCATACCTGTTGGCCGGGAGGGCCAGCAGGTGGCTGTAAAACGAACCCCAAAATATGGCGTCTGTCCCATAAATACCCTCTCCCAGAATGCAAGTCGGAGGACCACCTCCACCGAATTGTCTCCGGGACAGAAGAGCATCCATACACTTAGACACGCTGCCGTTCCAACACTAACCAGTGGTAACGGCGACACCCACCGGCTCTGTATGGAAACACACACAACGTCAGCCAAGCTGGAACAGAGGCAAATCTAACCTTCCTAACTAACAAGTTACTAAATTTACCTATCAGATGGTAGATCGCAAATCTACCAGCGCTACACACACAAGGTTAAAAAAAAATGATTTTAGGTCTAAAGATTACATGAACCCCCCAAAATATTGTATATTTTCTGAAAGCAGACACCCTAGAGAATAAAATGTGGTAGTTTTAGTACCCATTTTTTATTTCACACGATATTACCGTAAAGGTCTAGGAAATGTAAAAGTTCAGTAAAAAGTACACTAAATGTAAAGTGTTAGTAAACCCAGGATCTGCATTCACTGTATCTGGTCTCCCACAGTACACAGAACATGGAAATGCAATTATTTTAGTAAAGATAATTACCTTTTCTCATCAGCAGTATATAGCAGTCTTGTGACTTCTATCAGTTCCTAGTAAACCTTGTAGGAGGAGTTTTCATTCTCCCCTGATCCTCTTTCTGGACATGTCTGGACAGTGCTGATTGGCCCTGTGCTGATCACATGCACCCTCCCATGAAAAAAAAAAAACTCTCTAGCAATACACACTAAACTGAGCATGTGCAGCCAGTCCCCTGGCTCTGTAAATATCAGCTTATTTTTTGGAGACAGTGGGGAAAAAAAGGAGGATCAGCGAAGACGGGATCAAACAGCCTTTATACACAATGCAAAGGATTAACCCCTTAGGTTCCACAGCGAGTATAACAAGCATGCTTTACTGCATATACAGACTGATTTTTCTGTTGTGGGTTTGGTAACACTTTAATTGTAGCGCACAAAAATGCAATACATTACATAATTTATTGATAAAATATAAATGACGAGATTACACCGAGTAAATAGATACCCAACATGTCAAACCTCAAATTTGTGTGCGCCCGCGAAATGGCGACAAACTTCAGTACCCTATATTTTCCATAGGTGAAACTTTACCCTATTATCAGTTTAGTGTTAGAAAGGAGGTCTGGTGCTTGAAATATTGCTTTCAGGGTGCGTGGCGAATTGGCGATATGTAACGTGTATGGCAATCAGTGTTTTCATGCATAGGTGCCCCGACACGTGCGTTTACATTTGTACGTGTATATATGTGGGGCTGGGGAGGGGGCTTCAAAATTTTTGGCAGGGGATTTTTTGTGCTTGGGTGTAACTTTCATTTTTTACAATTTATAAAAAAAAACCATTTGTTTAACTTTTTTTTATTTTTTTCATCACATAGTGGATAAAACGTCCCCTATGTAGTGTTTTTTTTGGTGACAGGTTTTCTTTAATGAGACATCCAGGGTCTAAGGCTGGGTTCATGCTGATGCAAATTGGATGTGGGTTTTCCTGCATCCAATTCGCATGACAGAAGACTGTGACCGGCTCTCAATGGAGCCGGTTCACACAGCTCCGGGACGGCCGCGGAGCGCACTGGAAAGGGGTCCTGTGCGTCTTTGGCTCCCTTTCAGGTGCGAATTCAGCCAAAAATTTGGACCTGATTCGCACCTGAAATGGTGTACAGGGACACACCGGACCCCCTGCTGTGAGCCGCAGCTAGTGTGAACTCTGCCGAAAAGAGAACAATCGTTCCTGCAATGCGATCAGGGCTGCTGTTAGAAACCACGTGGGCCCCATACAGACAACCAGACACAGGGTTTCATACAGACAACCTGACACATGGTCCATACAGCCAATGCGTCAGTTATAAATGAACACAGTGAGTGAATGGTACCGATCACTCATTGTGTTCATTCAGGAAAGGAAGGGCCTGGTAAATATGGCATATTTACCAGGCCCTTCCCCTACTCTCAATCTTGAAGGATTCTTTTTTTGTGTGTGTAGATGCTGGTGGGAAAGAGAGGAAGGAAGCTGGAAGCACTTGAGGGGTAGAGGGGTACACGGTAGGGCCTGGGCAGCAGGGGAAATGTTCAATGTGGTGGGAGGGGGAAATTACTGGAACTGATCCTTTGTATGGTTTTCCCTGCAGCAGCTGAAAGCTAACAGGGTGGAGAGGAGAAGTCAGCTTTCAGCTGCTGCAGAGAGAGTCATAAAGGGGATTGGTTCCAGTAATTGCCCTCCTGCCGCATCAATCACTCTCCCTGCCCACATACAATTCACCCTGTTGCAAGGGCTCCCCTGCTGGCCCGGGCCATGTACAGGAGGACTGGTGGTACCCCCTTGTCTACAGCCCTGCATTGCGATGTCTGCACGAGGCCCTAACCAAATCCCCATTCACACCTGAGCAGTGTGAAGTGTGTATCCAAAAACACTTCAATGATTGGTGCTTATATTTTACAAAAAAAAGAGGATAATATCTGATTTTTGGCATGTTAGGGTGCATTGGCAACTCAATCATTCATGTCAATAGGCTGCATTAAAGCAATGGAAGATGATGTGTGACATAATGCACATTAAAAACTTGTATTAACACGCCACAAAATAAGTAAATGGACATAAAACATAAATACACATATGTACTTTTCTGTGCAGTCATCCATATGGGCCTAGAAATGTCATGTATGGGACTGTAGAGCAGTGATATGAAAGGCATCTAGAGGGATGAGTGGGAGGGAATTGTCTGTACTGCAGTCTCCATGCAATGGATGGAAAGGTTGGGCTCATGGTAATCACAGGAGTGTAAGCAGAGCCCTATCATCAGTGAGTGCCCAGCCTCACACCGGCCTCTAGGTGGCAGTATGGCTCTGTTCTCTTTAATACATTTTCACATGCTGTTCTGCACAGTTTCATGAGATGGAAAGGAATGATACTTAGTGGATCATAAAGCGGTAATAAATCCAAATTCAAAGATGGAATATATTGTAGCTTACCAATCATTGGATGTAGCGGCTGCATTCTTTTTCTTCTTTTATGGCTCTGTTTTCACCCGGTGATCTGGCCAGTAACACACCTCCTGTATTAGACCCCCTTCACAATGGGGCCGTGTCAGCGCTAAATCGCCGCTTGTTTTAGCGGTGCTTTAGCGCTGATTATGTGGTGCTTTTCGACCGCTAGCGGGGCGCTTTTGACCCCACAGAAGGGGTTAAAAACTCCTGTGTTGCGGCACTTCCGAAGCACTTTTCAGGCGCTGCCCATTCATTCCAATGAGCAGGGCGTTTTACAGCGCTCCCAAACCACCCCAAAGATGCTGCTTGCAGGACTTTGCGTAACGTCCCGCAAGCGCACCGCCCCAGTGTGAAAAGTCACTTAAATGAGGTGGTTTTCAGGCACTTAGCAGAGAGCAGAGGCTATTTCCAGTGCTAAAGTGCCTGAAAACCACCCCAGTGTAAAAGGGGTCTAAAAGAACCTCGCCTCTGGATGAAGGAGCACAGGGGGCACCTTTGGACAGCAGCATTGTCAGACTTGGGGGTACACTAACAAATTGACGGCTAACTCCAGCTCACACTTTAAAATTTTGAAAAAAAAAATATTTTTTACTTTTTGCTATAATAAATATCCCTCACATTTAAAAAAAAAACTAATTTCTTCATCAGTTTAGGCCGATATGTATTCTTCTACATATTTTTGGTAAAAAAAAATCACAATAAGCGTATATTGATTGGTTTGCACAAAAGTCATAGCGTCTACAAACTGTGGGAAAGATTTATGGCATTTTTATGGCGTTTTTATTCTTTTACTAGTAATGGTGGTGAACTGCGATTTTTAGCGGTATTGCGACATTGTGGCGGACAGATCGGACACTTTTTGTCACATTTTTGGGACCATTGACATTTATAGAGCAATCAGTGCTATAAATATGCACTGATTACTGTATAAATGTCACTGGCAGGGAAGGGGTTAACACTAGGGGGCGATCAAGGGGTTACCTGTGTGTTCCCTCACTGAGTTCTAACTGTGTGGTGATCGGACTAACTAGGAGAGATAACAGATCGTTGTTCCTACTTTGTAGGAACACACAATCTGTCTCCTCTCCTCTGACAGCACAGGGATTTGTGTGTTAACACATACAAATCCCCGCGCTGGCTCTCGTGCACGTGATCACGCATGGCCTCTAGGTTTGCGGAGAACGTGCCCACCGGCCACTCGCATTGGGTGCTCGTGTACCTCCCGTGGCACTCACGGGCCCTCTGGTGGCTCTCCTAGGCAAAGCCGTATATATACGGGATTTTGCCCAGGAGAGCCATTCTGCCGCAGTATATCTACGTGAGTCGGGAACCGGTTAAGGCCTTTTTTTTTTTTTTTTTTTTTAAATATCAAACATGTTATACTTACCTGCTCTGTGCCGTGTGCCTGTGTAGGGGGGCACCCAAGCAGGTGTTCTCCCAACCCGCAGCCTGTGTGTCCATTCACACACATACGGTAGCTGCGATTTGGCCCCGCCCCCTCCCCTTCTGTCTCCTAATTGGTTCATGTGATTGATGCTGCTGCCAAAAGCTAATCAGGAGTGGGAGTCCCCGGAGAGGCAAGGCTCACGCGGACATCACTGGATCTAGAGGGGGCTCAGGTAAGTATCGGGGGGAGGGAGGGGCTGCTGCAGATAGAAGGTTTTTTACCTTTATGCAAAGAATGTGACTTTACAACCACTTTAAGGCTCAGGTCACACTGATGCGACTCCAAAGTCATGTGACTTTGCACTGCGACTTGATGCAACTTCAACTTGCTGACCGCCTAACTGTAAATATACGTCATGACTTTACAGTTAAATACCGGGCTATGGCAATAGTTAGCTGATTCAGAGAGATTCAGATACATCAGATTCTACGAATTCTGAAGATTTTGTCTGAATTTTAATGAAACGAGTCGCACATGTCTCACTATAATAGACATAAATAATGGACATAAGCTGGGCTTAGTAGAGCTGCTCTTTATTTATACCTTTCTCCTCCACTCTAAATTAATAGTTCAGTTTTTTTTAATGTGAAAATACTGAAAAGTCTGACGATTGTCACCATTTGTCTTTATTTTAAAAGAAATGATCTCATACTCTTCCTCAACTTGTCTCTTCGACTTTCACACATTCCTTTTCTTACCTGTTAAACGGATTTGTTGCAATCAGGAGATAACAGTAGTGATTCATTGCTGTTCCTCTGAGTTCCGCAGCCCGCAACCTGCAATTAAGTGATCAAAAGATCGGGCTAAGGAGCTTACTAGATTTGAGGCTTTGTTTAAAGGGTCATTCCGCCCAAAAGTGATATTTTAGTGAAAGGTGAGGCCTGGTGGGGCTAATTTGGCCCCTGGCTCTGTCTGTGCCCTGGGCACTCCAATAGTAAGATTTTCCTTGCTGTAATTACTGATTCTGTTTGTGTCCACCTTGGAGTTTTGGGTGTTCCTGCCTATATATCTCTAAAGGTGCTATTGACATGACATTTTCACCACATGTCGGTAACAACCCATGCAATCCTTACATACAAAGAAACCAAAACAAATACATTCAGAATTGAAGTTATGTGTAATAAAATGGAATGACACAGGGAAAAAGTATTGAACACCCTAACTGAAATGTATTCTCCTGTATGCAGAAACTAGTCCCATGCATTGCTCAGGTGTGATTTTGGCCAGTTCTTCCACACAAACAAGATGTTCAAATCTTGAAGGTTCTGTGGGCCTCTTCTATGAACTCTGATCTTTAGTTCTTTCCATAGATTTTCTATTGGATTCAAGTCAGGTGATTGGCTGGGCCATTCTAACAGCTGTTTTTGCTTTCTTTGAAACCAATTGGGAGTTTCCATGGCTTTGTGTTTGGGATCATTGTCTTGCTAAAATGTCCATGTCTATGTTCATCTTCATCATCCTGGTAGATGGCAGCAGATTTTTATCAAAAATATCTTGGTACAATATTCCATTCATCCTTTCTTCAATGACATGAAGTTTGGCAGTACCGTATGCTGAAAAACAGCCCCACACCATGATGTTCCCAGCTCCAGACTTCACTGTTGGTATGGGGGGTGTTTTTGGGGTGATGTGCAGTGCCATTTGACCTTCAAACATGGTGTGTATCATGGCATCCAATTTTGACATCTGATCGGAGTATGTTCTCCCAGTATTTCGTAGGCTTGTCTAAGTGTTGTGCAGCAAAATTTAATCGAGCTTCAACATGCTTTTTCTTCAGCAATGGAGTCTTGCGTGGTGAGCGTGCATACAGGCCATGGCAGTTGAGTGTATTACTTATTGTTTTCTTTGAAACACTTGTACCCATCACTTAGTGCTCCTGCTCCTTATTCCAGCATCAGGATTTTGGCATTGCATTCTCCCTGTTTTTGTCCACCTGCAAGGTGATTGATGTGGTCAGTCACCTGTTATAAGCAAGCCAAACACTTGATCTCATGCTTGTGATAGACAGTGATACGTATATTGTTCCTGATCAAGTTCCCTGTCTGTCTGCCATGCTCTGCTAGATTGGATTTCCCTGTGTATGGCTTTGGACCGGATTTTGGACTAGTCCCTGAACTCAGCCTGCCTTTTACCTGGACTGTCAAAGAACCACTCTATCTGTCTGCTAACTGCAAGTATCTGTTTGCTTTGCTCAGTTCGCATCTGCCCTGGCGTGGTGGCCAGGCACTATAGCATTGTGTATAAGTCCTGGGGGCAACCGAGTACTGGTAGGCCTGCTTGCCTTATGGGAAAGGGGGCTGCTATAGGTGAAGTACACAGTAGCCAGCTATAGTATCTGACAACCTGCGTTGGGGTAGACGTGACAGTACCTGCTAATTCAAGGTCTTTCTGAAGCTCCCCACAAGTGGTCCTTGGCAGAAATCTTGCAAGGAGTACCACGTCGTGGCCGGCCCATGCCGAAACGATGTTCTTTCCACTTCTGAATGTTCCAGTAATCACTGTTGAGGCCATAATCCAGAAGTTTAGAAATCCTTCTGTAACCAATGCCATCCGTATGTTTTGCAAGGTCTTGAGAGAACTCTTTGCTTTTACCTATCATGAGATTTTCTTGTGTGACACCTTGGTAACGAGACACCTTTTTATAGGCCATCAGTTAAGACTGAACCAGCTAA
The DNA here is from genome assembly GCA_037952925.1 of Lithobates clamitans. NCBI lineage: Eukaryota > Metazoa > Chordata > Amphibia > Anura > Ranidae > Lithobates > Lithobates clamitans. Next base: position 538,750 of record JBBGZY010000648.1, read on the forward strand.
TAATTGATACTGACAAGGGGCAGGATTGCTTTCTAATTTATGACAGATTTCAGATGGTGTCTTGGCTTTCCATGCCTTTTTGCACCTCCCTTTCTTTATGTGTTCAATACGTTTTCCCTGAGTCATTCCATTTTATTACACATAACTTAATTTCTGAACTTATTTGTTTTGGTTTCTTTGAATGTATGCATTGCATGGGTTGTTACTGACATGTGGTAAAAATTTCATATTAATAGCACCTTTAGAAATATATTAACTTAGAAAAATGGTGACATGTTCAATACTTATTTTACCCGCTGTATATAAAAAAAAAATTGATCCGGTGATCACTTATCTGAGAGTCAGAAGTTGCTTTTTGCTCAGGGAACCCCTAGCAAGGTCAGGAGGAACCCTATAGTGCCATGGAACCCTGGTTGGAAGACATAGGTTTAAGGGTTCGTTTACATGTGTTAGCCCTCTGAAAAGACCTCTGCGGCGGATAACTTTTCACAGGAAGTTTGAAAGGCGGTGAGGAGGAGTTATGGCACCTCGTCAACTCTTGTTTTATCCCTTAAAAACCCAGACTGCCACACTGCAACTGCATGCAATGGGCTGGTTGTGGCACTGCCCCATTCAGTTAGATGGCTTACGTTTGGCAATCGGTACTGCAGTCATGGCATATGTGCACCCTCACCCGCTTCCTTTGCAGCTTCAGGAAGGGGGGGTAAAAACGCACCTCAAACTTATCTTTTTCCCAGCCGCAAGTGTAATGACAAACCCAACGGTGAGCGTGTAAGTTCTTCATAAGAGCAGGTGCAACCCAGACTTGTAATTTGGCACCTCTATAAATACCAGAAGGGCTGGTGTGGCATTGGGCTACTATGGGGAAAGCAGGGAAGCTATACTGCTGATCTTCATTTAGTCTTGCTACAATAAATCCATAAAACTGACTGTAACCTTTATGCATCCTACATTCCACCCCAGATATGGTAAAGAGCCTGCATTTCTGTCAGCTCATAAACCTTTATATCTCAATGGCACAGTGTTACTACAGTGTACTTTTAGTTCTACGTGTTATGCTTGCTACGTGGTCGGCCAGGACACCCCACCCCACCACACTACACCTGTCCGACAATATAGCCAGCAAAAAAGGTGGCAGCATTGATAGTTGATGCTTGTCTCCAGCTACAAGAACTTTCCTGAGACAAGCACTGACAAGAGAAATGCAGAGGGACGGAAAGCTGACATGACTCCACCCCTTTGCATTCCTCTTGCTGCTGTTTGTCTCTGGCAAGTGCTTGGAGGCACAAACAAGCACCAGCTATCACTGCAGCCGTCTCCTAGCTAGCTGTGTTGTCGGACAGCTGTTGGGAAGGGGGGTGTCGTGTTAGGCCACGTAGTCTTCCACGGCACTTAGTAGGATGGAAAAAAAGTACAAAGTAAAAAAGATATGAGACTTCTTCTTAAAAAGAGATGTGAAGTGGAATGGACACAAGTTGTCTGCAGGACAATATTGAATGTCTGGGTCTCAAGACCTTTTCTACAGTCGGCCTTATGTGAAAAAAACATACAGGGTTACCTTACAAATAACTAGAAACTTATTGCAAAGTGTAAGAGAGGGATTACTGCAATTACACTTACAAGTGGGGTTTTACTTTAAAGCATTCTAATAACAGATGTCCCCTTTACTTCTGGCCATTTGTTTCTTTGATCCCAAGTAGAGATCAGTTGCTGTGGAGGTCTGAGCACAGTGAAGCCGTTTCAGACCGCGTGCAGGTTAAACTTAGAATTGCTATTTTTGTTCCCCACTCATTAAGGTTTGAGAACGTGAGACTGAAAATTAACACATCTCACCAGTGCTTGGGCCTGCTGTCTTTCATTAACTGTTCAGTAACTGTTTCATTTCCCTCTAAGGTTACCGTAAAACTAACTGCCAATGAAGCAGCAGCTGGTAAAGGTTAGGTCCTTTAGAAAAATGTAGCACACCCCCTAGGGAGATGCTGGTGAACTGACTTTTTCCCCAGTTAGAGCACACAAAGGCAGGCACACAGTGTCTTCTTCACTCTTCCACTGACCTAAAAGAATCAGTTTAGGGTTTTTTTTTATTTTTATTAATTATAACATTGAACCTGGCTGGTGTAAAGGGAGCATAGGATACCCCAAAAAGAAAAAAAACTGGTGAATTGAACACATTGAGGACTCCTTCTCTAGCTCTCTGAGCTGCACAAAATGTCTCACAGAATCGCTAATGCTGACAGGTGACTAGGACTTTTCCCAAAGGACCAAAAGCAGCACACAGTCCCTAACTTCCAGCACCAGGGTCATCTACTCAAACGGCCACAGGATCTTCGGTTGCCTCCTTCCGATATCTACCAGGCACATTTCAGTGAGAGAGATACAGACTCATCCCACCATTGGACAGCTGGACATCTTCCCCCCAACTTCCTCCTGGTACCCTCCAATAAGCTTCTCCAGATGCAATCAGACTCCAGGTTTAGGCTCAGCTGGCACCTCAATGTCTTCCAGATGACACCTCCAGTAATCCTGCCCCAGGGGTCTCCTCCAGCAGGACTAGACCCAGGAACTCTCCCTCTCTGCCTCAGCCTTTTTAGGGGCTCTTCAGCCACCTACTGGGCACACCTCCCCAGGGATTGGCTAGATCCCCCATACATATTCAGGCTGCTCACTCTGTTCTTCCACCCACTAAAACTAAGCTTAAAACAGCTGCCACCCCCTTCTAACTCCTGTACTAACTACCCTGCAGAAGAAAGATGCTTAAACTGTACTTACCTATTCCCAGGGTGCTCCTATCCGGTCACATGATCAACTCTTCTCTCAAAGCTAGCAGTGGCTTCTGGGGAGAGGAGGGGCAGCCAACAACAGATGCCCCATAGTAAGCCTGTGGGTGATGTCACCACTTGTTGGCTCTCTCTCCTCTCCACTAAAGCCGGTTGGTGTGGAGATCATGTGGCTGGACAATAGGTAAGTATAAGCAGCTTCCTTCTACAGGGTAGTTTGAAAAGGATTTAGAAAGTTGTTGGGAGCTGTTTTAGGCTTAGTTTCTTTTAGCAAGGGCCAGAGGGCCTCAACACTCAGCCACTACACATATGTGTCTATGGCAGTCTGAGATTCATTGCTAATAGCATGCTCATTGCACTTCACTGCATGTTCCAAGCGCACTTACCGTCACCGTTTGTGATTGGGAGCCAGCAGCACGGGCTCCCAATAATGTGGCCGCTGTGAAAGCCAATCACAATGGTCATGTGATTGAGAAGCCAGCTCTGCCTCCCAGCTTTAAAGTCCGCTTAACTAGCCGTAGGGAGGTGGTGGGAAGGTTTAAACATCATATTTCACGGATGTTTGGGTTGGTAATACATATCAGAGCACAGGTATGAACTGGCATTCCATTCTATAGCAGGTACAAAGAGACACAGAGGTAAAAATGGTGTTCGCAAACAGAAATGTATTTTATTTGTCAAGAGTGATAAGAGAACCTCTGTAGTCAGGAAGAGGCTTTGGCAGTGTGACTGTATGTCAGGAAGTGGTTCAAATGTGTGTATGTTTAATGCAGCTCTGCTGGAGCACGTCGACCTTTGAATCGTATAAATAGACAAAGTAGAGAGTGGAATCTTTATATAGAAATGCGCCAAGGCTGATGCATCACATTATGTGTCTGAAAAGGAAAAATATGCATGTTTTTTTATAATGATATATTTGAGTGTGATCAGTTTAAAGTGGACCTTTTAGTCACTTTGCAAGTCTACCTACTGTAAATAAAAGTCACAAAATACATCAATAGTATATTTTCTTAAAATTTGTATAACTACTCAAACTCAGGTTAGTCTATGATGTAGGTGTATAATGCAGTCCCTGTTATGGTGCATGTCCTATCCCCATTGTTCCCTACCTTTCTCCCTTTCCTTTCCTCTTCCCTTTTTCTCTTGCCCTTCTTCTCCCCCTTTTTCTCCTCCTCTATTTCCTTCGCTATCCCCCCCCTTTTTCCTTCCACCCTCCCCTTTCTTCCCCCCCCCCCCTTCCTGACCGATTTCTTTCCAACCCCCCCACACACTTAATTTCCCTTTCCCTTTCTTCCCTTAGCGTTCCCACCGTTTCTTTTCTTCCATTCGCTTTCTTTCTTTCTTATTCTCCTCTTATTTCATTAAAGTGATTGTAAAGGTAAAAATAAAAATAAAAACAAACAAAAAACAAACATATCATACTTACCTCCACTGTGCAGCTCGTTTTGCACAGAGTGACCCCAAACCTGCTCTTCTGGGGTCCCCCGGCGGCTCCCCCCCACATCTGATAACCCCTTCGGAGAAGCGCTTCCCCAAGGGGGTTACCTTGCGGGCGCGCTCCCGAGTCCAGAATTCGGCATCCATAGAGGCCGAATGCAGGACTCGGCCCCACCGCCCCCACCGCTCGCGTCATTGGATTTGATTGACAGCAGTGGGATTGCAAAAGGTACTGATTTTATAACTGCATGCCTATGGATTTAGTCATGTGAACTTTACTGAAGCCATGCAGGGTCGTGCCGCCTATGAGGCCAGTCGAGGCAGCACTCAGGAAGGCACCATGGGGTGCAACACCCCCCTTCCCCTGGCACTCAATCAAGCGATCGGGAAGGCAGCGATCTATGGCCTTACCTTATGTTGGGGGGGGTTAACACATTATCCCTTTAATCCAGGACACATATGAATTCCACAGGTTCTGAGGCTGATTTAATGCAGATAAGGCACCAATTGAGTTTAATTACCACCTTAATCAGCCACAGAACCTGTGTAATTAATGTGTGTCCTGGATTAAAGGGATGATGTGGCAACCCTAGCGGGGAGGAGGTCGCGGAGGGAAGAGTCCTAAGACTCCTTGGCTAATCGGGTTGCAGAACCCGCTTCCTGATTGGCTGAGAGGAGAAGCAGGAAAACATAAGCGAATAATAATAATTTGCTAATGTCACACAAGTGGGTGGGCTCGGGGTGCAGTGCTCCGGCTCTAATCACGTACTTTTAAAAGAAAAAAAACCCATTGAAATCTGTGCGTCCGGCGCCCTGCATGGGGATTAGGGGCCAGGCGCATGGATTGGGGGGGCGGAGCCCCTGCGCCCCTAATGAGCAGGACCCCGCTGGTGACAACGCTGCTCCTCCATACAGTACAGATCCCACCACACTGGTAGGTTACAACTATATACCTTTATACTCATACATGCGATCTTTCAGTACACTCCATTCACTTTCATACGCACACCGCGGCATAGCAACTCCTACACATTTTCTCTCATACTATGTTCACCTTTTCATTTCTCCTCTCTCTCCATCCCAGCTTACTTTTCCTCACCATTACTTTACCACTTCCACGCTCTGCCACACTAGTTTCCTTTTCTCCCTCTTTTTCATCTCTTCTCCTTCACCTCCCTCTACATGTTTCCTTTTTCTTTTCAACCCCCCTCTTCTTTTCCCCATGCTCTGCAGGACTTCCCGTATTCTTTGTACTCATGTACACAATCTCAGACTTTCATGATAACTATAGACCAACTATCATCTGACATATATATTTATTCTATTACAGTGAGCATGCCTCTGAAGATTTCTCTACCCTCTGCATGCCCTCCCTTGTGTTCTTTGTACTCAAGCACACAACTTTATACTCTTAGGACTCTTATATGTTACCGTCTCTGATATATATCCACATTTATACCCATATACTCATATATTCCATTCCCTATATTCTATTATAGTGAGCATGCCTTGCAAGACTCATGGGCGACACCTTGGTTCACATTCTTCTTTCATCTCCTTGCCATGCCTGCCCCGCGTCTGGCCTTGGTCCTCTTTGCTGTGGTCTCCGTCCCTTCAACTCGCCGGGGGAGATGTTCCCTGCTGACCCTCGCTTTGGGATCAGACTCTGAAGCCAACCGTCTAATCAGTAAGTATGGGATCACCAGTTCTGGCCTCATGCTTTTGTCCTAATCATAACCTATACTTCAATACATATTTTACTTGTTCTTTACAGACACCAGATGTACACATCAGCCCCTGATGAAGCGAGTAGAGCTTGCGAAACGCGTCAGGTTAGAGATGTATCATGTATATCTGTACTATGAATACTTTGTGATTATTATATCATTATGGCTATGTTTAGAGGACTATTATGCTACGTTGCTGTTCTTATGAAATTGTTATTTATGATCATGTTTTATATTGGATGATGTTTATACAAATACAATTTGTTACCCCCCCCTTACACATCTTGTTGATCCTGTGATCATCATGGACACCTCACTCAAAGTCCCACGGGCGATTGTCTGTTTCTGTATATAGTATAGGGATGGAGGTGTTCCATGTTAGGGAGCAGCTTGTAGACTTTCCCTTTTTGTCCATACAGTACAGTGAGTCACCCTAGGACAGGAAGTGTGTTACTGGCAGTGCCCCAGATGAAGAAAAAAAAAAAGAAGAAAAAATGATGCTGTAATAGATTACATTTTTGTTCTTGCTTTATATAAAATGCTTTCATTTCACACTCCCCAATGATTTTTGACAACCCCCTCTCTGTTTTTTGCCCAAATTTTCTGTAAAAAGTGAAAACTCCGAATTTTTCTCACCCCTACGCTGCACATCTCACAGACATTGCTGTACGTTGCTCTCTGCAGTCGGAGTGTCTGATCAACGCACCTGAAGGTACTTCCACCCACCTGATACCAGAAGGTACAATTCCCTTCCCAGTCTGACAGATGTAAACAACAGATTACATAATTAAATCCGAGTCCCTAAAGATCCGCCCCAGGAGGAAATGAACACCCCCGATAATACCGTCATTCTTCATTAAGTGCAAATAGCTTGCTAAAGTTATTCAATATTTAAATTCAATACTTAGGGAATAACATTTTCTTAACGGTGGAAAGCCTTTGGGATTTGTATACAAATGTCAGAGATCATGCATGGCAGTATTAAGTTGGCAGAACCCTTCCTCTGCCCAGTAGATGGCTCACATTTGTGACTGCAATCACCCTAATGCCAGACCATGGCATTAGGGTGTGCACCCAAAGCTCAAACACACGTGTGTATGTGTATGTATATATATATATATATATATATATATATATATAATTTTTTTTTTTTTTTTTATTTGTATTATTTTTTTATTATTTTTTTTTATCATAACTTTTTTTACAATTTTTCTATTTTTTACAATTTTATTTAATAATATAGTATTATTATTATTATACAAATTTTTAGGAGCTCCATTTGGGGGGGGGGGGGCTTTGGTTTGATATCAGAGGTCTAAACAGACCCCTGATATCTCACTTTTAAGACAGAGATTCCCCAGTCCCTTCTTCTGCAGCCAAACAGCAGGGGTAATCTGTGCAGCACAGCATGATTAGGGTGTGCCCAGGCACACCTGGCACACCCTGTACACACGCCTATGCCTGAGGGGATGCTGGGAAACCTGGAAATTGCTGTAGCAGTGGGCGCTACTACAGTGATAGCCGCGATCTTCCAGGTTCCCCTCTGCATACCAGCCACAGGAGGTCACCCGCTCAACATCACCGCCATTCATAGAATGCCTTGTATTTTTTTGCAATAAATACAAAGGGTTTCTGATTGGACGAAGGGGGGGCAGTCACATCACGTCACAATCGCCACCCCATCCAATCAGAGGCTTGTATTGATTTAAAAAACTACAAGGTGTTCTATGAATGGTGGCAGTGTCGGGTGCGATGCCCTGTGGTCAGGGTAAAGAGGGTCACCCATCCGCACAGAACCTCAGCAGGATCCAGGAGATTGGAGCTACCACTGTAGTAGCATCAACTACTACAATGAATGTCAGTTTTCCCAGCAGCCCATCAGGAATGCGGTATGCTGGACCAATGATGGATGAAGGGTTTAGCACTGGGATGCACTCTGAAATGTAAATAGTGTATTTTATATACAACTATACAGATCATAACAAAATGAGGGAATAGGAAAGAGGGACAGAGGGACTTGGTTCCAAATCAGGTACAGTCCCTCAAATCAGGGACAGTTGGGAGCTATAGTAATCCTATGCTGACCTGGATATAGAAAGCACAGGAGGCAACAGCCATCAGAGAAGGTAAGTAAAACCTGTAAGGGGGGAAGGAGGGTGTAACAATTTAGTGTGTGTGTGTGTGTTGGGGGGGGGGGGGGGGGCGGTTAATACGTCATACCATATTTATTTAATATTCCTTTTCTGAATGAACACAGTGAGCGATCGGTTACTGATCACTTATGTTGTCCATCCATCACTGAAGCATAGTAAACTTACTATGCTTCAGTTTGTGAATGAACAGGAAGCCGCTCAGCACAGCACTTCCCATTCATTCACTGTCCACTGAGGCTGAAGGGAAAGGGACTGATGAATCTCTGTCCTCGGTCCCTTTCTCTGTCTCAAATGTGAGACATCAGGGTTCTGTTTAGACCCCTGATATTTCACCAAAGGCCCCCGACAGGGGAGTTTAAAAAATGTAAAAATAAATAAATTAAAATTAAAAAAAGAAAAATGTAAAATTAAAAAAGTGATTGTAAAAAAAATGACCTGTTCAAATGTGCTTCGCTCTCTGGAGAACAGTCAGCATTTGAATTGCTCTTCAGAGAGCATTTGACTGGCAATGACCGCTTGCTTTGACCTCGCATTGATGACAGTGAAATTTCTCCCATGGCTGCGAAGCATAGAATCGCACCCGTGGTTTTTTACTGAAAATATTATTTGATATTTTCAGAGGGAGGGGCAATGCTGTCAGGTAGGTTGCATGGGGTCCTGTGATTTCTAACAGCAGCCTAGCAGGGAGAGGGTCACTACAGCCCAGTAGTGTATTTAGGTTTTGTGCTGCCCTAGGCCTGACTAAACTCGTGCACCCCCTAATTTAATTATGACCCACCCCTTCCTGTCAAGGCCACGCCCCTTGCTGTTTAAGACCCGTCCTGAAATTTTCGAGTGGGGACACTAGTTCTGAGGGCCTGGGGGGGAAGGGGTGGGCAATGGATTCCCTTAATTTGCATAGATTTCATCTCACTTCCTGTTTGGCTATGGGGCAGGAAGTGAAGGGAAATCTCTGCAATGGTACAGGGATGGTAAAAAATAAACTGACAGGGGTTATAACCCTCCCTTACTCTATCCAAAATGAAAAAAAAAAGTGTTTCCTATAGTTCTACTTTAAGCACAAATTTCTGATAATTTTATGGAGAGGACTAAGAAGATATAACCATGCCAAGGGTGCAGCAGAAAACATATAGCACAGTGAGGAAGGTTTGTGGTCCAGGATGATAGGACAATCAACATTAGAAGCAGCGCCCCCCCCCCCCCCCCCCCCGTTGCGGAATGCCGGCCGCCCGCATATCGGAAGCAGTGAGGCCGCTTTATGGGGCCCTAGACTGATTTGCCTCTCAGCCCTGTCCGCCCCATAAGACTGGTGCTGCACTAACAGTGTAGTGCAAGCCGGCGGGGACTCTTTCCATGCTGCCCCCCTGCAAAGTGCTGCCTTAGGCCTGGGCCTTGTTGGCCTAGGCCAGGATACAGTGTTGCTACAGCCGTTTTTACGGGAACAGTTCATTAAAACTGTACACAGGGAGAGGATCCCTACAACCGTGTAGCACCCTCTAGTGTGCTAGAGTAGGAAATGCTAGGTTTTTGTTAGTGTAGGTAAAATGTTTTGGCCTGGCTGGCAGGCAAGCCTGTGTCTGGGTCGGGTGAGTGATCCAGGGGGGGCGGCTATGATACCTCCCTCTACTTCTGGAACTTGCTGGAAACTTCCAAAAGAATGGGATGGAGGTTAGGAGAAGCTTCCTGGAGTATTAATGAGGGCCCTGACCAATCCCCAACAGATGGGTTGGCAGGGGGCAGGCCTCCTCAAATACTTAAGGTCAGCCCAGCTGGGCAGTAGAGTTCAGGTGGAAGTTGGAGATGGGCTAGGAGGCTGTAGGTGGGCCCTTGAAGGTAACCCCCCTAGTCTGGAGAGGGGGGACCTCTGGTCTAGGAGCTTGAGTGCAGGAGGGATCCTCTGATATCTCAAGGAGGATTCCTGTCTAGTGGCATGGGAGCAGGTGTGAGGATAGCAGGAGCAAGTGAGAACGTCCGGCAGATCTCCAAGGGGAAGATAGACAGGTGGGCTGGTGAGTGTTACCGTCGGGGAGGACTGAGAGGACTGGGTGTGAGCAGTCAAGGATGGATGCAAAGTCAGTCTGGGAGGAATGTGGAAGTTTAGCGAGGAGGGCTAGAAAAAAGGGGCAGCTGCAGGACTGTTTCTTGATTCAAGAGTACTGGGGAAAATTCTGTGTGCCTGGCTGTGCAGGGTGGGGGGATGCCTTATTCACTAGCGGCTCCTGTGGGGGTAGCGCTACAGCCGTATTCATGGGGGCAGGTGACTACAGCTGTACACAGTGCGAGGGTCGCTACAGCTGTATACAGTGAGAGGGTCGCTACAGCCGTACACAAGGAGAGGGTGGCTACAGCCGTACACAAGGAGAGGGTCGATACAGCGGTACACAGTGAGAGGGTCACTACAGCCATATACAGTGAGAGGGTCGCTACAGCTGTATACAGTGAGAGGGTCGCTACAGCCGTATACAGGGAGAGGGTCGCTACAGCCGTAGACAGGGAGAGGGTCGCTACAGCCGTAGACAGGGAGAGGGTCGCTACAGCCGTACACAGGGAGAGGGTCGCTACAGCCGTACACAGGGAGAGGGTCGCTACAGCCGTACACAGGGAGAGGGTCGCTACAGCCGTACACAGGGAGAGGGTCGCTACAGCCGTACACAGGGAGAGGGTCGCTACAGCCGTACACAGGGAAAGGGTCGCTACAGTCCTACACAGGGAGAAGGTCGCTACAGCCGTACACAGTGAGAGGGTCGCTACAGCCGTACACAGGGAGAAGGTCGCTACAGCCGTACACAGGGAAAGGGTCCCTACAGCCGTACACAGGGAAAGGGTCGCTACAGTCCTACACAGGAAGAAGGTCGCTACAGCCGTACACAGTGAGAGGGTCGCTACAGCCGTACACAGGGAGAGGGTCGCTACAGCCGTACAGAGGGAGAGGGCCGCTACTTCCGTATACAGGGAGAGGGTCGTTACAGCCGTACACAGGGAGAGGGCCGCTACAGCCGTACACAGGGAGAGGGCCGCTACTTCCGTTTACAGGGAGAGGGTCGCTACAGCCGTACACAGGGAGAGAGCCGCTACAGCCGTACACAGGGAGAGGGTCGCTACAGCCGTACACAGGGAGAGGGTCGCTACAGCCGTTCACAGGGAGAGGGTCACTACAGCCGTATACAGGGAGAGGGTCACTACAGCCATATACAGGGAGAGGGTCGCTACAGCCATACACAGGGAGAGGGTCGCTACAGCCGTACACAGGGAGAGGGTCGCTTCAGCCGTATACAGGGAGAGGGTCACTACAGCCGTATACAGGGAGAGGGTCGCTACAGCCGTATACAGGGAGAGGGTGGCTACAGCCGTACACAGGGAGAGGGTGGCTACAGCCGTACACAGGGAGAGGGTCGCTACAGCCGTACACAGGGAAAGGGTCCCTACAGCCATACACAGGGAGAGGGTCGCTACAGCCATACACAGGGAAAGGGTCGCTACAGTCCTACACAGGGAGAAGGTCGCTACAGCTGTACACAGTGAGAGGGTCGCTACAGCCGTACACATGGAGAGGGTCGCTACAGCCGTACACAGGGAGAGGGCCGCTACTTCCGTATACAGGGAGAGGGTCGCTACAGCCGTACACAGGGAGAGGGCCGCTACAGCCGTACACAGGGAGAGGGTCGCTACAGCCGCTCACAGGGAGAGGGTCACTACAGCCGTATACAGGGAGAGGGTCGCTACAGCCGTACACAGGGAGAGGGTCACTACAGCCATATACAGGGAGAGGGTCGCTACAGCCGTACACAGGGAGAGGGTCGCTACAGCCGTACACAGGGAGAGGGTCGCTACAGCCGTTCACAGGGAGAGGGTCACTACAGCCGTATACAGGGAGAGGGTCGCTACAGCCGTACACAGGGAGAGGGTCACTACAGCCGTTCACAGGGAGAGGGTCACTACAGCCGTATACAGGGAGAGGGTCACTACAGCCGTATACAGGGAGAGGGTCACTACAGCCGTATACAGGGAGAGGGTCGCTACAGCCGTTCACAGGGAGAGGGTCACTACAGCCGTATACAGGGAGAGGGTCACTACAGCCGTATACAGGGAGAGGGTCGCTACAGCTGTACACAGGAAACAGAAGAAAACAACTTTTGCTTGAGAATATTAGCGGAAGATCCCTGAGTAAAGGGGATACAGCTGAGTTTCAGCCAAGCTGGGTTTAACCACACAGGAAATGCGATGTGTGTGTGAGTTAGGGCTGCCACCTCATCCCTTTAAACCTGAACACATATTAATTACACAGGTTCTATGGCTGATTAAGGTGGTAATTAAAACTCACTTGGTGCACTATTGGCATTAAATTAGCCTCAGAACCCGTGTAATTCATATGTGTTCGGGTTTAAAGGGATAAGGTGGTAACCCTAGTGTGAGTAATGAGCCGGTCACCTGACTGCATCTGCGCTAATTACAGATGTGGATACGCGACGAGATTTAAAGGGATAAAGCAGGGCGTGTGAAGCATTGTATTAGGGCTGTCTGTGTTTTGAGGCATCTACAAAAGCACGGGGGGTAGCCTTGTTTTAGCGCTGGTAAATCTGACCTTTCTCAAAGTTACTGAAAAGTTTCAGCAGAAAACAATACTTTGTGTGATTTTGCATTCAGGTTTCGTTTTCATGATTTCACTTCCAAAATGTAGTTTTATGACCCTCTGCTGCTTGCCAAAAATCACCCTGGTTTTGTAATGACTGATTGTTCCTCTAGCCGCCTATCTGACACAGTCAGTTAGGATTTTTTTTTTTTATCTTTTTAATTTACAGATTTTTCTGTTTTTACAGTAAAGCATCGCTGGATGAGAATAAAGCCATAGCATAATAGAAAGCAGAGCACAGCAAATTTACTATGAAATGTAAAACAGATGTACAACAATAGGCGTAAACAATCACAGTTTATTTACACTGAATTTCCTGCTCCACCCAAAATTCAGAATGAAATAGGCTACTGGTGGTGTATAGAAGAAATAACTAGGCATTTATTCATAATGCAAAAAATGAAATATTGCACATGTATATTATGTAATCTTCTACCAGCCATTAGGTGGCGCTCTAGCCTCCTTTTCGCATGTTTCTCTTCACCAGCCACTCTAAAATGCTTGTTGTTTCAACAGCTCAAGCTGAAATATAAAAAAAAAATAAGAAGGGTTATCCATCCCTTATTGGATGGATGGGAAAGAAGCAAATGAAACTCCAAAACTGTCAACAAAATTGCGTATGGATAGCACAAGGGGTGCAGCTTACCTGGAACCCGAGCAAAACTCCCAAATTTTTGAGATGGTGACACCTTTTACGGCTTATGTCACACTAACATTCCTATCACTGACTGAAACTCATCCACAACAGGACCACCGCAAAGAGAAATGTATGTAGTGGCGATAGAAAGATACAAAACAAAAGAATATGTCCCTAGGGGGCGTAGTATAGGTACCAGATAGAATATGTGAGGCTGTAACTTTGCACCCCTGGGAGTATCCAGTATTGATAGATAGCACAAAGGTATCAGTCAAAAAGTAGCATTTGTATTATACAAAATATATTAAAAATCCCCTAAAAAGCGTAAGATCATTATATTAACAATAATAGATAAAACTCTTGTAACATCAAGAAAGCTATACAGTCAATATCCAACTCAGTCTACACGTTTCGCTGTGTTTTCTGCTTCTTCAGGACTGAAACAAAAACATTAAAAACATAAAACATTAAAAACATATTCTGTACAGAATAGTGAAAGATACAAATTCATCTCACACATGCATTAGATGCTAACAACACATAAAAGCAGGCATGATGGTTGACCACTCCCCCACCATTTTCTATCCCCGGTCTGTGGGGGGACGCCGCAGGCACTGGAATATATAATGAACTCTACTCACAATTTGGAGATCTAAAAACCCATAGGGGTAATGCTGGACTTCCAGGGCACCACATGTCAGGATGGACACACAAGCCATAAATAGAAGATATGTCCAACTTGGATCCTATTTGCAGGGTAATCCAGAGACACCCCTTGCTCAACCAGCTCAAACATACAACACCTGGGTGGGCGACCATCAAGACAGAACACTTACCTGTGGCCAAACCTGCTTCCTCACCAGAAGAACAACTCCGGCTGTTCTAGATTTGGACACACCTGAGAAGAATAAATACTTGTCAAGATTTCATTGCTGTCTATAAAGTCGTTGGGTGACAGCGGGGCAAAAAAATAGGGGAGCAGTTGTCACTGGGATAGGAAGGCACAGGCAGTAATAATAGACAGAGGTTCTAACCCATTCCCATTGTACAGAGAACAGAAGACCCTTGCTAAAACTTAAGCCAAGGTCTAAACGCACATGCTGCAGATTTCAGTACCCAAGCTAAATCCATTGAACGTTTCTGTTCCATAAAATATACTGACAGATACCAAACTGGATTTAAGCGATGCTGGGCATCACCCAACAAAATAAAAAAAAAGTAGTTTCCTGCAAAAGAAGGGGTATTATACTTACCTCTCTGGCCATAGATATTAACTCCACTGAAGCACTACAGACTCCATCAGAATCTTCAGACTTTCTGGTTTCCAGGGGTGCTGGATGCCTGCGTCCCCTGCCTCATGCCATGGTTCCTTCCACTGGCCCCCTACATCAGTATAGGACACAGCAGTGACATAGGTGTCAGAGGAAGGAACCACAACATGCATCAGGGGGCGCAGCCAATCAACCTTTTCAGAAATGTTCTGTAGCACTTCAGCAGAACCAAGATCAGAGGCATGGGCTGCTGTTTTTAAGATTTATTTTGGGTGACAACTGTGTATTTTTAAAAAGCAGGTCAATGATATATCAGACCATCGGTGTGTTTAAATATATCCATTGCATGCAAAACTTAGTTCCTGTTTAAACAGGAAGATGACTGCTGGGCTGTGTATCAGTGAACCAATTCATTTATTGTATAAATGATCGCATATAAATGGAAAAACATCATGGGACAGTTTTTTTTATAGGCTTTTTTAAGTTCATACATTTTTAAACTGACGTTTTATATGCTTTAACACGTTCATTTAATTTCAGAAGTCATTTTCTATGTTTTTAAATCTGCAGTTTTCCCTAAAATAATATCTGGTTATCCTGTCATAAAGGGCCTTGTTTAGGTACCTCTTGTTTTAGGGTGACAACACTCTGCCCCCATCTCCCTGTAGTTGTCACCCTGCCACACAGGCTTCAAATGGAGACTACAAGGGGGCATTTCAACACAAAATACACATGCATGGTCCACTGTTGTCACCATCTGGAAATCTGCACTGACAAATGCGATGCAACCATCACTGGGGTGCAGGTGGAAATAAAGTGGCTGTTAAGTGAATGCAGTAGATCAGCAGAACAAAAGATGAAAAAAAAGGTGAACAAAACATTTTCTTTTAAAACACAGTGATTCATGTTGGAGACCTTCCTGGTAAATATAAATAGACCAAGAGGTCTCACTTAATTAGCCCCAAGGTTAAGGAGGCCGTGTGACATGTTTGTGTTTTATCACAACAGGCAAAGGTCAGGTGGGAGGGAGGTATTTGTATTCTTGTGTCAATAAAAATTTGCTGAAGTTTACACAGAACCTCCCAAACCGAAGACATTCATGTCAGCGATGATCCCAGCATGGCCGGTGACCCTTCTCTGAACAACAGTGAGGTTTCAACTAAGAAAAGGCAACACTTAACTAAAACTGGAATGTTTCATAAGAAGTGTCAAACCAAATAAATCATTCATCAAGAAAACAATGCAAATAATACATCAAACATATTGCA
This sequence comes from Lithobates clamitans, assembly GCA_037952925.1. Classification (NCBI taxonomy): domain Eukaryota; kingdom Metazoa; phylum Chordata; class Amphibia; order Anura; family Ranidae; genus Lithobates; species Lithobates clamitans. The sequence continues at coordinate 554,650 of JBBGZY010000648.1, forward strand.
TCATCAAGTGATGGCAGTGAAAAATCAATAATTGCTAAAGTCCATAATGTGCAAATTATAGGTAGGCCATCCCACGCCAGATTTATTTCCCATTCCAATAAAACGTGGCTGAAATAGCAATCTGCTGATCATACAGTATATCCTTAAAGTTTATATAAGGAATCTCTGCACATACAGTGGAGCAAAAATAGTATTTAGTCGGCCACCAACTGTGCAAGTTCTCCCACTTAAAAAGATGAGAGAGGCCTGTAATTGTCATCATAGGTATACCTCAACTAGAGACAAAATGTGGAAACAAATCCAGACAATCACATTGTCTGATTTTTGAAAGAATTTATTTCCAAATTATGGTGGAAAATAAGTATTTGGTCACCTACAAACAAGCAAGATTTCTGGCTCTCACAGACCTGTATCTTCTTCTTTAAGAGGCTCCTCTGTCCTCCACTCATTACCTGTATTAATGGCACCTGTTTGAACTTGTTATCAGTATAAAAGACACCTGTCCACAACCTCAAACAGTCACACTCCAAACTCCACTATGGTGAAGACCAAAGAGCTGTCGAAGGACACCAGAAACAAAATTGTAGACCTGCACCAGGCTGGGAAGACTGAATCTGCAATAGGCAAGCAGCTTGGTGTGAAGAAATCAACTGGGGGAGCAATAATTAGAAAATGGAAGACATACAAGACCACTGATAATCTCCCTCGATCTGGGGCTCCACGCAAGATCTCACCCCGTGGGGTCAAAATGATCACAAGAACGGTGAGCAAAAATCCTAGAACCACACAGGGGGGCCTAGTGAATGACCTGCAGAGAGCTGGGACCAACGTAAAAAAGGCTACCATCAGTAACACACTACGCCGCCAGGGACTCAGATCCTGCAGTGCCAGACGTGTCCCCCTGCTTAAGCCAGTACATGTCCGGGCCAGTCTGAGGTTTGCTAGAGAGCATTTGGATGATCCAGAAGAGGATTGGGAGAATGTCATATGGTCAGATGAAACCAAAGTAGAACTGTTTGGTAGAAACACAACTCGTTGTGTTTGGAGGAGAAAGAATGCTGAGTTGCAACCAAAGAACACCATACCTACTGTGAAGCATGGGGGTGGCAACATCATGCTTTGGGGCTGTTTCTCTGCAAAGGGAACAGGACGACTGATCCGTGTACATGAAAGAATGAATGAGGCCATGTATCGTGAGATTTTGAGTGCAAACCTCCTCCCATCAGCAAGGGCATTGAAGATGAAACGTGGCTGGGTCTTTCAGCATGACAATGATCCCAAACACACCGCCTGGGCAAAGAAGGAGTGGCTTCGTAAGAAGCATTTCAAGGTCCTGGAGTGGCCTAGCCAGTCTCCAGATCTCAACCCCATAGAAAACCTTTTGGAGGGAGTTGAAAGTCCGTGTTGCCCAGCGACAGCCCCAAAACATCACTGCTCTAGAGGAGATCTGCATGGAGGAATGGGCCAACATACCAGCAACAGTGTGTGACAACCTTGTGAAGACTTACAGAAAACGTTTGACCTCTGTCATTGCCAACAAAGGATATATAACAAAGTATTGAGATGAACTTTTGATATTGACAAAATACTTATTTTCCACCATAATTTGCAAATAAATTCTTTCTAAATCAGACAATGTGATTGTCTGGATTTGTTTCCACATTTTGTCTCTCATAGTTGAGGTATATCTATGATGACAATTACAGGCCTCTCTCATCTTTTTAAGTGGGAGAACTTGCACAATTGGTGGCCGACTAAATACTTTTTTGCCCCACTGCACATTGCGCACTAATGGCGAAACACATTGAGAGATTGAGACATATTCTAATGATTCACACTCCAGCAATTCTGTTGATTTTTCAGGCGTCGGGTCAAAAATTGAAAACATGATGAAGAAGGGTAATCCCGTCCTACGTATTTCATCATACTGATGACTTCATCAGGTGCGTAGGATTTATACTGATTTCATCTGGAGCATAGGAGCCATACTGACTTCATCAGCAGCGTAGAAGCTATACTGACTTCATCAACAGTGTAGGAGCTATACAAAAGTTATCCCCGCACTAGTTTAGGTCTCACCAGGTGTAAAGCTGATCTTGCTCTCCAGAGATGAGAGGTTCCAGGTGCTGGCTCATGCTAGTAGAGACTATGTGCAAACGAGAAGATCTGGACAGCCGCACTCCAGGAAGTAATAATCCAAGTTTCTTTATTTTAAAATCAGGAACACATCAGATACAGGACATCATAGACAGAGTGTACAGATCATAGGCTAACGCGTTTCACACTTGTCCAAGTGCTTACTCATAGCTATGAGCTATGAGTAAGCACTTGGACAAGTGTGAAACGCGTTAGCCTATGATCTATACACTCTGTCTATGATGTCCTGTATCTGATGTGTTCTTGATTTTAAAATAAAGAAACTTGGATTATTACTTCCTGGAGTGCGGCTGTCCAGATCTTCTCGTTTGCACAGTGTAGGAGCTATACTGACTTCATCAGCAGTGTAGAAGCTATACTGACTTCATCAGCAGTTTAGGAGCTATACTGACTTCATCAGCAGTATAGGAGCTATACTGACTTCCCGAGCAGCGTAGGAGATATACTGACTTCATCAGGAAAGTAGGAGCCATACTGACTATATCAAAAATGTACAGTGCCTTGAAAAAGTCCTCATACCCCTTAAAAAATTCCACATTTTTTCACGTTACAACCAAAAGCGTAAATGTATTTTATTGGGATTTTATGTGATAGATCAACACAAAATGGAACATAATTGTGAAGTGGAAGGAAAATGATAAATGAAAAATGATATAAATTCTTTACAAACAAATATCTGAAAAGTGTGACGTGCATTTGTATTTAGCCCCCTTTACTATGATACCCCTAACCAATTGCCTTCAGAAGTTACCTAGGTGTCCTTTTATGAAACTGAGATCAGCGGCGATCCCGAGTCTCACCGCTGATCTCAGGTCATTACCAGTTTATGAAACTGAAATAATCAGCAGAGAACATGTTCTCAACACAGTGAGAATCTGTAACTGACTGTCACAGAAACAGCCAGTTTATGAAGGTGCGATCTCAGCACCTCACTGGCGATCTGTGACAGAATTCTCACTTTCTGATTCACCATTTCAGAGGTGGAGAATCAGAGTGAGAAGCGTGAAGCTGGCTGAGTATTCTGGAGAAAGCAAGAAGTCTTTTGACTTCTTTCTTTCACCGAACAGTCAGAGCACATCTTCCCCACCATTACACACCCCAAAACCAGCAGGTTAGGAATTTATAGTGTATGTACATATATATATATATATATTTATATATATATATATATATATATGTGTGTGTGTTTATTTCAATGTGTGTGTATATATATATATATATATATATATATCTGCATATACAGATAAATAAATATATATATAAATATATATATATATATATATATACAGTATATAGATAGATATCTATATATATATATAGATATATATCTGTCTATATATATCTATATATAGATTGATTGATATATAGCTTTATATCTATCTATCTAGAGAGATATATATGTTTTTTTTTTTTTTTAGATGTTCACGTCTCTGGCTGGGTTCACACTTGTGCGATGCGTGAACCAGCGTGATTCCTGTGCGGGTTTTCACATCGCACCTACATTGACATCTGCGCACCACTGCGGGTGTCAATGTAAAGTTAATGACACCCCAAGATCATTTCACAGATCACAGTGCGAACTATGTAATGGTGCAGGAATCGGATCGCATGGGTTTTCACACCCATGCAATCCGATTCCAGTGCGGACCAAGTAAAGGGTCCTGTACCAAATGCAATATGATTTAGGGCCGGTTCCCACTGCTGCGGTGTCCGAGATCGGATGTGATTCGCACCGCACTGCAGTGCAAACTCACATCCGATCTCTGTGTGATGCGATTTCAGCCATACAGAAAGTATGGCTGAATTCGCATTGCATTCGGACCAAACTCGTACAGGACCCTTTTTTTGGTCCACAGCAGAATCGGATCGCATGGGTGTGAACAACCATGCGATCCGATTCCTGTCTGAGTTTGCAGATGGCACTGCGATATGCGCACTGATTTGGGGGTGTCGTTAACTTTTAGGCCCGGTTCACACTTGTGCGATGCCAGACATTGCACAGGCATCGCATGTAATTCGCAGCGCACTGCCGTTCACATTACATGCGATGTTTGTGCGGTGCGATATTAGCCGTACAGATAGTATGGCTGATATCGCACCACATTCAGTGCAAACACGCACATGAACTTTTTCTGTTCGGACCAGAATCGGATCGCAAATCTGGCCTTTATGGAAGAGTGGCAAGAAGAAAGCCGTTGCTTAAAGAGAGCCATAAAAAATCCCATTTGCAGTCTGCATGAAGCCATGTGGGGGACACAGCAAACATGTGGAAGAAGGTGCTCTGGTCACATGAGACTAAAATTAAACTTTTTGGCCTAAAAGCAAAACGCTTTGTGTGGCGGAAAACTAATGGGGCATACACACGGTCGGACTTTTCGTCTACAAAAGTCCGACAGCCTGTCCGACAGACTTCCGGCGGACTTTCGGCGGACTTGTGGCAGACTTTCTAACGAACGGACTTGCCTACACACGACCACACAAAAGTCCGACGGATTCGTACGTGATGACGTACACCAGACTAAAATAAGGAAGTTCATAGCCAGTAGCCAATAGCTGCCCTAGCGTGGGTTTTTGTCCGTCGGACTAGCACACAGACGAGCGGATTTCGGGGTCCGTCGTAGTTACGACGTAAAGATTTGAAGCATGTTTCAAATCTAAAGTCCGTCGGATTTGAGGCTGAAAAAGTCAGCTGAAAGTCCGGGGAAGCCCACACACGATCGGATTACCAGCCAGCTTTAGTCCGTCGGCGTCCGTTGGACTTTTGTAGACGAAAAGTCTGACCGTGTGTATGCCCCATAACACTACACATCACCCTGAACACACCATCCCCACCGTGAAACATGGTGGTGGCAGCATCATGTTATGGGGATGTTTTTCTTCATCAGGGACAGGGAAGCTGGTCAGAGTTGATGGGAAGATGGATGGACCCAAATACAGGGCAATCTTAAAAGAAAACCTGTTAGAGTCTGCAAAAGACTTGAGACTGGGGTGGAGGTTCACCTTCCAGCAGGACAACGACCCTAAACATACAGCCAGAGCTACAATGGAATGGTTTAGATCAAAGCATATTCATGTGTTAGAATGGCCGAGTCAAAGTCCAGACCTAAATCCAATTGAGAATCTGTGGCAAGACTTGAAAATTGCTGTTCACAGATGCTCTCCATCCACTCTGACAGAGCTTGAGTTATTTTTTTTTTAAATCAGATTCTTTTTATTGATTTTTAAAACATAAGAAGAGAAAAAACTCTTCCTTAAAACAAAAACATACATCAAATTACATTGCCAAGGACATATTATTATCCAAACATACAATCAATCGGCTTATGTTTCCTGCAATATTATGGTATATATAGGGTTACAATAAATCTATGAAAACAAATCTTTACGTATCTATACCAATTTCAGCTTTATCTCGTATTTTCTATGATTAGTAAGTGTGTCCTTTTAGTACTTTGTACCCCTACCCCGCTCCCGGTCCTTCAACGGACAATCGGTCGGTGTAGAGGTACCTCTTCCCCCAATGGGGGGGGGGATAGTATCTGCTTTCTTTCTTTAACTAATATATAATTAAAACCATATAACTTGTCACCGCAGAGTAAGACAACTTCTCATCAAAATTATTATGTCAGTTTGATCTATATTCTGAGTCCCTATAACATCATATCATCCTGTATCCATTCAATGTAGGCAGCCTCCCTCCTTAAACAAGGGGGGTAGGCGTCTGCGTTCTGCCACCTAGTATTTTATTTTGGACCAATTGGAAGGGGGCTAAACCAGGTACCTCCAACCAAGGGTCCCATATACGTTCAAATTTTGCTGGGCTACCCCTGTTTTGGTATGTCAGCTTTTCCCTCAATAGAGTTTCATTTATGGTATTCACCCATTCTGCATGCGTCGGTGGTGTCACCGAAAGCCATTTCTTAGCTATAAGTTTTCTAGCAATAAACAATATTCTGGTGATGGCTATATACGTATGTGGTGTATATGGTTCTTCGTCCAACCATCCCAACAGACACAGCTTGGGGTCAACCACAAATGTAAGATTCCATATTTTATTTATAGAGCTGATTATTTCAGACCAGTATCTTTGCAATTTTGGGCACTTCCAGAGCATGTGTATAAGGGTGCCATTATCTACCTTACAACGGGGGCAAAAAGGTTCATCTCTTCTGCTCCATTTATATAATTTATAGGGGGTACGGTAGGTTCGGTGTATAATGAATAGTTGTGTGAGTTTTTGGGAAGAGGAAAGAGACACCTTGGGCACAGTCTCCATTATAGCAGACCATTCCTCATCTGTAATATGACCTATATCCTCCCCCCCAACTTGTCCCGCATTTTAGTGACATAGTCTTGGATATCTGCATTATTAGTGATTCATATATAGATGATATCTGCCCTTTCCTAGACATTGAATTTACCAGCTGTATGAACACCGTTGGTCTAGTTAATTCCCACTTAGAAAGTGTAGTTTGTGCTGAGATGGCGTGTCTAAGTTGTAAATATTGAAAGAACACAACATTTGGTATGCCATATTCTTCTCTTAGGGATTGAAAGTCCCGTAAAAGTCCTCCTTGGTATAACTGCTTAATATACACCACCCCACTCCTAGACCACACAGAGAAGCCCTTTAATTTACACAGTTCGGGAAAATTACTATTGTTCCATATACGAGACCATTCAGAGTACCCTTCATAGTGAAAATGTTGCTTGGCCTTGTTCCATATCTTATCTATAAGCACCAAAGTTTTGTATTCAGGTACCCTACGGAACTCTCCTGCTTCCAAGCACTCCACAAGGCCCCCACTCGAAAGTAATGTACGTATAATATTGCTCGCAGGGTCAGATAACTCAGAGTCCTGCCAACCCGTCAGGTGTTGCAATTGGGCCGCTATAAAATAATAATATGGGTTCGGGACTGCCAGCCCGCCCGAGTCCTTTGCCTCCTGTAGTGTTTCCAATTTAATACGTGGCACCTGTTTCCTCCAGATCAAAGAGGGAAATATGGTGTTACATTTTTTGAAGACATGTATAGAGATCCATATAGGGGCGTTGTGGAGCGCATACAAAAGTTGTGGACCCCAGACCATTTTTATCAGGTTACATCGGCCAACTACCGAAAGGGGAAGTTTTATCCAACTGGCTGCTTTTTCCTGGAATTTTTTGATCAAGGGATTTATATTAAGTTTAACATATAGTTCTAAATTGGGGTGGATGACTATGCCTAAATATCGGAAAGTATCTACCACCTTTATCTGGTCTGCTGCTGAGGGAAGTGGCGACGCAAGGGGGTCCAGTGGTAACAGTGTGGATTTGTCCCAGTTTATCTTGAACCCTGAATAGGATCCAAATTTACCAATTAACTCCATAAGATTTGTTAAGGAGGCAGACCTGTCGCCCAAAAAGATGAGCGCATCGTCAGCATACAAGGCTATTTTATCTTCCAAATTTCCTCTTTTAAAACCGCATATAGCCAGGTTCTCTCTGATAGCAGCAGCCAGAGGCTCTATGGCCAAAGCAAAGAGCAATGGGGATAATGGGCAGCCTTGTCTTGTTCCCCTGTGTAAATCAAAAAAGGAGGACAGTGTGTTGTTAATTCTAATACATGCTTTTGGTTTTCTGTATAGTAGTTTGATCCAGGATATGAATGTCTCCCCCAAGTTGAACTTCTCTAGCACCTTCCAAAGATAATTCCATTCTACGCTATCGAATGCCTTAGCGGCGTCTAGGGACAGGATAGCTCTTTGACCTGTATTATCTGTTGGGATTTGCATATTTAAATATAATCTGCGAAGATTGTGTGCTGTGGATCTGTTCGGTATAAATCCCGATTGATCCGGGTGCACTATTTTTGTCACCGAGCTTGAGTTATTATGCAAAGAAGACTGGGCAAAAATATCACTCTCTAGATGTACAAAGCTGGTAGAGACATCCCCAAAAAGACTTGCAGCTGTAATTGCAGTGAAAGGGGGTTCTACAAAGTATTGACTCAGGGGGGCTGAATACAAATACACCTGACACTTTTCAGATATTTATTTGTAAAATAATTTGAAAAACATTTATCATTTTCATTCCACTTTACAATTATGTGCCACTTTGTGTTGGTCTATCACATAAAATCCCAACAAAATACATTTACGTTTTTGGTTGTAACATGACAAAATGTGAAGAATTTCAAGGGGTATGAATACTTTTTCAAGGCACTGTAGGTGCCACCCCACCATCACACTGTCTATGTTATACTTATCGGTATCGTGTGTAAGTTGCACAGTGTTGGTGTCATTATTTTGCACTGGTGAGGTTTAGTCATTTATTCTTCCTGTCCCATTTCTCTAGAGCCACACACACAAATTCCCCACATGTATAAAGGCATTTTTCTCATTAATTACTGTACTTTATGCTGTTGCAGTGAAACCCCAGCCTATTTTTAAAAAAATTGAATAGGATAAGGAGAGTTTTTATCACTTTTTTTTTTTTTCAAATAACATTTTTTATTGATATCATTCGTATCTGCGGTACAAAATAGAAAGACAAAAAGGTAAAACAGAGGTTTTGATTACCATAGATATTCCTGATGCGCAGTATTTGCTTATATTTAATATTGCTATATGCCAGTAATATTTTAGTGTCCATCTTTTAGCAGTTCTATTGGCATGCAGGTATCGCTGATACTTTTAATAAATTGTAACTTGTAGTCTGTGACTATAGGAATCACAGGAATATGCAGTATTGAAGAATAGGGAGAAATAATAGAGAAAGAGAGGGGTAGAGGGGGTAGGTAAGTCGTCCAAGTGGGGATAGTACCTGATCATGGTGGGTCCTCCATAGCTCCCAGACCCTGTTGGGTGCTTCCAGTCTGTCCTGTAGTCTGGCCGTCATATTCTCCATCAGTTCTACATCCTTGATTCTGGTGTATAGGTCCTCCATAGAGGGCGGGGTAGTGCTTTTCCAGTATAACGCTACAAGGCAGCGTGCTGCTGTGAGTACATGGCGTACTAACTTCTTATGTGGCTTAGTGAGTTTTAGCGGCAATAAGCCTAAGAGGAAAAATGTTGGGGTCGCCTGGACATGCGTCTCCAGAAGGTGAGCCAATAACTGCTGGACCGCGGTCCAGTATGGGGCTAATAATGGGCAACTCCAGTATATGTGTAGAAAAGTGCCCTTTGCCCCCCTACATCTCCAACAGTTATCAGAGCTATTGGGGAAAATAGCGTGGATCACCTCCGGGGTCATGTACCAGAGTAGGAGAATTTTGTAGGTATTCTTTTTGTATAATGTGCATATTGAGCTCTTTGCAGCTTGAGACCATATTGTCTGCCATTGTGTTATGGGGATTTCCTCGTTGCGGATCTTCTCCCATCTAATCATGTATGAATGTTTGCCTCGTTCTCCTATGAAAGCTGCATTCAAAATCTTATATATACTCGATATGAGGCCCTTCTGTGCGGTGCCTGCTAAAATTATAGTTTCTTTATCGCTTTTAATGTCCCCACATCTGTTCAAAGTAAGGGCAAATCCAGTGGATTTTCCCTCACTTCCTGTTCTGGTGACAACCCTGAATTTTGGATTTCCTGCCACTTGGATTTTCTCTCACCCAATGACAATAGTCCTCAAAACAAATAGTAAAATGACACAGACAGCTATAGAAACCTGACATAGAGTCTAACCTCTCTCAACTGTGCCCAAAAAATAAATAAAAACATTTTTGAATTAAGATTTGCTTTAAATCTGAACACCGAAAAAAAGAAACTCTTATTAAAAAATATATTCCTCAATAGCCATAAATTATATAAATCCTTTTTGTGTGCACCATATGCCTTTGCTGAGCTTGTAAATGTAATGGTGACTTCATCACTGTGCTGTCCACAGCATGTGCAGAGAGCAGAAGTGTGGGAGGGACCCAACTGGCCCAACCCACTACAGGCTGCCTGCAGAAATCTACAGGAGGGGGCGGAGACAAGACCAGTCACCCCGCACAAGGAGAGAGAGCAGCAGTGAGCGGTCTTTATTACAGGAAGCTCCTGCACAGAGGGAAAGTCTCACACTGGTTTCTTGCACAGATCTGAAAGAAATACACAAAGCACTCACACCAAGATTCAAGAAGAATATGCATGACTCTTGTATATAAACAATATTTTCATATCCTGGACTTCAACTTGGAGAGTTTCTACTTGAGCAATATTTTACTGACTGTAACATGTTTAATGTCAGAGAAAAATCAGTTTTGTTAAAATCCTTCCATTCATATCCAGTATTGAGGATCCATAGGTAAAAGGAAAGGTGTATTGACGCTTTAAAAAAGGCAGTCTGACCCGGGTTGTAATATGCACACACAGATGTGAGTGAGGCCTAAATCTCTGAGATGTATCATGTTATTTGTTTTGCATAGAGATCTATTATTATTATATAGGATTTATATTGCACCAACAGCGCTTTACAATTTAAAAGGAGACTGTACAGTTGCAATACAGTTCAACACAGAAGGATCAGGAGGGCCTTGCTTATGGAGCTTACAATCTAAAAGGGAGGGGGAGGCCATACAAAAGGTAATAGCTGTGGGGGATGAGCTAATGGAGGGGGTCAACATACAGTTTTTAGGTGGAGGTGGGCATAACTCCCAACTGTCCCTGATTTCGAGGGACTGTCCCTGATTTGGAGCAATGTCCCTCTGTCCCTCTTTCCTCCTCATTTGTCCCTCATTTTGGTCTGATCCTCATAGTTGTATATAAAATGCATTTTTTATCTTTCAAAAAGTGTTTCCCAGCGCTAAACCTTTCATCCAATTTCTAAATTGCTGCATTTGTAAATTTTAAAATCCAATGCAAAGGAATAATAGTGGTAAAAAAAAAAATCCATTGTAGATTTAATTAAACTTTGTTTGGTTAATTCTCCTTTAATGGGGTGTGACAGGGGGTGTGTCCTATGCCTACATACGTTTGCTAGTGGGTGTCCCTCATTCCCATCTCAAAATGTTCGGAGGTGTGGAGGTGGGGTAAATAAATGAATAAATTAGTTTTCAGGGATCTCCTAAGGGTAATGGGACATATTGGGGTAGGGAGTTCCAGAGAAGGGGAGGGGTTCTGGAGAACTGTATACAACTTAGGATGGCTGGAGTGTGATAGGCAAAAGTAATAGGCAACTTGCAGCAACCAATCAGAACTCATCGTTTGGTGATATGGCTTCAGTACGTTAACAGTTTGAACGATTACTATTGTTTGGAGCACTTTGTACATGGTCACTGCTCTTTACACTGCCTTTTTGAACCAGCCATGTTCACATGGGAACATTGAAACCGTCTTTCCGTTTTTCACAAGATCTAAGTCGATCAATGCACAGTTGTTCCTGCAGCTGCTGCCCCATCTCACGGCTCTGACGTGGTGCGGCCGGGTGAATCACTGGCGTGTAGCTGGCAGCAGTCAGGAATAAACTGGCAGTGTGAATGGGAGCTGCCAGCAGGATTATAACTAACGTGAGACTGAACTATGAGAAAACAAGTTTAACGCTTCTTCAAATTACGAATTGCTTAATTTATTGACAATGTGCGATTGATTTGTGTGTGTGTGTGTGTGTGTGGGGGGGGGGGGGGGCTTGGACGGTTGCCTCCGCCCTTTTATTTTTATTATCTACGCTTGCTTTTGTACCATGAAATCCTCATTGGCTCGTGTCAACCACTTTGCACCTGCCGCCACTTGTATAAAGTTGAATGAAAGCACAGAAATATGGCTGGACTAAAACTCATTTCCTGACAGACTCCATGGCAGCCTACGTGTGGGTTTACCCCGCCTCCTCTTCAATGCTATAGGACCCCATTCCCATAAATGAGTACTCACCACTAGCTACTGCGTTCCTTTTTTGTCCTCCTCCAATGGACCTACACAAGTTGTTCGCGTCCGGTCGGACGGATCCAGGATCATGGCATACCTTTTGCGGTGCAGCTCAGGGCCCAGCCACGGGCGGGCGAGTAGCAGGTAGAGGCAGATATTTACCCTTTTGGTGGAAGGATGGTCGCCTCTGTATGCCGGACGTCCAGGGACATCAGCGGCTGGCAAGGTCGGAAGCTTAAAAGTGTTTTTCTCCATGGCAGGTTTTTCTGTGTTCTGTCTGTTTCCCCTAGGTCTCCTGGCTCTGGCTATGACCGTCACGGTCTCTGTTGGGACCGTTTTCCCCCTCATGGCGGCTGGAGCGCTTGTGCGTTCCACCTCGCCTCAGCTCTTCCGGGTTCAGCCGTCCGCACTGCTCGCGCATGCGCGGTAGCTTCCTCGGGTCCGAGGCTTGGCTGGCGCGTGCGCAGAGCGGCGGGACGCTCGGCAATCCGCACATGCGCAGTACGGTCACCGTCCGACGGCGCAAGCGCGGGGTCGGGCGGTGACGTCATGGGCGGGGGATTTAAATTCGGCTCATGAACTCCTTCACAGTGGGAATGCCTCACAGTGAGTAGGAGTAGAGCGGTTTTTCTTCCCCATCTCCAGCCCTGGTCTGCTTTAGGTGATTACCTGTTTATACTTTGTACTTAAAAAAAAAAAAAGGGGGACTAAAATGCCATTTACATATGTCTAAAAAAAAAAAAAAAAAGAGAGAAATATTTTTTTTGGTAAAAGATTGAATAAGTTATATGTTTATGTCCAGTTATAAGAAGGGCTTTTTCGTCTGGACACACGCTGCAAGTGTACTCTGAATGTATTTGTAGGGCAGAATGACCCTTTTTTTCTTACTGGTATTTTGGCCCGTTCAGGCCACCTTTTTCTGCAGACTAACCGTACTGTGTCGCTCTTCATATGGAAGTCTCGGACAATTCACCGCCTTTAAGTGGCCAGCCTTCACGCACAAGGTATGTGCTTATGAGGGGAGGGGTTGAGAGTCAGTCGCATTGTGAATTGCGTTATCTGATGTTGGTCTCGCCTTTTTCCCCTCCCTACTGTGTTTTTTCTCCCAGCCCTGACAGATCGGACCCTCAAATTGTGGTCCAGAATGACAGAGACCTTGCCAGGCCACAACACCAGTCACCTTCAAGATCCAGGCATGACTCTAAGTCTGGAAACCACCACCAGGGGAGATGCTCTCATTCCTCCTCCAGACACCGCTCCCAACGCCACGACAGCCGCTCTGACCGTAGAGCCTGTTGGGGATGTGGAACACGAGTTCCGGAGGGCAAGTCACTGTGTGACCGTTGCTATGCCCGGGCAACCAGGGAGAAAGAATCGGAGAACCAGCGTCTGGAAACTCTCGTCAAACGAGTGGTACAGCAGTCCCTGAAGGAGCTGGATCCTCCCCACACATTGAGCCAGTCTACTACACTATCTGGTCCCCCGGCGGAGGAATCCCGCGAAGATCCGGGCACTTCACAGCCGTACGTGGCCTCCCTTGACTCCTCGGATGATGATCCTCAGGAAGAAGAGGAAGTCGGAGGCTTTGATTTCAGTATGGTGTCACCTTTAATTAAGGCAATCAAGGAGGCTCTTAAATGGGAGGACCCCTCTACTCCCCCGGCCAAGCAGAAGAAATTCTTCAAACATTTAGGGAAAGAACGCACAAGTTTCCCGCTCCTTTCTGAGCTGAAAGAGATCATTGATGAGGAATGGAGTAAGACGGACAGGAAGTCCTCTATGACAAATAAGACCTCCAGATTATACCCTTTCAAGTCAGAAGAGGTGAAGTATCTGGAGAATGCTCCCCTTGTAGACGCAGCTCTAATGTGTCTAGCTAAGCATATTACACTTCCCTTGGAAGATGCAGTGTCCTTCAAGGATGGTCTTGAAAGAAGGATCGACCAAGACCTGAAGAGGATTTACGGGTTGGCCGGAACGGCCTGCAAACCTGCTTTTGCTCTGGCAGCCATGTCAAAGGCTATGGAGGCCTGGACGGAGAATGTGGATTCCTTCCTTAAAGGGGTTTCAGAGGAGCTAGCGGAAAGTTCAGCAGCTGCAGAATTGAAGCTAGCGGCGGTGTTCTTGGGGGAGGCATCCATCGACTTGATTCGCCTATTGGCGCGAATTATGCTGTCATCGGTCACGGCCAAACGGGCCTTATGGTTACGTCCTTGGCTTGCTGACCCCGTTTCCAAACAGGCTTGGTGTAAAATCCCCTTCGAGGGATCTTCGCTGTTTGGCAATAAGCTAGACGATGCCATAACACGAGCCACGGGTGGCAAGTCGGGGTTTCTCCCCCAGGACAGGCGCCTTCTTGGTCGGAAGAAGCCGCAGTTCAGAAGACGCTCTCCGGAGCGCTCTAGGGAAGCTCGCTCCTACAAGCCCGGTAGGGACTTCAGAAAGAATTGGAGCAGGGGCCAGACATCTTTTCGCAAGTCCACTAAAGGCCAGGCATCCAGCGGCCGTGAACAGGCAAAGTCTTTTTGAGATTGCGCCCGCCCAGGCGGGTCGGGTGGGGGCACGGCTGCGCCTCTTCCGGCACGTCTGGGTGGCCTCGATCTCAGACTTTTGGGTAATAAAGACGGTCTCGACAGGTCACAGATGGACCTTCTCCAGTGCTCCACCCCCCAGATTTGTCCCCACTCTTCTGCCCCGGTCACAAGATCAAAAGCAAGTGCTATTGTCCTATGTGGATCTCCTGAAGTCTCAAGGAGCAGTGGTGTGCGTCCCGAGGGACGAGTGGTTTCAGGGAATATACTCCCCTCTTTTCCTGGTTCAAAAGAAGAGTGGCTCCTGGCGCCCGGTCATAGACCTGACCTACCTCAACGAGTTTATAGAGCCAGGGAAATTCAAGATGGAAACGCTGTCGACTATTCAGCAAGCTATTCAGCCAGGCGTTTGGATGATTTCCATCGACTTAAAGGACGCTTATTTACACGTCCCGATAGAGGAAGGGTTTCACAAATACCTCCGCTTCCAAGTAGGGCAAGATCATCTTCAGTTTATCTGCCTCCCCTTCGGATTGTCGACATCCCCCCGGGTCTTCTCAAAAATCCTTCTGGCCACGGTAGCTCACATAAGACTGAAGGGGGTACGTCTTTACCACTACCTCGACGACCTCCTGGTGTTGTCGCAAAGCAGGGAACAGCTGCTGGCCCATCGAGAACAGGTGATCTCCACCCTTTCCAGTTTTGGGTGGCTCCTGAACTTGGCAAAAAGTCATCTAAAACCAACGCCTAATATACCTAAGAGCTCAGTTCGACACTGTAAGAGGCACCATTTCCCTTCCACTACAGAAAATTCCGGTGGTACGAGACAGGATTTCTTGGGCTATACATACCTCACACCTAAAAGCCTCTCAGTGTCTGGAAATTATCGGTACAATGGTTTCTACGACGCCCATGGTCAAGTGGGCCTTGTGGAGGTTACGTCCCTTCCAGTCGGGGTTTCTGCAGCAATGGAGAACAGGGGACAAGAGTCAAGTCATCCGGGTGACCTCGTCAATGAGGAACAGCCTCTTTTGGTGGCTTCAACGCAAGAATCTCCTGGCATGTCATTCCATCGTTCCTATCTCCTTGGTCACGGTGACGACCGACGCCAGCGGAACGGGTTGGGGGGGCCCTCTGCGGCTCGAACCTCGCCCAAGGCAAATGGGACTCCTGCCGTGTAGTCCCAGGTTCGAACGTTCTAGAACTCAGGGCGGCCTGGTGTGCTCTTCAGGCCTTTTCTCATCTACTGAAAGGGAAGTCAATACTATTAAGAATGGACAACACAACGGCTGTCGCCTACGTGAAGAGGCAAGGGGGTACCCGGAGTCCCACTCTCCTTCGAGAAGTCGAGCCCATTCTTTCATGGGCGCAAAAGAATCTTTGCAATATCTCGGCAGTGTTTATCCCAGGAGTCCAGAATGCTCAAGCGGACTTCCTTTCACGCACCGAACTGGACAACAACGAGTGGTCTCTTCACATGGAGACGTTCAGTTGGGTCTCCTCACTGGGGATCATCCCCGAGGTAGATCTGTTCGCCTCGCGCCACAACTTCAAACTGGAGAAATTTTACACCAGAGGCCGTTGCAGTCAGGCTCTCGGGTCAGATGCACTGACGGACCTTTGGAGGTTCAGCAAGGCATACGCCTTCCCGCCGCTCCCAGTCATCCTGAGATTCCTGCGGAGACTCCGTTCAGAGAAAGCCGAAGTATTGACGATAGCTCCATACTGGCCGAACAGACCCTGGTTCCCTCTCCTTGTCCAACTCAGCTTCAGGGACCCGGTGCCTCTCCCTCTCAGGCCGGACCTTCTTTCCCAGGGGTCAGTCCTACACCCGTGCCCAGCAGTGCTGAGACTGATGGTCTGGTTCTTGAGAGGGAGAGGCTAATTTCGCTTGGTTGCGCTCCTACAGTAATATCAACGCTTATGAGTTCAAGAAGATCCAGCACTAATAGAGTTTACAGCAGAATCTGGTCTAAATTTGTGGATTTTTGCTCCTCTAGCGGCAGGTCTTTTAGACACCCGGGGGTGCAAGATATACTCAGCTTCCTACAAACAGGCTTAGATCTTCCATTATCTATCAGCTCGCTTAGAGTTCAGGTCTCTGCACTGTCGGCCTTCTCTGGGTCCTCCTGGGCAACTAATCCACTAATTCGACAATTTTTTCGTGGCGCTTCAAGGCTCAAGCCTCAAAGGAGATCCAGGTTCCCCAAATGGGACCTGCCACTTGTCTTAGACTCAATCTCCGGACTCAGTACTTCGGGGCCTTCCCCGCTCTCTATCAAGGACTTCTCAGCTAAAGTAGTCTTTCTAGTAGCTATCACATCTGCAAAAAGAGTTTCTGAGATTGGCTCTCTCGGTTGTGAAGAACCCTTCTTAACATTCTTCCCGGATCGGGTGGTGCTTATCCCAATGCTGGGATCTAACCCAAAAGTGTCCTCTGTGTTCCATGATAATCAAGAGATAGTCTTGCCCACGTTTAGGTCTCTGGAGTCCTCTGAGATTCATCCTCTGGATGTAGGGGAAGCAATTAAAGAATATCTAACAATGACTTCTCCCTTCAGGCGTTCTAACCATCTATTTATCCTACACTCGGGAAGTAACAAAGGAAAGAAAGCCTCAGTTAGGACACTCGCTACTTGGATTGTTCAAACTATTCAACAAGCATACAGGGCGAAGAGCTTGGCTCCTCCACAGGCGGTGACGGCTCACTCCACCAGGGGAATGGCGGCTTCATGGGCGGCAGCTCGACATGTGGCCCCAGACACCATTTGCAAAGCAGCCTCGTGGGCCTCTATTAACACTTTCATGTCTCATTACTGTATTGAGCCTGCTTCGTTGTCCTCTGTAGAATTTGGTTTGAGAATCCTATCGGTTGATAGGACAAATTAAAATTTTTGTTTGATTCAGCATACCCACCCGTGTGGTTGGCTAGTTATTTCCCACACATAGGCTGCCATGGAGTCTGTCAGGAAAAAGGAAAATTTATTATCAAATACTTACCGTAATTTTCCTTTCCTGATGGACTCCATGGCAGACGGAGTTCCCACCCATTGGTCAAGGAGTAGGCTAGTTACGGAACGCAGTAGCTAGTGGTGAGTACTCATTTATGGGAATGGGGTCCTATAGCATTGGAGAGGAGGCGGGGTAAACCCACACGTAGGCTGCCATGGAGTCCATCAGGAAAGGAAAATTACGGTAAGTATTTGATAATAAATTTTCCTTTTTTATAACCCTGCCAGCTCAAGGCCAACATAATTCCTTGTACACAATACTTACTTTCTCTCTCTGTGGCTTATCATGCAATTGCTATGAGCTCAGCAGCCGTTTAGCAAGGATGCTGAGTGCAAAAACATACAGCTACATACTACAAGGAGAATATGTTTTTGCATGTACGAAGTATCATCACAAACATATGATACAGTCACCATGTGCGTATGTCAAAGTTCTGTTTAAAATGTCAGGTATACTATCCAATAATACATACTTTCTGGAAATGGGATTTAAAGCTGAACTCCGGGAGAAGCAAATATTATCTAAATACAAGAGTCCTGTGTATTTCTTCTTGAATCTTGGTGTGCTTTGTGTAATTCTTCTAGATATGTGTAGTAATCCAGTGTGAGACTTTCCCTCTGTGTATGAGCTTCCTGTAATGAAGACCGCTCACTGCTGCTCTCTCTGTGTGCAGGGTGACTGGTCTTGTCTCCGCCTCCCCGCTTGTTTTTTTTTTTTTGCAGGCAGTCTATAGTGGGTGGGCCTGCTGGGCCCCTCCCACAGATCTGCTCTCTGCATAGGCAACGGTGATGATGTCACTCCTACTTTTACAAGGTAATAACTTTTATAAAAGCATTTGGTGCACACAAAGGACATTAGGCTATTGAGGAATATATTCAAATGAATGTTTATGTGATTGGAGTTCAGCTTTAAATTGTACTCATTCAGCTGCTTTGGCAAAAATATTTTTTTTAAAAAGTTCTTGTTTGGAAATAAAAAAAAAGTTCTACTTTTTAAAGCTGAATTCCGGGCAGATGACTATACAAATTTTGCATACATTATTACATCCTTAAATGTATTTTTTTTAAAAATACAAGCAGTTTAAGCATCTAATTTTGACCTGGCAACACCTGCCCTACTGCAACACACCTGTCTGGTACTTTGTGCTGCTTCTCTTTCCCCCCCCATCAAAGCTCTGCTGCACAGGCACTGCAAGACCTGTTGTCCCTGTGCAGCACAGCTCTGGCTTAGAGAGAAGAGAAGCAGCACAAGGAGCCAATCAGGTTTGTTGCAATGCAATAAGTATGATGATAGAAGAGAGCACAATTACAGAATTTTAAAGTAGAACTTCGCTTTATGTCCTCCTCGCCCACCAATCACCCCCCCCCCCCGCTTTACCACATTTGGCAAATTAAAATTTTTTGGGCACCCGCTCCCACCTCCTCTTGGATCGCCTTCCGAGAGGAAGTTCGGCCCCCCTCTACTTCTGGGACATGTCACAGATCCCAGACGGCTGCAGGACCATTCACAAAGCACATCGTGGCTCACGCATGTGCAGTGGGAAGCTGGCTGTGAAACCGCAACTGGCTAGCTTCATGTGCGCAGTCATGTTGGAACAGGAAGGGACCATTCCCAAACTGTTCCCACAAAGTTGGAAGCATGAAATTGTCCAAAATGTCTTGGTATTCTGACGCCTTAAGAGTTCCCTTCACTGGAACTAAGGGGCCAAGCCCAACCCCTGAAAAACAACCCCACACCATAATCCCCCTCCACCAAATGGTTTGGACCAGTGCACAAAGCAAAGTCCATAAAGACATGGATGGGCGAGTTTGGAGTGGAGGAACTTGACTGGCCTGCACAAAGTCCTGACCTCAACCCGATAGAACACCTTTGGGATGAATTAGAGTGGAGACTGCGAGCCAGGCCTTCTTGTACAACATCAGTGCCTGACCTCACAAATGCACTTCTGGAAGAATGGTCAAACATTTCCATAGACACACTCCTAAACCTTGTGGACGGCCTTCCCAGAAGAGTTGAAGCTGTTATAGCTGCAAAGAGTGGGCCAACTCAATATTGAACCCTACAGACTAAAGCCTTGTACACACGATCGGATTTTCGGCAGTAAATTGTGTGATGACAGACTGTTGGCCTAAAATCCGACTGGTAGTACGCTCCATCAGGCAATTGTTGTCCAACTTTCCGCCAACAAATGTTGGATGGCAGGCTAGTACATTTTCGTCGGACAACGGTCTGTTGTCAGATTTCCCTATCGTCAGTACACAAGTCCGTCGCACAAAAGTTGAAAGTACAAACACGCATGCTCAGAATCAATGCTCACCAAACACGACATTAGCAGATGGTGCCCAAAGGGTGGCGCTCAAGAGCTGAAATTCCTCCTAGTACATCACTACGTTGTTTGTTGGCCGACAATTGTGTACCGTTTGTATGCAAGACAAGTTCCAGGCCAACGCCCTTCGGACAAAAGTCTGACACTTTGTTGGCCAACAATCTGATCGTGTGTACGAGGCTTAAGACTGGGATGCCATTAAAGTTCATGTGTGTGTAAAGGCAAGGTGTCCAAATACTTTTGGTAATATAGTGTATGTAAAGCACTGCATAAATTGATGGCGCTATATAAGTACCTGTAATAATGATACATTAAAAACATAAACTGGGGCACAAGACACAAAATAAAAGTCAAGGGCTTCTTTTGCTCCTTAAGGCCTGGTTCACACCTATGCAGGTTGCAGTTTGCATACTCCAGGTGTATTTTGCATTTTTGAATACACGTTTTTGATCCATTAAAGTCTATGGAACCAAAAACCAGAAAAAAGTCCCTGGCCCTTTCCATAAAATGCACAGATGTGAACTATATCCATAGGAAACCATGTAAGATGGACTGTAGTGTTTTTCTGCAAAACTTAAAAACGTGCTAAAAAATGCATAGGTGTGAAGCAGGCCTTACCCCAATTATTCTATCCCTATCCTCAGCGATCTTCCTGGACCCAAATATAAATACATCATCTTCATAAATGATTTGCAGGTGAAGACAGCCACTCTCTAGGAACTGAGCAATACAGCCAAGTAAAGCTCCCCGCTCAGTGTTTGGGAAGGCTGAAGTCCTGTGTATGGCAATCAAAGTGGATAAACACTCGAAATCCCCTGGCTGTGATTTCATCCAGATGCTTAACTATTCAGATCCCTTTACTGTATTTGTTAGAAGACAATTCTGCCCAGATAGTACAGGATTAGAAGGCCGCTGTTCCGATGATCTTTAGCAGGGTGCCATAGATGGATCATTACATGGATTGACCTTTTCAATGACACAGGTCATCAACGGTACTTAAAGGGAATGTCAGTCCACTTCAATGTTTTGGTTTATTTTTAGGATTAACATATAAAAGAGATCAGCTGGATAGAAATAATCTTATCAGTATGTGCTAATGTTTTGAAAACCTTGTTTTTATGTAATGATTTGTAACTATATATGTAGATTAGGGGCAGACATATTTGCTCATTCCATACTCAGGCTCTGCTCCCTGCTTTGTAGTGTTACACAAGGGTTGTTATTTATTGATTCGTCTCTCAATGCAAGTCTTATGCCCCGTACACACGATTGGACTTTCTGACAACAAAACCGTGGAAATTTGTTCAGAGGTTGTTGGCTCAAACTTGTCTTGCATAGACACAGTCACACAAATGTTGACCAACAATGACGAACGTAGTGACGTACTATGTGGTTTTTCAGCTATTTGGGCTCCTTCTGCTAGTTTCGTGTTAGTAGAAGTTTGGTGAGTGTTGATTTGCGCTTTTCTTTTTGTGTTTTTCATTTAGCGCTTTTCAGTTTGTTTCTGAACGGCCGTTCGTCAACCAGACATGTTGCGGAATCGGAGGAGATAACGTGTTATTTATTATTGGCCTTGGAGTTATTGCTCTGACATTTTTTTTGGTTGAATAATGATTTGATTTGGTATATTTTCTATTTTTTTTTTAATACACAATGAAAAAATTGTGTAGAATAATACTTGGCTATGTGTTTTACTTCAAATGACAGTTTGGGAGTAGGCAGTTACATTTTAAAAAATACAATGTAAAATTGACAAGGGACACCAACATAGTTGGATCTTTGTTCTTAAAAACTACGGGATAATGGTGTTGTGGTAACTTGCCCAAATAAAAAAACAAAACAAAAACATAATATTATTCTTGATATCACTAGAAATAAAAAGCCTTTGAAAATTAGTTTGCAAAAACTCCATCACTATCACCAGCAAAGCAGCTTCATTAT
The DNA here is from genome assembly GCA_037952925.1 of Lithobates clamitans. Classification (NCBI taxonomy): domain Eukaryota; kingdom Metazoa; phylum Chordata; class Amphibia; order Anura; family Ranidae; genus Lithobates; species Lithobates clamitans. The sequence continues at coordinate 576,441 of JBBGZY010000648.1, forward strand.
TATCCCATTAAAGAAGAAGAGAATTGTGCGCTGCATTTCGAGATTTCATAATTTGTCACGTCACGAATGTTAATTCTCCATTATGAACGCTAGTTTACAAGACCAACTGCTTCTGCTTCCAAGCATGCGTGTTTGTACTTTGGACTTTTGTGCGACGGACTTGTGTACACACGATCGGACAATCCAACAACAAACATTTGTTGGTGGAAAATTTGAGAACCTGCTAGCCAACATTTGTTGGCGGAAAGTCCGACACCAATTGTCTGATGGAGTGTACACACGGTCGGATTGTCCGCCAACAGTTGTCCGATGGAGCATACAAAAGGTCGGACCTTTCCGCCAACAAGCTTACATCCAACATCTGTTGTCGGAAAAATCTGATCATGTGTACGCGACATTAAACCTAGTACACACGGGCTGAATGATGGGTGGCATCGGCCGGTTCAATAGAAACTGGCTGACATTCGGCCCGTGTGGACCGCAGTGGGTCCGTGAGGGGACAGACATTCAGCCGGTTTCTATCAAAGGATCAAAAAAAGGTCTGTCGACTGGCTCCCGATCAGTGCTCTCGGCCAATGGCTGACTGGAGTGTTCTGGAGGGGCGGGGGGGCGGGGGGGTGCACCCCTGTGAGAATACAATAGCACAGCGGGGGAGATCACTGTACTAACATCGAATAGTTAATACCATGGCTCCTCTTGGGCTGTCAGTTTTTTTTTCGTTCAACATGCTGGGTTGAACAGAAAAAAAAAAAAAAACTAGTATTGTCAGCAAACCAGCATGGAGTATACAGAATGTTACAGTACAGTGTATGGATTTGGAGAAGACCAGAGTCTCAGCGGGGGGCATCGACAGCTTCAAGAAACTATTAGATAAGCACCTGACGGACCGCAACATACAGGGATATACAATGTAATACTGACATATAATCACACACACAGGTTGGACTTGATGGACTTGATGGTGTATTTTTTCAACCTCACCTACTATGTAACTATGTAAAAAAGAGTGTGTCATCTATAGCACAGTGTACAGAGTTTGCCAGTCTGGAGTATGCCACCTACAGTACAGTGCACAGAGCGGGGCAAACCAGAGTATGCTACATATAGCACTGCATATAGAGTGCGGCATTCCAGAGCATGTCATTTACAGAACAGTATACCGAGTGAGGCATAAAGTACTATGTCACCTATAGCACAGTTTGATGAATGAGGCTGGCTGGAGTATGCCCCCTATAGCAGAGTGAACCGAGTAGAGCAGCCTGGAATATGTTGCCTATAGCACAACGAACAGAGTGGGGCAGGCTGGAGTATGTCACCTATGGTACAGTACACAAAATGGAGCGGTCTGGAATGTCACTTATAGCACAGCGTATGGAATTAGGCTGGCTGGGACATGTTCCCTATAGCACAGTGAACAGAGTGAGGCAGTCTGGAACATGTCCCATATAGCACAGTGAACAGAGTAGGACAGTGTGGGACATGTCCCCTATAGCACAGTGAACAGAGTGAGGCAGTCTAGAACATGTCCCCTATAGCACAGTGAACAGAGTGAGGCAGTCTGGAACATGTCCCCTATAGAACAGTGAACAGAGTAGGGCAGTCTGGAACATGCCCCCTATAGCACAGTGAACGGAGTGAGGCAGTCTAGAACATGTCCCCTATAGCACAGTGAACAGAGTGAGGAAGTCTAGAACATGTCCCCTATAGCACAGTGAACAGAGTGAGGCAGTCTAGAACATGTCCCCTATAGCACAGTGAACAGAGTGGAGCAGTCCAGAACATGTCCCCTATAGCACAGTGAACAGAGTGAGGCAGTCTAGAACATGTCCCCTATAGCACAGTGAACAGAGTGAGGCAGTCTAGAACATGTCCCCTATAGCACAGTGAACAGAGTAAGGCAGTCTGGAATATGTCACCTATAGCACAGTGAACAGAGTGGGGCAGTCTAGAACATGTTTCCTATAGCACAGTGAACAGAGTGAGGCAGTCTAGAACATGTCCCCTATAGCACAGTGAACAGAGTGAGGCAGTCTAGAACATGTCCCCTATAGCACAGTGAACAGAGTAAGGCAGTCTGGAATATGTCACCTATAGCACAGTGAACAGAGTGGGGCAGTCTAGAACATGTTTCCTATAGCACAGTGAACAGAGTGGGGCAGTCTGGAACATGCCCCCTATAGCACAGTGAACAGAGTGGGCAGTCTGGAACATGTTCCCTATAGCACAGTGAACAGAGTGGGGCAGTCTAGAACATGTCCCCTATAGCACAGTGAACAGAGTGAGGCAGTCTAGAACATGTCCCCTATAGCACAGTGAACAGAGTAGGGCAGTCTGGAACATGTTACCTCTAGGTGACTGGATCACACAAACATTACTGAGATCTGTCGCATATCTTGGAGGGATAGGGTCGTGTATAGCAGTCTGGCATGTGCCTGATCCATGGCAGAATAGTCAGATTTGTGTTTTTCCAACACAAGGGGAGCGAATCGCTTTCTTTGAAGTTTGCTTGTACTTTCATAAATGCAATTAACTTATTGACCTATTTTTTTAATGAAGGAAACACAGACTCATCAAAGCAACACAGAACAAAGGATACGAGACTAACAGAGTGATTTATAATATCTGTGCCGTCTAGTGCTTTGTTTTATTTGGTACCATTAACATGCTACACTTCATCTTCAATGTATTCTATCAATTGTAGGAAAGTGAAGAAAAAATACCATTGGGACTTTGGAAGCACATCATGTTTACATAAAATATTCATTTTTTATTAGAAACATTTATAAAACAGTATACATTTCATTGTGATATACAAATCAACCACTCTTCAGATAGTACCTGCATATCACATGATCTGAGTTTTCAATGCCCCAACGCGTTTCATGGACGTTATGCACTTCCTCAGGAGAAAACGATATTTAGTACCATTCAGGAAATTATCTAAACAAAAACATAATAGAAATAAATAAACAAAAAAGCACAGCATTCCAATATATCCCCACTAAGCTGTCATGTCAAGTGGATGATCGTTAGAGAAAGAAGCCACTGATGGCGACTCAAATGGGGGGGGGGGCTCCCAGATCAAAAAGATCACAACAGGGTAGGTATACAGTCCAGATATAACTTCTAGGGTAATAACACAATTGTATTATACAAACCTAGTGTGCTTATTACCCTGAAAGTTACTGTATACCTGGACCGTATACCTACCCTATTTTGCTCTATTTGATTTGTGTTCTATGTGGGCTCTCCTTATCTCAAACGTGATACACTTATTTGGATGGCATAGTATAAATGTACGGCTTATCCACAATTTTGGGAAAATTTAAAGCAGAACTCCACTGAAGGATAAAAATAAATAAAGAATAGCCAAAAGATAAAATAGAAAACACCTTTTGTTGCAATATTCATCATCAATCCAGAGCCCCCCCCCCCCCAGTACTTCTTTTCTTCTGCCACAAGATGTCCTCAGTCTTCTAGTCTGAATGACAGCCAGCATTATTCAAATCATTCCTCTGAGCCCAGGCTGTCATGTCTCCACCCCAATCGTGTCACTGGACAGTGAAGGAAAAGTAGCACAGTGATGAGCTCATGCTCGTGAACTCTGCTTCCTCCTCCTATCAATGTGCTCCTTGTCAGCACATGAACTGCCTGGCTCCTTGAGCTGCTTCTTCCTCCCACACTCCAGCTCTGCTGTACAGGTACTGCAAGAAGCTGATCTGGGAGCTGGTCTCATCGGCAAGAGTAACAGCTGCTACATCCCCCTCTAGCCCCACCACTGGCCGTGGCGAGAGGCCTTCAACAGAACTGTACCCTGCCGGCCTGATATGCACCACTACAGGCTGAGAATACACTATATTACAAAAAGTATTGGGACACCTGCCTTTACAGGCACATGAACTTTAATGGCATCCCAGTCTTAGTCCGTAGGGTTCAATATTGAGTTGGCCCACCCTTTCCAGCTATAACAGCTTCAACTCTTCTGGGAAGGCTGTCCACAAGGATTAGAAGTGTGTCTATGGGAATGTTTGACCATTCTTCCAGAAGCTAATTTGTGAGGTCAGGCACTGATGTGGATGAGAAGGCCTGGCTCACAGTCTCCGCTCTAATTCATCCCAAAGGTGTTCTATCAGGTTGAGGTCAAGGCCTCTGTACAGACAAGGCAAGTTTCTGCGGTCAGTGCGTGACCTCACAAAGGCGCTTCTGGAAGAATGGTCAAACATTCCCATAGACACACTCCTAAACCTTGTGGACGGCCTTCCCAGAAGAGTTGAAGCTGTTATAGCTGCAAAGGGTGGGCCAACTCAATATTGAACCCTACGGACTAATGCCCCGTACACACGGTCGGATTTTCAGACGGAAAATGTGTGATAGGACCTGGTTGTCGGAAATTCCGACCGTGTGTGGGCTCCATCACACATTTTTCATCGGATTTTCCGACACACAGAGTTTGAGAGCAGGATATAAAATTTTCCGACAACAAAATCCGTTGTCGGAAATTCCTATTGTGTGTACACAAATCCGACGGACAAAGTGCCACGCATGCTCAGAATAAATAAAGAGATGAAAGCTATTGGCCACTGCCCCGTTTATAGTACCGACGTACGTGTTTTACGTCACCGCGTTCAGAACAATCGGATTTTACGACAACTTTGTGTGACCGTGTGTATGCAAGACAAGTTTGAGCCAACATCCGTCGGAAAAAATCCTAGGATTTTGTTGTCGGAATGTCCGATCAATGTCCGACCGTGTGTACGGGGCATTAGACTGGGATGCCATTAAAGTTCATGTGCGTGTAAAGGCAGGCGTCCCAATACTTTTTGTAATATAGTGTGTGTGTCATTTTTTTTACATACAAGATTTCTGCACTTTTTTTGCTTTTGTCAAATTCAGGTTCTTAAATGTAGCACCCTGGTGTTTCGACAGGGTTGCAAACAAATTTCGTTTGCCAGGTAGTAATTGTCCTGGCTCATTGATAAAAGATCCACTGATTCCTCCCTAAATTCTGGAATTGCTGTACCTTTTCTCTTTTGTCACTAGGTGGCACTGTGGCTGGTGAAATTAGATTGACAAGGGCTTAGCAAGGTCAGATCAGGAATGGATGGGGTGTCTCAGCCAATTGGCGGGGGTTTATTTTAGTCCCTTGGCCTGCTGGGAAAGCCTATTTATTTGAGTGCAGTCAGGGGATCTGGGTTCTGTGCCACCTGGACGGCTGTCTGGGTGGACGTGTGTTATGTCACCCCGGGTTGCTAGGCTGGAAGCCCAAGGCCTATCCCGTGGACATCTGACTGCTAGGCTGCCTGAGGCCTATCCAGGAGCAGGAGAAGCAGCGTAAGGTTGGGACTGCAGGATTGGAGTCCAACTGAGTTGCGAAGGTTCAGCCGGATGAGGAACCAGTTGGGGTCGTAGGTGGAGGGGAAGCTGTCACCACTAAGGGACCATCTACCTTGTTACCGGAGACTACTGTGAGTAGCTGAAGCCAGTACCAGAGCAGTCTTCTCACCAACCAGGGATGGTGAAGAAGTGGGAAAGCATCAGCAAGTGCCAAGTCAGGGACCCAGCAGGATAGCGGGGGTGACACTTAAGGATTATACAGCGGGATAGCTGTGGAAGAGTTCAGGGAATCCAGTGATGACTGGGATGTGGAAGTCTAGTGAGAGACTGGGAGCTCAGTGAGTGAAGATCTACAGTGGGATAGGTGAGATGAGAGAAGAACTATTCTGTGTTACCAAGAGTTATGTATGACTACCTTTAGTAAATGTTGCAAGATTAGTTGCCGTAGGAGACAGCGGTCCTACCTATGCAGAAGTGTTATCCGCCTGGAGGCCTTCCACTGTATAGCTGTTTACTTATAGAAGTCTCGGATTCTGCCAATTATAATTGCATCTACTCAAGGGTGTCCTGGCCCTAACCCTCTCTCCCACAGTTCTGTTAAGAGACAATAAATCTCTTGTTCGCATTCAAAAGTGACTGGCGCCCATCATTTCTTCTTGCATCACACCCACCATGCCTGGTAACCCACTCTACAAGGAAGGATGTCAGCTCTCCCTAACCCTTGAGGTCACCATTAGGCCTCTGTGGTCCCGGGACCTTGCTACATACACGTCTAGCATCAAAACAAAATACATTTAATAAAGTGTTATTATCAAACTGCATTTGTCTTTTATATATGCCAGGAGTTCAGGAGCCTTTGAGCTGAGTTTTTTAGTTTTGAATGCAGCAGGAAAGGCTTAGATCCTCATTCATGTAATATTGCTGTCCGGTTCCATCTTTAGGTAATTTCCTCTTCCTTGTAGTGTTGTCACCAGGGCAGGAAGTGATGAGAATCTCCCAGCCAGCCATTAAAACCTAACAGAGATTACATCCCTTCCACCCTCTTTGATGGGTAACACAGTTTCTATCTATGTATTTTGACTGTGTATTAACCTGGTTGGCTGGAGTTCAGCTAAAGGACTTTTCTGAATTCAAAAATATTTTGCAAATCTTGGTTTTGTGCTATAAATAATAATTGCCCTATTGGTATAACATATACAGCAGAGCAGGTTGCCATACCCAATCTGGCCTTGGGGTGTACCATAATGATACGCTGGTGAAGATTTATCATACTGAAGAAGAGGGATAGGCAATCTAAGGCAAGTGTGCCATGACGGGCATGGTCACCCAGGAGATGATCACGTGGCATGTGCACAGGCTCGGACTAGGCCACCAGTGTTCCTCCTGTGAGCTCCAGCTACCTACAAGCATAGCGCTGCTGCTATAGGCTGTAATTTGTAGGTCAATAGGCTTTTAGGTACAAAGCTTTGCCTTCAGCTCTGCACCCATGGCTTAATCACCTCCATGATGTTTCACATGTCACTGACATTCAGGTATTGGCCCTCCTCACCGTACCAGCTCCAGTCTGCCTGCGGTTGTATTTATTGTTACATGAAGAGGCCTCCTTCCCTCTTCCTCCTCTTAGTGGTATCCAAGGTGTGAAGGTGCAGGAATTGGGGTGACCTGAGGTGTGAAGGTGCAGGAATTGGGGTGATCTGAGATGTAAAGGTGCAGGAATTGGGGTGACCTGAGGTGTGAAGGTGCAGGAATTGGGGTGACCTGAGGTGTGAAGGTGCAGGATTCAGGGTGACCTGAGGTGTGAAGGTGTAGGAATTTGGCTGACCTGATGTGTGAAGGTGCAGGAATTGGGGTGACCTGAGCGGTGAAGGTTCAGAATTTGGGGTGATCTGAGATGTGAAGGTGCAGGAATTGGGGTGATCAGAGGAGTGAAGGTGCAGGAATTGGGGTGATCTAAGGTGTGAAGGTGTAGGTATTGGGGTGACTTGAGGTGTGAAGGTGCAGGAATTGGGGTGATCTGAGGTGTGAAGGTGCAGGAATTGGGGTGATCTGAGGTGTGAAGGTGCAGGAATTGGAGTGATCTGAGGTGTAAAGGTGCAGGAATTGGGGTGATCTGAGGTGTGAAGGTGCAGGAATTGGGGTGATGTGAGGTGTGAAGGTGCAGGAATTGGACTGATCTGAGGTGTAAAGGTGCAGGAATTGGGGTGATCTGAGGTGTGAAGGTGCAGGAATTGGGGTGATCTGAGGTGTGAAGGTGCAGGAATTGGGGTGATGTGAGGTGTGAAGGTGCAGGAATTGGGGTGACCTGAGCTATGAAGGTGCAGGAATTGGGGTGATCTGAGGTGTGAAGGTGCAGGAATTGGGGTGATCTGAGGTGTGAAGGTGCAGGAATTGGGGTGATCTGAGGGGTGAAGGTGCGGGAATTGGTGTGATCTGAGCTGTGAAGGTGCAGGAATTGGGGTGATCTGAGTGGTGAAGGTGCAGGAATTGGGGTGATCTGAGGAGTGAAGGTGCAGGAATTGGGGTGATCTGAGGGGTGAAGGTGCAGGAATTGGGGTGATGTGAGGTGTGAAGGTGCAGGAATTGGGGTGACCTGAGCTATGAAGGTGCAGGAATTGGGGTGATCAGAGGAGTGAAGGTGCAGGAATTGGGGTGATCTGAGGTGTGAAGGTGCAGGAATTGGGGTGATGTGAGGTGTGAAGGTGCAGGAATTGGAGTGATCTGAGGTGTAAAGGTGCAGGAATTGGGGTGATGTGAGGTGTGAAGGTGCAGGAATTGGGGTGATGTGAGGTGTGAAGGTGCAGGAATTGGGGTGACCTGAGCTGTGAAGGTGCAGGAATTGGGGTGATCTGAGGTGTGAAGGTGCAGGAATTGGGGTGATCTGAGGTGTGAAGGTGCAGGAATTGGGGTGATCTGAGGTGTGAAGGTGCAGGAATTGGGGTGATCTGAGGGGTGAAGGTGCAGGAATTGGGGTGATCTGAGGGGTGAAGGTGCAGGAATTGGGGTGATCTGAGGAGTGAAGGTGCAGGAATTGGGGTGATCTGAGGTGTGAAGGTGCAGGAATTGGGGTGATCTGAGGTGTGAAGGTGCAGGAATTGGGGTGATCTGAGGTGTGAAGGTGCAGAAATTGGGGTGATCTGAGGGGTGAAGGTGCAGGAATTGGGGTGATCTGAGGTGTGAAGGTGCAGGAATTGGGGTGACCTGAGCTGTGAAGGTGCAGGAATTGGGGTGATCTGAGGTGTGAAGGTGCAGGAATAGGGGTGATCTGAGGGGTGAAGGTGCAGGAATTGGGGTGATCTGAGGTGTGAAGGTGCAGGAATTGGGGTGATCTGAGGGGTGAAGGTGCAGGAATTGGGGTGATCTGAGGTGTGAAGGTGCAGGAATTGGGGTGACCTGAGCTGTGAAGGTGCAGGAATTGGGGTGATCTGAGGTGTGAAGGTGCAGGAATAGGGGTGATCTGAGGGGTGAAGGTGCAGGAATTGGGGTGATCTGAGGTGTGAAGGTGCAGGAATTGGGGTGATCTGAGGGGTGAAGGTGCAGGAATTGGGGTGATCTGAGGGGTGAAGGTGCAGGAAATGGGGTGATCTTGGGTGTGATGGTGCAGGAATTGGAGCTAAACTGACATCTACAGAGTACTATTTACTGAGACATTGTATACCGGATCCTATTTTCACAAAACACTACAGGAAGTAACATTTTGTTTTATAAATAGAATGATTCATTCTCTGTGATGGCTTCACTAGGAGTCATTTCCACATGAGTTCTCTGCAATACATTGACGCATCCAGATCGTTGGGAATCCCCCGTCCACAGAAATGTGAAAGGCCCCCAACACAGACTACACTGATGGGAAGAAGTGAATAGATGGAATATTAGGGAGCTGGTCTCAGGCCGGGGAAGTTGTCAAGCAGTAAAGGTGTGCACAGTGCACACAAGGGTGAGGAGACCTGATTTCTCTTAAATAATATACTGTAAAACCAAGTTTATGTCATAATAAATGGTGTTTTTAATACTTTGAATTCCATGATTTCTATTCAAATAATACCTGGTGATCCTGCCATGAAAGTCCTGGTCCAGGCACTTCCTGAAGTGGGGTGATAACGCACTATCCCTGCCTCCCAATTTATTTTCCTGCGATATCACATGGTCACACGTCCTCCTAATAGGGAGTGCAAGTGGCTTTTCCATCACACAGGCATCATACGGTCCACTGGTGTCACTAATAGGAAAACCACGCTGGGAACATTGGAGTACATGTAGACATGAAGTAGGTGCAAAGAAGCTGCAAGAGATCAGCAGCACTGTGCTGCAACAAAGAATAAAAAAATGTGAAAATGGTACTTAAATGACAACTGTTTATGATACATAGAGACTACTGCTAATTTCAAAAGCTGTCCTTCTAGGTTTATGACCAGAGCTGGAGAATTATAGACATAATGGACTCTCCCTCTCCCAGTCTGTGTGCTGATGTATAGGGGACTGGACCGGAGGCTGATACCAGGTCAAATTCAAGTACCTTTCAAGGTACAAAAAAAAAAAAAAAAAAATACAATAATGAATACAGAGCTAAATTGTATGTGTTAAATGTCTCTAGAGTTCAGCTTTTGCATGTCTAAATGGTTCTTTTCTGTAAGAGCTGTGAAAATGTGGAATGTTCTTCCAAAGGGAACTTGATCCACCAATCCTGGTAAATTGCTTTCAAAAAAATGGATAGATGCATTATTAAAAGCTCAAAATAAAAAAGGTTATGTATATTTAAAAGAAATACATAAATGGTTGAAGAAATTATCCATGTCTTTGGGGACCAGGAAGGAATTTTTTCTTGTTAAAGCAAATAGCATAATCTTATTATTTTTTTTATGGGTATCTTGATGATCTTTTATTAACATTTATAACTTACCGAAAGAGAAATTTCGGGGGGAAACAAATACAATTTGTGAACTGGTGATATTGTCCAGTAAGTGTTGCACATGTGCTGAAGTATGTCACCACTTGAGCTACCTTTAAAGTATTACATATTCCATTGCAGGCAGATTATGTAGGCTTTTCACAGTGCTCTTGATAGAACTGACACTTTGTCACATGACCCTCTGGCTGTTCAGCCCTTCTCTCCAATGGGTGGTGAAGGGAGATTGGGGACAGTAGACAATATGTGCTCATGGGTAGATTGAGGGACGTTCAGAAGATAAGGATACCTGGAGCTACTGGCATCCAGCTGTGGAAGGTAAATGCTGAAGGCAAAAGAAAAAAAAAAACTGGTAACTGTATACAGTGTGTGTGTGTATACATTATATTGCCAAAGGTATTGGGACGCCTGCCTTTACACGCACATTAACTTTAATCGCATCCCAGTCTTAGTCCATAGGGTTCAATATTGAGTTGGCCCACCCTTTGCAGCTATAACAGCTTTAATTCATCCCAAAGGTGTTCTATTGGGTTGAGGTCAGGACTCTGTGCAGGCCAGTCAAGTTCCTCCACCCCAAACTCGCTCATCAATGTCTTTATGGACCTTGCTTTGTGCACTGGTCCAAATCATTTGGTGGAGGGGGGGATTATGGTGTGGGGGTTGGTTTTCAGGGGTTGGGCTTGGCCCCTTAGTTCCAGTGAAGGGAACTCTTAAGGTATCAGCATACCAAGACATTTTGAATTTCATGCTCCCAACTTTGTGGGAACAGTTTGGGGATGGCCCCTTCCTGTTCCAACATGACTGAGCACCAGTGCACAAAGCAAGGTCTATAAAGACATGGATGAGAGAGTTTGGGGTGGAGGAACTTGCCTTGCCTGCACAGGCCAGAACACCTTTGGGATGAATTAGAGCGGAGACTGGGAGCCTTCTCGTCCAACATCAGTGCCTGACCTCAAATACGCTTCTGGAAGAATGGTCAAACATTCCCATAGACACACTCCTAAACCTTGTGGACAGCCTTCCCAGAAGAGTTGAAGCTGTTATAGCTGCAAAGGGTGGGCCAACTCAATATTGAACCCTATGGACTATAACTGGGATGTCATTAAAGTTTATGTGCGTGGAAGGGAAGACGTCACAATACTTTTGGTAATATGTACGTGTACAGTTGTGCTCATAAGTTTACATACCCTGGCAGAATTTATGATTTCTTGGCCATTTTTCAGAGAATATGAATGATAACAAAAACTTTTCTTTCACTCATGGTTAGTGTTTGGCTGAAGCCATTTATTATCAATCAAAATGGCCAAGAAATCATAAATTCTGCCAGGGTATGTAAACTTATGAGCACAACTGTATATATATATAGTTATCTATAAATGGATCCTGTGTGCTATGACTTTAAAAGTACATTTTAAAGCAAACTTTTCTTTTGCCAACATTAATAAAAACCACTGGCAAATATGAGCATTTTAGCTTTTTAACAACTCGCCGGGCTTAATCACTGTAAAAAGCTCTGCTCTAGTTCCCCAAAAGCACCTATTGCACGCTACCACCTTGCCTCTTGCATTGCATAAAGAAGGTGAACAGAGGTTGTCAATCACAGCCCATGTGTTTAAGGGCTCATAAAATGCTGTGTTCATTTCCCTAATTTATACAGATTTGAATACAGTCATATTGTATGCTATCAGGTCATTCACGCTGCTCTGTTTCGGCCTGTAGATCAATGGTTGTCAAGGGGGCCTCAAATGCAGCCTCTGACATCACCAAAGGGCCACACATAATGTTCAATATATGTAATACTTGAGAAGACTGTCAGAAACTTTAGGCCTAATAGAGGAAATGAGGGTTAGAGAGTGAGGACAGGATACATTGTTGGCTGGGAATATGCTGGTAACATGTTACATGAAGTTAGTAGAGATCAATGCCATTACCCTAATCAATGTTCCCAATACAGACTGCTGAGGTCCGAGGGCCGCACATAATATACCAAACTCCTCGAGCCACAGGTTGGGCTGTAGAGTCTAGCCGTGTAAACCAAAACAGGAAAATTACACGTACATGGTCTGATTATTGCCATATTTTACAGCTGTACATTGTAAATAGACCATATACACCACTGCCAGGACCGATATGTAAATAAAACAATGTGTAGTCCGCAGCACAAGCACAGACTGACTTCGGCCTTCACACATTCCGAATAACTGAAGGCCGAGGTCATTCCGCGCATGCATTGCCACCTCTGGCAATAAATTGATGTGCACATCTGCCCTGAAATAAGCCATCCACGTGGCACTACGGTGGCAACGGTGCATACCCAAAATGACCCTGGCCATCCGTCATTTAGAAGAACTGAAGGCCAAGGTGATTTTGTGCCTGTGCCGCCACCACCGGTGAATGACTTACTTAGGGTGAGATGTCAATAGGTGCATGTGCAGAATGTAGGACACATTTCAACTCAAACATAGGCTGTGTATTTCCTTATAAGTTGAAAGGCAGTTTGGACCACTTTTTTAGTTGGTTGCAAGATAATGCTTAAAGTGGAAGTAAACCCACCTTTCGTTTTAAGCCAATGAAGCTGCCATCTTTGCCTCTGTAATCTACAACTGCCATGATGCTGCACATGTGATCAGTTAAGACACCAGCCATTGGATGGTTTGACAGTTTTGTTGAGAGCACAACGAATGGGAGTGTCACATTTCCGGCATGTGCCAGAAATGCAACTGTTGCATGGATGGGTTTACTTCCGCTTTAAATGGTATACTGCCATGTGCATGGAGCCTTAGACACCTCTGACCTTCCTCCAACAGCCTGATGTCAAAGTTCTCCTCAATGTCAGTGGCCTGGTAGAGGATTTAAAGATGGAGGTGAAGGCTTAGCTGTTGACTCGGTTTAATCTGCATAGGATGGGGAAAGAAGAAAAACTGCCGCTGGAAAAGCCGATGGGGTGGATTATGAAGATTCTACTAAATACTCGGGGAGTGGAAAGGTTCACTTTAAATCGGTACAGTACCGCTGCATTTTAATCGCTAACGAAAGCACAAGGAAAAAAGGACGAATGTTGTAATGTGAGACAAAGAATTTGTTGTGCGATCAGTTAAGTTTTAATCCAGATGTTCCCCTCGTGTAATGAATCAGTCTGAGTACAGGGATTACTATGTATAAACTGAACTGGTTACTGGGACATTAGCATGGCATCCATTAGGCCCTGTCACTGGCTTCAGCTTCACCGAGGAGAGAGAGGAAATATTACATCCTGCCATGTTAAATGTCCAAAGTAAACCAAGATGTGTATAAATAGCACAAAAATCTGCGATTGGGCACAAATATTTGAAAAGATAGTGAGGCTGATCTACTAAATAAAATAAACACTGAATTGTGTGCCTGCATATATGAGTTCACGTGCTTGATGGCGATCCATAAACCTATCTAGCCGACTGAAGTCCTCGTATGTCCTGCGCATGGAAGATGCAAATAATGTTCCTGTTATGCTTACTGTTTCCCAAGTTGCAGCACAAAATTTGAAAAATAAATTGCATCAAAACAAAAAGTAGCCTCCCAAATATGTGTTGTAGGCCCCACCCATGTGGCAGAGGGACAATGTAGGAGCACAACAGGAAGACAGTGTTGTCACCCTATGACAGAATCTAACTGAAGGACCTTCACATCAGGTCACCTGGCATTATCTTAAAGCCCCCGCTTTGTGAATTTTACCTACAGGCAGGGCTTTTTTTCAGCAGGAACTAGGGGGAACTCAGTTCCACCACCTCTGGCTCAGGTCTTCTGCTCCCTGCTCACCACTATCACTTGGTAACACTGAAGTCCAGCTTCTGCGTTTACGAGTGATAGCTTATCTCCCAGTATCTCCCACAGGTCAGATCTCCTGCGCAGATCCCACTGAGTGCCGGACAGGGACAAGGGAGATACAGAACAGGTGCACCCTAGGTGGTCACCATTTTTTCCCTGGTGACCAGTTGTTGATGCTCCTACTACATAATCTCCCCTGCAAGTGACTGTAGTATAGTATAGTATGCTGGGAGGTACAACAGCCGGATAGGTGCTTCAGCTTAGTATTGCAACAAAGGTAAGACATATGACAAATGGTGGAGCTTTTAAGGAGGGGGGGAAGATGAGGGCAGTGGAGGGAGGGGGTTGTATGCAGAGGGAAGAGCTACCATTTGATGCCATTTGGCAGGTATGTGTGTGTGGCAGGCTTCGTTGAGTTCCTGCACCTTTTCTCTGAGAAAAAAAAAATTAAGGCTTACCTGTAGGTAAAATGAATATCTCCCAAACCTGTACAGTTTAGGAGATATTCACCTTGCATGAGGCCGCTGACGTCAGCGGTGCCTGCGCTCTGAAGGTCCGGCGGAGCCGCGAACCCAGAAGAAACGCAGAGGGAACATGTCAGCTCCCTCAGCGGTGACCGGGAGGCGGTACGGGGGCTTCGTTCTAAGGTAAGTATTTCATAATGAGCTAGTATGCAATGCATACTAGTTCATTATGCCTTTGCCTTACAGTTTTTTGTTTTTTTTTGGTCGGGCATACAACTGCTTAAAAGCCCATCTATGGGAAAAAAAAATCCATCCTCAACCTTCCCTCCCACCCACTTCTATTTTATTTTTATTTTTTTAAAGCCCTTTTTTTCTACCTGCCTCTGCTGTCATGTGTCCCTAGCTGTAAAAAATTCTAATAAGAGTGTCTAAACAAAAGCCCAAAAGTTTAAAATCTTTTAATAATTAAGTTAGTACACAGCAAGAAAAAAAAAAAAAAAAGCTAACACGTTTCAGGGGTCAAACTCCCCCTTCTTCAGGGCTCTGATTTAAATGGACACTAAACACGGTATAGTAACCAGGGATAATTGTTAAAGTGATACTAAGCCCTCTTTTTTTGGAAGAGGAGGTCACACATACCTATTATGTGTAGTCTTCTTCTTCTCTGTTTGTCTCCTTAGCTAATGAAGTGCTAAGGAGACCCATGTGTGCTCCCTCACTAAGCCGGGTGGTCCAAAGACACAGACAGCACCCGATAGTCATCCCCTGCTTCCTGCTCCCCCCTCCCAGCAGTTTGACTGATGGTAGCAGAAGCCTACCACTCTGCTGCCCTCAGTGTCTGCTGAGGATCCTGGACCCAGCGGCTTTAACAGTGTTTGGGGAAAGGGGAAAGTATACTGGAAGTTTTTTTTACCTTGTGAATGCATTTAGGTATAAAGTATGTAGCATTTAGAACTACTTTAATAGTGTTCAAGTCATAGAACACCATAACTCTGCATGGCATGAAGATTTGAGATGTTCCATAACTTGCACACCCCTAAAACAAATAGGGTGTGACCATGTACCGATTTTGAATTTTTGGACATTTGTTTTGGTGCCCTAATTACACACATGGAATCTCAGCTATGGATGACCACCATTCCCAAGGGGTGTCCCTGATTTGTGCAGAGCTGCTGAACCAGAGCTATTGCTATAAACTAATTTAGCTTGCCCACCTGCTGCTTAAGTCTTACGAACCTGTAAGGTCCCACCAATGGATAGTCATTGGGAAGTGTTAAAGTTGGCAGGTGGCATTGTGGACAGCTCAAGAAGGATTTTGGACTCTTGGACATTTATTTTGGTGCCATGATTACACACATGGAATTTCAACTCCGAGTGACCATCATTTCCAAGGGGTACACCTGATTTGTGGAGAACTGCTGAACCAGAGCTATTGTTCCCAGACTTGATATGTCTTTGTATTAAGGCAACCCATTGACATCAATGGGCTTCTGAAGCACAAAAACATCTCCAAAATTGGACATCACAAAATCTTGGGATTGTAAAGTCTCAATGTTTTTCCCCCTAATGCATTCTATGCATTAGGGTGAAAAACCTTCCGTGCTGCAGCAGCCCCCCAGAGCCCCCCGTTTTCTTACCTGAACCCGATCTTTTCAGCGACAAGAATGAGCACAGCAGTGACACGGGAGTCGGGAGGGGGGCGTGGCTGAGTCCTGCTGTCTGTGTCAATGGACGCAGCAGCAGGAATCGGGATCGCACCCGCACGAGTGCCCCCATGGAATGCGGCTCTCCGTGGGAGCACTCGAGAAGAGGAGGAGCCAGGAGCGCCACTGAGGGACCGCAGAAGAGGAGGATCGGTGCCACTCTGTGTAAAATCCTTGCACAGAGGAGGTAAGTATAACATGTTTTTTTTTTTTAAACAAACCTTTAGTATCATTTAAGCCTGGTATACACAATGAGGTTATCGGACGAATGAATATCCGTTTTTTTTTTTTTTTTTGCATGCTAGTCTCATATCGAAAATGAAGAGGTTAATGAAGTTATGAAAATTCTCATACAAGTGATGTAATGTATTGTATTGTATTTTTGGATTAACCGCCTCGCGTCCATGCTATAGCCGAATGACGGCTACAGCGCTGACCTTAATTGCCAGAAGGTCATCATATGACGTCCTCCCATACGTGAACTGCCTGCGCGCCCCCTGCGCGGCGTGTGCGACGCGCTATGTGGTCACTGAGTCTATGAGACAATGATCCCGGCCCCTTAATACGTGATCAGCTGTCAGCATGAGGGGAAACAAAACCCAATCACCGGCTTCTGTCAGAGGGACATCGGTCCCTCACACAGAAAGCTCTGGCTGCCTCATCTGTGCCCACAAGTGCCACCTGCCAGTGCCATCTATCAGTACCCACCAGTGCCACCTACCTCTGCCCAACAGTGCCACCTATCAATGCCCACCAGTGCTTCCAATCAATGCCCATCAGTATCTCATCATCAGTGACACCGATCAGATCTGCCTGTCAGTGTCACCTACCAGTGCTCATCAGTGCCACCCATCAGTGATCATCAGTGCCACCTATCAGTGCCTCTTTATCAGTGCCCATCAGTCCAGCCCATCAGTGCAGCCTATCAGTGCCCATCAGTGCAGCCTATCAGTGCCCATCAGTGCAGCCTCATCAATGAAGGAGAAAAATTACCTGTCTTCAAAATTTTATAACAAACTATGAAACATTTTCTTTTCTTTTTTTTTTAATTTTCGGTCTTTTTTCGTTTCTTTAGCAAAAAATAAAAAACCCAGCAGTGATTAAATACCACCAACAGAAAGCTCTATTTGTGTGAAAAAAAATGATAAAAATTTCATTTGGATACAATGTAGCATGACCACGCAATTGTCATTCAAAATGTGAGAGCGCTGAAAGCTGAAAATTGGTCCGGGCAGGAGGGGGGTTTAAGTGCCCAGTAAGCAAGTGGTTAAATGAAAATTGTACTATCTGGTATCATACAAGAAAAATGTTCACTTTTGTCCCATCAGATATTTTCGCACAAACTGTTGTGATTGGCCCTTGAAAGCTGTGTACTAACGATCAGATTATCGGTATTCTGATTCTGAGAACTGCATTTTTCATACTGTTTTCTGATTGTGTGTACGGATGAGGCTTTAGTGTGTTGGGGTGCTATTGAAACTGAATGGCACCGCAATGCATCAACGCATTTAACGTGCATGCACTCCCACAACCCAACGCAATCTGCCCTCAATGAAAGCTGCAACTTATTTGAGATTTTAGTGATTGGTTTACTTTTAAACATTTTTCTATCAACCACCATTTAGTGTGGAAAGCATATGAGCATATGTGACTCCCTCCCCCGCTATTATTCTGCACTCACCGGGTGATGGATGGGTCATTCCATCTGTATTGAGTTACCAGAGAATATACAGTCACCCCATGACTCATGATGACCAGCGAGACATTCTGCTGTTTTTTTTTTTTTTATACGTTGTCTTTGAAGCCTCCCCCCAGTGTTTTTAATCAGCTACATAATCACATCCATGGACTAAAAGGACCTATTGGACAAAATATTTAAAGCTTTTTTTTATTTTTTTATTTTAGAAAATCACAACCTTTTTCATAGAAGAAAGGAGTAGAATGCTAAAAATTATTTCAATTCCTCAGATGTTACTATCCCATAGATCAGTGGTTGTCAACTTTCCTGATATGGGGGGCCGCAAGTGCGACCCCTGACATCACCAAAGATGCCACACACAAAATACAGTAAATATTCATTATCAGAGACAGCAGACATACAGCAAGATACAGTCAAAGACTATGAGCCTGATACAAGAGATCATCAGAGACTGCGGACATGATATATGAGATGGTCAGAGACTGCAGACATGATATATGAGATGGTCAGAGACTGCTGACATGGTATATGAGATGGTCAGAGACTGCGGACATGGTATATGAGATGGTCAGAGACTGCGGATATGGTATATGAGATGGTCAGAGACTGCAGACAGGATACAAGAGATGGTCAGAGACTGCGGACATGGTATATGAGATGGTCAGAGACTGCAGACATGGTATATGAGATGGTCAGAGACTGCGGACATGGTATATGAGATGGTCAGAGACTGCGGACAGGATACATGAGATGGTCAGAGACTGCGAACATTATACAAGAGATGGTCAGAGACTGCAGACATGGTATATAAGATGAACAGAGACTGCAGACATGAAACAAGAGATGGTCAGAGACTGCAGACATGGTATATAAGATGAACAGAGACTGCAGACATGAAACAAGAGATGGTCAGAGACTGCAGACACGGTATATAAGATGAGCAGAGACTGCAGACATGATACAAAAGATGGTCAGAGACTGCAGACAAGATATATGAGATGGTCAGAGACTGCAGACAGGATACATGAGATGGTCAGAGACTGCGAACATTATACAAGAGATGGTCAGAGACTGCAGACATGGTATATAAGATGGTCAGAGACTGCAGACATGAAACAAGAGATGGTCAGAGACTGCAGACATGGTATATAAGATGAACAGAGATTGCAGACATGATACAAGAAATGGTCAGAGACTGCAGACATAAAACAAGAGATGGTCAGAGACTGCAGACATGATACAAGAGATGGTCAGAGACTGCAGAAATGGTATATGAGATGGTCAGAGATTGCAGACAGGATACAAGAAATGGTCAGAGACTGCAGGAATGCTGCAGGAAACTGCCGGATTGTGAACAAGCTATAGGAGTTGTTGAAGAATGGGGATATGCTTAAATTGTATGTGAACCCAAAACTTTTGTTGCTGTTGCTACAGGAACAAGTGGTAAGGGGATCTTCCAATGCTGGCACTCGGTCTAAGGAAAACTGTCCAAGAGGAGATATCCCTTCATTTTGAAGACATTTCCTTTTACTTCCTGTTGTGTTCCTCTGGGACAGATAGTGGAAGAAAATTTCCCCAAGGGGACACATATGTAAAAATACCTGACAAGTGTCTTAAGCCTTCTCTTTTCTACTCAAACAAAAGCTTTGGCTTCATATACAATTTAATACACTCATAATATTATTTATACGTAACTAACCCCTGTCCTGTGTATTTAAAAAAAGAAGTCTATGGAGAGCCTACAGTTTGTCTTTAAAGCAGAGTTCCCCCCAAAAGTGGTGCCACATTTGGCACCTTTCGGGGAGGAAGGGGGAGCGGGTACCTGTTTTTCACAGGTACCCTGTCCCCACTTCCTGGGAGACCAGGCCGCGGCGAAGTACGTCAGCAGTTAGGCCCCCCTCCTCCTCACTCCTCCCTCCCCTTCTGCCGGGCCAGTGAGAGAGCGCAGCGAGCTTCGCGCATGCGCAGGAGGGACCTGACCTTGAAACCGAAAGGCTACACTGCCGTGTTCCCTTACCAGCAATGGCGGCGGCAGCACCCAACATCGCTGGACTCCAGGACAGGTAAGTGTCCTAATGTTAAAAGTCAGCAGCTGCAGTGTGTGTAGCTGCTGACTTCATTTTTAAAGGGGCGGGCGGAACTCCTCTTTAACTGCTGCCAGTTTACAAGCAGACATACAGTAAGACACAGCTATTGTGTGTTTTATAATTGTTCTCATAAAGCTTCTCTAATGGTTACTGGGTGCAAGGTGCTGTCAGATAAGACAACTAAGATACAGATCACACGGTGGGAACATCATTTACACTTTTTATGGACATCACTGTTCATCTTCTACATTGAGTTAGCAGACAACAGCTGCTGGATCTGGAAGCAATCCTATTTCTAGAGTTCACCATTGATCTGTACAGACAACCAATCCCCACCCAATGCCATCCCCAACCAACCGACCTCTGAGGACTGGATTTTTCCTAGACAATGATTCTTGTTCCCCAGATAGAGCTGTTTATGCTGCATTGGCATAAATATGCTCACCGTGTCAATCTATAAGTGTACCCAGTGGCATCGCTAGGTGGTGGCTTTTGGGGCTATAGCCCTGAATCTCAGGCCCATAGTCCGAGTCTCTGCAGAGGTCCCCAAGGTGAGGGGTGGCTCTCTGGGGACCCTGATGCAAAGGGGAGGCTCTCTGGGTATTTATACACACACATACATTATATACATGTGTATGCCCGCCCAAGCATATGACTTTCTTTACTACGTTGCTATGGGCTCTAGCCCCAGATCTTTTGTAGACCTAGCAACGCCACTGAGTGTACCTAAATCAGCTAGTACATCCAACAGTCTCCTCCTCCCAGGCTGACAATGCTGCTGCCCAAAGGTGCTCCCTGTGCTCCTTCATCCAGAGTGGGCACACTCTAATACAGGAGGTGTGCTAGTGGCGGGCGAGATCACCAAGTGAAAACAGAGGGAAAAGTCTAAAGTAAAAAAAAAGAAAACTTATCCAGCCACCACATCGAATAATTGGTAAGCTGCAATATACAGTGTGTTGAAAAAGTATTTGTACCCCTTAACATTTACCACATTTTGTCATGTTACAACCAAAAACGTAAATGTATTTTATAAGTGATTTTATGTGATAGACCAACACAATGTGGCACATAATTGTGAAGTGGAAGGAAAATGATAAATGGTTTTCCAAATGTTTTAGAAATAAATATGTTAAAAGTGTGGGGTACATTTGTATGGCGCCCCCCTGAGTCAATACTTTGTAGAACCACCTTTCACTGCAATTACAGCTGGAAGTCTTTTTGGGGATGTCTCTACCAGCTTTGCACATCTAGAGAGTGACATTTTTTCTTCTTTGCAAAATAGCTCAAGCTCTGTCAGATTGGATGGAGAGCGTCTGTGAACAGCAATTTTCAAGTTACATAGTAGGTGAGGTTGAAAAAAGACACAAGTCCATCAAGTCCAACCTATGTGTGTGATTATAAGTCAGTATGACATTGTATATCCCTGTATGTTGCAGTCATTCAGGTGCTTATCTAATAGTTTCTTGAAACTATCGATGCCCCCCGCTGAGACCACCGCCTGTGGAAGGGAATTCCACATCCTTGCCGCTCTTACAGTGAACAACCCTCTACGCAGTTTAAGGTTAAACCTCTTTTCTTCTAATTTTAATGAGTGGCCACGAGTCTTGTTAAACTCTCTTCTGCGAAAAAGTTTTATTCCTATTGTGGGGTCACCAGTATGGTATTTGTATATTGAAATCATATCCCCTCTCAAGCGTCTCTTCTCCGCAGAAGACTTGCCACAGATTCTCAATTGGATTTAGGTCTGGACTTTGACTGGGCCATTCTAACACATGAATATGCTTTGATATAAACAATTCTATTGTAGCTCTGGCTGTATGTTTAGGGTCCTTGTCCTGCTGGAAGGTGAACCTTCGCCCCAGTCTTTTGCAGTATCTAACAGATTTTCTTCTAAAGCCGCGTACACATGAGCGGAATGTCCGACAGAAAAAGTCTGACGGAAGATTTTCATCATCTATGCCGATCGTGTGTAAGCCTCATCGGACTTTTTTTTTTTCGAAAATTCTGACGGACCTAGAAATGTTCTAAATATTTCCGATGGAACCAATTCCTATCAGGAAAACTGATCTTCTGTATGCTGTTCCGACGGACCAAAAACGATGCATGCTCTGAAGCAAGTACGAGACGGAAGCTATTGGCTACTGGCTATTGAACTTCCTTTTTCTAGTCCCGTCGTAAGTGTTGTACATCACCGCGTTCTTGACGGTCGGACTTTGGCCAGACTTTGGTTTGACCGTGTGTAGGCAAGACCGCTTGAATGGAATTCCGTCGGAGTTCCGTCGGAGAAACCTTTGGAGTTTGTTCCGACGGCAAAACCGGTCGTGTGTACACGGCATTAGATTGCCCTGTATTTAGCTGCATCCACCTTCCCATCAACACTGAACAGTTTCCCTGTCCGTGCTGAAGAAAATCATCCCCACAACATGATGCTGCCACCACCATGTTTCACGGTGGGGATGGTGTGTTCAGGGTGATGTGCAGTATTAGTTTTCCACCACACATAGCATTTCTGCTTTCAAGCAAAAAAGTTTAATGTTGGTCTCATCTGACCAGAGCACCTTCTTCCACATGTTTGCTGTGTCCTCCACATGGCTTCTCGCAAACTGCAAACAGGACTTCTTATGGCTTTCTTTCAACAATGGCTTTCTTCTTGCCGCTCTTCCATAAAGGCCAGATTTGTGGAGAGCACAATAGTTGTCCTGTGGACAGATTCTCCCACCTGAGCTGTGGATCTCTGCAGCTCCTCCAGAGTCACCATGGGCCTCCTGGCTGCTTCTCTGATTAATGCTCTCTTTGCCCGGCCTGTCAGTTTAGGTGGACGGCCATGTCTTGGTAGGTTTGCAGTTGTTCCATACTCTTTCCATTTTCGGATGATGGATTGAACAGTGCTCCGTGAGATGTTCAAAGCTTGGGGTGTTTTTTTTATAACCAACCCAGCTTTAAACTTCTTGACAATGTTATCCCTGACCTGTCTGGTGTGTTCCCTGGTCTTCATGATGCTGTTTGTTCACTAAGGCTGGGTTCACACTGGTCCGACAAACGCTCCGACATTGGGAGCTCATGTCGCATGACGTGTGAAATTTAATGTTTCCCTATGGGAGCCGTCCTAACTGGTCCGACACAAGTCGTTCCGACTTTAGAAATGCTCCCTGTACTACTTTGGTCCGACTTTGATCCTACTTCAGCCTATTGACTATCATTGAAGTCGGATCAAAGTCGGATTGCCGTCTTGCATGATCCGACTTCGGCACGCGACTTGTGCTCAGATGATCTTGAGGGGGAACTCCGCGCCAAATTTTAAATAAAAATCCGGCATGGGTTCCCCCTCCAAGAGCATACCAGGCCCTTGGGTCTGGTATGGACCTTGAGGGGAACCCCCTACGCCGAAAAAGCGGCATGGGGGGTCCCCCCAATCCATACCAGACCCTTATCCGAGCACGCAGCCCAGCCGGACAGGAATGGGGGTGGGGACGAGCGAGCGCCCCCCCCCCTCCTGAACCGTACCAGGCCGCATGCCCTCAACATGGGGGGGTTGGTGCCTTGGGGGAGGGGGCGCGCTGCGGCCCCCCCACCCCAAAGCACCTTGTCCCCATGTTGATGAGGACAAGGGCCTCTTCCCGACAACCCTGGCCGTTGGTTGTCGGGGTCTGCGGGCGGGGGGCTTATCGGAATCCGGGAGCCCCCTTTAATAAGGGAGCCCCCAGATCCCGGCCCCCCACCCTATGTGAATGAGTATGGGGTACAGCGTACCCCTACCCAATCACCTAGGAAAAAAGTGTCAATTTAAAAAAAAAACACTACACAGATTTTTAAAGCATTTTATTAGACAGCTCCGGGGGTCTTCTTCCGACTTCGGGGGTCTCTCCGGTTCTTCTCCACGCTCTCCGGATCTTCTGCCGGGCTCCTCCGCTCTCTTCTGCTCTTTTGCCGCTCTTTTGCTAAAGCGGAGGAGCCTGGTCTTCAATCTTCTGCCTTCTGCCTTCTGCCCTCTTCTCCTGATGTTGACACGACGCTCTCCGGGGCTAGAATGCTCTCTGTGCGCTCTGCTCTGACTTATATAGGCGGTGACCCCGCCCCCTTATGCCGTCACAGTCCCTGGGCATGCTGGGACTGTGACGTTTTAGGGGGCGTGGTCATCACCCGATGACCACGCCCCCTTATGCCGTCATAGTCCCAGCATGCCCAGGGACTGTGACGGCATAAGGGGGCGGGGTCACCGCCTATATAAGTCAGAGCAGAGCGCACAGAGAGCATTCTAGCCCCGGAGAGCGTCGTGTCAACATCAGGAGAAGAGGGCAGAAGGCAGAAGGCAGAAGATTGAAGACCAGGCTCCTCCGCTTTAGCAAAAGAGCGGCAAAAGAGCAGAAGAGAGCGGAGGAGCCCGGCAGAAGATCCGGAGAGCGTGGAGAAGAACCGGAGAGACCCCCGAAGTCGGAAGAAGACCCCCGGAGCTGTCTAATAAAATGCTTTAAAAATCTGTGTAGTGTTTTTTTTTAAATTGACACTTTTTTCCTAGGTGAATGGGTAGGGGTACGCTGTACCCCATACTCATTCACATAGGGTGGGGGGCCGGGATCTGGGGGCCCCCTTATTAAAGGGGGCTCCCGGATTCCGATAAGTTCCCGCCCGCAGACCCCGACAACCAACGGCCAGGGTTGTCGGGAAGAGGCCCTTGTCCTCATCAACATGGGGACAAGGTGCTTTGGGGTGGGGGGGCCGCAGCGCGCCCCCTCCCCCAAGGCACCACCCCCCATGTTGAGGGCATGCGGCCTGGTACGGTCCAGGAGGGGGGGGGGCGCTCGCTCGTCCCCACCCCCATTCCTGTCCGGCCGGGCTGCGTGCTCGGATAAGGGTCTGGTATGGATTGGGGGCGACCCCCCACGCCGTTTTTTCGGCGTAGGGGGTTCCCTTCAAGGTCCATACCAGACCCAAGGGCCTGGTATGCTCTTGGAGGGGGAACCCATGCCGGATTTTTATTTAAAATTTGGCGCGAAGTTCCCCCTAAAGATTCATACCAAACAATGCCGGGCATTGTCGGGGATCCAAGTCGGATCCCCGTTCATTGAAAGTCGGACACATGCCGGCTTCATGTCGCAGGGCAAAGTCGGATCCAAAGTAGGACGGCTGTCGTGTCGCACCAGTGTGAACCCAGCCTCAGGTTCTCTAACAAACTGTTCACTTAGGTTCTCTAACAAACCTCTGAGGACGTCACAGAACAGCTGTATTTATACTGAGATTAAATTACACACAGGTGGACTCTATTTACTAATTAAGTGACTTCTGAAGGCAAGTGGTTCCACTAGATTTTAGTTAGGGGTATCAGAGTAAAGGGGGCTGAATACAAATACACGCCACACTTTTCAGATATTTATTTACAAAAAAATTTGAAAACCATTTATCATTTTCCTTCCACTTCACAATTATGTGCCACTTTGTGTTGGTCTATCACATAAAATCCCAATAGAAAACATTTACTTTTTTGGTTGTAACATGACAAAATGTGGAAAATTTCAAGGGGCATAAATACTTTTTCAGGGCACTGTATTACATTTTTGGTTTTGGGTTTAATACCACTTTAAGCCCCAATTTAAAATCCAGTGTGTATTCCTGTATTTACCTGAACTAGTTAATCTCCAGTAAGAAATGCATTTTAGGAAGCAGAGTGACCCCGTGGTTGGGTGTCCAGATGTTCTCAGGAAGGAAATATGGGCCATTTATACACAAAGAAAAGCTTTGGGATGGCGGAAGAAATTCCAAGTGAGAATGAAATGAACAAAGTTGAGTGAGATAGAAAATCCTCCAAGTTTTGTTCCTAGAGATTGTCAAAGTCCATGGCTTAGTTAGGCTTGTGTGATGCCCTCCAGTTTCCAAGAATTTGTCATGGGAAGATGTGGGGCCAATAAAAAGTATAAAAATGTGGTAAAAAGCAGACCGATTGGTAAATAGAGGCAAAAATAATAAAGGAATGCAGTAAGATTAGGGGAAAAATGAATGTTGATGCTTTTATTATTGTTCCTTCTTTCACTTCCCCATGATGACAGCAGAGGCGGCTCTAGGCTTTGTGAGGCCTTAGGGCAAATCTTAGACATGAGGCCCTACTCGGGATGTGTGTCGGGCCAGTACCGGAGTCAGAGATCCGCGGTGCACGGCAGGAGGGAGGAGCCGGGGGAGAGGAGTACATGGTAGCAACCCACTGACCCTCTTACCTCGGGAAGTGGTCAGTGACAGTCCGCCCCTGGGTGAGGAAAACGAGTTGCGGCCCCGGACGCAAGACGGGGACACCGACCGGGGGAAATTCCCTTCAACTCCCACACACGCGTTAGGCATATTAAGCGGCCCAGAGGCCCCTGGGAGTGCAAGGCCTTAGGCGCCCACCTTATTTGCCTAATTAGAGAGCCGCCTCTGGATGACAGTATTGGATTGTAGCAGGTTTAGGGTGGAATAAGTTTCCAGGAAATTTATGATTAAAAAGGTTCAGTTCAGCTTTAGCCAAAACATTTGCCTCATTTTTTATTACAACGGGAAGTGATAGGTACACAGACAAAGTCCCAAACACATTTAAGAGTGAGGATTGTTTAGAACTTCAAAATTTATTTTTCTAGCTGTTTTTTTATGTCTTTCTGTTCCCATGTTTCCCCCATTTTCCGCATGGGTGTCATAGGGACAGGAAGTAAGGACACATTTCCCTAATGGAGTCACAGACATTCATTTTCTGTCTTCTAATGCCGCGTACACACGGCCGGACTTCCCGACAGAAAAAGTCCGATGGGAGCTATCGGTCGGACATTCCGGCATTTCCAACTAACTCATATATAGAACATGTTCTAAATCTTTCCATCGGAAATGCCGATGGCGTTTAGACCGTTCGCAAGTCCAGCTCTTTTTCAGTTTATCCAAAACTAATAAAGTTAAATTATGACTTATCGAATATAAGATAAGTCATAATCCTCAAAGTAGTACTAAGGCTTTGGGGATTGTGTGAAGGGTGAATGTAATTGTAAAGACTGCAATGAAGAGCTCAGGACTTGACTAAGTTGGTGGTGTGGACCACCATCAGTTGGACTTGAGTAAACCTGTGACCCTGGCATTTGCGCAGGAATACTGTGAAGGTGAAGGGCATGTTGATGAAAAATATGCATGCATGGCACTTATATGACTTTATTCCTAACCTTTCAGCATGCAACTCCTGTGCTTTCTATGTTCAAGTTCCCATTTGTTCCATTATTGCGCACAGTATCCACTTGTGGTTTTCATTCACATGGTTTCAAGGACACCCACTTGATGGTTACATGGCTGGAATTAATTTAATTGGGGCTTCATTCACATGGTGCCAAGGTCACCCACATCAGTGGGAAGGTCCACTCCTTAACAAGAGAGGCCCTTTTTCCACCAAGCACATTGTTGCTGTTCTACCCCAAAGAGCTCTGAGCTGACATTTGCTTTGGAAATCAAACTCATAGCCTTCAGATTTCACATTCACCGCCCTACATGCTGCGCCACAAACCTAAATGCTCAAGCCCGACAGCAGTGGCCATACATACTAAATTCAACCAAGATTCAAGCTGCAAAGTGTAGTAACTCATAGCAACTGATACGAAGCTGATTCAAAAGAATAATTGTTTCTATTGGTTTCAGCACAGTGTTAATAAATAAATCTGGAAAGGCGATCAGCGGAGGATTTGCAGTCATGACCATTTTGAACGTCAGATCACCAACATACCCCCAAGGCTATAGTCTCAGATGCTGGGTGTTGTCCCAAAGCAGAGTTGTAATATCATGACATACCATATGATCAGTGGATTAATGTTCAAACATTGTACTAAATTGCCATCATCTAACAAAAACTAGTCTCCCAGTTGACTTTCCAAAGGACATTCCCATCTGGTAAAACTGTATTTTCAAGAATACGTTTACTTGAGCATTATCTTAATTGCTGCTTACAAAGCACAACAACCCAAAGCAACCATAAGGAAATAATACCTAGTCTGAAAGTTGTTTGGTTATTATGGGCTTCTTCAGTTTATGTAACTTTATTAAATGAATCATGAAAAGGTGGTTGCTTGAGGATTTGAACTTGCAAGCTTATCTTTTGTGAGATCAGCAGCAGCATACATGCAGGGCCATAGTCTCAGATGGTGGGTAGGGCTTAAAACTAGAGCTTTAATATTATGAAAAAACACATGACTAAGGGCTTAATATTTGAGTATTTTACTTAGTTGCTACCATCAGACCCTAGACTAGTCTGCCACTTGGCCTAGAGGTAATTCACATTTGGTAAAACTGTACTTTCAAGAGTCCATTGCCATGAACCACAGGGCACTATCTCAACTGCTGCCTACAAAGTGCAATAACACATAGCAATTACCGTATTTATTGGCGTATAACACGCACCCCAAGTTTAGGAGGGAAGTTTAAGGGAAAAAAAACTTACATTTAAATGCTCATCAATGCAGCCTTTTCAGTGTCCATCTGCAGCCTTGTCCATCATTGCATCCTTGTCAGTGTCCATCATTGCATCCCTGTCAGTGTCAATTGCAGCCTTGCCCCTGTGCATTTGCAGACAGTCTGTACTGTCAGTACCTTGCCATTTAAAAATGGCGCTGCCTAAATACAGAGACAGATGTTCTGTATATCTCGGCGGCGCTCGGCCGCTCTCGACGGCTTTTGGCGGCTCTCGGACGCTTTCGGCTGTTCTCGCGGGACTGCGAGAGCCGCTGAAAGCCGCCGAGAACAGCCGAGAGTGGTCGAAAGCCGTCGAGAACGCAGAGAGGCTCACAATCGGCAGGGGATCGGCGTATAACACGCACCCATGATTTCCCCCTGATTTTAAGGGAAAAAAGTGCGTGTTATAAGCTGATAAATACGCTAATAAGAAAGGATAAGTCCTTGCAACTTTATTATTATTATTATTATACGAGATTTATATAGCGCCAACAGTTTACTCAGCGCTTTACAATGTATAAGGGGGACAACACAATTACAGTACAATACAAAAGGTACAGGAGGGCCCTGCTCGTAGAGCTTACATTCTAAAAGGGAGGGGGTGGTGGTACAAAAGGTAATAGCTGCAAAGAATGATTTGATGGGGGTGGCTCAGGGACAGTTATGTGGGTGTGGGATAGGCTTCCCTGAATAAATGAGTTTTCAAGGATCTCCTAAAGGTGGACAGGGTAGGGGCTGATCGGACATACTGGGGCAGGGAATTCCAGAGGATGGGAGAGGCTCTGGAGAAGTCCTGAAGGCGAGCATGGGAGGAGGTAACAAGGGAGCTAGAGAGCAGGAGGTCCTGGGAGGAGCGGAGGGGGCGATTTGGGCGATATCTGCAGATGAGGTTGGTGATGTTGATGGGGGCGATGTTGTGAATGGCCTTGTATGTTATGGTTAGCATTTTGAATTTTACACGGTGGGGTAGGGGAAGCCAGTGAAGGGATTGGCAGAGAGGAGCAGCAGTCACGGATCGATTAGTGAGGTGTATTAGTCTAGCAGCAGCATTCATAATAGACTGAAGGGGGGATAGCCTGCTTAAGGGTAGGCCATTAAGGAGAGAGTTGCAATAGTCGAGGCGGGAAATAATCAAAGAGTGAATAAGTTGTTTTGTAGTGTCATTAGTCAGAAAGGGTCGAATTTTGGAGATGTTGCGGAGGTTAAGGCGGCAGGATTTAGCCAGAGATTGGATATGGGGGCTGAAGGAGAGGTCAGAGTCAAGGATTACACCCAGGACTCTGGCATGTGTGGAGGGACCAATGGTTGTGTTGTTGATATTAATGGTGAAGTCACAGGAGGGGGACCGTGAAGGAGGAAATATAACAAGCTCAGTTTTAGAAAGATTAAGTTTGAGGAAGTGGTGTGACATCCATACCGATATGTCATTCAGCAAGTTTGAGATCCGTGAGGAGATAGTGGGGGTGAGTTGGGGAGTGGAGAGATAGATCTGTGTGTCATCGGCATAGAGATGGTATTGGAAGCCATGGGAGGTGATCAACTGGCCCAGGGAAGAGGTATAGAGTGAGAAAAGGAGAGGCCCAAGGACAGAGCCTTGGGGTACCCCAACAGAAAGAGGAAGGGGAGCGGAGGAGATGGAGTTGTAAGTGACGCTGAAAGTGCGCTGAGATAGGTAGGAGGAGAACCAGGATAATGCAGAATCACGGAGGCCAAGGGAGTGTAATTTGCTGAGGAGCAGCAGGTGGTCAACTGTGTCAAAGGCAGCAGAGAGGTCTAAAAGTATGAGTATGGAGTAGTTTTGGCAGTTATTAGGTCATTGGTGATTTTTAGTAGGGCAGTTTCAGTCGAATGTTGTAGGCAGAAGCCAGACTGTAGGGGGTCGAGAAGGTTGTTGTCCGTGAGGTAGCGACTCATTTGGTCATGAACAAGGCGTTCGATGAGCTTGGAGGCAAACGGGAGAAGGGAGATAGGTCTTAAGTTATTCAAACAGGTGGGGTCTAGTGAGGGTTTTTTGAGTATGGGGGTAACCAGTGCATGTTTGAACGGGGAAGGAAAGGTGCCGGAGGAGAGGGAGAGGTTGAAGATGTGGGTTAGGGAGTTGAGGATAGAGTGGGAAGGTGGTCGCAGCAATTGAGAGGGGACAGGGTCCAGGGGACATGTAGTGAAGTGGGCCATGGAGAGGAGTTTATCAACTTCTTCTGTGGTAACTGGGCAAAAGGAGGAGAGTATTAAGTGTGGTGTTGGACCTGATATGTTGGGTAGGGGAGGAATTTTAATGCTGGATATCTCCTTGCGAATTGTGTTGATTTTGCTATTGAAGTGGTTGGCAATATGTTGAGCGGTAAGCAAGTTGGTGGGAGGGGGCAGTGGGGGGTGAAGTAAGGAATTAAGGGTAGAAAAGAGTTGACGAGGTTTGGATGAGAGGGTTTTGATGAGAGTGTTGTAATAGGTTTGTTTAGCAGTGTGGAGGCAGGAGTTGTATTTGAGAAGGACAGATTTGTAGAGGGTAAAGTCTTGCAGGGATTTAGATTTACGCCATGCTCGCTCAAGAGCACGGCTGCGTCTCTTGAGACTTCTGGTGTCGTCTGTTTGCCAGGGTTGTGGCAGATGGGGCCTGGTTCTGCGTGTAGAAAGAGGAGCAAGTACATCTAGGGAGGATGACAACGTGGTGTTGTAGATGGAAGTGGTTAGGTCTGGGCAGGACAGGGGTGCGATTTTGTCATAAAGGCCATCAGTAGCAGAGTGAAGAAGGGAAGGTTTGAGGTTGCGAAGGTTCCTGCGGGTAGTGGTTTGTGGGTTGGCAGCATGGGATATAGGAGACAAGGAGAGTGTGAAACGGATAAGGTTGTGATCAGAGAGAGGAAAGGGTGCGTTGGAGAGATTGCAGGGAGTGCAGCGATGGGAGAATACAAGGTCAAGAGTGTTGCCGTTGGAGTGAGTGGTGGTTTGTGTCCATTGTGTTAGGTTAAAAGAGGAGGTTAAGTTGAGTAGTTTAGAAGTGGTAGCATTATTAACATTGATTGGAATGTTAAAGTCACCTAGGATGATGGCAGGCACTTCAGATGAGAGAAAATAGGGTAGCCATGCAGAGAAGTCATCCAGAAAGCGTGACACTGGTCCAGGAGAACTTTAATAAATTAGTCTGAAAAAGTGATCACCTGGGGATTCCAACTTGCAACCATTTTACTTGCTAGCCCAGTGTCTTACATACAAGGCCACTGCCACAGATTGTGGATGGTGCTCACAACTTGACCTTTAATTTAATGGCATACCATATTGCCCCGTACACACGGTCGGATTTTCCGATGGAAAATGTCCGATCGGAGCGTGTTGTCGGAAATTCCGACCGTGTGTGGGCTCCATCGGACATTTTCCATCGGATTTTCCAACACAAAGTTTGAGAGCAGGAGATAAAATTTTCCGACAACAAAATCCGTAGTCGGAAATTCCGATCGTGTGTACACAAATCCGACGGACAAAGTGCCACGCATGCTCAGAATAAATAAAGAGATGAAAGCTATTGGCCACTGCCCCGTTTATAGTCCCAACGTACGTGTTTTACGTCACCGCGTTTAGAACGATCGGATTTTCCGACAACTTTGTGCGACCGTGTGTAGACAAAACAAGTTTGAGCCAACATCCGTCGGAAAAAATCCTAGGATTTTGTTGTCGGAATGTCCGAACAAAGTCCGACCGTGTGTACGCCCTATAAGACAAACCACAGGGCACTATCTCAACTGCTGCCTACAAAGTGCAATAACACATAGCAACCAATATGGAAGGACACGTCGTCTCAAAGTTGATTGGTTGCATAAGGTTTCTGCAAATTTAATAACTAAATCTGAACCAGTAGCCATCTGAGGATTCGAATTTATAACCATTTATTTGTTAGCTCAGTGGCATACATACAAGGGCATTTCCTCTGATGGTAAGTGGTTCCTCATAACTAGAGCTTTAATATCATGGAATACCACATGCCATATGCCATTAATATTCAAACATTTTACTACCATCAGACCTAGACTAGTCTCCCACGTTGCCCCCTCCTAAGTGCACTTTCAAGACTCCATTGCCCTAAACCACAGGACACCAGCTCAACTGCTGCCTACAAACAACGTGCAGTAGCCCCCTAGCAACCAATTACCTAGTCTGAAAGCCAATCAGTTGCTATGAGTTTCTGTAACTTTAATAAATAAATCTAAGCAAGTGACCACCTCAAGATTCAAACTCACAAGCATATCATTTACATCACCACTGCCATACACACAACACCAGGACAAAGATGATAGGAGAGTCTAAACCAGTAGTTGCATTATCATTACATATTATCATATTAGTGGCTTCATATCTAAAAAATTGTACTGAATTGCTTTCCCCAGATTTAGACTAGTCTCCTACTTGGTTTACTAAGGGATCTTCTCATCTGGTAAAAATGTAGCTTTACCAGGCTATTCTCTTGAACCACAAGGCACACTCTCAACTGCTGCCTAAATGTTCCAATAACAAAAGCTGAAAAGGTGGTCAGCTGGGGATTCAAACTCACAACCCTTGGTTTGTGACAACACCAATATACTCTCAATGCCACAGCCTCAGTTAGTAGGTAACCAAACTATACTAGTCTTTCACTTGGACTACTAAAAGATCTCCTTTGCATTTGGTAATACTCTCCTTTTCAATAGTAAATTCCCTTGAACCATAGGACACCATCTCAACTGATGCCAGTATCTTTAAGATCTTTCTCCAGACATAATCTCCATATCTACTCCATCAACAGTCTCCAGCACTGAACTGGTTTACTAGGGGATAGTCTCATCTTGTTTAAACTGTAGTTTCAACAGTCCATTCTCTTCAACCACAGGGCACAGTCTCAACTGCTGCCTAAAACTTCAATAAAGAAGTCTGAAAAGGTGGCTAGCTGAGGATTCAAACTCACAATCCTTTGTGTGTAAGAACCCTGGCATACACGCTATGCCACAGCCCCAGACAGCAGACAATCTTTTTGCGACCAAACTTGACTAGTCGCTCACATAACCTACTAACCTAACCTAACGTCAACCGACTGTGGGATTTAGCCTGCTGTTGACTGAATACAAGTCACAGGAGTGCAGAATGAAGTGCATTCCTGTGACCCACAGGAGAAGTAGGACCAAACAAGCTTTGGCCCTTCTTCTCCTTTAACACACTTCATGTTCTAGTACAGGGATATGCAATTAGCGGACTTCCAGCTGTTGCGGAACTACAATTCCCATTAGGCATAGCAAGACTCTGAGAGCCACAAGCATGACACCCAGAGGCAGAGGCATGATGGAACTTGTAGTTTTGCAACAGCTGGAGGTCCGCTAATTGCATATCCTGTTCTAGGGCAATGGTCTTCAAAAGTGCGGCCTGGGGGCCAGATGCAGCTCTTTGCCCTTTGCTTGCTTTTATCCGGCCCTTGGGGCACTATTACATCCTCTGATACCAACAATGGGGCATAGTCCCCCCCCCCACTGACACCAGTGAAGGAGGCACAATTCCTTCCAATGACACCAACAATGGGGCCCAATGACATCAACGATGGGGCACAATACCTCCCATTTACACCAATAATGGGGCACAATTACGCTCAGTGAAACAAACAATGGGGCATTATTTTTCCCACAGATGTCGGGACCTTTTTTACTCCCACTCGCCACAGTCAGGCCCCTGCAAAGGACAGTAGACTGGCCCCTTGTTTATAAAGTTTGGAGACCTCTGCCTAATAGCATTTCTTTATACCTGCCTAAAACTTTTGACAGATAGATATATATAGATATATATATGTACAGTATCTATATATAGTATATATATGTAATGTATGTATATATATATATATATATATATATATATATATATATATATATATATATATATATATTCACTATATTGTCAAAAGTATTGGGACGCCTGCCTTTGCACACACATGAACTTTAATGGCATCCCAGTTTTAGTCCGTAGGGTTAAATATTGAGTTGGTTCTTGTTATGGTCCTTGCTTTGTACACTGGTGCTCAGTCATGTTGGAACAGGAAGGGGCCATCCCCAAAATGTTCCCAAAGTTGGGAGCATGAAATTGTCCAAAATGTCTTGGTATGCTGATGCCTTAAGAGTTCCCTTCACTGGAAGGGGCCAAGCCCAACCCCTGAAAAACAACCCCATACCATATCATATTCCCCCCTCCACCAAATGATTTGGACTAGTGCACAAAGCAAGGTCCATAAAGACATGGATGAGCGAGTTTGGGGAGGAGGAACTTTACTGGCCTGCACAGAGTCCTGACCTCAACCCAATAGCACACCTTTGGGATGAATTAGAGCGGAGACTGCGAGTCAGGCCTTCTTGTCCAACATCAGTGCTGCCCTCATAAATGTGCTTCTGGAAGAATGGTCAAACATTCCCATAGACACACTCCTAAACCCTGTGGACAGCCTTCCCAGAAGAGTTGAAGCAGTTATAACTGCAAAGGGTGGGCCAACTCAATATTGAACCCTACGGATTAAGACTGGGATGCCATTAAAGTTCATGTGCTTGTAAAGGCAGGTGTCCCAATATAGAATAGGTATGTACAGTATATATACTGTCTCTCTCTCTCTCATATATATATATATATATATATATATTAGGGCTGTTACTGATTAAAATATTCGTGTTCGATTAATCATTTTTTCTTTAAATCGATTAATCGACTAATTTCGATTAATTATAACGCACATACAGATCCAACTACTTTTAGCTGATTTAGCACTGTTGTTATGGCAGCGGCCGAAGCCGGACATAGCGGGGCATGGCTAAGACGTCACACGTCAGAAACTCTCACCATGTCCATAATCGCAGCCTTACCGTGCCCATAATGCCGTCTCACCATGCCCATAATCGCAGCTTCACCATTCCCTTAATGCAGTCTCACTGTGCCCATAATTGCAGCCTCGCTGTGCCTACAATAGCAGCCTCACCGTGCCCATAATGCTATCTCACGTGCCCATAATCGCAGCCTCACCGTGCCTATAATGGCAGCCTCACCGTGCCCATAATGCTGTCTCACCGTGCCCATAATCGCAGCCTTACTATGCCCATAATCGCAGCCTCGCCGTGCCTATAATGGCAGCCTCACTGTGCCCATAATGCAGTCTCACCGTGCCCATAATCGCAGCCTCAACGTGCCCATACAGAACACTGCGTCTATCACACGAGCTGATCTAGGAG
Source organism: Lithobates clamitans (assembly GCA_037952925.1). NCBI lineage: Eukaryota > Metazoa > Chordata > Amphibia > Anura > Ranidae > Lithobates > Lithobates clamitans. Next base: position 612,097 of record JBBGZY010000648.1, read on the forward strand.
GAGGGCGGCACTTTTCTCACAGTGCGGCCAAAGTTTTCACACTCAGCTCGGAGACACACAGCGGGAGATGCCCGCAGACTGTGTATGACATATAGTGGAGGAGGAGGAGGGAGGAGGATGGAGGAGGAGGGAGGCTTGGCCCAAAGCGGCCCCGGGGCAGGCAGCCTACCGATCAAAAAAATTAACGATTAATCGAGGAATAAATCTTTAATTTCCACAGCCCTAATATATATATATATATCTCACGTGAATATATTTTAAATGAGCATACAAAACACGGTTTGTACAGCAATGGGAACTGCTCATCTGTGATGGCAGACATGACATCATAATGAAGAAAGAGACAGCTTGGCTGCTCCCCCCCATCTTGAATATGACTGCTGCAAATTCCCATTGGAATTCCATCTAAATTCAGTATTGAAAGTTTAAGAAGAGACAGATTGAGAGCACCAGATGGTATTCAGTTCTAGAATGAGGTAATAATAGATGACAGGAGTGTATAGTGTGGAACAAGCAGAGTACAGCCATTGACTGGTCAAATGTTGCAAGCTATGCACCATGGCTGGATCACTGCTGATCAGAGCACACCATCAGTGATCGGGCAAGCCTTCCTAACTTGAGGATTATTTATTTCTTCAGAAAGCCGCAGTGCCCCATAGGCATTAAAGCAGTATTAAACTCAAAACCAGAAATGTATATATTGGAGCTTACCATACATTAGTTGTGGTGACTGCACCAGTTTTCTTATGTTTACATCAGCATTTCCCCCTTCTTCCTCTCAGTGAGACGATCATGGGTATCCCCACAGACATCGAGTCCACGGGACCCGCGTTCACACTCACAGAGCTCGCAGCGGGCGCGCGCAACCACAAGCCGCGTCTTAAAGGGCAACGTACAGGTGCGTTAATATGCCTGTACGTGCCCTTCTGCTGACGTATATTGGTGTGAGCCGGTTGGCAAGCGGTTAATAAAGTATGGCTTGTTATTGGACTTCATAGAGTGCTAATTGACCAACCAGTTTTCGCTAAAATCATGGGAGGTGGCAACACACAACATGGTTAACAGGTGCACTGTGTTGTGGGAGAGCTGCCCCTGGTCTTTCTTAATACTCTACACTGATGTTGCACCCTCTAGTGTTTAGTACTTGAAGTGAGGATATTGATAAACCTGAGTCACTGAATCTGAGTCAGGGTTATTAGAGGTCAGGGCTGGGTGACTCATCCTGGCAGCTCTCTGGTGCCTGCCACTGTTTCTAGAATGTTGGAGAACATTCTAGCAAATAGTGGGCAGAAGCTAGGAGGGGTTGCCTTTAATATTTAGGGGCCTTTAGCCATTCCTCAGGTTGGGGGCCTGACAGGGAGCTAAAGAAGCCCCTAAATAGACATGAGCCATGCTAGCAGGGGAGTTGGGTGGAAGATGGAGAAGCAGTGCTGAGAGAGGCTGTTAGTGGTCATTGAGGGACCCCTTACCGGGGGGGGGGGGGGGGTATCTCGGGCTAGAGCTTGGGGGGCTAGTCTGGAAGGATCCCCCCCACAGAAGGCAGTTGGAGGAATTCAATACGGAGAGGCAGTGGAGAGAGCAAGGAGAAACAGGGAGTAGATCAGCACAGTGCAGGGACAGACAAGGAGAGAATGCCAGCTGTAGCAATGCTCTTTTGAAGACAGCGTTGTGCCAAATCTTCATCAAACCTTGCCCTGGGGAATCTCCATGTGCATGTCATTCAGGAGGACTGGGAACAGGAAAACAGCCAGGTGCGGCTGGTGGCAGCCAGGTAGGCTAGCAACTTCTGCAAGCAGTGGAACTGGGATCATTGGCCACAGGAAAGCAGAAGGTGAAGTAGTGTGCCGTTCACTCCTTATGTGCTACTTTGCCAAGGGACTGAGAGTTCCTGCCTGTAATGGGCCATTTCTGAACTGACAATGGACTGTTAGTTCCCTCAGGAGTGGGACAGCAGAAGCTGTACAAAGAGGAACCAAGTTTGTGCAGCTGGAAGGAAGAAGAGGAGTCTGTAAATAGGGATGAAGTGTCCCTGAATTATTGTTGTTATCCCACTGGGCATCCCATTACCCCTTACCCTATCCAAATTATCATCCCCTAATAAAAACTTCAAAAACAAGCCAAGGGACTGATTTCTGTTTCCGGATGAAAGAAGGAAAATGCTGTGTGACTGGCTGTGCAGCACTGGGGAACCCTGACTTCAGCAACTCCTTCGGGGGTAGTGCTACACTGACAAAAATCTGTGATCCCCTTCAAATTATCCAGTTATGCTGCTTTTTTTTGTAAAAGGTGATGTTAAGGCTACAGTATACAAAGATGTTTACAACAATTGCGTGCTTCCAACAGTTTGGGGAAGGCCCCTTTCCTTCCAGCATGACAGAGCCCTGTGTACCATGCCAGCTCCATAAAGGCATGGTTTGATGGGTTTAGTTTTGGGGGAACTTGAGTGTCCTACCCTGACCCCAACCCTACAGAACACTTTGGAGTGAATTGGAATGCCAATCGTGAGCCAGGTCTTCCCATTCAACATCAGTACAGACACAATCCATAATCCTGTGGAAAGCCTTCCAAGAAGAGTGGAAAGGGGGGCACTCCATATTAATGCCCATGGTTTTGGAATAGGATGTCTAACAAGCAGGGCCGGGACAAGGGGTGGGCGCAATGGTATATTGCAGGGGTGGGGGGCACCCTAACCCTAAGGGAGAGAGGGGGCGAAGTTTGGCATCTTTGCCCTGGGCACTGGATGACCTTGTCCCGGCATTGCTCACAAGCTCATATAGGTGGAATAGTCAGGTATCCACAAATCTTTGGTCATATAGTATATCTTACTTGGCTCCTTCCCTAGTCAAATATTGTTTTATAACCAACTTACAATCGCAAATAAAACAACATCCCTGTAGTGCTATTTAAATGCACTCTGTTTATGCACAATGCCTGTGATTGTACTGTCATTAGATGAGACAGTGAAGACCACAGGCAAAATTCACAGAGCAAATCAGAATGGCTCTGTGCCTTGTGATTGCTGTGATGGCCAATCACAGTGATCACAAATGTAAACACTACCAACATGTTTCTTCATTTGTACAAAATTGTGGCAGAAAATATCACCTTAGGCTGTCCTTTTTGCAAAAAAAGAACATTTTAGGGAGCTTTTGTACTCTCCTGCCAATTTTATTTGATGTGTTTTACACAGGGCTTTTTTTTCTCAAACAATAGGTGCTGGAACTCAACCACGACCCCCCAAAATCCCTCCACCCACACACACCCTCCAAATCACATCAAATAGTGGGTGTGGTCAGTCAAATTTCACGAACAGTAGGAGGGTCTTAAAGATGCATTAAATACCAGGATTGGATTACATACAGGGTGCAGAGTTCAAGGGGGTTACACACAGAGTGCAGAGCTGTCAACATAGAAACTGGACTTCTGTGTTTACAAGTGATTGTGGTGAGCAGCTGCCTACAAGGGTCTGAGCCAGAGGTGGTGGAACTGAGTTCCACCAAGTTCCCCCTGAAAAAAAGCCCTGGTTTTACAACAGAAGATATTTTTTATATTAAAAAAAAGAAAAAAAAGAAAACAGGGGTTATTAAGTACCACCAAATAAAGTTCTATCGGTCTCAAAAATGATATAACACAAAACACCACTATTTTTTCTAATTTCTCTGCCCCCCCCTCTATACCATGCTACTACCCATTTTTCCCCTTACCTTGTGAATCCAGATACACTCATGTAAGCCCCGCCTTTAGGTCCCTCGCCACCGCCAGTTCCAGGTTCAGGGGACTGTGAATCTAGGGGGAGAAAATTGAGCCCAAGATCACTGGTTCCCTACGGTCCCACTTTGATGAAGATGTCCTCGTCTGGATCCTGTGAGGACCCTGCTGCTGGATGACCAATTGGAAGTCTCCACATCATACAGACACTTAAATGTGGGTACAGTGTTATGTGACTTTTCATTAGTAATTGATGATGAGTAAATGTCAGTCAAAATATCGCAGTACTGAAAACTAAAAAAAAAAAATAATTAACGAATGGGGTACTGAAGCTGTTAAACTATATCTATGTTTTAATTGGCCTCAATTGGCCTTGACTGTACATGTATTTACATAGACTACATGCCCCACCAGATTCCTGACTTCATCCCAGGCTGCATAGGCATGCGCACAGGGTGTGCCGGGTGTGCCCAGGCACACCCTAATCACCCCATGCGCATTAGTGTTATCGCTCTGTGTAGCAGCAGGAACATGAACAAGATCTCCCTCTTACCTGCTCTTCCATAAGAAAAGTGTTTATGCTCTTCTCTTTCACTGTGCCGGCAGGGAGATCAATGTGCCCGGGTCATATATATGTAGGCACATACACATGCATGTGTGTTTGAGCTTAAGGGTGCACACCCTAATGTAATAGGCTGCGCACGCCTATGCCAGGCTGTGTGTCCTTCCATGGGTTCTTACTCATAATCCTACGAAGAATAGAGATAATATATTCACATGATGATGATAACGAGGACAAGGAGGATGTGAAATGACTGTTTCCTTATTTGTGTCTCAAAATGAAAGTCTCTGAACTGCTTTTGACATTCACTGTTCATTGTAAGGTTCTAAAATAGCAGCCTTATAATTAGCTCCCCCGGGAATGTAGCATCCCACCATGCTGACACCTAGTTTATCACATGAAGATGAAGTATGGTACCGGAGCTACTACAAAGGAAATCAATTATTATACCAAAAACAGATAAACATTGCATACTGCACTAAATTACTAAACAAGGGCTCTGGTCTACAGGCAGCTGCAGAGGATTCTGGGATTGAATGTAAGGAAGGAATATTACGTAACGGAACATTATGGGTGGTGTAAGAAAATGTGTTTATATCCAAATGAAAGTTAGCATGCAAAATAGAATACATGGCTCAGCATTGCATGTGGGTGTTACCTAGTGAAATTTGCATGCAAACACAACCTGCCTAGGAGCACCCACTCCACCAAACTGACACCCACCCGTCAACGCATTTTGATATTTACTCCTCCCGAGAACCAGCCCAATGCTTGCATCATTGCTGAGGGCTCTGTAGAGGAGTACTGAGGCAGGGTGCCGTGATGTTTCGGGAAGCTATGTACATCGCCCTGCTGGCCCCTCCCACCAGCCACAATTTGCCTGCAATGCATAGAGAAGCACAGACACCCATTGATGACGTTACTGGGTCTACAAATGGAAAGCTTTTCTTTAGAGACTAAGGCCGGCCAGCAAGAACCGGCTGAGATTAGAGCAGGCTGAATGTACCAAGTTGACTGAATTATCAACTTGGGTATAACCAGCCTGCCGGATTCTGGTGCTCCAAATTCTTGGGGGGGGGCAAATAAACTGAAAAATTCTGCAAAAAACCCCATCAATTGCAGCCTAACTGTACCATCAATTGCAACCACTGTCCCATCATTCGCAGCCACTGTGCCATCAATTGCAACCACTGTCCCATCATTCGCAGCCACTGTGCCATCAATTGCAACCACTGTCCCATCATTTGCAGCCACTGTGCCATCAATCGCAGCCACTGTGCCCATCAAACGCAGCCTCACTGTACCATCAATCGCAGCCACTGTGCCATCAATTGCAGCCACTGTGCCCATCAAACGCAGCCACTATGCCCATCAAACGCAGCCACTGTGCCATCAAATGCAGCCACTGTGCCCATCAATTGCCGCCACTGTGTCATCAAATGCAGCCACTGTGCCCATCAATTGCCACCACTGTGCCATAAAATGCAGCCACTGTGCCCATCAATTGCCACCACTGTGCCCATCAATTGCTCCCACTGTGCCCCATCAAACGCAGACACTGTGCCATCAAATGCAGCCACTGTGCCCATCAATTGCCACCACTTTGTGATCAAACGCAGCCACTGTGCCCATCAATTGCCACCACTGTGCCCATCAATTGCCACCACTGTGCCCATCAATTGCCGCCACTGTCCCCAATCAAATGCAGCCACTGTGCCATATCAAATGCTGCCGGTGTGCCCCCCCGCCAGCCCGCCGTCTGCACCTACCTGTCTTGGTGAGACGGCTCCTCTATGTCTTCTCCCTTCCTCTCCACCCATCCTCTGCTATGATTGGACGCCTGGCAATCACAGCGCCCGTCTTTTCAGCCAATCAGGTGATGGGTAACAGATCCGAGCACCTGATTGGCAGAGAGGCGGTTTAGTGTTAGGAAAGGGACTTTTAGATTTTTTTAATTGTTTGTTTTTTCTGACAATGGTGGCGATCAGCAATTTTTAGCAGGACTGCGACATTGCGGTGGACAAATCGGTCCCTAAATTACACTTTGTGGGGACCAGTGACATTATTACATTGATCAGTGCTATAAAAATGCACTGAACAATGTATAAATTACACTGGCAGGAAAGGGGTTAACACTAGGGGGCAATCAAGGGGTTAACTGTTTCGTCAGTGTGTTCTAACTGTAGGGGGGATGGGCTGCCAGGGACATGACAAAGATTGCTGTTCCCGATGACTGGGAATAGAAGATCTCTGATATGTCCCCTGTCAGAATGGGGATCCGCCATGTTTATAAAGGCAGATCCCCTTTCTGCCTCTGTACACCACGATCGCGGATTGCCGGCGGACATCGAGTCTGCTGGACCCGCGGGTGCGCTCCCGTGGTGTTCAGCGGGCACGTGCGCCCGCTATATCACTTAAACGAGCCGACGTACAATGACGGCAATTCGCGGTATCCTGCCACCTTGCCCCAGTACAACGGTAACGTGTGGTCGGGAAGCAGTTGAATTCAATGGGTGCCTTATCTGCATTAAATTATCCTCAGAACCTGTGTAATTCACATGTGTTTGGGTTTAAAGGGATGAGGTGGTGATCCTAGTAATATGGTGCAAAAGGTAGAGTTGGCTTTTAAAAGTTTTTATTATGTTGGCAAGGAGAAGAGAACCATGGAAGGCAAAATATAACCAATCAACTTCAGTTTAAAAGTCCTCGGGTCCTACTTTTTGCCGGTGTACAGTATTGCCTACATTGCTATCACTGTAATATTCCCTACGATAAAGGATATTACAGGAAATACTTTATAGATAACACAAGCGGCGGTTAGGTAAAGATTTCACTTAGGCGTGGTTGTATTTAAACAGCTGAATCAAAGTCTAGAGATAAAATGTTGCAGGGATCAGTACAATCGGCAAACATATGTTGGTCTACTGACTGCCAAAAGACGTTTAGTATAAAGGAGAGTTACAGACAAGGACAAATAAAGAAATATGCTGACAATAGATTCTTGTATGTGTCTGGGCTTTGATTTTAGATGCACTATTTGGCAGTAAACCAGAACACAGCCCTGTACTTCTGGGTATGGGGAACACATGACACTTCCATTGGTAATGTATGGGCCAATCTCCACATCCAATCGCAGTTAAATGGAGGGTGTGTTAGAGCACGCAGGTACTTTACATTATTGAATATTTTTGGAAATTGCTGCCAAAAATGTTGGGGTGGTGCTGAGGATGGGGACGGCAGTGGACAGTATGCTAAGGATACCTTTAGGCACTGCAAGGTGCCTAATTAACAGTGAGTTTGGGTTTGTAATTTAGTTGCAGATTTTCTTTTATGCATATCTAACTGCAAAAGCAAAAATGGAATATATTTCAGCTTATTAGCACTTGGAAGTGGTGACTGCATTCGTTTTCATTTTTCAAGCTTTTTCCAAAGCTGGTGATCCTGCCAGTAACACACTTCCCATCTTAAAGTGACACTGCTCACTTACTGTACTTTAAGGAGGAACAGCCATGTCACCTTAAAGGGTTTGTTAAAGCGGTGTTCCGCCCAAAAAAATAAAAATAAAATAAAAGCCAGCAGCTACACATACCGCAGCTGATGTTTCCATCAGCTGTCGGGTGCTGCCGCCGCCATTATGGGGAAGGGTACCTGGCAGTGTAGCCTTACGGCTTCACGCCGGTAACTCTACTGCACATACTACAATGCATGAAGGTGAAAAACCCTAATGCCACGTACACACGAGCGGATTTTCCGTCGGAAAAAACTTGGATGGTTTTTCCAACGGAATTACGCTCAAGCTTGCCTTGCATACACACGGTCACGCAAAGGTCCTTTGACGAGCCGAGAAAATGAAGTTCAATGCTTCCGAGCATGCGTCGAATGGTTTCAGAGCATGCGTAGGAATTTTGCGTGTCGGAATTTGTACAGACCAACGCATTTTCGGATAGGAACTTTTTCCGACTGAAAAATTGAGAACCTGCTCTCAATCTTTTGCTGGCGGGAATTCCGCCAGCAAAAGCCCGATGGAGCATACACACGGTCGCATTTTCTGACCAAAAGCTCTCATCGGTCTTTTGCTGGCCAAATTTACGATCGTGTGTACGCGGCATTAGTGTTCAGAACCATTTTAAAGTAGAACATGTGTCAGGACTACAGAACGACAAGTTTGAGGTATTGATTTGGCCTCCAAATTCTCCAGATCTCAATCTAATTGAGCATCTGTGGGATGTGCTGGAAAAACAAGTCTGATTCGAGGAGGCCCCATTCTGCAACTTACACTTGGTAAACCTACATCATGCGTTCAAAGGAGCTGATCATGCAAATGAAACAGATCATTGTAAGGCTTCAAAAATGAGTTTGGTACATTCTGAGGAAAGAAGAACGCACTGGTGAGGTCAGTAACATAAAAAGGCCTGGATGTCCACGGAAGACAACAGTGGTGGATGATCACAGGATCCGCTCTATGGTAAAGAAAAACCCAATCACAACATCCAGGCAAGTGAAGGACACTCTCCAGGAGGTGGACATATCATTGTCAAAGTCTACAATCAACAGAAGACTTCAGGAGAGCAAATACAGAGGGTTCACCACAAGGTACAAACCATTCATAAAGCTGAAGAATAGAAAAGCCAGATTAGACTTTGCCAAAAACCCATCTAAAAAAGCCAGACCAGTTCTGGAAAAGCATTCTTTGGACGAAGGAAACTAAGATTAATCTGTACCAGAATGACGGGAAGAAAAAAGTGTGGAGAAGGCTTGGAACAGCTCATGATCCAAAGCACACAACGTCATCTGTAAAACATGGTGGAGCTTGCAGTGTTATGGCATGGGCTTGCATGGCTCCCAGTGGCACTGGGTCATTGGTGTTTATTGATGATGTGACAGAAGACAGAAGCAGCCGGATGAATTCTGCAGTGTTTAGAGATATACTGTCAGCTCAGATTCAGCCAAATGCAGCAAAGTTGATTGGACAGCGCTTCACAGTACAATGATCCAAAACACACTGCAAAAGAAGTGGAATATTCTGCAATGGCCAAGTCAATCACCTGATCTCAGCCCAATTGAGCATTTAATTTGCTGAAGGCAAAACCAAAGGCAGAAAGACCCACAACCAAAGAACAACTGAAGACGGCTGCAGTTCGAGCCTGGCAAAGCATCAGAAAGGAGGAAACCCAGTCTTTGGTGATGTCCATGGGCTCCAGACTTCAGGCAGTCATTGCCAGTAAAGGATTCTCAAAAAAAAATATTAAAAATTAACATTTTATTTATGATTATATTAATTTGTCCAATTACATTTGAGCCCCTGAAAATGGGGGGGGGGACTGTGTATAAAAATGGTTGCAGTTCCTAAAATTTGTACTTAATATTCTTGTTTAACCCCTTTAATTAAAGCTGAAAGTCTGTACTTCAAATTCATTTGGATTGTTTGGTTTTAATTTTATTCTGGTGGCGTACAGAGCCAAGAGTATGAAAATTGTGCCTGTGTCCAAATAGATATGGACCTAACTGTGTATATGTATATAAAATATATAGATAGATCTATCTATCTATCTATCTATCTATCTATCTATCTATCTATCTATCTATCTATCTATCTATCTATCTATCTATCTATCTATCTATCTATCTATCTATCTATCTATCTATCTATCTATCTATCTATCTATCTATCTATCTATCTATCTATCTATCTATCACACACCGTATATACAGTATATATAGCGGAGCTTTCCTTTAAGACTATATATGACACACTGGACTGAAGGTTACTAGGGTGCCTGTAAATTGTAGACAGCAGCAGTACTTGGTAGCAAGTCATTTCTCTCTGCTGCGTTTTTCTAGCAAGCTCAGCACAATTGTACACCTGGCCCACGTCTCACCGCCCTCCTGGTAGAAGACTGGATCCATGCACTGTAGTACGAAGTCCAAATCACGTGTGATATAACCACAAGCCAGCAAAGCACTTTTTTTCTCTTTGTCACAAATAATTCTACAACTTCCTGCTCCTGCACTGATGTGAAGTCAATATACCGTCGCATTATTATTTTATGAACTGCCTCGTAGGGGCATTGCTATCTATTTTGGCTTATGTCAATGTTTTTGCATGTTGTCTGGCCTAATTAGACTTGTAACATTTACACTATAGAAAAATGTTGGTACTTCACTTGTGTATTCACTCCCTGTTTGTGCTGGGCTTCCTCCCACAATTCATGCTGGTAGAAGTTTTGGTGCTTCAAAAAATGATGTCTAGAGTGTGTATGTTTGTGCTTCTACGACTGGTAGAGATATTAAAGGGGACCTCTCAGTAACTTTACAAGTCTACAGGAGTTAGGGTTGCCACCTGTCCGGGCAGTCCGGGTTTTGAATCATGTGTCTGGGTTTCAGGCGGACTGAAACCCAGACACATTATTTAGACTGGGCTGTGGCTCCCCAAGTAACCAAGAGAGTCACACACAAATCTATTGCCGTTGGAGAGCTGTGGGCGGCTGTCTGGGGGCAGGTGTGACATCACTGGGGGGGGGCAGAGTGATGATGTCAGCAGGAGCAATTTGGCCACACCTAATGCTTACTGTGGCAAGCTATGCCAACTGCATTACTACTCTCCTTGGGGCACCCAAAGGTTTCCCAGGCCGCTAAAGTGTTCGGGTTTGACTTGAAAAAAAAGGTGGCAACCCTAACAGGAGTTAATTCCTAACCTGCCAACACAACTAGAATTGATTAGTAGTCCTTAATAGGGACAGGATGGCTACATAGAGATGCCAGCAATATGCATATATGTGGCAGCACAGCATAAAGCCCACCGTTGCACGGCCACATATGCGTACAACTGGCGGTTAAGGATTTAAAAGTGGTTGTAAACCTCAGACCTGAAATATAAATAAAGCATATCCCACTATAGTGTGTACTTGTCTCAATCCAGAGCACTAAGTGTCATTTCTGTCTGACACATCGTTCCTCTGCTATCTGCATAAGTCACTTCTGACAAGTTTTCCTGACACCAAGAGAAGAAAGGTGACAAGGGAGGGAGCTCAGGCACACAACCTGTGATTGACAGTCTCAGCTCTGTGTGTTGTGTGAAATGGGTGTCCCTTCCCTCCAATCAGCTCTCAGACCTTTTTTTTCTGACAACTCAGATAAGCTGTCTAAATTGTGGACCTTGAACAGATGTAGAGAAGAGAAGACTGCAGATAGACAGGTACAACTTATGTAGGAGGATTTGCTTCATCTCTGTGTATCACCTGAGGCCAGTCACTTCACTGGATATATGTAAGGGTTTATAATCACTGTAAATAATAGTAGTAGAATATTTCCATTGCGTTGAAGAAATATATTAAGCCCTATTTATTCTTAGCTTTCAGGGTGTAGAACAGCATAGGGACACTGAAATGTACAGTGGCCCTGGTCTTTAACCGCTTCAGCCCCGGAAGATTTTACCCCCTTTCTGACCAGAGAACTTTTTGCGATACGGCACTGTGTCGCTTTAACTGACAATTGCGCGGTTCTGCGACGTTGCACCCAAACAAAATTGACGTCCTTTTTTCCCCACAAACAGAGCTTTCTTTTGGTGGTATTTGATCACCTCTGCGGTGTTTAATTTTTGCGCTATAAACAAAAAAAGAGCGACCATTTTGAAAAAAGCACAGTATTTTTTACTTTTTGCTATAATAAATATCCCCCAAAAATATATAGAAAAACATTTTTTTTTCCTCAATTTAGGCCGATATGTATTCTTCTATATATTTTTGGTAAGAAAAAAAAAAAAATCGCAGTAAGCGTATATTGATTGGTTTTCGCAAAAGTTATAGCGTCTACAAAATAGGGGATCATTTTATGGCATTTTTATTATTCCTTTTTTTTTTTTTACTAGTAATGGCGACGATCTGCGATTTTTTTTCCTTCCCCGATCTGCGATTTTTATCGGGACTGCGACATTATGGCGGACACATCGGACAATTTTGACACATTTTTGGGACCATTGGCATTAATACAGGGATCAGTGCTATAAAAATGCATTGATTACTGGAAAAATGTCACCGGCAGTGAAGGGGTTAACACTAGGGGGCTATCAAGGGGTTAATTGTGTTCCCTAGTGTGTGTTTCTAACTGAAGGGGGGAGTGGACTGTGTAGGGGAAGAGATAGATCGCTGTTCATACTCTGTATGAACAGACGATCTGTCACTTCTCCCCTCAGAGAACCAGAAACTATGTGTTTACACACACAGATCCTGATTCTCCATGTGTCAGCGGCGATCGCAGAAGCCTGGCGGTGATTGTGACCGCCGGGCACTCGCATCGGCTGGGGGGGGCGTGCAGCAGGCGCATGCGCCCCTAGTGGCCGGTAACATAACATCGCTTCGCCCAGCCAGTAAAACTGCGGCGGCTGGTCGGCAAGTGGTTAAAGCAGAATTTCACCCAAAAGGGGAAGTTCCGCTTGTTTGCCATCCTCCCTCCCTCCTCCACTACCACATTTGGCACTTTTTTGGGGGGAACGGGCACCTGGTTTTGACAGGTACCTGCTCCCACTTCCGGTCAGACGCGCCATGGCGATCTGATTCAGAAGTTTGCCCCCCCTTCTTTACCCCGCAGTCTTCTAGGACAGGGGTCCTCAAACTACGGCCCTCCAGCTGTTGCGGAACTACACATCCCATGAGGAGCCGCAGTTTGAAGACCCCTGTTCTAGGACATATCACAGGTCCCAGAAGACTATGGGACCATTCATAAGATGCATGTGCAGTAGGAAACCAGCTGTGAAGCCGCAAGGCCTTACTGTCTGTTTTCCTTACTTGAGATGGCGGCGCCCGCACCCGAGGCCGACTGTAGAATCGGCTCAAGGGAGGACATCGCTGGATCCCTGGACAGGTAAATGGATTTGTAGCTGCTGACTTTTAATTTTTTGGGGGGGGAGCCTGGAGCTCCTCTTTAATTTGTTTAAAAAACTATTAGTAATCTATTAGCTTGTAGGGTTAGTGCCTAATAAATACGGCAGGCATGCAAAGCAAAGGTGAACATCCATTACTGCAGTGCAAACATGTAATAACTGTTTACAGAATGTGCATGGGACTCCTACAGCTGGATTTATACCTCCAGAGAAGCTGACAGGATTCTACTGGCCTTCGCTGGTTTAGAGAGGACATCGCCGGCTCCAAAGACAATCTCCGTCTGTCAGCCCCGACTTATGATTGAAATTTTCCACATGATCCTCACAGGATCTAATTGGAATTCCTGTTTTCTGGGACTTTTCAGACTAAACAGTCACTCAGTGTCTGACTGACAGAGTTTTAATCACTTTTAGACCCCCCACCCCCCCCTCAGATATCAGGCCAACTGTGGACACCCAGCATACAGAAAAGCAGTGCATTCTGGGAAGAGAGTAAAAATAAAAATTGGCCCATGAACAGGTTTCCAAACCATACATTCTTCAGTTGTTGGAAAACCATTTTTATGACCAAAATCAGCACAGAAAGCCGGGTATCCGTGCTGTGTGGAAACAGTTCAGATCTGGGCACCGAGAGCTCATTTTCCACACAAGAATGATATAAAATACAGGAGGCCTCATCCACACCAGAGGTGTCACCGAGATGAATGTTATGGCTCTCCATTGCTTTCGCTAAAAGTGATCAATCACCAGATATACAGAGCCTTGAAAAAGTATTCATGCCCCTTGAAATTTTCCACATTTTGTCATGTTATAACCAAAAACTTAAATGTATTTTATTGGGATTTTATTTGATAGACCAACACAAAGTGGCACATAATTGTGAAATGGAAGGAACATGATAAATGGTTTTCAATTTTTTTTTTTACAAATAGATATGTAAAAAGTGTGGAGTGCATTTGTATTCAGCCCCCTTTACTCTGATACCCCTAAATAAAATCTAGTGGAACCAATTACCTTCAGAAGTCACTAATTAGTAAACAGAGTCCACCTGTGTGTAATTTAATCTCAGTACAATACACCTCAGGCTCGGTTCACACAGGGACGACTTGTCAGGCGACCTAGTCGCCTGACAAGTCACCTCCCGTTCTGTGCTATGGAACCGTTCTAAGGGGAGCGATGCAAGTCGCTCTGACTTAGAAAAAGGTTCCTGTATGACTTTGGGGGCGACTTGGGGCGACTTGCATAGACTTCTATACAGAAGTCGTTTTGCAAGTCGCCCGGGCAGTCGTGTGCAGGTCACCTCGGTGAGGCAACCTGCAAGTCGTGCCACCTCTGGTGTGAACCGAGGCTAGATCTCAATACAGCTATTCTGTGAAGCCCTCAGAGATTTTTTAGAGAACCTTAATGAACAAACAGCATCATGAAGACCAAGGAACACACCAGACAGGTCAGGGATAAAGTTGTGGAGAAGTTTAAAGCAGGGCTAGGTTGTAGAAAAAATATTCCAAGCTTTGAACATCTCAGGAGCACTGTTCAATCCATCATCCGAAAATGGAAAGAGTATGGCACAACGACAAACCTACCAAGACATGGCCGTCCACCTAAACTGACCGGCCGGGCAAGGAGAGCATTAATCAGAGAAGCAGCCAAGAGGTCCATGGTAACTCTGGAGGAGCTGCAGAGATCCACAGCTCAGGTGGGAGAATCTGTCCACAGGACAACTATTAGTCGTGCTCTCCACAAATCTGGTCTTTATGGAGGAGTGGCAAGAGGAAGGCCATTGTTGAAAGAAAGCCATAAGAAGTCCTGTTTGCAGTTTGCGAGGAGCCATGTGGGGGACACAGCAAACATGTGGAAGAAGATGCTCTGGTCAGATGAGACCAAAATTGAACTTTTTGGCCTTAAAGCAAAACGCTATGTGTGGCAGAAAACTAACACTGCACATAACCCTGAACACACCATCCCCACCGTGAAGCATGGTGGTGGCAGCATCATGTTGCAGGGATGCTTTTCTTCAGCAGGAACAGGGAAGCTGGTCAGAGTTGATAGGAAGATGAATGGAGCCAAATACAGGGCAATCTTAGAAGAAAACCTGTCTGCAAAAGACTTGAGACTGGGGCGGAGGTTCACCTTCCAGCAGGACAATGACTCTAAACATACAGCCAGAGCTACAATGGAATGGTTTAGATCAAAGCATATTCATGGGTTAGAATGGCCCAGTCAAAGTCCAGACCTAAATCCAATTGAGAATCTGTAGCAAGACTTGAAAATTGCTGTTCACAGACATTCTCCATCCAATCTGATGCCGCGTACACACGACCGGACTTTCCAGCAGAAAAGGTCCGACGCAATCATTTCATCAGATATTCCGATCCTGTATGGCCTCCAGCGGACTTTTTTTTTTCAAAAATTCTGACGGACCTAGTAATAGAACATTTTTTAAATCTTTCCGACGCAATCAATTCCTAACGGGAAAACCGTTCGTCTGTATGCTATTCCGACGGACCAAAAACGACGCAAGGGCAGCTATTGGCTACTGGCTATTGCACTTCCTTTTCTAGTCCCGTCATACGTCATCGCGTTCTAAACGACGGATTTTGGTGTGATCGTGTGTAGGCAAGTCCATTTCAGCAGAACTCCATCGGAAAGACCGTCAGAGCCTATTCTGACGGAAAGTCTGGTCGTGTGTACGTGGCATGACAGAGCTTGAGCTATTTTGCAAAGAAGAATGGGCAAAAATGTCCCTCTCTAGATGTACAAAGCTGGTAGAGACATCCCCAAAAAGACTTGCAGCTGTAATTGCAGTGAAAGGAGGTTCTACAAAGTATTGACTCAGGGGGGCGCCATACAAATGTACCCCACACTTTTCACATATTTATTTGTAAAAAAAGGTTGAAAACCATTTATAATTTTCCTTCCACTCCACAATTATGTGCCACTTTGTGTTGGTCTATCACATAAAATCCCAACAAAATACATTTACGTTTTTGGTTGTAACATGACAAAATGTGGAAAATTCCAAGGGGTATGAATATATTTTCAAGGCACTGTAAGAGACAGTCACATACATTATATTACCAAAAGTATTGTGATGCTTTACACGCACATGAACTTTAATGATATTCCAGTCTTAGTCCATAGAGTTCAATATTGAGTTGGCCCACCCTTTGCAGCTATAACAGCTTCAACTCTTCTGGGAAGGCTGTCCACAAGGTTTAGAAGTGTGTCTATAGGAATGTTTGACCATTCTTCCAGAAGAGCATTTGTGAGGTCAGGCACCGATGTGGACAAGAAGGCCTGGCTCACAGTCTCCACTCTAATTCATCCCAAAGCTGTTCTATTGGGTTAAGGTCAGGCCAGTCAAGTTCCCCCACCCTAAATTTGCTCATCAATGTCTTTATGGACCTAACTTTGTGCACTGGTCCAAATCATTTGGTGGAGGGGGAGACTATGGCGTGGGGTTATTTTTCAGGGGTTGGGCTTGGCCCCTCAGTTCCAATGAAGGGAACTTTTAAAGCATCAGCATACCAAGACATTTTGGACAATTTCATGCTCCCAACTTTGTGGGAACAGTTTGGGGATGGCCCCTTCCTGTTCCAACATGACTGCGCACCAGTACACAAAGCAAGGACCATAAAGACATGGAGGAACGAGTTTGGGGTGGAGGAACTTGACTGGCCTGCACTGAGTCCTGACCGCATCCCAATAGAACACCTTTGGGATAAATTAGAGTGGAGACTGCAAGCCAGACCTTCTCTCCCTGTTTTGGCTATGGGACAAGAAGTGAAGGGAAATCTCCAAAATGGGACAAAGATGGCATACAAAAAAAACTGACATGGGTTATAACCCTCTCCTACTCTATCCAAAATTGAAAACAACATTTTGCCTATAGCTCTATGTAGCACCCTCTAGTGCAGTGGCCTCAACCTGGTGTCCCTCCAGCTGTTGCGGAACTACAAGTCCCATCATGCCTTTGCCTGACAGAGTAATGCTTGTAACTGTCAGGCTTGCAATGCCTCATGGGACTTGTAGTTGGAGTTGTAGCTGTAGTTGTAGTTGTAGCTGGAGGGCTGCCAGTTTGAGACCCCGTGCTCTAGTGTGCGCTACTAGAATAAAAGTATTCAAACTTTAGTCTGGCCCACAGATAAACCTGAGTCACTGAATCTGGGTTCAGGGTTATTACAAGCCAGGGCTGGATGACTCATCCTAGCAGCTCTCTGAATCCTCTCAGTTTCTAGAATGTTGGAGAACATTCTAGAAAATAGTGGGCGGAAGCTAAGAGGGGTTTCCTTGAATATTTAGGGGCCAGGTGGGCTGGTAGTCATTCTGCAGCAGTAGAACTGGGCTGTGTCTACAGGAAGGCAGAAGGTGATGCTGTTCACTCCACAATGTACTAAAACTTATCTACACCGTGATGGGATGTTCCTAGCCTGTAATGGGCTGCTGCTGGATTGACAAGACTGTTAATTCCCCTGGAGTGTTCAGTAGGCTCTGTATATAGTGAACCAAGTTTGTGCAGGAGGAAGGAAGAAGAGAATCTTCATGTAAATAGGGAGGGGGCTGTCCCCTTTTTGTATTGTGTTCTGGACATTTTTCAAGTTGAGCATCCCATAATTTCCTACCTCATCCAAGTTATCATCCCCCAATAAAATAACAAAAAAACAAGCCAAAGATTGATTTCTGTGTCTGAGTGAATGAAGAAAATGCTAAGTAACTGGCTGTGCAGCAGTGGGGACCCAAACATCAGAAAATCTTACGAGGGGAAGAAGCTGCATACATAGAAAGTGACTACATCAGCTTCCAAACATGCTTAAAAACTAAGGGTTTAATATCACATTACTGCAGTGTTAAACCCAAAAACAGAAATGCAATATATGCAGTGTCTCCGACTTACTGAATTCTGGTGTCCCCACCTCCGGCCTTTCGGCTGCCATAGATTTCCAAATGGGAACAACATTTAGGGCTGAGCTTTACAGACAAACAGGTGGACAGAATTCTCCTGGTTTCCTATAAAACCTCTATTTGTGCTAAAACAACAAGAACCGGTTTTCAAGATCCTGACCCGGTGGTACCCACACCCCCGCTAAGATTCATAAGATGTTTCCGCAGTGCTCGGACCTCTGTTGGAGATGTGGAGAGGAGACTGGCTCCCTTCTCCCTTTTCTTGGCTTGCCGACTATTGCATTCCTTCTGGTCGGAGGTCCATCGCATAATCCAAAAATTCACTGACCTTGATCTACCGTAGTATCCAGCACTTTTCCTTCTCCATCACCCCTGCTTCTCGACAGGGCTTACAGGCGTTCCATCTTGCCACTCCTGATTACCGCAGCAAAGAGCTGCATTCCACTTTTTTGGAAGCAGGCACTGCCCATTACCGTCTGGTTGAGAAGGATCGCTGACATCAACGAGTTGGAGGACTTGGTGGCCACTGAGAGAGGCCTCTGAGATAAATTCCTCAAAAAATGGTTCTACTGGCACAAATTTGTTTACAAGGCCTTGTTGAATTAATCTGTCCAAAATTGAGAATGTACCAATGGGCCTTCTGGATCTGGAGGGATGGCGGTTGTGATTGGATCTCCTCCTGTCCCCTCCCTCCTGTTCTGCTCTTCTTACTCTCTTCTTTTTCCCTTTTCCACCTTCCCTCTTTCCCCTTATCTCCCCCCCCCCTTCCTTTGTGGGGGGTGTTTGTTTGTTTTTTTGTTTTGTTTTGCTTTGTTTTATTACTGACATGGAAAAAGAAAATACTCAGGGGACAAAGGCCTTTCTTTGCCCGGTCAACCAGGAGAATTTTTTCATACTCTGTAGGCCATTGGTGACAGCAGGGCTTTTTTTCCAGGGGGAACTTGGTGGAACTCAGTTCCACCACCTCTGGCTCAGACCCTTTGGTGCCTGCTCACCACAATCACTTGTAAACACAGAAGTCTGGTTTCCAATTGTGTGACTTTATGATTCTGTGTTATCTGTTGACGTGCATATCAATTGGTTTCTGTACTTACCATGAGTTGTCCTAAAATAAAGGATTGAGGTCCATGTGCCCCCCTTTAATCATATGTAAAGGTTCGTTTAAAAAAAAAACAAAAAAAGAAACGTCATACTTAACTCCTCTGTGCAGTTGGTTTTGCACAGAGTGGCTCGATCCTCCTCTTCTGGGGTCCCTCAGCGGCGCTCCTGGCCCCTCCTCTTCTCGAGTGCCCTGTTGGAGAGCCGCATTCCATGGGGGGGGGGCACCCATGTGGGCGTGCTTCTGTGTCCTGCTGCTGCGTCTATTGACACAGACAACATGACTTGGCCCGCCCCCGACTCCCGCGTCATTGGATTTGATTGACAGCAGTGGGAGCCAATGACTGCGCTGCTATCAATGTATCTAATCAGGACACGAGACACTGGCTGGAGGTGGTGTGCTCCTCCCCCTAGCTGGAAAGACCGGGTTCAGGTAAGTAAAAGGGGGGCTCTGGGGGGCTGCTGCAACACAGGAGGTTTTTCACCTTAACCACTTCACTACACGCCCATAGTCATTTGACGTCCACAGATGGGATCTCCCAACCAGGGCGGGCGTCATATGACGTCCTCGGCTTCCCGGCGGTATAGGGGGCACGTGAGCGTTGCCGCATCACCAAGGAGTCGATGCGCTGCCCGTCACCCGCTATGTATGCCAGGCAACCGCAATTGCGCGTGACAGAGCAGGAACGTGGGTCTGTGTGTGTAAACACACAGATCCACGTCCTGTCAAGGGAGAGGAGACAGATCGTGTGTTCTTAGTATATAGGAACACCGATCGGTCTCCTCCCCTAGTCAGTCCCCTCCCCCCACAGTTAGAATCACTCCCTAGGTAACACATTTAACCCCTTGATCGCCCCCTAGTGTTAACTCTTTCATTGCCAGTGACATTTATACAGTAATCAGTGCATATTTATAGCACTGATCGCTGTATAAATGTCAGTGGTCCCAAAATATTGTCAAAAGTGTCTGATCTGTCTGTCGCAATGTCGCAGTCACAATAAAAATCGCAGCTCACCACCATTACTAGTAAAAAAATAAATAATAAAAATGCCATAAATCAATCACCTATTTTGTAGGCGCTATACCTTTTGCGCAAACCAATCAATATACGCCTATTGGGGTTTTTTTACCAAAAATATGTAGAAGAATACATATCGGCCTAAACTGAGGAAAAAAAAAGTTTTGTTTTTTTTTTTTTATTTGGGATATGTATTATAGTAAAAAGTAAAAAATATTGTGTTTTTTTTCAAACTTGTCGCTCTTTTTTTGTTTATAGTGCAAACAAAGAAAAAACGCAAGGTGATCAAATACCACCAAAAGAAAGCTCTATTTGTGGGGAAAAAAATTATAAAAATATAATTTGGTTACAACGTACCACGACCGCACAATTGTCATTCAAAATATTACAGCGCTGAAAGCTGAAAATTGGCCTGGGCAGGAAGGGGGTGAAAATGCCCGGTATTGAAGTGGTTAATTCATGGAAAGCATTAAGGTGAAAAACTTCAAGGATTTACAACCTCTTTTTGAGAATGAACTAGGATTTGCGCCAAACTCAATTTGGCCTGAACCCCTGCTAATCTGAATACCTCCCAACTTTTTGAAACGGGAAAGAGGGACACCTATTAGCAAAAGTATGTAGGTACAGGACACATGTAAAAAGAAATTTGTTAATTTTTTTTACCTCTAGTATATTCCTTTATATTGGCTTGTGAAATTTACTAATGTATCAATGTAGAATTTGGATGAAAGGTTTAGCACTGGAAAACACTTTCTGAAAGATAAATAGTGCATTTTATATACAACTATATTGACCAGACCAACCTGAGAGACAAATGAGGAGGAAAGAGGGACAGAGGGACTTTGTTCCAAATCAGGGACAGTTGGAATTGTCACACGACAGCACGCCGCCGTCCCAATCTGCTGCCGCCCTGGAATCCCTTGCTCTGCAGCCACACATAACAAAGGGACAAAGATGCTGGTGACATCTTTGACCTCATATGGCCACCTGGCATTTGACAAGTTCAGCTTAAAGGTTAGCTCATGTCTACTAGTGAGGAAGATAGAGGAAATCCAGCATTTTGCAGTTGCTCCCAGGGGAAATCTCATGAGGACACCTGTTCTAGGGACAACTGTCCAAGAGGCAACTTCCCCCACTTGCCCACTGTCCATGTAATGAGCATCTCCTTTGGAAGATGTTCCCCTTATCTCCCATTTACAGTGACAGTTTTGGCTTTTTCTATCACTTTCTGTCCCTGTATCAGCATCCACCACGGCAAAAAGATGGTTGAATCTCCCCAGCGGAAAACAGGCAGCAAAAAACTGGATAGGGGTACTAACCTCTCCTTGTTCTATTGCAAACTATTAAAAAATGGCTATAAATACACTTTAAAGTGGTTGTAAACCTCAGACATGAACAAAGCATATCCCTCTACAGCAGTGGTCTCCAAACGGGGGCTGGATGTGGCCCTTTGCTTGCTTTTACCTGGCCATTGAGGCACTATTTCATCCATTGATACCAATGATGGGGAATAAATATCCCACTGACAACAATGAAGGAGAACAAATCCCCCCCACTGACACCAATGAAGGAGAACAAATCCCCCCACTGACACCAATAAACGGGCACAATTCCTCCCAATGACTCCAATGATAGGGCACAATTCCTCCCAATGACACCAACAATGGGACACAATTTCTCCCAATGACACCAATGATGGGGCACAATGTATCCTAATGACACCAATGATGGGGCAAAATTTATCTTAAAGGGGTTGTAAAGGTGTTTTTTTTTTTTTTTAAAAAATAACAAACATGTTATACTTATCTTCACTGTGCAGCTCGTTCTGCACAGAGTGGCCCCGAACCTGGTCTTCTGGGGTCCCTCGGCGGCTGTTTCAGCTCCTCCCCGCAAGCATTTACCACCTTCATGCGAGCTCCCTCGCACGGTGGTGAGTGCTTGCGGGCGCGCTCCCGTGATACAGCCGGCGGCTATAGCAGCTCGCTGTATCACTCGGCCCCGCCCCCCGGCGCGCCGCGTCATCGGATGTGATTGACAGCAGCGCGAGCCAATGGCTGCGCTGCTTTCAATCCATCCACTGCAGCCAATCAGCGACCAGGCTGAGCTGCAATGAAGCTAAAGAGGACGAGGATCGAAGATTCGAGGCGTCAGGTAAGTAAAACGGGGGGGCTGGGGGCGGCGGTACTGTCAAAAGTTTTTTCACCTTAATGCATAGAATGCATTAAGGTGAAAAATTTTTTACCTTTACAACCCCTTTAATAATACCAATGATGGGGCACAATTCCTCCCAATGACACCAATAATGGGACACAATTTCTCCCAATGACACCAATGATGGGGCACATCATTGGTGTCAAATTTCGCCCCATCATTGGTGATACCAATGATGGGGTGAAATTTATCTTAATGATACCAATGATGGGGCACAATTTCTCCCAATGACACCATTAATGGGACACAATACCTTATAATGACACCAAAGATGGGACATGTTTTTTTTCCCACAGACGTCGGGACCTTTTCTACTTCCAATGGCCACAGTCAGTGCCTCCTAAAGTCTGAAGGGTAGTAAACTGGCCCTTTGTTTAGAAATTTTGGAGAACCTTGCTCTATAGTGTGTACTTGTCTCAATCCAGAGCATTAAGTGTCATTTCCGTCTGCTGCCTCGTTCCTCTGCTATAAGCATGAGTCACTTCTGACAAGTTTTCCTGACACCAAGAGAAGAAAGGTGACAGGGGAGGGAGCTCCACCAGATTGACAGCCTCCGCTCTGTTCCTGTGTGTGTGTGTCTGTGTGTGTGTGGGGGGGTCCCTATCCTCCAATCAGCTCTCAGAGCTCTCCGCACTGATGTCATTTCAGCTCCCTGCCCCTACTTTTCAGAGCTGAGAGATCCTGTGTAAATTCTGCACTTTGGCTGTAGGGGAAAGACGTATGCAGATAGATAAACAAGTACAACTTATGTAGGATGATTTGTTTTATCCCTATGTATCACCTGAGGCTAGTCACTTCACTGGGTATATGTAAGGGTTTACAACCAATTTAAAGCCCAACCCCATGCAAAAAATAAGTGCAGTGCAGTGGGGTTGTCGTTTTTGTCTAGGTGATTGGAGAGAGGAGATATACTTACCTAATCCTCCTATCGCACAAGACTGGTCCCTGCACCTCATGCACCCCCACAGTTTATCAGTCTTGTGCGTTGGACTGTTCCTGATGTTACCACACCCCATAGACCTGCTCTGAACCTGAGGATATCAGGAACAGTCCACCGCTAGATCTTAGGGGAGCGCCATTCCCATGTTGAGCAGAGGATCAGGTGAATGTAAGCTTTCAGCAATCCCCTAGACAAAAATGAGCAACTGACCCGTGCAGTGTGGGCACAGCTCCACTGCATGGGAAAACATTTTATTATCGCTAGGAGTTGGGCTTTAAATATAACTCCGGGCAGGTAGACAGTGCCGGAGTGTGGAGAGGGTCTGTGAAGAATGGTGCTATTTTTTTTTTTTTTTAAACACAGAAGGTGGGGTGGTAGAGGGAAATAAAACCTTAAAAAAAAAAAGTTCTAACTTTAAAAATGACTGGAACCACATCTGACAGAAAGATTCACAATAAAAAAAAAAAATCAGATATAAAAAAAAACACATAAAAAAAGAAAAGGGGATGAATAATAGCTAATGAGTCTAGATGGTTAATGTGATTCAGTCAGCAGGCAATGAATCATGTGCAGAACCACAGAAACCACACTATATGTAGGTACATGTTATATTAAACATCTCAACATTTTAACATTCCCAAAGACAAGTTACCATAACCACAATGATTGTAGAGAAAAATGAGGGCAGAGAAGGGGTAAGCTGGGTACCTACCAAAGCAGACATACTGCCTGGCATCTGCCTAAACTATACAGGAAATCTACAGAGGCCTTGTAGCATGGGCACCCGTTACTGCAACACACCGCAGCAGAAAGATGTGTTTTGTCCCCGAGTCATCTAAAGCTTTATGTATCATAAACAGTTACTTTTTTTATTTTATTTTTTACAACACTTGTTTTTACGGTTTTTCATCCATTGTTGCATCTCCGTGCTGCTCATCTCCTGCAGCCTCTTTGAAGTCACTTCCTTTCTACATCCAATCCAGTGAAGGCTGCATGGCAAGTTCGGGTTTCTTACTGGTGTTAACCTGGGTGCATAACTGGCCACTTGTACCCCCCCCCCCCTTTTTTTTTTTCTTTCCCCTCCCCCATCTACTTCACTTTCCCCCCCTTAGTATAAACAGAAAAGTCAGTGCTACTACCCATACACCACATAGATAGCAGAGCTCCCAGGTGCTCGATCCACAGTCCCTGGCTGAGTAGAGTAATGTAAAAAAAAAATGTCTTCATTTTATTGAATAGCCACAGTGAACAAACGGAGAGTAAGTCAGTTGACGTGTTTCAGCCTATAAGGCCTTAGTCATAACCACATTACAGACATAAAACTTTGAAATAAATAGTAGCTCTAGCGATCACAGGCTCCACCCATTGATTGTCTTAATTGATCGCAGGCGATTATGCAAAAAAGAGAATCAGCTGCAATACATATAAGGTGATCCATGTGTATGCCACTAATTTTCACACACCTTGTAGTGACAATATGCACATGTATGTACACACACATGCATACATTTATACACGTATAGACATATGCATACAGAAGCACACCATAAAATTCAGAAAACATTGAATGAAAATAGATGAAAATAGTAACATACCTGGATTATTATTTTCATCTTTTTTCATTTATTGTTTTTTTAATCTTATGGTGTGCTTCTTTATGCATATGTCTATACGTGTATAAATGTATGCACATGTGTGTACATACATATGCATATTATCACCACAAGGTGTGTGAAAATTAGTGGCATACACATGGATCACCCTATATGTATTGCAGCTGATTCTCTTTTTTTGGATAATTGCCTGAGGTCAATTAAGACAATGGGTGGAGCCTGTGATCGTTAGAGCTACTATTTACTTTTTAATGTCTGTAATGTGGTAATGACTAAGGCCTTATAGGCTGAAACACGTCAACTGACTTCATTTGCGTTTTTTCATTGTGGCTATTCAATAAAATGAAGAAATTTTAAGAGCAACAACCGGAGTGCGGATCATTTTTTCTACACTTTTCCCCCCTTCCCTACTCCCTGGACTAAGCTATCTCCAAAAGACCACGATGCATACACCACATAAGCCCATCTCACCGTGCCCAATATGAGCCTGATCTATTACGAGTCCCTCCCCAACGATGGACCTGACCTACACCATAACCGACTCTTCTACACTCACTCACCTCTTGGGAACCATTGTTTATGATCTCTACCTCCAGGGTGGATAAAAATCGATGATTTTTTTGATTTAAGTCAGATTTTTTTTTTTTTTTTGTCAAATTTATTTTAATAAAATGCTTTTGTTGTAAAAATCTATCTAAAGATAGTTTTCTATTTAAGATACATTACATAGATACTTAGTAGGTGAGATTGAAAAAAGACACAAGTTCATCAAGTCCTATAATAATAATTTAGTTTATTTAGCATGAAATGGAGGTTAGTTATGTAGCATGAGGCTGTATATTCTGCAATATTTACATTTTTAGTAAACTCATTCAATGAATCCAAGCTCTGCAAGCTGAAATAACATGCACTGCACTGTACCTTCATGTATATGTAGCAATAACTCTCGGTGGAGCTGCTGGTTTAAGCGGACTTGTTACCTTCACTCTCGATACCTCTGTTTCACCGACACCGGGTCTAGGGTTCCGTTGAGATTACTTCTGGACGATCTAAGCACCAAACACTTGAGTAGGTTTTCCAATGCTTTAATAAAACGAACAAGGGAAGTAGCAGGAAAGAGGTAATAGGAAAGCTGCAGGGAAGCTCAAATACCTTTCTGTTGTATTCCTTCAGAACATTCTTTGTAATTGAACACTTGCAATTGAATAGTCCCCCTTTCGTAGGATTTAATCTTTGCCCGCCTGGATAGACATCTCTCACTTGCCTAGCAGCCAGCACGTAGCACGAACAAAAGTCTCTGCCACAGACTTGTTTGGAATGAAACCCGTACGATCCTCTGCCACAGGATGTATTGGTTTGTGATGAATGTCAGACACAGTACTTGAACCTTTAAGTCAACCTGGCAGTACTATGCAGTAAGATTACTTCGGAATGCGTCCTCCAACCGAGCCACCAATCCCCTCTCCAGACCAGCACTCTGCATGATCCTTCCATGACGGGTCCTCCCCTGGGATCTCCTCGGTTGTCCAGCTTCTTCACTCGGGATAGACAGCTCAGGACCATTCCTCCGCTGCTGTGGTAGGCCCCAGACAAGCTTCTGGGCCCACCCACATGCCGCAGCGACGCGGGCCTCCGGAATGGAGGACCACGAGATGGTATTCCTAGCAGTGGCGTCTCCAGCTTTCATATTTAGGGGGGGCACATGGGGGGACAGGGACAAAAATAGGGGGGCAATATAAAATGCAAATAGATAGATAGATAGATAGATAGATAGATAGATAGATAGATAGATAGATAGATAGATAGATAGATAGATAGATAGATAGATCTATCTATATATATTTTATCTATCCTGGGGCCTTTTACCCCTTTACTACGATCCCACAACGGCCCTTTCACATGTTCTGCAGTGAGCTCCCTTCCTACTGTATTGGGGCCCCCCAGGGTGACAGAGAACAAGAGATATATGTCACCAGCATACCAAGAAAATATAAGGGTCCAAAGCAGTGGGAGAACTATCAGGGTTGCAAAGGTTGTCTTGCCTCCGGGCCCTGGTGTTCTGCCACTGTGGGGTTCCCCAGCCTCCTCTTGCTGTCCTGCCCCTGCTATTGACAGCGCTGGTCTGGCATCTCTTGGAATTTACAGGCTCGTTCTCCTGTCCTAAGGATGGGAGAAATCAGTCTGTTTTTTCAGTAACTGAGAGTCCTGGTGGAGTCCTTCCTGCAACTCGCTCTTCTCCCTGCCAATGAGGATGCAGGGGAAGGAGCAGATCGGGCGGCCGTGGTTGTGTGAGCGCTCGCATTATGCAGTGTCGGCAAGCAGAGGGAGGAATCACCTGCAGGAGCTGACTGGGGACATGCTCCCTCTCAATAGAGACTGTGTTACCCCAGCGGTGGCCCGAGTAAGATGCAGCACATCCGATATGAATACAAACAAAAAGAAAGTGCCTTTTTGTAAAAAAAAAAAAAAAAAAATTGTTTTTTTTTGGGGGGGGGCACATGGTGGGGCCCAGCATAATGTTGGGGGGGTCAGGGCCCCCTCTGCCCCCCCCTAGGGTCGCCATTGATTCCTAGTGCATACCTGTCGGCCAGGAGGGCCAGCAGATGGCTGAAAACGAACCCTAAAACATGGCGTCTGTCCCATAAATACCCTCTTCCAGAATGCAACTTGGAGGACCACCTCCACCGAGTTGTCTCCGGGACAGAGGAGCACTCATACCCCTTAACACGTTGCTTTTCCAACACCTGCCGATGGTGACTACGACACCCACCGGCACAATGTGGAACTGCATGCAACGTCAGCCAAGCTGGAACAGAGGCAAATCTAACTTCCTATAATAAGCGACCCACTAAATTTACCTATCAGCGATAGATAAAAATCTACCAGCGCTACATATAGAATGCATGAAGGTAAAAAACCTTCGGCCTTTACTTATTTAGTATCAAGTTTTTTTGTATTTTATTACAAATTAGGAGCTGAATCAGCTCACCATGCTTTATCTTTAACTAAACCATCAATTTTGGGCTTTAAAACGCAATATAAAAAAGATTCCATGAAATACTTGTGCTTGGTGGAAGGATGGGGGATGTGCGAATAGGACCTAAAGGCAAGGAGCTCAGTGAAGTTTCAAAGACAAGTAAGCCCATGGGTGATTAATCTGGCAAATATCAACTCATAACTGAAATGTCAGTCATCTTACTGAATCAGTTTCCTCTGCTTCTATCTAGTGGGAGCCGTCCAAAGGCAAAAAACATCATAGAAGTATCTCCAACAACAAAAAAATCATAAACCACAGACCCTCCATTCCATCGATTTAGTAAGCTTTCATTCAACTTGCCGATACAC
Organism: Lithobates clamitans; assembly: GCA_037952925.1. Taxonomy (NCBI): domain Eukaryota; kingdom Metazoa; phylum Chordata; class Amphibia; order Anura; family Ranidae; genus Lithobates; species Lithobates clamitans. The sequence continues at coordinate 640,372 of JBBGZY010000648.1, forward strand.
TTGCTAACAAGTTGATCGGCCATGGTGGAATTTTATAGATCCTTTCTGATTAATTGAATGCCCATGTGTCAGACAAACCAATCTTAATATCGATCAATAAAATTATCATATCAATAGATCATTTCTAAAAGATCGTACACTATATTAGCAAAAGTATTCAGACGCCTGGCTTTACAAGCACATGAACTTTAATGGCATCCCAGTCTTGGTCCTTTGGGTTCAATATTGAGTTGGCCCACCCTTTGCAGCTATAACAGCTTCAACTCTTCTGTCTTCTTCGACTGTCCACGAGGTTTAGGAGTGTGTCTATGGGAATGTTTGACCATTCTTCCAGAAGCACATTTGTGAGGTCAGGTACTAATATTGGATGAGAAGGCCTGGCTCCCAGTCTCCACTGTAATTCATCCCAAAGGTGTTCTATCAGGTTAAGGTCAGGACTCTGTGCAGGCCAGATAAGTTTCTCCACCCCAAACTCGCACATCACACATGCCTTTATGGACCTTGCTTTGTGCACTGGTGCACAGTCATGTTGGAACAGGAAGGGGCCATCCCCAAACTGTTACCACAAAGTTAGAAGCATGAAATTGTCCAAAATGTCTTGTTATGCTGATGCCTTAAAAGTTCCCTTCACTGGAACTAAGGGGCCAAGCCCAAATCCTGAAAAACAACCCCCACACCATAATCCCCCCTCCACTGATGTGGACCAGTGCACAAAGCAAACTACTTAAAGACAGGGATTAGTGAGTTTGGGGTGGAAGAACTTGACTGGCTTGCACAGAGTCCTGACCTCAACCAAAAAGAACACCTTTGGGATGAGTTAGAGCGGAGACTGCGAGCCAGGCCTTCTCGTCCAACATCAGTGCCTGACCTCACAAATGTGCTTCTGGAAGAATGGTCAAGCATTCCCATAGACACACTCCTAAACCTTGTGGACAGCCTTCCCAGAAGAGTTGAAGCTGTTATAGCTGCAAAGGGCGGAGCCAACTCAATATTGAACCCTACGGACTAAGACTGGGATGCCATTAAAGTTCATGTGCGTGTAAGGGAAGACGTCCCAATACTTTTGGTAATATAGTGTATTTTCATTGATAATATACAGTATGTGTTGCATTATTCTTATTATAATATTATGACAGTAGATCTATCACAATTGCGATGTGTACGGACACCTTAAACCCTTGCCGCTGCGTCCCTGGGGTCCTGTAGGTAGGTGTTAAGGCCAGTAGATGAAGGTGGATTTCTGATCACATGATTGCTGTGATTGGTTGGAAGCTTTCGGTGACAGCTCGGTCAGCATGCTGTCAGAGCACACTCAGCACAGAACCTCAGCACCATAGAGGCATATGTGTGCCAGCTGGGCTTTATGGCCCACCCACCTTGCCGGCACATATATGCATTACGCTGGCAGGAAGAGATTAGGATATGAAGGTTTGTAGGTATGCACCATCTGTAAGTGGGCAGCAAAGTATATCATTTGTTTGAAGAATATGGCAGTAGAGATAAATTCCTGGATTATAACTTCCAGAGGCAGGCCTAATAAGTTCAAGGAGAAGCAATGACGCACAGGCACAGCGGCCTCATATCAAAGTGTCTGTCTGTACAGGGGCGGGAGGGAGGCCCGGAGGGAGGCCCGGACTCTACAAATATGGACAGAAAGGTTGGAAGGTTTAATGACTGCAGATCGCTCAGCTTAAAGGGTAAAGTCACCTTTTTCACAAAAAAAGTAAACATCTAAATATCCTGGCCACCCCTCTGGGCCCTGCTGCTGCACATAGGGGCTGTGATGCCCCGTGCTGCCGGTTTAGTGGTCCGTACAGATCCTGTACACTAAAGTATTTACATATTCTGAACAAGCAGTAAAATTACTTTAACCAGTACCTGCCCGGCCTATAGCAGATTGATGGCCGGGTGGGACACCTTCTGAGTGGTCATCATATGATTTCCTCCCGGTCACGCCGCTTGTGCGCACCCCCGGGGACGTGCAGTGCAGCAATCGGATGGTGAGCCCTGTCCATCGGACACAGTGCATCACCGATCAGGATAAGGAGCCAATGACATTGGCTCTTTGCCATGTGATCAGCTGTGTCCAATTACAGCTGATCCCATGTAAACAAATGCCGGTTATCGGCATTTCCTTTCCTCATCGTTGTCACTGTGTGAGGAAAGGAAAGCTGATAACTGGCTTTCCTGTGACAGCAGACATTTACACTGATAATGAGGGCACTGATCATCAGTGCCCATCAGTGCCACCTCAACATTACCCGTCGGTGCTGCCTCATCTGTGGCCATCAGTGCCCACCAGTGCCACCTCATCAGTGCAGCCTCATCAGTGCCACCTCATCAGTGCAGCCTCATCAGTGCCGCCTCATCAGTGCCGCCTCATCAGTGCCACCTCTTCAGTGTCCACATGTGCCACCTATCAGTGCCCATCAGTGCAGGCTATCAGTGCAGCCTATAGGCAGTGCCGGGACAAGGTCATCTGGAGCCCAGGGCGAACATGCCAAACTGTGCCCCCCCCCCCCCAAGATGTATGAGCATTATGTGTCCCCCCACAAAAACACTGAGCACTAATCTGCATGCTTTCCCCTAAGCATAAATTCCCCCTCCTCCAAGTACAGTTGAAATCCCCCCTCTCAGCAAAGAAATTTGCCCACCCATCCCGCCAGCTCAAATGCCCCCCCCCCAAAAAAAATTCACTCTTCCTAGCACAAATTCTCTTCCACTAAAATTTCCCCATCCTAGTGCACATCTTCTCCCCCTCTACTTTAAATCTCCCCCTCCCAGCACAAATTCCCCCTAAATCCCCCCCCTACACAAATCTCTCCACCATCCCTCCCCTACACAAATCCCCCTCCATCCCTACCCTACCACCACCCAAAATGTCCCCTCCTAGAACAATACTTATCCCCTGCGGCCCCCAAATTTCCCCTTCTAGCACAAATCCCCACCTCCGAATCTCCTTGTGGTGCCCTCCCCACCTCACATGATACCACAGTGCCCAGGGCAGCCGCCCCTCCTGCCCAGCCCTGCCTATCAGTGCCCATCAGTGCAGCCTCATCAGTCTTTTTTCGGTTTCAAAAACATGATAAAAATGTCATTTGGGTACAGTGTTACATGACCGAGCAATTGTCATTCAAAGTGCGACAGTGCTGAAAGCTGAAAATTGGCCTGGGCAGTAAGAGGTTGAAAGTGCCCGATAGGCAAGTGGTTAAAGATGAATTCTCACTTCAGTTTTTTTCAGTGTTTTGTCCCCCAGAAGACCAAGTACATGTACCTATGTGGTTTGTAAACCTGGTTATGAGGTCCGACAAGACGCCCTCACCCAGCCATCCGACAACATAGTAAGCAAAGAGAGGGATGCTTGATAACCAGCGTTCCTCTCGGTTCCAAGTACTCTCCCAAGACTAGTGGGTAGCAAGAGGAATTCAGAGGGAGGAGGGCGTGCCAGCCTTCGTCCATGCGGTTTAGCGTGGATGGGGAAATCTATTAACTGATGGGGATCTATTAATTGAAATCATGTGTATGGTCAGCCTAAAGCCTCGTACACACGGTACGAAAATCAGAAGAAGATAGTCGTTTGACAGGCTGTTGTCCGAAATTCTTACCGTTAGTACGCTCTTTTCGACAATTGTTTTTCAATTTTCGGACAACAAATGTTGGATGACAGGCTAGTAAATTTTTGGCGAACGACGGCTCCACGTCTGATTTTCGGATGGTCAGTACACAAATCCGTCACACAAAAGTGGAAAGTACAACCACGCATGCTCGGAATCAAGGAACGACTGGGAAGAGTTCGGTCTTGTAAACTATTGTTTGTAATCTAGAATTAACATTCGTGACACGGCAATTGATAAAATGTCAAAATTCTCATCTTCTTTAATAATTATTGGGATAATAACGAAGCTGCTTTGCATGTAGTTATGCCAAATGTATTTTAACCACTTGCCGACCATCCGCCGCAGTTGTACTACGTTATGTAGTAGTATCACCTCTGGGCTCCCGCGATTGCTCGGGGCACACGGAGAACCGGGATCTGTGCGTGTAAACACACAGTTTCCGGTTCTCTGAGGGTAGAACAGACAGATCGTCTGTTCATACAGAGTATGAACAGCGATCTGTCATCTGTCATCTGACAAAAATTTACTAGCCTGTCATCCAACATTTGTTGTTCGAAAATTGGAAAACAATTGTCGAAAGGAGCGTACTAACGGTAAGAATTTCGGACAACAGCCTGTCAAACGACAATCCCCTTCTGATTTTCGTACCGTGTGTACGAGGCTTAAGGCTTAATGTACATGGGACGTTTTAAAACCTCTCCTGAACGATTTAACTTGACAGATAGTAACCAAAGTTTAAAAACGTCCATTTTGCCACGTTTAGTCGCGTTTGCGCTTAGAAGCGTTTTTTTTTTTTTTTCACACAGTAAAAAATTATAATCGCCAGTAAACGAAACGCAGCTAAATGCGAGTTACCGCACCACCTGCACTACACCTCAGCTAGGCTGGTCCGGATGGGTCTGGGACAGGATATTGCATGTTCTAGATGTGATATGATTGCTGCTGACTTTTTCCATGTGTTCTGGACCTGTCCCGGACTTTCAACCTTCTGGATGGAATGGTTTGCTTTCTTTGACCACAAACTTCATCTAACGATACCTCACACCCTGAAGGTGGGACTTTTGGGAATACTCAATGACCATGTCCACCGTACCCAAGCCAGGACTTTGCTGTGTATACAATTATTTATTATGCACGTAAAACCATCTTATTGCATTGGAAGGATGTGGGTCCCCTTTCAGCCCACGCCTTCTTCCGCATTGTTCATGGGGTCCTTCCCAAATTCAAATTAATATACAAGAGTAGGGCATGCCCTAAGAAATTCACCAAAATCTGGCAACCATGGCTTGATGTTTCGGGGGATTTCTGGGGGGGGATGTCCTTTCTTCACAGCTTTCCCAGTAGGCCCACTACTAATGTACTCTAATTTTATTTTTCGGCAACATGCCAAAATTGATAATCATAGATTGCCTTATATGAAACATCCAATGCATGGGGGGCGGGGGGGGGGAATCCTGGACCTCTGCTGTCCTTGTGTTGCAGGTTTGAATGAGTGCAATGAAGGTATGAGTGTGTGTTGCTGGGGTATTTCTGTTTCTTATGGACTTTTAAACTTTATCCACTCTCCTTATTATGTAAGTGGTTTTATTATGTGCACTTTACACATTTGTAATTACAGACTCTCTTATATTGTTTTTATTGATTTTATGTTACAAAATCAAAATAAACACCTTTTTAAAAAAAATGCGAGTTACCACGTTTGCACGCGTTTACAAGCTGTTACAGGCGTTTGACGTTTACAAGGTGTTACAGGCGTTTGACGTTTACAAGGTGTTACAGGCGTTTGATGTTTCAAATGCCTCTGAACATCGGTCCTGAATGCATTTTTTTGCTTTTCAAAAAATGCTTCTAAACTCAACTGCCTAGAAACTACTATAAACGACCCTATGTACATGTACTGATAAGATAACATAGAAGAGAGGTCAGGGGCAGGCTTCATGTACACGGGACGTTTTTACAGCCTCGTCTAAACGATTTTAACTTGACAGATAGTAACCGACGTTGAAAACGTCAGTTTTGCCGCGTTTACATGCCGCATTTAGTGACGTTTTGCATTTAGAATCTTTTTTCAAATAGCCAAAAAAGAAAAACAGCTGTAAACGAAACGCGGCTAAACATGTTTGGCGCTGGAAATGCCTGTAAACTCAGCTTCTGAACGCATTTTTTTTGCGTTCCAAAAGATGCCTCCAAACTCAACTGCCTAGAAACGACTATAAACGACCCTATGTACATGTACTGATCAGATAACATAGAGGAGAGTTCAGGGGCAGTTGAAAAAAAAAAAAAAATGCCCAACTGCTCCTAAACGTCAAGCTGTCTTGAATACACACGGTCACACCCAATTCCGACCGTCAAGAACGCGGTGACGTACAACACGTACGACGTGACAACGCGTACGACGTCTCGTACTTGCTTTAGAGCATGCGTCATTTTTGGTATGTTGGAACAGCATACAGACGAGCGGTTTTCCCGATAGGAATTTGTTCCGTCGGAAAAATATAGAACATGTTCTCTATCTAAGTCCGTCTGAATTTTCCACGTAAAAAGTCAGATGGGGCATACACACGGTCAGGATATATGAAATATATGATATATGAATATATAATATATGAAAAGCTCCCATCGGACTTTTTCTGTCGGAAATTCCGACCGTGTGTACAGGGCATTAAGGTTTGACCTCATAGTATATGGTTTTGGTATATCTAAAGGAAAAAAGCTAAAGAAAAATGCATTGTGTGTATCCTGCTTTAGTTTGTTCTTCCTTTAGATTGCTTTGTGTTCCAGTGCCTCCCTGCCAAGAAAGAAAAAGAAGCTGAAGGTCTCACACCTCCTGCTGCAATTTCGGTAAATACCCGATTACAGCACATTCACAATGCCTGAACTTTTACTGCTGGAGTTTCATATTATAAGAGGAAAAATCTTGGCTTCTTAGCATAGCTTGGTAAGAAGCGCACAGAGATTTGTGAAGTGCACCAGTGCCTGGACTCTGCGGCAGGAATGCCTGACATTGCTGGAGGATATTTTGTTGTCATGACGAGATTATAAAGTAAATTGCACAGTACAGTCATTCTCGGCCTCTCACATGCTGACAGAGTCACAGACACGGGGCTCCTATTTTGCTGCTTAAAGGAAAACACCACTTTCATAACAAAAAATGATTAGGGACTATATCACATGTTGTCATTTAATGCTGTTTCAAACTTTCCTGCACCACCCCCATGGTAGAAATTCCATCCTTTTCCATTGTGAGCTACAGCCAGCCTTTTCCTAGGACTCATTCACAAGGGAGCTTGGATATTTTCTGCACAGAACGCAGGTTCTGGCTGGCAGAGCAAGCAGAAGATTCTGTGTAAAATACAGACCTAAAGTACTTGTGTTAGATGTTTTCTCACATGGGCTTGTAAAACGCCGCGTTTAGATCTGTAAGAACGTATAGTTTTGTTAGCATCTAAATGCAGCACTATAGGAATCAATGGGACCATACACACATCTTCATTGAAAGCAGCATACAAAAAAAAAGTGGGATACTGCATCTGGGGCCGTACATGTCTGCAGATTTTCCACGTTGACAAGTGTTATCGCATGTAAGCGTGTCTACACATAGAAGCGTAAAGTCATTAGAAGAATTGTACATGTCTAAACACTGTACTCTACTGTACTCTACTCCCCAGATGATGTCCAATAGGACGAAACGCGTCGGACGATGCTCTTGGAATCCTTGTCTATGCTCTGTTTTATTTACAATCTTTTTTTTTCGGGATTTGCTGCACATGTAAACCCTATTTTTTACTATTATTATTATACAGGATTTATATAGCTCCAACAGTTTGCGCAGCGCTTTACAACATAAGGGCAGACAGTACACTTACAATTCACATCAATACAGGAGGGATCAGAGGGCCCTGCTCATTAGAGCTTACAATCTAGAAGGGAGGGTCAAGTGGAAACAAAAGGTAATAACTGTGGGGGATGAGCTGATGGAAAAAATGAAAATACAGTTGTTAGGTGTGGGTAGGATAGGCTTCTCTGAAGAGAAGGGTTTTCAGGGATCGTCTAAAAGCTAATAAAGTAGGAGATAGGTGGACAGATTGGGGTAGGGCATTCCATAGGATTGGAGAGGCTTTGGAAAAGTCCTGGAGGCGAGCATGGGAGGAGGTGACGAGGGAGCTAGAGAGCAGACGGTCTTGAGAGGAACGAAGAGAACGAGTAGGTTGGTATAGTGATGTAGCTGGGGCAAAATTGTGGATGGCTTTGTACGTAGTTGTTAGAATTTTGAATTGAATTCTTTGGCCGAGTGGAAGCCAGTGGAGGGATTGACAGAGAGGAGTATTAAACATCAAAACTACTATTAAAACAACTATTAAACATCAAACAGTATTACACTATGCGCCGATCATTTGTTTCATGCACACCATTTAATGTGATTTATCGCATGTTTTGGAGTCCATCATTGATACCTAACAGTCCTCATTCAACATTGCGTGGAATCTTTCTTACCATTGTTCCAGTGTTTGAGGTCCTGTTTGAGGTCATTCCCTCAAGAGTGCCTGTTTGTGTGTCCATCGAATCTGGTAAACGTGAACACCTTACCATTTTGACTGTATTTTCAAGATTCATCCCGGATTATCCAAGAAAGACCTTTTCACTTCATTTTGAACTTTAATGGACCTTCCATAGATGTTTTTTATTCACTTTGGACTTTTATGTTTTGGTTTTGTTTACATTCAGTTTTGTATTGCCTACCTCACCTTTTCAGGTTCACACGCTATTTACTAGCTCACTTAGCGCCACACTTTTTTATTTATTTATTTCCATTTTGCACTGTATGTCTAGTGACGTGTTAGCTGCTTATTTTCTCCTCTATGGGCAATTTTTTCCTTTTTTACAATTTTAAACACTGTACGAGTCTACATGCATCTACGTGCAAGTACTCTAGGTTTGTATTTTATGCACGATCCATTCCGTGCAGAAAATATGCATATGTCCGCATGAATGAGCCCTCAGATTTGATTAGACATTTAGCTGAGGGCCGGGTCACACTAGAATGCGGTGCTGGCAACATTAAAATCGCACTGAAGCTTTGATCCGCAGTAGGTATCAATACTAAATTAATGACACCCCAAGCGCAGTGCATTTGCCCAAACCGGATCACATGGTACAGAAGTAGCATGCAATGCGGTTGCAGTGAGTTTCCAAACATAGTGCAATGAAAGGGCTGAAGCCGCACCGCTCAGAACTGCGTTTGCATCGCACAGGAACGCACAGCACGTTCCTGTGTGATTCCCAGTATGAACTGATTCTAAACGTGATGCACATTTTCATTTGTAAACACAGCTGTGTGTGTGTGTATGGTCCTATAGATCTGCATTTAGATGGGTACATAACTATACGTCATACGCGATTTAGACACCGCGCTTTAGACGCCCTAAAGCTTCCAGGATGTTCAAATTCTTTCTTTTCTTTGCAACGAAGCAGAGTGTTATTATTTAAAGGGTAACTCCACTTTCGTGGGGATAAAAAAATAGCAAATAAAGAAAAAATAATATAGCATATACAATTGTGACACAAGTCATATTGTAATTAAATGTCAATCTGCAGCCGCTGTAATTTTCTGAAAATGTAATATGGCTACCTGGATGTGTTCTGTACACAGTGCACAGAACACATCCAGCCATATTGCATTTTCATAAAATTACCTGACCAACTTATACTGACTTTTCCTGCTCTTCCTCATTGAGTTAGAGAATCTGCAAAACACCTGGGTATTCTCGTTATCGGAGAGCATGCGACCTCCTCCCGTGATGAAGTGTCTTAATAGCCAGTCTCTGCTAGGTTCTGGTTCCTTGAAGATAATTGGCAACCGTGAGTTAGGGACCGACACTCATAATAAATGATAACCTTTTAGTTTGTTTTCTGGCAGACCTAGGGTTGCCACCTCATCCCTTGAAACCCGAACACATATGAATTACACAGGTTCTGAGGCTAATTTAATGCAGATAAGGCGCCAAGTGAGTTTAATTACCACCTTAATCAGCCACAGAAACTGGGCAATTAATATGTGTTCAGTTTTAAAGGGATGAGGTGGCAACCCTAGGCAGACCTCCTGAAAATGCCAGTTGTCTGGCTGTCCTTGGCTTCAATACCTTTTTGAGCCAGTGGCCCAGAACAAGCATGCAGCATGTACCGTCAGATCTGCGTACTTGCTTCAGGTCTGTGCCTCAAAGTGTTGAAGTCAAAGTGTCACCATATCAGCCAGGCAATTAGAATTTTCAGGAGAGGTCGGCAACAATGTTCTGCATAATATACTTAGCGGACAACAGGTTTGCTTTATTTGCCCCACTCCCCTACTTCCCATCAATATATACTCACCTTTCTATTGACGTCTGCCATCCTGTTCAGTGCTGAAAGCCAAAGAAACCAGTACTTCCTGGTACAGGAATGTGACATGTGACACACTTCATGTGATAGTTCCAAGCCTATCACTGCTGTCACATAGGCCCTAGGGAGTCCATAGACTCATGGTATCCATAGGTAACACAGGACCTTCCTTTTACTACCACTAGCAGAACAGAATGGTGAGGGAGTGAAAGGAAGGTGGGTATGTGCTTCAGGTTCGAAGCCAGAGAACATCTTCTTCCATTACTAAGAAAAGACTACAGTAAGTTAGGCATTGACTATAAATACTGTTTTCCCAGGATTTGTCCAACACTGAATTGTAATACATTTTTAATCTTTGCTGATCAAAGTCCCTGGTGTCCCAGATACTGTTCAATAAATATGTTTAATTAGGAAGTCTGGGCTGTAATTCAGTCTACTCCTTGACACCTGGCTTTACCCAGCAGTCCCATAAGCATAAATAAGATTTTTACTCCTGCTTCCATCTTGGAATGGAGATGCCCAGGTCACCTAAGGTTGGCCATTCATCAACATGTTGTCACAGTGGTACAGTACATAGACTGTTTTATGCGCTCAGTAAACCTGTCGCTGATTAGTGACTCTGCAGATTTACCGCCATAACAACACAACCAGCTGACTGTCCTGAACCCCCGGGGACAACGCCAGACTTCTTTGCCAGCAGCTGCCAATCAGTCGGAGACATGACCCTGTGACATGATAGTCGCCGTCCTCAGCACATGACTCCCTCACTCACACCAGACCATTTCTAAGACAGCTTTTCTCAAACTTGTTTCTGTCACCAGACTCATTAAAAGTGTGCAAAATCTTGAGGCACCCCAGTCTAAGGCCAGCCAGCCATAGACAGAGCGATTTTCTTTCCTGCAAGCATGGGTTGCAGGTAGAGTTGCCACCTCGTCCCTTTAAACCCAAACACATATGAATTACACAGGTTCTGAGGCTAATTTAATGCAGATAAGTCACCAAGTGAGTTCAATTACCACCTTAATCAGCCTCAGAACCTGTGTAATTAATATGTGTTCAGGTTTAAAGGGATGAGGTGGCAACCCTAGTAGGGTTGCCACCTCATCCCTTTAAACCCGAATACGCATGAATTACAAAGGGATGAGGTGGCAACCCTTGTTGACAGGGGAAGCCCCCTTGCAGAGCCATTGTGCTTTCCTGATAATTGCTAGCAACTATAACAGCTGCTAGCAATAATCGCATGTAAAATCCAACAGGCTGGTTGTACCCAAATTGATTGATCAACTTGGGCTCATTCAGCCTGCCCATACATGGTTCGAATCTAGGCCATTTCACGCTGAACCGGCCTGGGATTCGAACCGTATCTGGACGGCTTAAAAGGTAAAAAACATAAATGTTACTTATCATTGAGAAACCTGAGCCTGCACACAACCACCTTGATGACATTAACTTCACATCGAAAGCCTCCTTCACACCAGAGTTCCCCCTATCACATCAGAGGTCACCCCATCACATCAGAGGTCCCCTCATCACATAAGAGGTCCTCCTATCAGAAGTTCCCCTATCACATCAGATGTCTCCCATCACATCAGAGGTCCCCCCGTCACATCAGAGGTCCCCCCATCACATCAGAGGTCCCCCATATCAGATGCACCTTCATCACATCAGAGGTCCCCCTATCACATCAGAGGTCTCCCATCACATCAGAGGTCCCCCCATCACATCAGAGGTCCCCTCATCACATAAGAGGTCCTCCTATCAGAAGTTCCCTTATCACATAAGAAGTTCCCCTATCACATCAGAGGTCCCCCATCACATCAGAGGTCCCCCCATCACATCAGAGGTCCCCCCATCACATCAGAGGTCCCCCATATCAGATGCCCCCTAATCACATCAGAGGTCCCCCTATCAGATCAGAAGTTCCCCCATCACATCAGAGGTCCCCTGATCACATAAGAGGTCCTCCTATCAGAAGAAGTTCCCCTATCATATCAGAGGTTCCCCATCACATCAGAGGTCCCCCATCACATCAGAGGTTCCCCCATCACATCAGCGGTTCCCTCATCACATCAGAGGTCCCACTATCAGATCAAAGGTCACCCTATCACATTGGAGGTCCCCTCATCACATCGGAGGTCCCCCTATCAGATCAGAAGTTCCCCCATCACATCAGAGGTCACCCCATCACATCAAAGGTCCCCTCTCATCAGAAGTTCTCCTATCACATCAAAGGTCACCCCATCACATCAAAGGTCCCCACCTCAGAAGTTCTCCTATCACATCAGAGGTCCCCCCTTCATATCACAGGTCCTCCTATCACATCAGAGGTCCTCCTATAACTTCAGAGCCACAACCCCCCATATGAGAAAGTCTACCCTATACAGGTTGCAGGTTGATAATGCTAAGCCAAGTGGGAGAACAATTTACTATTGTTCATTGCTGATGGAATTCTCAGCATCTTCAGGAGGGATCCTAGGCTTCCACTGAAAAGCTGCTGTAGCGTCTCCCAGCGCAGAACAAGTTAAGTATGCAAGCTGTTGCACCCTGACAACACAAAGCCATTGCCTCTCAATCAGCAGGAGTGTTGTCAGTCTGCCATGTGTGCTCCTCCAGTTGCTGATCAGGCATACACATGCCTCTTGCAAACCTGACAGCCGTACAACAGCCAACTGTAGGAGCCCAGATGACAATCTGACAAGACTGCTGCTAACTGAGAGGCAATGGCTTATGCCTCGTACACACGATCAGACATCCCAACAACAAAATCCATGTTTTTTTTCTGATGGATGTTGGCTTAAACTTATCTTGCATACACACGGTCACACAAAGTTGGTAGGAAATTCCAAACGTCAAGAACGCGGTGACGTACAACACGTACGACGAGCCGAGAAAAATTAAGTTCAATAGCCAGTGCGGCTCTTCTGCTTGATTCCGATCATGCGTGGCACTTTGTGTGTCTGAATTGTGTACACACGATCAAAATTTATGCGAACAGATTTTGTTGTTGAAAAATTTGAGAACCAGATCTCAAATTTTGTGCAACGGAAATTCCGTTGGAAACTGTCCGATGGAGCCCACACACGGTCGGAATTTCCGACAAGAGGCTCCCATCGAACATTTTCCATTGAAAAATCCGACCGTGTGTACGGGGCATTAGCGTTGTCTGCCTGCAACAGGTCCAACTTGTGCTGCACTGGGAGACTCTACAGCAGCCTTTCTCAGCCAGGGTTCCTTTTGAGGTTTATAGGGGTTCCTTCAGCAATGAGCAATGGTGAATTGATCTCCCACTTATACCTGGTACACACGATAAGATATTAGACGAATGATCGTCCTTTTTTTTTTTTTTTTTTAGCACTAGTAGTCTCATATCGAAAATGAATAGGTTACTAAATTTACTCTCGTACGATAGAATCAAATTTGTGATGTAATGTCTTGCATTGTATTTGTATTGTATTTTCTGACAAAAACTGTACTGATTAAAGGAAAATCGCACAATCTCGTATCGTACCAGAAAATTTTTCGAGCTTTTCCCATCGGATAATTTCACATGAATAACTCGATTTATGTGATCAGGACACTTTGAAAGCTGTATTTTTCGTACGATTTTCTGATCGTGTGCACGGGCCTTTACACTCACCACCAATACTAGTGGGCAATTTTCCGCCAACCAACCCGTGATAATCCGGGGCAGCGGTAATGGCACCAGCTTAAACAGGAACACAGGTAAAGATTTAGGCTGGGTTCGCACTTAAGAACGCAGCGGCTCACAGCCGGAGTCCGGTGCGTCTCCATTCACCGTTTCAGGTCCGATTTCAGCCTGAATTTTGGGATGAATTCAGACCTGAAACGGACCAAAAGATGCACATGGCTTCTGTGCAATTTGCACCGGAGCCGCTGCAGAGATGTGTGAACCGGTGCCATAGAATGCCAGTCACAATCTCCTGCTATGTGAATTGGATGCGGAAAAAATCCACATCCAATTTGCATAAGTGTGAACCCAGCCTTAAAGATGAAGAAGCCGCATACTCAGTGATTAGGTTTTAATTTACACCAGATGCAATAAAAACGCATATGCCGGAAAAATGACTATATTCCAATGAGCCTAGTTTACACCACTGCATTGTTTTCATGTGCGTTTAACCACTTCAGCTCTGGAAGGATTTTCCCCCTTAATGACCAGGCCATTTTTTTTGTGATACGGTATTGTGTTGCTTTAACTGACAATTACGCGGTCGTGCGATGCGGTAGCCAAACTAAATTTATGTTCTTTTTTTTCTTTTTTTCCCACAGATAGAGCTTTCTTTTGGTGGTATTTGATCACCTCTGCAGTTTTTATTTTTTGCGCTATAAACAAAAAAAGACCGACAATTTTGAAAAAAAAAAAAAATTTCTTCATCAGTTTAGGCCAATATATATTCTTCTACATATTTTTGGTAAAAAAGAAAAAAAATTGCAATAAGTGCATATTGATTGGTTTGTGCAAAAGTTATAGCGTCTACAAAATATGGGATAGATTTATGGTATTTTTATTATTATTATTATTGTACTAGTAATGGCGGTGATCAGCGATTTTTAGCGGGACTGTGACATTGCGGCGGACAATTTGGACACATTTGACTCTTTTTTGGGACCAATGACATTTATACAGTGATCAGTGCTATAAAAATGCACTGATTACTGTATAAATGACACTGGCAGAGAATGGGGTTAACACTAGGATGCGATCAAGGGGTTAAATGTGTTTCCTAGAGAGGTGTTTCTAATTGTGGGGGGAGGGGACTGACTGGAGGAGGAGAGAGATCGCAGTTCCTGATCACTAGCAACAGACAATCTCTCTCTTCCCCCTGTCAGAACGGGGATCTGTTTGTTTACATTGACAGATCCCTGTTCTGGCTCTCTGTGGAGCGATCGCGTGTGGCCGGTAGACATCGCGGCCGCCGGCCATGTGCAGCAGCTCCAGCGCTGCACGCGCCCACTGTATCTATTGCACGAAGCGCCGTACCCCTACGGCCATTCACACAATAGAGCCGACCTGCCACCGTATAATGAAGGCGGCTGGTCGGCAAGTGGTTAAAAGTACAGCACTAAAAATGCAAACGAATGCACCGCAGACGTGCATAAACACGTGTAAATGCGTGTAAAGGCAACTTGGCAAAGAAAATTTGAAATAAAATAAAAATTAAAAAAAGCACTGATAATGCACATGCACAATGAACGCAGAGATTGTAATGTAAGCAGGGATTTTTTTCAGTGGGAACGTGGCGGAACGCAGTTCCAGCGCCTCTGTCACTGAATGCATGGCAAGGGATGCTGAGGTGTCCTGGAGGGTCTATTAATGCTGGCTGCTGGAGGATCTATTATTAATGGGGGGGGTCAATTGATGCTGAGAAGGATCTACTGTTGAGGAAGGGGTCTTTTGTTGTTGGCAGCTGGAGGATCAATTGATGTTTGCTGCTGGAAGATCTATTGTTGCTGTCAGGGTCTGTTAATGCTAGGGTGCATCTACTGTTGCTTGTTGTGGGGGGTCTATTGTTGCAAAGGGGGGTGTATTGTTGCAAAGGGGGGTGTATTGTTGCTGGCTGCAGGGGATATATTATACAGTTTATCATTAACAAATTCCATACAAATTTACCTAGCACCATAAAATGATACTTGAGGCCACTTACCCGCACCTGCCAAATTAGGACGTGCGGCTGTGTTTGTACAGCCGCTGCATCCCCATAGAGTAACAGGTGGCTTCAGCCACACAATCATGGGCCAGAGAACGTGTGTGAATGAGACCTTCATTTTTTTTCTTCATTTTGTTACATTTTTAAATTTTTGCCATTATTTGTTGCAATTCTTTTATTTTTTACATTTTTTTCATAATGATTTTTGGGGGAAAGCTTTGATGAAATATCAGGGGTCTAAGCAGACCCCTGGAGTGTCACTTTTGAGACAGAGATAAGGAAATACATTCCTAAGTTTCTTTCTGTAGCCTTAGCTGCACAGAATAAATGAACAGGAAGAGCCCTGCACAACCTTCCTGTTTATTATAAACGGAAGCATAGTAAACATAGTTTACTATGCTGCAGTTATGGATGAACACAGTGAAGTGCTCTCTGTGCAGCAGCTGAAAGAGGTGGGAGGGGGAGGAGGAGAATCTGGCTTTCAGCCGCTGCAGGTTGAGCCGTACAGGGAATTGGATTCTATCATTTCCCCCGGTGACCCCTGAAACTTCAGTGTGCACGGGGTGATTAGGGTGTGCCCAAGCACATCCGTCACACCCTGTGTGTGTCTGTGTTTCAGGCGGTCTGAAACCCTGACACATGATTTAAAAACCTGGACTGTCCGGGTGAATCCTAGACAACAACTCTGAACTCCAGCAACATCCCTAACCTTGTCTCAAAATACCAACCAAAACTGTTCTCTTCCCCAGATAGCAAGGATAACTTGCCACAAATTGATGGCAGTGTTGAATTGTACATATGTTAAGTCGCACGTTTTCACTGGCAAGTTGTACACTTGCAGAGCACTTAAAGCACAAGTTCTAGTTGACACTTTTCCAATTTGTAACAAGTTTGCGTGGCAAGTCTTTAGCAAGAGCAAAGTTGCAGTGGTTAGTCTACAGCAAGAGCTCTGCAAGTCTACAGCATGAAAATGAAGCCACAGTGACCCCTGTGGTGGGATGACTATTGCACAACATAACTGAACCAGAACTTGCAGCAGGCTTGCAGAATGTTTGCAAAGAAAGTTGATCCGGAGTCACGCAATGCGGACTTGCTGCAATTGTGCAACAAAGTCTAGCAATAGCTTAGCAAGTCATTTTCAAACTTGCAGCCCAATTGCTTGCCATGGGGGTTGGTTCTGTATTCACTAAATGGGTGGTACTGCATACCTCCCAACTTTTTGAGATGGGAATGAGGGACACCTTTTATCAAAGGTATGTAGGCATAGAACACACCCCCTGCCACGCCCCTTTTAATGGAGAATTATCCAAAAAAAAATGATTGGTTAAACCCATAAGTGCTTTTTTACCACTACTATTCCTTTATATTGGCTTTTTACATTTACAAATGCAGCAATTTAGAAATCAGATGAAAGGTTTAGCACTGGGAAACACTTTTTGAAAGATAAATAGTGCATTTTATATACAACTTTATAGATCAGACCAAAATGAGGGACAAATGAGGAGGAAAGAGGGACAGAGGGACGTTGGTCCAAATCAGGGACAGTCCCTCCAAATCAGGGACAGTTGGGAGGTATGGGTGCTGGGAGGTGGGTGGGAATCAAGGGACAGTGCTTGGAGCAGGTAGGGGGGCCGAGACAAGGGGTGACTTAAAAAGGGGGTGTTTCTGCACCTCTTCTCTGAGAAAAAAAGCCCTGGATGTAAGGACCGGTTCACACCAAAATGCAGTGTGGGAAGGGCATGTTCCATGCATGCTTCCTGCACTGCCCTTAACATCCGCTGCGAGTGCCAGTGTATCATGAACCACACCCCAAATGCAGATTGCAAAAAGCAGCGTGTTTGTGGGCACCAACTGGCATGGTACCGCAGTCAGGGCAGGACTTAGGGTGGTGGGGGCCCCTGGGTTTGAGTCACTTTCGGGCCCTACCTTCTATACATATGCACAGCTCTATAAAACAGAAATAGAAAAGTACAAGGTGCGCCAGACTCAGTGCAGTATTAAAGAACTTCTGTTTAATTGGACAAACAAAGGCAAAACAGCCAAATGGCTACTCACAAAAGTAAATAATATATAAGCGTATAAGTGGGGGATACTGTACCGGTATTCGTCCTGGGTCCACGATTAATAAAAGCAATAAAAATGGATAAAATGATAATTACCATATTTGTCAGCGTATAACACACACCGGCGTATAACACGCACCCCAAGTTTAGGAGGGAATTTTAAGGAAAAAAACTTTTAGGAGGGAAGTTTAAGGAAAAAAACTTAAATTTAAATGCCCATCAATGCAGCCTCATCAGTGTCATTGCAGCCTTGTCAAAGTCATTGCAGCCTTGTCATTGTCAGTGTAGCCTTGCTCCAGTGTCATTGCAGCCTTTCAGTTTAAAAATGGCACTGCTGAGATACAGAGCCAGCTTTCGGCCGCTCTCTGCGGCTCTCAGTGGCTTTCGGAACGGGCAGGGCCCGCAGGGCCCCTGGGCTTGAGCCCCGTCAAGCCCAATGGAAAGTCTGGCCCTGACCGCAGTACCATGTCATTTGGTGCGCTGCGTTTTCAAAAGTAGTGCATGCACTACTTTTATTGTTTCCCAGTGCAATTTGCAGCCCATTCAAATAAATAGACTGCAAAATCGCACTGCACGGGAACGTGCGGGTTCGAACCCGTGTGTTCTAGTGCGATCCGGGCCTAAATGATTTAGCTGCTGAAATTGCTTAAAAAACTGAGGATTTATTACAACTTTAACCCTATGCAGTGTTGGGGGAGGGGACCCACTACTAGGAGAAATTGCTCCTTACTTATAAGGAGGTCAGACTCGTTTGAGAAGTTTCTAAATAAAGCTTTTAGCAGTTAAAAATAAATGTGACTTTTTTTTTTTTAAGAATGGTCTATTGTATAACTAGCTGCACTTTTGTTTCATTCTTGCAGTTTCGAAATATGTATCTATGTGTGCGTTTAGACAATGGCTGACAACGTGTGACACAGCGTCAGTCAGCCGTCCTTCTTCCCAGCTGCGTTCTCTTCAGCAAGGAGACTCTCTCCACCAGTGAACTGTATCAAAGGAAAGGAAAATCAATATACAACCCTGTGACTGCAGCCAAGGTTCAGATATAGTCCTGTTGTCGGCAAAACATAAATCAATATTAACTCTGGGGTTAATGGGTAACCGGTGACATTCCTGTAAATTTGCTGAACTCTGGAGTAACAGTTACAGTTGATACTCCTGCGATCACGCCCTTTGTACGCTGGAGTTGAACAAAGGTGTGCTGATATGTTGCACTGAGTCATGTCCTCGTCCTATAATCTGTGCCGGTATGGCCGGGATAAGCCTCTCTCTCTCTCTCTCTCTCTGCTTCTTCCCAGAGAAGGCTTCTGGATGAGACACCACAGGGCATGTCAAGGTGTGTTGCTTTCAATAGTGCGATTATATTCAAAGGAGGATTGTTCAGCTCGGCTGCTTGTTCACACCCATCGTAACTCATCAGTGCACTTCAAACAATGTCGCAGCCAGGCAGGTGGAACCGGGCCTGCTCGCGTCTTTCACAATAAATTTTGTCCTTAAAAAAAAAAAAATAGTGATGATAATCTTGCGCTAGCATAATTTGTCTTCTGTGCATGATTGCTAGCCTGTCAAAAGCACGTTCCTAACCTCCGCCACCTTTAACCGCTTGAGAATTGCCATATTACATCCTCTTCCCGGCCAGGCCAATTTTTGCTGTGATAGTTTGACCGACTATTACTTCATTGTGCTACACTGTACCCAAATGAATGTTGTATCTTTTTTTTTTTTTTTGGCTTTCTTTTGGTGGTATTTAAACGCTTGCCGACCGCTTCACGCCGGTATACGTCGGCAGAAGGGCACATACAGGCAGAATCACGTACCTGTACGTTACCCCTTAAGAAGCGGCTTGTGGCGTGCCCGCCACAAGCTCCGTGAGTTTGATCGCGGGTCCCGCGGACTCGATGTCCGTGGGGATACCCGCGATCGTCTCACAGAGAGGTAGAACGGGAAGATGCTGATGTAAACAAGCATTTCCCCGTTCTGCTTAATGACACTGATCACAGCTCCCTGTGATCGGGAGCTGTGATCAGTGTCGTGTCACACGTAGCCCCCCCCCCCCCACAGTTAGAATCACTCCCTAGGACACACTTAAAGTGGAAGTAAACCCATCCATAAAACAGTTTCATTTCCGGCATGTGCCGGAAATGTAACACTCCCATTGGTTGTGCTCTCAACCAAACTGTCAAACCATCTAATGGCTGGTGTCATAACTGATCACATGTTCAGCATCATGGTAGTTGTAGATTAAACAGAGGCAAAGATGGCAGCTTCCTTGGCTGAAAACAATAGGGGGGTTTACTTACACTTTAACCCCTGCAGCTGCCCCCTCCTGGTTAACTCCTTCACTGCCAGTCACATTAATCAATGCATTTTTAATAGCACTGATCGCTGTATAAATGTGAATGGTCCCAAAATAGCGCCAAAAGTGTCCGACGTGTCCGCCATAATATCGCAGTCACGATAAAAAAAAATTAATAAAAATGCCATAAAACTATCCCCTATTTTGTAGGCACTATAACTTTTGTGCAAACCAATCAATAAACGCTTATTGCAATTTTGAAAAATATGTAGAATATGTAGAAGAATACGTATTGGCCTAAACTGAGGGAAAAAAATGTTTTATATATTTTTTGGGGATATTTATTATAGCAAAAATGTAAAAAATAAAGCTTTTTTTTTTTTTCAAAATTGTCACTTTTTTTTGTTTATAGCGCAAAAAATAAAAACCGCAGGAAGTGATCAAATACCACCAAAAGAAAGCTCTCTTTGTTGGAAAAAAAGGACGTCAATTTTGTTTGGGAGCCACGTCGCACGACCGCGCATTTGTCAGTTAGATTGACGCAGTGCCGAATCGCAAAAACTGCTCTGGTCTTTGGCCAGCCAAGTGGTTCGGGGCTTAAGTGGTTAATAACCACTGAGGTATTTTTTTTATTATTATATAAAGTTAAAAAAAGACAAAAAAATTTGGATTTTTTTTTACCCTTATTTTCTTTTATAAAACATATAAACAAACAACCCAAAATGGCAGGACAGTACAACCCCCGCTCCCAAATGTCCCCTCTTTGAAAAAGTAGATGCCCCAAGGTGATTCTTTTCTTTCTTTTTGCACAACTTTTGGGGAAATTAAGAAATGTTGGTATTAAAATGACACTAAACTTATTTAAAAAAAAATTCTATTCAAGTTTGTACTTGTTGTATGGCTCATCCCCAGAGAGGCGACTGGAGATAACCCAGGTCTCCCTTACCTGTTCAGAGGCTGCCAGGTACCAGTTCCAGAGCTCACTGACAAACACAAGCTCAGTCTAGGGCAGTGATGGTGAACCTTGGCACTCCAGATGTTTTGGAACTACATTTCCCATTAAGCTCAACTACACTACAGAGTGAATGAGCATCATGGGAAATGTAGTTCCAAAATGTCTGGGGTGCCAAGGTTCGCCATCACTGGTCTAGGGGATGTCTTATTGGAGATTTATTGCAGTAAATGAACACGAGAGAGGGATGAGGGGCAGGATACTAAAAAAAAGAAAAAAAAAATTGCCAGCAGGTAGAGGAGGACAGATTCTCAACTAAAATCCTTTAGCAGCAGCCATAAATATTGCTGGAGGTAGCAGGTGCAGCCAGTTCATCTGAAAATATGTAGAAGCAGTCACAGTCCTTGTAGCAACCTCTGGCATCTAACCACCAAAGCACAGGCACACCTAGAGTCCTAGGCATAAAGATCCTATTCACAATGTGTAAGGACAGCCGTCTCCAATCAGCTTCCATGCAGCAATCTTCACTTAAAAGGGATCCTTGTCCAGCCCAGCTCCCTAAGTTAGTGTTCTGCAGCAACTGTCTTTAAATGTCTTTAAATACAGATTTCTTAAGGCCCTCAGCCAAGCACATGCTTAGGCCTAGCAGCAACAGCTCCTTAATATCACAGGCTGCCTCCCAGGTCAGAGGCCCCAGGAGAGAGAGAGAGAGCTGAAAAGCCCTCCCAAACATTTATTTTCACCCCAGCTGTACCTTCTGGGCGCCCCTTCCCAGGGATTGGTTGAGGTCAGATAAATATTCAAAGCCCGGTGTCTGACCCAACTATTTCTAGAAGTGTATTCCAGTGGCAGGCCAAAAAAAATAAATAAATTGTTGTTCAGTTGGGTACAGCAGAGTCAAAAACAAAATTTAACCAGCCTAGGGCAGGGCTGCTACCAGTATTAATTTTGGCATTGATTTTTGATTTGGTTTAATTATAGTCTTTTGACTAAAATGCCATTTTAGTTTTAGTCTCATTTTAGTCATCTGCAATGGCTTTAGTTTTAGTTGTATTTTAGTCAGCTAAAATCTCCAGTACATTCGTCGAATAAAATCATTTTAGTCAGCTAAAATCGAATGTGTTTAGTTAAATTGTTATGCATTATTTAAGAATTTCCAAACTCATTATATACTCCTAAAGTAAAAAAAAAATCTAATATCATGTTATTATTTATGGTATTAAGGTTTGAACAAACTCACAGATACAGATTTAGCCACTCTGGACGGTCTGAGGATGCTGCACAGTGCTCTGGATGGTGGTCTGTCTGAGGAGGCCTGTAGTGCTGCATAGTGGTCTAGACGTTGGTCTGAGGAGGCCTGTAATACCCAGAGTACTCTAGACGGTGGTTTGAGGAGGCCCGTAATGCTGTGCACAGTGCTGGATGGTGGTCTCAAGTCTGAGGGATGGCCTGTGATGCACAGTGCTCTGGATGCCGGTGGTCAGAGGAGGCCTATAATGCTGCACAATGCTGGATGGTGGTCTCAGGTCTGAGAGATGGCCTGTAATGCACAGTGCTGGATAGTGGTCTCAGGTCTGAGGGATGGCCTGGATGCCGGTGGTCAGAGGAGGCCTGTAATGCACACACAGTGCTCTGGATGGACTGTGGTCTGAGGGGAAGCCTCAGGTCTGTAATTGTAATGTACGCACACACAGTGGGTGCTCTCTGCTCTGGACGTCGTCGTCGTCACCCGTGAGCAGTGGCGTCTCCAGCTTTCATATTTAGGGGGGGCACATGGGGGGGACAGGGACAAAAGTAGGGGGGCAACTATAAAATGCATATATATATATATATATATATATATATATATATATATATATAGATATAGATATGTATATATATACCCTGTTTCCCCGAAAATAAGACCTAGCATGATTGTCGGTGATGGCTGCAATATAAGCCCTACCCCCCAAATAAGCCCTAGTTAAAGTCCTTGTAGGTCTTATTTTCAGGGTAGGGCTTATTTTCGGAGAAACAGGGTAGGGCATATTTGGGGGGTAGCGCTTATATTGCAGCCATCACTGACAAGCACACTAGGTCTTATTTTCGGGGAAACAGGGTATATATATCTATATATCTATAGATATATAGATATATATATACTGGGGCCCTTTACTACGACCCCACAATGGCCCTTTCACATGTTCTGCAGTTCCCTTCCTACTGTACTGGGGTCCCCCAGGGTGGCAGAAAACAAGAGATATATGTCACCAGCATACCAAGAAAATATAAGGATCCAAAGCAGTGGGAGAACTATCAGGGTTGCAAAGGTTGTCTTGCCTCCGGGCCCTGGTGTTCTGCCACTGTGGGGTTCCCCAGCCTCCTCTTGCTGTCCTGCCCCTGCTATTGACTGCTCTGGTCTGGCATCTCTTGAAATTTACAGGCTGGTTCTCCTGTCCTAAGGATGGGAGAAATCAGTCTGTTTTTTCAGTAACTGAGAGTCCTGGTGGAGTCCTTCCTGCAACTCGCTCTTCTCCCTGCCAATGAGGATGCAGGGGAAGGAGCAGATCGGGCGGCCGTGGTTGTGTGAGCACTCGCATTATGCAGTGTAAGCGAGCAGAGGGAGGGGGGAGGAATCACCCGCAGGAGCTGACTGGGGACTCTCTGCCACTTAGACCATGAATTTTTGTAAAAAAAAAAAAAATTTTTTTTTGGGGGGGGGGGAGCACATGGTGGGGCACAGCATAATGTTGGGGGGGGGGGTCGGGGCCCCCTCTGGCCCCCCCCTAGGGACGCCATTGCCCGTGAGTGGGGAGTGGGACTCTAGTCAGGACTTGGGAGGCCTGTAATGCATAGTGCTGCTCCGGATGGTTGTTTGAGGACTCGGAGGACCTGTAATGCTGGCTGCATAGTCTCTTGCTTTCTGGGAGGGGAAGCAGGCGAAGTTAGTTCATGAAGGTAAACGTCCCTGCCTCACATTTTCGTTTGGTTCGTTAACGAAAATGGAATTGATTTTCGTCATAGTTTTCGTCAGTGGTCATTTTTGTTTAATTTTCGTCACTGCAAAAATGCCGCTGACAAACATTTTGACAAAAACGTTTTCGTTGACAAAATTAATACTGGCTGCTACGTCTTCCTAACTTAACAATGTCCCTTCTATTGCTCTCAGCCTATTGCTTTTCAGAGGGGCAGCAGTAATATCCGTGCATGTGAACTAGCCCCTAAGGTGTCGCTGTTCTTTTTGCGAGTCCACATGAATCATTCAGCAATGACTCAAGTAATTCCTTCCTCAGCTCCCCACAGATCTATTTTTTTCCTTTTTCTGAATGAGCATTTGCCACTTAACAGGGCAGGGCTGGCAAAGGAGGAAAATGTTAATTTAGGCCATTTGATGTTTTACAAAGCAAAGCTCTAAATGACAGGGCAACAAATTCCATGGCAATGGTTCAGATATTCAATCAACAGAACAAAAATAGTTCAATACATTATCTCATTTCAGTCACTGGAACATTGTCACACAACACTGAACGTTACAACTACTTGACATTGCAAAGAAATGCTATAATCCTCTGCTGTAAGGAAACACACATGATAAGTACCATATTGTACCATGGGAAACTCTACATCAGCCATTCTCAACTAGGTTTTCATGGAGTTCTATGTTTCCTCCAGAGGTTGCTAGGGGTTCCTTGAGCTGTGAATAATTGACCTCCCATCTGAAGGTGCCCTCATTCCGGGGTCAACACCACTTGGAAGAACCAGTGCCATGGCTCCAATAATCTTTCTGGTCAGCCATTCCCAACCAGGGGTCTATGGAACCCTAGGGTTCCTTGATCTGTGGCTGGTTAATCTCCCATTTGATGTTGCCTTCATAGTTCTGGTGCCAGCACCACTTGGTAGAGCCAGTTACCTGACATCAATGCTGTAAGGGGAGACATTCTTCACACTAGCAGTAAATGTAAGGAGCATTTTTCCCATTGACCTCCATTAAAATGGTTTTAGCAAAGCTTCTCCAAGACCTGAAAATTATTTCAACGGTTCTCCTGGGGTAAAAGGGTTGACAAACGCTGCTCTACACATAGATTGATATTATGTGTCCATGGTTTCAAGTACTCTTATAACTCATCATATTATACAAGCAAATACAATTCTTGCCCTAAAGCAGGCGTCACTAAATGGCGGACCGAGGTCCAGACACAGACCGAGTGACAGTCCTGTCCGGTTCACGGACCACTTACCAGCCTGTGTGGAATCCTCCCACTGCTGCAGCTGTTAAAATTCACAGCATTGTAGAGGGTGGGAGGGATGGTAGGATGGACGCTTGTTCTGTATGTACTCACCTGCCACCGCTGCTGAACTCACAGCAGGGAACATGGTGGGAGGAATGGCAGGGTGGACTCCTCTTCTGTATGTACTCACCTGGTGCCGCCGCTGCTGAGCTGTAGCAGGGATGAGGGCGGGAGATACTGCAGGCCTATATGGGGAGCGGGAGCTGCCCAACCTGTCATATTTATAAGCAGGTTCACTTGCATTTACAAGAAGTATTGGGCGGCCCCTGCCCTCAGTGCAGACCTTCCGTGTCTCCCATCCGCTTCCCTGCTGTGAGTTCAACAGCAGCGGCGGAAGGTGAGAACAGAAGAGTAGTCCAACCTGTCATTCCTCCCACCCTCTGCAGTGCTGTGTTAAGGTATTGCTGTAAAGGGGGAGGATTATAAGGGGGAGGTTGTGATGTCAGAGGAGGAAGCTGTGATATGGGGGGCTGTAAAGTGACAGGGGGGAGCTGTCAGGGCTGTCTCAGCCCTTCCTTCTCTGAGCTGGCCGCTCAGCTGTCGGCTAAATGCCAGCTCTCATCTCTCTCCACAGTTAACCAGCTGTTGTGGATCTGCTCGTCAGTCCCGCTTACTTAAAGATCTCCAGCTCACTTAATTCCTGCCTTCACCTTGGTCACATCACAAGAAACCATCTCCTGCGTTCCTGCTTAAAGACTGACTTTGCTGACATCCCTTCTGGCTCCTTATCCTGCTTGCTGTTCCTCTACTTGGCTCCCTGACTTCTGGCTTGGCTGATTACCCGATCTGGTTACTGAACTCTGGCTTGGCTGACTACCCGATCCGGTTACTGAACTCTGGCTATGCTTTGACTATGCTTACTCTATTTACCTTTTTTATTTTATTAATAAACAAGTGTGATTTTACTGTACTTCTGTCTCGGTCTGGTTCATGGTTTCTGACAGGAGCTGTGAGAAGTGGATCTGTGATATGGGGGAGCTGTGATGTTAGAGGGGGCAGATGATGTAAGGGGGGCTGTGATGTGATAGAGGTGACTGAGGACACGGATGTAAAGGGGGCTGTGATATGAAAGACCTGAGTCATAGAACAAAAAACAGATTTGGACCTTTGCAGAAAGAAAGTGTTACCAACTGGAACTCAGTGAATTCTAAATCAGTGCCCCTGCTCTAAATGCTTGTTTACACAGCAGTGTTTACCAACCCTCTGAAAATCAATTTGTGGTGAATCTAGTGATCTCCACTGCTCAGCACAGGCACCATTCAGAAAATACTTTGCATTGTCCTAATGATTGCAAAGCATTGTCTAATTGGGCAAAGTGGAGAGGTGGGGCTGTGACACTCTCCATCCAATCAGGGAATGCTTTCCATTTCCGGGACCTAGAAGCTACTGGAGATTAATGGAGTGGTGGTGTCTACTTCAGTGATTTACAGCTTCTAGAGCATCTCCAAACTTTTTAAACAAAGGGCCAGTTTACTGTTCTTCAGAGTTTGGGGTTGCTAGACTGTGGCCAGTGGGAATAGACAATTCCTCAGCCTTGGTGGTCAGCAGAAGCAAAAAAAAATTTAATTGCATCTGTGGTCAGTAGAAAGAGGAAAAGTGCCCCATCATTTGTGTTATTGGAAGAAGTAGTTCCCTATCATTAGTGTTATTGGAAGAAGTAGTGCCCCATCATTAGTGTTATTGAAAGAAGTAGTTCCCCCTCATTGGTGTTATTTGAAAATATAGTGCCCCATCATTGGTTTTATTGGAAGAAGTAGTGCCCCATCATTGGTGTTATTGGAAGTAGTTCCCCATCATTGCTGTTATTGGAAGGGATAGTGCCCCATTATTGGTGCTATTGGGAGGAATAGTGCCCCATTATTGGTGCTATTGGGAGGAATAGCACCCCATCGTTGGTGTTATTGGCAGGAATAGTGCCTCACCATTGGTGTTATTGGGAGGAATAGTGCCTCGTCATTAGTGTTATTGGGAGAGACTTGTATTTGTGGGAAGAATAGTGTCCCAAGGGCCAGATAAGGGCAAGCCCATGGGCCAGAGTTTGGAGACCACTGTTAAAGAGGATCCCACAGGTATGATAAGCATAGTTACTTTGGACCAAGTTAGTATGTAAAAAGTACCATACATGGATTTTTTTCTTTACAAATCTTTAAGAATGTTAGTAGTATAGGCTACAGTGAGTAAAATATGCCAGAATTTTTATTCCATGATATGTCTGCTTTAAAGCTGGACTCAAAATTGGCACAAAAACACTATTTAGATATATTCCTCAATAGCAACAAAGATGAACTCAAATCAAATAAATTTTCAAACTTTTGATGCATTAAAACTAGAATACACCCTCCTGAATCGCATGTTTTTCCGATTCCTACAAGTCCGACATGCTATTCAATCCCAGTTCCCAGAATCGATACCTGGTCCTGTCCGGAATCCTATAACGGATGTAGTCAAAAGTGATGACCCCCAGAAACTAATATCGATATTCTATGACATGCTGTATACTCCCTCGTCAGTGAAAATAGCCTATAATATAAAAACACGATGGGAAGGAGACTTGGGGAACCTAGAAGACGAAGACTGGAATGAGGCACTGGACACATGCAAAGATGTCTCACCCAAACTATCTGACAGATTAACCCAAATATACATTCTACACAGTACATACCTTATACCGGTAAGAATGGCTAAATTTAATCAAGGCCAACCTTCCACATGTCTATTATGTAATTGAGAAATAGGCTCATTCTACCACCTCTTTTGGTCCTGCCCATACATGCAGGGATTCTGGAAACACGTAGTAGATTTCCTTCATGACAACATGGGGTCCCCATTGACTCTAAACCCCAAACCATGCCTACTGGGTATTTTCCCAGACACTAACAAATATAAAAAAATGTTATGCATGAGACACTATTCTCTGCCCGGAAAACAATCGCTAAACATTGGATGAGGCAGGCTCCCCCCAGACTATCTGACTGGAAGACTGACGTAAACACCACATTGCCCTACAAAAAGTTTATCTACATTAATAGAGAATGCCCTGCAAAATATAACAAAGTTTGGGACCGCTGGCTTAATGCATCTGACACATGTGTAGAGCGCTACAGAATACGCCTCCTTCTGTCAAGTACTACCCTACTGGGCCCGGGTCATATATACCACTCCATTCAAGTACATATAATCCAAAAAGTATGCTGATGCCTTAAAAAAAGCAAACGTGTTATTTCATAGCAACAGTCTCTGTAATCGATCAAGAAATGTACGTGTTACCTATCTATGTTATATGTGGAATGATTGCACTGAACGCAGAAAAATGATTGTGCATTGGAAAATTGTATACCTTTGTGGGAAATAAAAACATTTTAATAATAAAAAAAAAAAATCGGTCTTTTTTTTCCGTTTATAACGCATTAAAAGTATTTGTGGGTAAAAATCATATACATTTCATTTGTGCAGATCGTTGCATGACCGCGCAGTTTGTCAGTAAAAGTAACAGTGCCAAAAAGCAAAAAATGGCCTGGTCATCTGGTCATGAAAGGGGGGGGGGGGTAAATCTTCCAGAGGTCAAATGGTTAAACTGCTTGATTGCATCCACCTGCACATGTGTGTTTATTATATTCTTGGTTTGTTTTGGAAAAAAAAATAAAAAATTAGGAATTAAAAATGATTTACACATAAATATGTAAATGTTTCTGAAACAAATACAACCCTAATAGAAATAGTGAGCGATGTTTTCCAACACAAGGCAAACTTCCTGCCGAATAATCCCGAACAATACTGCCAACTGTCACATTAACTGCCCACTATATCCCAAACAACATTGAACAGTACAAAGCCAGTACAATGAAGATACCAGTATAACTGGTTTTGGTACAGGTGTAGGTCATTTCATACTTATTATTATTAGTGAGTACAATAAGGCTGGATTCACACCTAGGCATTTTTTGTGCTTTTTGCATTTTGCAGATTTACACTACAGAACGAGTTCCATAGGAAACCATGTTAAATGGACTGTAGTGCAAATCTGCAAAATGCAAAAAGCACTAAAAATGCATAGGTGTGAATCCAGCGTTTAGACCTGATTCATACTTATTCAGGTTGCAGTTTGCATATTCCAGGTGCATTTTGCGTTTTTCAATACATGCTTTTCATCCATTGAAGTCTATGGAACCAAAAACCAGAAAAAAGTCCCTGGCCCTTTTCATAAAATGCACAGATGTGAACTACATCCAAAGGAAACCATGTTATGCCGCGTACACACGACTGGACTTTCCGGCAGTAAAGGTCCGACGGAATCATTCCGTCTGACATTCTGATCGTGTGGGGGCTTCATCGGACCTTTTCTTTCGAAAATTCTGACGGACCTAGAAATAGAACATGTTTCAAATCTTTCCGACGGACTCAATTCCTATCGAGAAATCCGTTCGTCTGTATGCTAGTCCGACGGACCAAAAACGACGCAAGGACAGCTATTGGCTACTGGCTATTGAACTTCCTTTTTCTAGTCCAGTCGTACGTCATTGCGTTCTAAACTATCGGACTTTGGTGTGATCGTGTGTAGGCAAGTCCGTTTCAGCGGAACCCCGTCGGAACTCTGTCTGGAAAGACCGTCAGAGTTTACTCTGACGGAAAGTCCGCTCGTGTGTACGGCATAAAATGGACTGTAGTGTGTTTCGGCAAAACTGAAAACGTGCTAAAAAATGCATAGGTGTGAAGCAGGCCTTAGACCACATTCATCCTACTGTACAAAAAAAATGGCAACCACCCCAACCTATAACTGGCGTTTGCAGCAAGGTGCACATGGAAGGGTAATGCACATCACAAACAAAAGATTTCCCAGCCAGACTTACCGACCAGCCTGGAAAACAATCAAATTGGCCCTGTCTAAAGCCTAGTACACACGGGCAGAATGTTGGGCGGCATTGGCCAGTTCAATAGAAACTGTCTGACATTTGGCTCATGAGTACTGGAGTCAATCCATTCGGCCGGCTTCTGTCGAAGGAGCGTGACCGAAAAAGGTCTGCCGATCGGCTCCCAATCAGCGCTTTCAATGGCTGACTGGAGTGTTCTGGCGGTGGGGGTAGGGTTGCCACCTTTTCTTCAAGCCAAACCCGAACACTTTAGCGGCGCATGGCAATTTTTTTTTTTGTAGAATACACTATTGGATTAGTTAAAGACCTGGGACACCCTTGCGTGCGCCAAGGAGAGTAATAATGCGCCAGGATAGGATGTGGGGGGTTGTGGGTAGTATAAATAGGAGGGGCTGCAAGGGGAGGGTTGGGGTGACCGAGGACAGAAAGGGGAGTGAGTGAGGGGGACAACTGGGGATGGAAAGAAGGGATTGCAGCAAACTAAGTGGTAGGTTGGTGGAGTTGGGGGAGATACAGACAAGGATGGGGAGGAGAGAAAGGAAGGAATGGAATGAGACGTGCAGAGAGAAGGGAGCTTGCTCTATAAGGTGAGATATACAGATGTAGGTGAGCAAGGGGGCAATGATCAGGGCAGGACCAGAGTAGGTGGTGAGGGGAAAGAAGAGGTTGATTGAATGGGAGAGTGGCTGAAGTGAGATGCGGCATTGCTAATGGGAGTGAGAGATCGAGCAGCATGTAATGTGAATGAAAGGCAGTTATGTTGTGTTACAGTGGAGGTGGACCAAAGCATGGATGGATGAGGAGCAGGAGAGGTTTGGGGAACAGCCAATTGAGAAGGGAAACCGTGGAGGGGGACAGCTTGGGGGTGGTGAGGGGCCGAAGGTGCAGAGGGAGGGAGAGAGCTGGTGACTGTTATAGGGGGAATCCCAATGAGATCAGTCCTGAATAATGTGTCCAGGTATTAGGTGAACTGAAACCCGGACTTGTGATTCAAAACCTGAACTGTCCAGGTGACTCCCTGACAGGTGGCGACCCTAGAAGGGGGGCGTCCCCCTCTCAGAACACAATAGAACAACAGGGGAGATCACTGTACTAACGTCGGATAGTTACAGTGTTTCCCTGAAAATAAGATCTACCCCAAAAATAAGACCTAGCGTTATTTTCCAGGAGGACTGCAATCTAAGCCATACCCCGAAAATAAGCCCTAGTTTAAAATGCTTGTAAAATCACAATGTGTGTACAATGTGTGTGTTTCTGTAATATAATTGCGGGGAAGAGAGCTCCGGCGGGTCACAGAAGCACAGGGCGGCGCTATAACGAATGTATTTGGCACAATTATATTACAGAAACACACACATTGTACATTATATATTACTGCTAGAGAGTGGATTATAGGATTTTACAAGCATTTTAACTCACATTACAGAGAGGAGGAGAGAAGACAGCACATTACATGATAAGACCTACCCTGAAAATAAGCCCTACTGTGTCTTTTGTTGCCAAAATAATATAAGACCCGGGCTTATTTTGGGGGAAACACGGTAGTATAGTGAGTCCGACCTGAGCTGTCGTTTTTTTTTCCTTCAACCCTGATGGGTAGAACGAAACAAAAACTATTGGTGTGTACGAGGCTCAACAGTTTTTGTAAAAACAGTGGGTTTTGTTTGCACACATTTGCAAATATATGCGTAAGCCACAGTGCCCACACCAAGGGACCTCTGTATATAAACAGTTAGACATGGCCAATTCAGTTGTTTTGCAGGCTGTCCGTTAAGTGTACCGGGAAATCTTTTGTTTGTGATGTGCATTGCCCTTCCATGTGCACCTTGCTGCAAAGGCTAGTTATAGGTTGGGGTGAATTGAGTGCAGGGAATCACTGGATGCCATCGCCGCCATTTCCCTCTTGATGGGTGTCATGTGAGTCCCTGTGCCTTTAAATAGTGGTGGGCTCCCTCTAGGCCAGTAGTGGCGAACCTTGGCACCCCAGATGTTTTGGAACTACATTTCCCATGATGCTCATGCACTCTGCAGTGTAGTTGAGCATCATGGGAAATGTAGTTCCAAAACATCTGGGGTGCCAAGGTTAGCAATCGCTGCTCTAGGCTTACCTGCTCTTAATCTATTCATTCTTATATGTGCTCCTACTATGGAGGCTCTGGAAATTTAGAGTTAGGACCGCAGTATATACAGTATATACAGAGGTCCCTTGATTTGTGCACTGTGGCTTACACATATAGTTGCAAATGTGTGCAAACAAAACCCTCTGTTTTTAACATAAAATGTTAGACAGGGCCAATTTGGTTGTTTTGCAGGCTGGCTGGTAAGTGTGCTGGGAAATCCTTTGTTTGTTTGAGATCACATTCATACCTGGGCGATTTGAAGTGCATTTTCCAAAGTGCTTCAATGCTCAGCATCAAGATTCCCTTTATATTCAACAGTGCCCGTTCACCTCTGAGCATTGTGCCACCTAAAGCTCGTGGCTCAAACTTTAAAAAAGCATTTGAGGTTTTTAGGGGCACATTCACATAAACACTTCAATGGGAGTGCCAGAAACATGGCTGAAAATGTGCGCAGCATACATTTTGGGTATGATTTCTTGGCTCACCTCCTCCTAGTAACTAGATTTCTATTGACTAAAACATAACCTCTCAAGCCTGAAAACACACAAAATGCTCCAAAATCACCTGAAAATGCTTTTTTCATATAAAGTAACCTTAAGGCTCCATTTCCACTTTGAAAACCCAAGTCGTAGGACAAATTGGCAAAGTCGCATGACAAGCTGTACCCCATGATTTCCAATGAGTACCGTTCATATCTGTGCTACTTCAAAGTAGTCCCTGCACTACTTTGATCCCACTTTGATGCGACTTGAGGTCCATAGACCTCAAGAATAAACAGGTATTGCTTCAAGTCGCACCTGTCGCTACCTGTCAAATGCGACATGCAGTCATTACAGCCATAGCATGTGTACAGCTTTGAGCGGATGCATGCCCTTTATTAGGTCGGTGGTTGAAGAACAGTAAAGCCGCTGCTCAACTGCTTGCTTTTACAGCTGTCTGTATGAATGAGCCCTCAGGTTAAGTGGTGTATGTAAATTCTAACAATAAACGTCTCTTATTTGCTCCCTTTTGGTCTGTTAAAAGAAAATAGTAAGGCTTTTTTTGGCCATGCTTCTCTTGTGGGTCACAGGAGTGCACATACTTGTGCTCTCCTGTGATCCAAAATCAGTCGACAGCAGGCTAAAGCCATCAGAGAGCGGCACCTGTTTCTGGGAGGATCCTGAC
Source organism: Lithobates clamitans (assembly GCA_037952925.1). Classification (NCBI taxonomy): domain Eukaryota; kingdom Metazoa; phylum Chordata; class Amphibia; order Anura; family Ranidae; genus Lithobates; species Lithobates clamitans. Next base: position 673,764 of record JBBGZY010000648.1, read on the forward strand.
AATAATGTCAGGATCCACCAAGATGCCTCATCGGCAGCTGGCTCAGCTGCACAGGGCTGAGAGCCTGAGCAAGTTGACCCCGCCCCCCCGCCCCCTCTCCAGCCTGATGTTCCAGTGAGCACTGGAGGGGCAGAGCAGAGAGTGTTGACTGACAGTCAGAGCTCTCTGCTCAGAGTAATCAGAGGCCATGTGATCTCTCAATCTTTGGTCTTAGATCCAGCGGGGGACAGCTGCAGCATTAAATTAATGCTGCAGCATGGCGGTGAGTGTGTGTGTGTGTTTGTGTTCTATTCCTACATTTCTCCTCTAAATACTGAAATATTGAAATCATTTTGTGCTGTTTATTAAGTGCAAAAACAATTGATGCTTTCTCAAACACAGAGCTCTCTTGTTTCTTCGCTACATTTCCTGTGTTATCTCGAGGTGTCTAATTAGCCCTAGACTATTCTCTATGTCAGTGTTTTTGACCTCAAGGTGCCCCAACAGGTCATCTTTTCAGACCTCCCATTATTTTGCACAGGGGATTTGATCAGTTTCACTGCCTTAGTAATTACCACAGCCACTTCATCTGAGGGAAATCCTTAAAACATGACCTGTTGGGGCGCCTTGAGGCCTGGAGTTGAGAAACACTGCTCTATGTTGTAAAAACAACTGGGCAGGGCTGACACCACTCAGTCCACAAAAATGAAACCAGGAAGCCGAGCCATGGTTTTACCGCACCCCAACAGCATGTCTGAACCACGGCATGCAGCCATTCGGGGGGGGGGGTACACATGTCACAACTACAATGCTGCACAGCATTGTGCATTTGGCCGGCTTTACCGCTGCCATGCACGATCAATGCAAGTCTATGGGGCAATGCCAAAATCGCGTGCAATGCACAAGATTGTGGCGAAGTGGTGCGGCACTTACAGGATTAAATCAGGCAGATAGGAGGCGACATATTGCATCCTCATTGCTTGTCAAACACAGCCTCTGAAAAGCTATCACAGCTTGCTTTTCAGAGGTGCAGCAAGGGCTGTCGCACACGTGAATGAGCCCTTTAAGTATTTAGGCATTAAAGAGTTACTAAACATTGAGCAAAAAAAAAAGTAAAAAAAAAAATCCAACTTAAAGTCCATACCTCTCTCCCTAACATTTGCATTATATATATAGCTTATGGAAATACACGATGTACTGCAGATACAATAAAAACTAACAGCGTATCATAAAACAACATCATTTCTGTTCCCCTTTCTGTTTGCTGGGTCCTCTACGTCTCTTTAGCTACTCATCTTCCTCCCTATGAAAGGCAATGTTTACATACCGCTCAGTAGGACAGAATGCTGGTATTTCATTATAGGAAGCCGCGGATTCTTCTCAGGGGCCTATCTAAATGAAATAGCGCATTCTTCAAATACGCCGGAGACATGAGCTACACATATTCAACACAGGCACAGACAGAATGGAAAAGTCAGTTATGGCTCCACCAATGGCAGACCATTCATCTGATGGAGAAGCAGAATTTTGTTGTCGGTGCGTCTGGGGTGCAGCTATGGCTGGAGAAGCCCCCGTACAATATTTGGGCTGCCCCCTCCTTATAGTGTATCTATGGTTAAAATGTAAAATCATATATTCATTTCCACATTGGAAGCTCTGCTGTGCCTCCCCCCCCCCCCCAATTCCTACATTCGGAAGGCAAAGCAAGATGGGTTGGAATATGCTACAGAAGGAATCTGTATGTTGCTTCACAGCTGTGGAAGGTGTAGGACTCGCTTCCAATCTAATCATTCATTGGGAAGCTCCGTGTGCTGTTCCTTCTCCTCCCCCCAGCTCTTATGCAGCTGAGAACAGAGGGAATGTGATCATTTAGGCTCCTTTCACACTGGGGCGGTGGGTGCGTCGGCGGGAAAGCGCTGCTATTTTTAGCGGTGCTTTGCCGTCAATTTCGTGGCGCTATTCGGCCGCTAGCGGGGTGCTGTTACCCATATCTCCCAACTGTCCCTGATTTGGAAGGACTGTCCCCAATTCGGAGCAATGTCCCTCTGTCCCTCATTCCTCCTCATTTGTCCCTCATTTTGGTCGGATCCATATAGTTGTATATAAAATCCACTTTGTATCTTTCAAAAAGTGTTTTCCAGTGCTAAACCTTTCATCCAAATTATAAATTTCTGCATTTGTACATTTTAAAAACCAATATAAAGGAATAGTAGTGGTAAAAAGCACTTGTGGATTTAATTAACCTTTTTTTTTTGGTTAATTCTCCCTTAAGGGGGTGTGGCAGGGGGCGTGTCCTATTCCTACATGCGTTTGTTAGTAGGTGTCCCTCATTCCCATCTCAAAATGTTGGGAGGTATGCTTCTACCCCCCGCCGAGAAAGGGTTAAAACTGGCCTAGAAAGGGTTAAAACCACCCGCAAACCGCTGCTGCAGCAGCGCTTTGCTGGCGGTATAGCAGCGCTGCCCATTGATTTCAATGGGCAGGAGTGGTGGAGGAACAGTAAACACACCACTCCTTCACCGCTCCAAAGATGCTGCTAGCAGGACTTTTTTTAGCGTCCTGCCAGCGCACCGCTCCAGTGTGAAAGCCCTCGGGCGGCTCTTTCAGTCGCTATTTTTAGAGCTGTAGCGCCTGCAAAGCGCCCCAGTGTTTAAGGGGTCTTAGGCCCCTTTCACGCTTGTGCGACTTGTCCTGCGACTTGGGACTGCAAAGTCGCATGACAAGTCGTTCCCCATGATTTCCAATGATAACTATTCATATATGTGCGATTTCAAGTCCTGCCGACTTCATAGTAGTCCCTGTACTACTTTGGTCCGACTTTCATGCGATGTTGAGATCCATATACCTCAAGTCAAATCGCGGCAAAATCGCGGGCGGCAGTGTGAAAGGGGTCTAATCAAACAGGGAAAAAAAGGTATTTATAATATTTTTTTTAGGTCTGTTCAAAATGAAATTGCCTTTCATTTTTATTTGAAACTGAATGGGTTGTTTTACAAGGTGATCGTTTACAATCACTTAAATGTTGAGTTTCACATGAACACAGCCCCGCCTGGTCCCGGGCATTAGTGATCATGTACACGGGGAAGGTACCCACCCACAAGGGGCCCACTGAAATAATTACAACACATGAAAAAATGTTTGCTAATGCATGTAATGGGCATTAAAGCATATAAAGGACACATAAATGCAGTACACATTAAAATGCACTACAATGAGAAAACAAAGGTGTGTGCCCAGCCTAATACAAACCAGTTCAATAATTATACTTCCTGAGTTCATTCATGTGCTGTGCCATTACGCTGCACACTGGCATTTCACAATGACCGTCCCCATGAGTCATTTATTGCATCTAAGCTGAGACGTGTGCCTGACAAGACTCGTTTTACAGGCAGAGTCACAATTTGTTTGCTATTGGCAACAATGAGCAAAGACAACATTGGTTCTAGGAATTTAATTGTGTAAAGACGGGATGGAAAAATACTGGATCCATTGTACTGTGTGGGAAGAGTTATCAAAACACGGGCAATCTGAACAAAACCATGTTGTCATTTACAGCCAAAAAACTGGGAGTTTTCTTTACTCATTGCAGAGAATAGTGGGCTGTGTTGGGCACAGAGGAGCCTTAAAGCTGGACTCTGGTATAAGCAAATATTATTTAAATACAAGAGCCATGTGTATTCTTCCTGGAATCTTGGTGTGCTTTGTGTATTTCTTCCAGATCTGTGCAGTAATCCAGTGTGAGACTTTCCCTCTGTGTAGGAGCTTCCTGTAATAAAGACCGCTCACTGCTGATCTCTCTACTTGTGCAGGGTGACTGGTCTTGTCTCCGCCCCCTTCCTGTCGTTTTCTGCAGGTGTTCCGTCAGATTAGGCAACCCGTCAGATTTGGTAACGGAAGTGACGTTCCGTGACAGCCATCTTGGTACACCCTGCCCTTGCCCACAGTAAGGCTAGAGTCAGAAGGCACCAAGCGGACATCTTTGTACACCCACAAGTCTTGCATTTCACGCTTATTTTTAACAGTAAGCTGAGCTTATATTGTGATATACATGGTTGTCCCGATACCACTTTTTTAAGACCGAGTACAAGTACCGATACTTTTTTTTCAAGTACTCGCCAACGACGAGTAATGCGACAGTTTGACTGATGGGCACTGATAGGTGGCACTGACTGATGGGGACTGATAGATGGCACTGACTGATGGGCACTGATAAGCAGCACTTATGTGCTCTGACAGGTGGCTGTCACTAAAATACAGCAATAAATGAGAAGAGGAAAGAATTCATTTTAAAATGCTATGCTGCGCCGCCCATCTTAGTACACCCTGCACTAGGCCACAGTAAGCAGCAGCAGCAGACAACTATATGGGCTGGGTGTAACAAGATGTCCGCTGCTGGCTTACTGCAGCCGAGTGCAGGGTGTACCAAGATGGGCGTCGGGATGTTCAGCCGCTGACGGCGACTGAATGTGACAGCTCCGGTCACCGATCCTGATACGGCTGCGCCCTGCACCCCTGCCAGCTTACCTAGCTAGTTCCACTGCAGGTGAGGACTCGCTTGCCTCTCCGCCCACCGACTGTGGCCGCTGACCCCGCCCACCGACCAAGTATCGGACAAGGCATTGGGAGCATTTGTGCGAGTACAAGTACTCGCGCAAATGCTCTGTATCGGGACAACCCTACTATTTAGAAATCAGTGACACCATTTTGATATTGGATTTTATAAGCAGCGGCAAACCTGCTGATCTCATTGGTTTGCTAATCTGACAGAACACTGCTGCTTTTACAAGTCAACATCAAAACATTCACATGGATTTCTAAATCCTGTATTTCACTATATAAGCTCAGCTTACTAGTAAAAATAAGTGTGAAATGCATGACTCCGGTGGGTATACAAAGATGTCCGCTTGGCGCCTTCTCACTGTATCTTTACAGTGGACGAGTGCGGGGTGTACCAAGATGGCTGTCGGAATGTCACTTCCGTTACAAAATCTGACCGAAAACAGGCAGCCTGTAGTGGGTGGGGCCTGCTGAGCCCCTCCCACATCTCTGCAGAGGCCCAGTGATGATGAGAGTAATATCTGGGTTTGTAAGGGTATTTGGTACACACAGTGGTTGATTTACTAAAACTGGAGAGTTCAGAATCTGGTGTAGCCGTACATGGTAGCCAATCAGCGTCTAACTTTAGCTTGTTCAATTAAGCTTTGAGAAGCCGATTTCTATGCAGAGCTGCACCTGATTTTGCACTCTCCAGTTTTAGTAAATCTAAATTTAGATCATTTGTGGCTATTGGGGACTATTTTTAAAAGCTTCTTTGGCCAGAGTTCAGCTTTCAATTCAAAACCACTCAGAAAATAGGACTAGTTGGTCACTAAGGCCTGGTTCACACCTATACATTTTTTTAGTGCGTTTTCAGTTTTGCAGAAACGCACTACAGGTCATTTAACATGGTTTCCTATGAATGTAGTTCACATCTGTGCATTTTATGGAAAGCGCCAGGGACTTTTTTTCTGGTTTTCTGTTCCAAAGACTTCAATGGATCCAAAGCGTGAAAATGCAAAGCATTTCCTGAATGTCACCCATGTTGAGCAGCTGACCACCCGTGTTTAAAATGTATCTGGCCTGCCGATCAGCAGGGGACCCGGAAGCAAGTAGCAGTTTACTTGTGATTTCCAGCTTCCAGGGGCATCGGCCAGGTATGGTACATACATAATTACATTGGTCCAGCTTGGACCAATGTAAAAAATATACCATGCTTGGAATATATCTTTAAATGATAAGTTCACTTTAAAAAATAAAATAAATAAATAAAAAAAAAAATGTGCATTTTGTGCCATGCAGGTCTCCTGCAGATCTGTCAGTGTATCTGTGTGCCCGTACAGACAAGCAAATACACTGAATAGAAGAATCAATGAACTACCATGACACTCCACAGCACTATGATAGTTCATTGAGAACTACAAGCCGACAGTTTGAAAGGATGTCGGGGCTTGTAGTTCATTCACACACAGAGCTTCTCCCCATCCTGCTGTCACGGGGGGGGGGGGGGGAAATCGGGTAGTGGCTGCAGCATTGGGAACACTATTACATGTCCCACCCTAAAAACAGGTGGAACATGTAACATGTTTCCAAAGGTTAACTTATCCTTTAAAAATGTTTTTGCTTTTACTTACTGATTTCCACTACCTGAATGAGTGAGGAACTGGTGATGTAACCCTGGCAACACAGATGCATCCTGGGCTAGCTACATCACCAGTGCCTTCCCCGTCAGATGATGTTAGGGCAGTGATTTTTAGGTGAGGCCGCGGCTTCGGCCTAGTCTGCGAGGCCAGACGCCGCAGACTAGGCCGAAGCCGCGACCTCGCCTAAAAACTCCTGCCTGCAGCTCCCCAGGACTGACGCTGCCACCGCGCCGGTCCTGAGGAGCTGTGGGCAGGAGTTTTTAGGTGATGCCGCTGCTTCGGCCTGGTCCGCGAGGCTGGACGCCGCGGACTAGGCCGAAGCCGCGGCCTCACCTAAAAGCTCCTGCCCGCAGCTCCTCAGGAACGGCACGGTGTCCATCAAAAAAAAAAAAACAAAAAAAAACAAAAAAAAAAAAACTTGATTCGAATCGTGAATAGAGTTTAAAAAAAAAAAAAAAACGCAGATTTTTTTTTTTTGAGAAAATCGCCCAGTTCTAGATGATGTGCATGGTTACATGTTCCAAAAGGCAGACCCAGAGTTCCAGACAGTAAACAATGGGGGTTATTCATGAAAGGCAAATCCACTTTGCACTACAAGTGCAAAGTGCACTTTCAAGTGCACTGAAAGTGCACTTGGAAGTGCAGTCGCTGTAAATCTGAGGGGTAGATCTGAAATGAGGGGAAGCTCTGCTGATTTTATTATCCAGTCATGTGCAAGCTATAATGCTGTTTTTTATTTTCTTTGCATATCCCCCTCAGATCTACAGCAACTGCACTTCCAAGTGCACTTTGCACTTGTAGTGCAAAGTGGATTTGCCTTTCATAAATAACCCCCAATATGTGTTTGTAGATTGCCATTACTAATCATTTATAAAAAGGTGCCTTTGTTGTCATTTTTAGACGGATAAAGTTTTGCTTTAAACATGGCCATTACAGTGACAGGTTCACTTTAGCAGCCCAGCTTTTTAAATGGCTGCCACAGTGTTGCTGGGGACTTTTGTGAGATTAAGTGAAATGTCATTCTCCATGCACGTAGGAAATAGGAAAACTGTGCGACACAAAACTTCATTCACCCAGTGAACACATTCATGCAACATCCTGTTCCTCTTTTTGAAACCACATACATTTTATATATTGAAATCTGTTCTTAGCTGCTGCTTGCATTCATAGTGACTCACCAAAAAAAATGGCTGCATGAGAACAGCAGCAAATAAATTCTCCAATATAAAAAAGATCAGAGCAAGTGGTAAAAAAAAAACAAACAAAACAAAACAAAAAAAACAGATTCCCCCATCAACACAATCAAGGAAGGAATCCTTCCCGCTGCGCTATTGTATTCTGACAGCAGGAACTCCTGCTTTCCAACAATTCCATTCAAGAGAAGCCGATCCTCAGGTAGACTTCTTTTTCTAGTGGGAACAGCCATAGGTGGATCGAAATTCGTCCAGTCCCCGGGGAACCTGACAAATTTCGATACATCTATCGCCAGCTTAAAGCGGACCTTCAGTAATTTTTTTTTTAACTTTCTGTGTATTAACCACTTAAGAACCGAGCCTCTTTCTGAGATTTGTTGTTTACAAGTTAAAAACAGTTTTTTTTCTAGAAAAGTACTTAGGACCACCAAGCATTATATATTTTTTTTCTCTAGCACCCTAGAGAATAAAATGGCGGTCATTGCAATACTTTCTATCACACCGTATTTGTGCAGCGGTCTTACAAGCGCATTTTTTGGGGGGGGGGGGAAATAAAAAAAATTTTGAATTAAAAAAATAAGACAAAAGTAAAGTTAGCCCAATTTTTTTTTTATATTGTGAAAGATAATGTTACGCTGAGTAAATTGATACCCAACATGTTACGCTTAAAAAATTGCGCCCGCTCGTGGAATGGCGACAAACTTTTGCCCTTAAAAATCTCCATAGGCGATGTTTAAAAAATTCTACAGGTTGCATGTCTTGAGTTACAGAGGAGGTCTAGGGCTAGAATTATTGCTCTCGCTCTACCGATCGCGGCAATACCTCACATGTGTGGTTTGAACACTGTTTTCATATGCGGGCGCTACTCATACATGCGTTCGCTCCTGCACGCAAGCTCGGCGGGACGGGGCACATTTACAATTTTTTTTTTTTAATTTTACCGTTTTTTTTTTTTTTTTTTTTTACTCTGTTCTTTAAAAAAAAAAAAAAGAAAAAAAAAATGTATCACTTTTATTCCTATTACAAGGAATATTTAACATCCCTCTTAAATATGAGATCTGGGGTCAAAAAGACCTCAGATCTCATATTTACACTAAAATGCAATAAAAAATTATATATATATATATATATATATATATATATACACACATATATACATATATATATACATATATACACACACACACACACACAGTCATTAAAAAAAAAAAAAGTCTCTCTAAGAGCTATGGGCAGAAGTGACGTTTTTTACATCGCTTCCGCCCTGCAATGGTATGGAGACAGGTGGAGGCCATCTTCCCCTCACTCGTCTCCATACCTAACAGGGAGAAGGACCCGATCGCCTCCGCCTCTGCCGGCAGCTCTGGTAAGCGGAGGGGGGCAACAGAGCGTGGGGGGGCCCTCTCCTGCTGCCAATAAAATCGATCTTGCGTCAAATCTGCTGTAGAGACCACTTTTATCTGAAAGTGGACCGCCCACTGAAGAAGAGGATACCAGGGTTATGGCAATTCCTGCTGCCATAACAATGATATCCCACTTCAAAATATCGACGTATAACGACGGTGGGCGGTCCATAAGTGGTTAAATCTTCTGCCCTTGTTGTTTTAACTTTGATAGTAAAACATTTTTTTTCTGCCAGTAAATACCTTATACGGCCCACTTCCTGTTTCTTGTCTGGTCATTAGCCTATGACATTATGCACAGCTCTCTCTTCCTCACTCACTCTCCTGAGAGTTTGCCAGGATGGGAGGGAGGGATGAGTCATAAGAGGGCCAATGAGAGCTGCAGGTGTGCCTCTGTAAATCCAGGAAGAGAACAGGCAGCAGCTTCAGGTGCCCACAGTTAAAATGGTTGCAGCCAGACTTGATGGAGGGAGATTTCTGCAGCATATTTGGCAAGTACAGAATCACAGTATATATAAAATAATATGTAAAGTGGTTGGAGGGAAGCTTCAGCATGGCAAAGATGTTTTTATTACAAATTATATGAGCAGATTGCAGTTCCTCTTTAAGTTGAAGTTGCATTCCAGGCAAATATAATAAAAAATTCCCTTCAGTCCAGTCATATGTCCTCTTAAAGCGGGGGTCCACCTATCTATCGTTTTTTTTTTTTTTTGTTTTTTTTTTGAGTTCATTCACAAACTTTTCTTCTCAGCATTACATACTCACATATTGTGTGTAATATGTCCGCCTGTGTCAGATTTCGTCGGAAAGAATAACTTATATTATTCACTGATGGCGGTTTCCATCTTCATTGTGGGCATTTGAAGCCCACAAGCATTTATTTCCTGGATGTGGTGAATGCTGTGCTCCCAGCATTCACCGCTCGTTCCCGCACATGCTCAGTGGCATCCTGGGAAGCCTGAGACTAGCTCCCAGGAGTCTGGGAGAGGCTAGAAACACGCCTACTCCCACGGGAGGAGAACCAGGAAGTGCAAAGAAGAATAGAAAAATAAAAAGGTAATTACGGCAATTTAAATTTTTTTAAATGGCATGTCAGCATCTAGGCAAGGAAGAGAATACATACAGATATTGTTCAAAATTTGGGTGGAACCCCGCTTTAAAGATCAATAAAGGAGAAATATAACCAAAACTCTTTTGGCCATACTTTTCCCGTGGGTGACAGGAGTGCACTTAATTCTGTGCTCCTGTGACCCAGAATCAGCTGACAGCAAGCTAAAGCCCGCTATTGGCTGACATCACAGAGCCGGTCCAGGCTCTCTCGAGATTCCCAAAAATAATGTCGGTATCCACCTAAATACCTGACTGACAGCTGGCTCAGCCTCTCAGTGAGCCACTGGGAACCTGAGCTGGCGGCTTCTGTCCCCACCACAGTCCGGCCCTCCAGTGAGCGCTGGAGGGACAGAGCTGTGACAGTGCTCTGTGCGGACCGAGAACTGAGCGATTAGTGGTCTTTGATCGCAAAACAGACCCCTGACGATTGTGGACACCATGAATCACCATAAATGCAGCCTCAGCTGCACAGAATGAATGGGAAGTGCCCAACAAAATCTCCCTGTTCATGCATAAACTAAAGCATAGTTAACCAAAGAGTGTGTGTGTGTGTGTGTGTGTGTGTGTTCTGGGTGTTGGGAAGAGGCAGAAAAGAAGTTTTTTTTTCTTTGGGTGAGGTTCCGCTTTAACTAGTTAAGGGGGGCTGGGGAAATGTATGACAATAGTGAACTTCTCCATTAATACATTTTGTAAACAGTGGGGTTTATCCTACATTTTGCACTCCAAAACTAAAAAGTGTATCTAGACCCAAAAACAAAAAAACAGCAATTATTTGCAGCTTACCATTGTTAGACCCGACGGCAGGATTTGTTTTCTTTTTAGGCCCCTTTCACACGGGACGGACTCTGTATGACAGGCAGATGACATGTCCACTCCTCTATGCTGTGGTCGGATGGCAACAGATTGCCTGTCTGTTTCATCCGATCCGATGGACGGATGGGGAATGGATCCCCGCTCCATCTGTTTTTGGCAGACAGGATCGGATCCTGGAGAGTGTCAGCGCGCTGACATACGCTGCTCCATAGAGAACAATGGCTGGTCTGATCAGGTCCACCTTAAAAACCTGACAGGCAGACCTGATTGGATCACCCATGTGAAACCAGCCTTAGGTATTTTTTTTTTTTTTTTTACCTAGTGATCCTGCAAAAAAAAAAAAACCTCTTCTGGCCTGGGGGTGACTACACACACACACAACCCATTGCATCTATGAAGGAAGCAATGATTGTCACACAAGCTGGACATCAAACAGGTCTTCTTTTCATCTCCATTACATGCGGGATGATGAGATTGGTAGTTTACAGAAAAAAAGGGATTGTTTTTTTTTAGCTCACAGAAAACAAGGGCATGGCATTTCTGTCAGGATCAAACAGGATTTTGTACTTTCTGAAATATTCTTAAGCTGGCCATATACTATACAATTTTCCTGTTCAACTTTCCTTTAGATTTACCAAAACCATATAATATGAGGTCAAACCTAAACCCTTTCAATTTGTATGCAATCAGACAGGCCCTTGCACTACATAGTTGAAGGTAAATCTAAAGGAAATTGAATCAGAAAATTGTATAGTGTATGGCCAGCCTAAGGCTGAAGACTAATGCAGCCGACATATCTAAGGACTGGCAAGCTGCAATATTTAACAGTTTTGTCCTTGGGTCAAGTTATTCTTGAATAAAAACCATGTATGTTAAAGCTCATGCTAGCAGTTAACTGCTCACACACTCCAAAACATTCCTTGTAAAAAAAAAAAAAAAAAAAGTGGATTTAACCAGTATTGGAGTACTGCCTTTACCTTTACTTTCCTATTACTAAGGTGGTAAAGTGGCAGCACAGTGGCTAAGTGGTCAGCACTTCTGCCAGGCCGATCTAGGGTTGTCAGTTCAAATTGCAACCATGGCAATACCTGCCTGAAGTTTGCATGTTCTCCCTGTGCGGGTTTCCTCTGGGCACTCCAGTTTTCTCCCACACTCTAAAGACATGCTGGTAGGTTAATTTCCTCCTAGTATGTGTATGTATGAATTAGGGCTGCAACTAACGATTTTTTTCATAATCGATTAGTTGGCCGATTGTTTTGATTAATAACCTTAAAAAAAAAAAAAAAGTGTGGTGTATAATTTAGTTAATATGTAAAGTTTAAAAAAAAGTCAATTTATTCCTAAATATCTTTATACGCAGGGGTAAATATAAATAACCAACTGTATGGTTAGGGAGTAAATTTTTTAATCCTCTCTGAGAATGACAGACAGAAGAGATATACTCTATATACTATTAGAGGTTGAATCTGGACTCGGATCAATTTTTTTTTATTTAAAGAAAAAAAAAAATTCTAGACTGTTTTGCAGATTTTCAAACAGAACTGTAATATTACATGCTTTTCTGCAGCTTCTCCATTGAAGTATATTGAACCAAAAAAAAGCACCGTTTTGCATTGAAAAAGGTCCTTGACCCTTTCCAAATACACAGCAGCTGAAAAAAAGCATAGATGTGAACGTTAAATGAACTGTAGTGCATTTCTGCAAAAAGCACCAAAAACCACATTGGTGGGAACCAGGCCTAAGACATTGAGTAACATAACGGAGTTACATGTGCAATGTGCAACAGTGAAAGTAACATTTACAGTAGAGATTATTTGCTCTTTTTGTACTATATAGGGCTAAGTTTAGCTTTTTTAACCCCATTATGTTACTGGCCGATCAATTATGAAATTAGTAATCGATTAATTACATAATCGATTAGTTGTCGATTAATCGATTAGTTGTTTTAGCCCTAGTATGTATGAATGCGAGTTAGGGACCTTAGATTGTAAGCTCCTTGAGGGCAGGGACTGATGTGAATGTACAATATATATGTAAAGGGCTGTGTAAATTGAATATATATGTATACAAGCACCTGAAATAAATAAAATGGTTCGCCTAGTGACAAAACAAAATATTTGGATGAAAACTTGCTCTGTAATTATGTAGTAGTAAACTTGTACTTTTTAATTGTAAAAGAACTAAATGCTATAAAGATGTGTAGTACCATAAAATGATTGTAAACCCTCGCTTTTTACTTACTTGCTCTGTGCAATAGTTTTGCACAGAGCAGCCCTGATCCTCTTCTTCTGGGGTGCCCCGGCTGGCGCTCCATGCCCCCCTCCATTTCATCAATTGCCCTCACAGAAAGCCGCTTTCCATGGGGGCAACCGCGTGGGCGCGCTCCAGAATCCCGCTGCTGTGTTCATTGACACAGACAGCGTGATTCGGCCCCTCCCCCTCGCTCCCTTGTCACAGATATTGACAGCAACAGGAGCCAATGGCTCCCGCTGCTATCTGTCCAATGAGGAGAGCGGCAGCGGGTGGAATCGCTGCGCTCGTGCACATCGCTGGATTCCAATTGGCCTCAGGCAAGAAAAAAAAAAAAAAAGGGGGGGAGCTACAGCACAGAAGGTTTTTCAACTTAATGCATAGAATGCATTAAGGTGAAACCTAACCCGCCTAACCTTTACAGCCAAGGAAGCTGTCATCTTATCCTCTGATCTACGGTTGCCATGGTGCTGCACAGGTGATCAGCCATTTTATGGCTTGAAAGTGATGTAGAAAGTACAAGCACCTGTGACAGTTCATTAACCGCATGCCTGGAATGAAACAGCTTTGAGAAACCAATAAAGTCATTGGTTTAGTTCCACTTTGATGCTATGCTTCACCAAATGCCATTCCACTATCCATGGGGGGTGCCCCTACCTGCCACTAACAGTCTTACTGGACAGTAGAACGGTGGTGGAGCCTAAAGTAGAACCAAAAAGTTAAACAGTAAAAACAAACCTGCGAGCAGACAGGCCCGTTATTGCAGGAGAGACACACTAGGTCTGCTCTGCAATAAAATAAAAACTTACCTGCCTGTTCACAATCTTCCTAAGAATGTAAACTGAGCTGTGCATGCGTGGAAATTACATCATCCCTCGCTGGAGTTGAAGTATTTGTGGACTTTAGTTTCTATAGTGTGCCTGTGCTCCGTCTAGAAGCTAAATTTAAGAAGCCAATACACCAGGATAAGAAAAAAATAAATAAAAAGTGAAGCTAGCCATACACATTTAGATTTTTCTCATTTAGTCCATGGGCTGAACCAGAGAGAATCAAAATCTAACCTGAGATTCCTCTTCTGGGGTCCCCGCTGGCGCTCCCGCTCTGTTTGGCGTGCCACGATAGGTAGCCGATTCCTAAATTGTGGCATACTGATGGGCTCGATTCCGAGCTACCCTGTGTCTATAGATACACAGTGAAGATCAGCCCCGTCCCCTGCACTCTCCTCACAGGCTGTGATTAACAGCAGCAGGAGCCAATGGCCCCCGCTGCTGTCTGGGGAAGTCCAGAGAGAGCAAGACAGCAGCCCTGCTGCTCTTGTGCACAGCGCTGGATCAAGATCAGGCTCAAGTATTATTTGGGGGGGGGCAAAAGTTTTTTTTTTTTTTAACGCTAATGCAGAGAATGCATTAAAAGTAGAACTATGGGCAAAACTCTTTTTTTTTTGGATAGAGTAATGGAGGGTTATAACCCGTCAGTTTATTTTTTGCCATCTGCGTCCCATTAGGAGATTGGGAGATTAACTTCTTGTCCCATAGTCCAAAACAGAAAGTGAGATAAAATTCCTGCATATTGAGGAAATCCTTTGGGGACTCCCAGGTCACCAGAACTATTGTCGCTATTGGAAGAGTACAGTCACTGTAGATCTGAGGGGAAGCTCTGCTGATTTTATCATCCAATCATGTGCTGTTTTTTATTTTTCTTGCATGTCCCCCCTCAGATCTACAGAGACTGCACTTGTAGTGCAAAGTGGATTTGCCTCTAGTAAAATAACCCCCTATGTAAATTACTCTAATGTCCATGGTCAGGGTATCCATTCATTTAGATGTAAAACACGGTTAGGGACAGAAAAGCAATGCTAGACATGGTCAGCAAGACTGATTTTCTACAAAGGTTACAGCTTGATTCATACGTTCCTCCCTCATTCAAAAACGACAGCTTCTGCTTCTATCCAAAAGAAAAAAAAAAAAAAAACGAACTTCTTGCTGTGCTAATTTTTGGAGGCTGCCAAGCCAGTTAAGTTGTGATTGTCTTATTAGTCATCTAGATCAGCAGGAAGTTAGTGAGGCTCCTCTGAAACTGACATGAGGAGGGCGTGACATCAACTGCCCTGAACATCAGAGATGGAAAAACATCAGAGATGGAAAAATGAGATTTGCAACATGTGACGGCCTATACAGAGAGAAATATACACAGCCGTGCTCATTCAGTACTTATGCTCAACTGCAAATATGCTGAATGCATCTGTAATGCATGCGCATTTTACAGTTTTTGCAAAGTTAGAGAACGATCGATGAATCACACATCTGTATGAAGAGGACAGCCAACCATGACTCATGCTGCACATGCAACACAATGTTAGCTCTAGAGCTGAGATGCAGGATTTTTTTTTCGCTTTATTTTAGATACTGATAATATATGCCAAGTAAGATAGTCCTACTAATTTGTATATGGTGTGTGAAGGACTGCAGCATATTATTATAAGGGTCATACTTTGCTGTGAGCCAGCTCCTACAAGCAGTACTGTATTTCTAGGTGCTACAGTGAGAAGAGGATGCTGCTATGGCAGTGAAGGGCTCCAGTTTCCCCTTCCAAAATGTACCGTATATACTCGAGTATAAGTCGTTCCGAGTATAAGCCGAGGCCCTAATTTACTACAAAAAAAAAAAAAAAAAAAAAAAATGGGAAAAACTTATTGACCCGAGTATAAGACGAGGGTGAGAAATGCACAGCTACTGTAAGTGGAAAAGAGGGTCAACAATGCCCATTTGCAGCCATAGGTCCCCTGAACTTCAAACTCGGTAGTTAAGGGTTCCTAGATGCCCCCTAGCTGCAGCCAAAATTTGGGGTCTCTGAACCCAAAGGGTCCTGAAGTGACATTGCTGCAGATAGATACAGTTGACCAAATTTGGGGCCACATATCTCGGGGGCCACTTAGTGCTAGGAACCCCAAATTTGGTGTGCAAACCCAGTGGAACTAGCACCATAAAATTTCCAAAGCTGGGGTTTCTAGCACCAAGTGGCCCCGAGATACAGGGCCCCAAAAATCAGTTCAGAAAATGTCAAGCACTTTTCTGCAGCAGAGAATGACATTTTCTGAACCGGATTTGGGACCCCGTATCTCAGGGCCACTTGGTCCTAGGAACCCCAGCTTTGGATATGTTATGGTACCAGTTCCACTGGGTTTGCACACCAAATTTGGGGTTCCTAGCACCAAGTGGCCCTGAGATACAGGGCCCCAAAGTCGGTTCAGAAAATGACATTTTTTGCTGCAGAAAAGTGCTTGACTCCAGTATAAGTCGAGGGGGGCACTTTCAGCACAAAAAAAATGTGCTGAAAAATTCAACTTATACTCGAGTATATACGGTATTCACAACAAGCCTGCATAAAGGAAAAAAAAAAAAAAAAGTGAATGGAGGCGACAATATCCTCCATTCACGAAACACCTTGAACTCTGTTATAAAAAAAAAAAATACAAGTTTTTTTTTGGATGGGCTTGGAGAGAGAGGAAGGAACGGGGGATGCACCTGTAGCCCTTTGCTGCCCTAGCCGCATTTCTCATCCCTGCAGCACCTGGAAATCCAATGCTGTGCTTAAGAGTTTGTTTGCAGCAAGGTATGCTTTTTTTTTTTTTTACCTTGCCACAGCCATCCACACACATTGTAGTAGCTATATACATACATAAACAGTACATACTGCTAGTACAGTATCTACAAATTGGAAGCTATTGCTTACATAAGGAGGGCCTAAATTTTTGCACAAAGCCCACTGACAAAATGTTAACTTGAGTATTCCATTGGTGAGATATCCCTACGGTCCAAAACTCCTTGGAGAGTATTTATAATCACTAGAAGTTTTTAGGTATTCTAGAATAAAAGAAAAAAAAATTAAAAGACAATTGAGACCATGATATGTGCTCATAATGGCCACTCGATGTGTGGCCCTAGGTCAGTGGTAGCCCCATACACACTATCAGATTTTCTGCTGAGTTTTTCCTTCAGATTTACCAAAACCATGTAGTGCAAGGGCCTGCCTGATTGCAAACACATTGAAACTCCTAAGGTTTGACCTCATATTATAAGGTTTTGGTAAATCTGAAGGAAAAACTCAGCAGAAAATCTGATAGTGTGTATGGGTCTTTAACTCCTGTCCTCAGGATCCACTAACAGGCCAGATTTTAAGTATTACCTTGGGAAGAGATGCAGACTAGAATACTGCAAAGCGCAGCAAATTATATCACCTGTGATGTATTTCAGTTATATCGCAAACCGGGCCTGTCAGACCCCTTTCATGCTAAAAAAAGCGCCCAAAAACCTATTTCCATTAATATCAATGAATACTTTCACACTGGGGCAGTGCGCTTGCAGGGAAGTGAAAAAACACCCCTCTCCATTGAAATGAATGGAAAGCTCTTCAAAAGCGCTCAGTGTTTTACTGGCGGTTTAGAAGCGCCTCCGTGGGTCCTGAGGATGGGAAATGAGAAGTATGGAAATCCTGCATCTGGAGTCACTAAGATAAGATATTGGGTGGTTTCCTTTTTAGCCATCAAATACAGATCAGTTTTCTGTAGACAGGCCCTGTAAGGGGCATAAACGTTCAGCAGAAGCTACAGATGTCTGCTTTATTACTTGAGCTGTGCTGGTTTACACTGTTTACATATCAATGCAAGGGCACATAGATGGTTGCAGCGAGTACAAATGCAGACATGCTGCATTTTTTTTCAACCCCCCCCCCCCCCTTTTATATCAGCGCATTTCAACACACTGCAGCCTCAAGATCAAATGTAATTTGCTGAAATTTCAATAAAGTTTAAAACAAGAAATGTAAACAGTGCAAGGCACCACTTCTCACCTCTGTTTCACAATGAACACTGACCTGACTTTAGGCAGGCCACTGATGATGCGATTTTCAGCAACTGTTGCAGGAAAGAAAACTGTTTAATTGCCCCATCAACAGTCAAAGCTGATGGGGGAATCCCTCCCGCAGAACTGACTATTGTGTGAAGGCTTCCCCCTCTGGCAGAACACGATTACTACTGGCGGCTATAGCCGCCGGTAGTAAATCACATACAAAAAAAATCTGACAGGCTTGTTGTACTGAAGTCGATTGATAGATCAACTTCAAGATAACTAGCCTGCACATAGATAGATGCAAATTTGGCTATTCCCTGCTGAACCGGCCGAAATTCGATCCATCTATGGCAGGCTTTAAAGGCCTGTTTTAGAGTGCCCCACCTAAAACATTACTAAGGACCATGCAGCTTAAAGCGGGGTTCCACCCAAATTTTGAACAATATCTGTATGTATTCTGTTCCTTGCCTAGATGCTGACATGCCGTTTAAAAAAAATTAAATCGCCGTAATTACCTTTTATTTTTCTATTCTTCTTTGCACTTCCTGGTTCTCCTCCCATGGGAGTAGGCGTGTTTCTAGCCTCTCCCAGACTCCTGGGAGCTAGTCTCAGGCTTCCCAGGATGCCACTGAGCATGTGCGGGAACGAGCGGTGAATGCTGGGAGCACAGCATTCAGCACATCCAGGAAATAAATGCTTGTGGGCTTCAAATGCCCACAATGAAGATGGAAACCGCCTGCAGTGAATAATATAAGTTATTCTTTCCGACGAAATCTGACACAGGCGGACATATTACACACAATATGTGAGTATGTAATGCTGAGAAGAAAAGTTTGTGAATGAACTCAAAAAAAAAACGATAGATAGGTGGACCCCCGCTTTAAGATAAGGGAACTTTAATACAAAATTAAAAATAGTAATACAAAAAAACTGGGTAAAAAATTCCCACCATCAGCAATTTTTTACCCAGTTTGTTGTATTACCATTTGTAATTTTGTATTAAAGTTCCCCGATCTTAAGCTGCATGGCCCTTAGTAACCTCTTTTAGGTGAGGTACTTCCCCACCTTGTTCTTTTTGTGTTTAAATCTTTGATTACCTGGATCACACCTTGCGACTTTAAAGGATGCTGTGCTTGCTCATACGTTGAGCTTTGCAGCGTTTTCAATGCATCTTTAGGACCTGGTTGACTTATTTCAAGTGAGAATCTGAGCAAAAACATATGAATGAATAGCAGAAAAAAAAAGTTTCAATTAAATGGCCATTCACTGTGAAAAGACAAGGAGCAACATCAGAATGTGCTACAATGAAACCCTAAATGGGAGTGAAGGAGTTACAGTAGATCTAGATATCCATGGAAAGTATGGTTAGCAAAACACTGAAATGATCTGCGGAGCAGCTGGGCCAAATGGAAGAAATTCACATACCACCTATGCAGTGATGACCTTTCAGAGAGAGAAAGCCATCTACTGGCACATTCCAGCATGAAAATCCCATTGAACCTCCTGAACTTGCACATGGGAGTCTTCGACTTACGACTGCTTACACTACTAGACGGACAAAAAAACAAAAAAAAAAAACCACACAACAACCCACAATACATAGCTCCAACCAAAAGCAAAAGCTGCACTTGTTCTTCTTAACCCCCCCACCTTCACTATCACATTTGGCAGAGTGAGTACCTGGTTTTGACAGGTACCCGCTTCCACTTTCGGGAATGATCGCTGATCTGACATTTCTGGCCCCTCCTCCTACTCCCCCCCCCCTCCACTGCCTTCTGGGACAAACAGGTCTCAGAAGATGGCAGGGCCATTCAGAAAGCACAGCACGACTGGCGCATACTCAGTAGGAAACCGGTTGTGAAGCCTTCACTGCCAGTTTCCCTTACTTACAATGCCAGCACCTGCACCCGATTGACGAATCGGCTCAGGGTGCTGACATCGTGGGATGCCTGGACAGGCAAGTGTCCTTATATTAAAAGTCAGCAGCTACAGTACTTTTCTTTTTACAGACTGGAGCACCTCTTTAACAAGAAGCACCAGCAACAAAAATAAAAAAGGAGAAAGGTGAGTGGAGCTGCAAATGCAGAGGTCACTATGGATCCCCAGTATAAGTATCTGGTGGGCTTCAATTACCAGCATCTGCCCAAAACTTAATATCACTTATCAGACAGAACAGGTAAACAGGGACTTCACCTTACTGAAGTAAAATAAAAATTCCACCGAATACTAGTTCCTGCATAATAAAAGAAAAAACCCCACACTTACTAGTCCAATGAGTTCAATGCTGTCACCTTTGCAAAGTTCCTTTTGCTGCTGTCTTAATTCTCCTCTTCCTGGTTCTCATTCTGTGCAGACACACGGGGGATGATTTACTGCACTCTACAATTTTAGTAAATTGACCCCACAGTCTCTTAAGTCTTTAGAACATGACAGTGGGACACTCACAATGCGCAGATCTTCTGCAAAACTTTGTCAGGTCTTTAGGACCTGGCAGAGGTTTGAAACTTGTCTGCCGTAAAACCCTGCCAGGCCCCAAAGACCTGGAACATGACTGCGCATACGCAAGGTCAAAATTGTGTGATACT
The DNA here is from genome assembly GCA_037952925.1 of Lithobates clamitans. Lineage (NCBI taxonomy): Eukaryota > Metazoa > Chordata > Amphibia > Anura > Ranidae > Lithobates > Lithobates clamitans. The sequence goes on from JBBGZY010000648.1 coordinate 694,123, forward strand.
TCATACCACCGGAGCACAGTCTCCTGGGATTTGTGACATCAACATTCCAAAAGCAGCAGGTACGTCATCTTTGGCCAGACAAGCAATCAAAAAACTGGAGGCAGCACAGAGAATAAAAAGGTTTTCAACATAACTGTCTGCAAATGTTAAAGTTTGAGCAGAAGAGAGAAAGTACATTCCATGGACAAAATTCAGTTTAAAAATAAATAAATACACATTTTTTTGCAGGTAAAAAAATTAATAAAATAAAATGTGCATTTATTTTTGGAGCCTGTAAAACATTGCACCAAAGATCAGCAGATCACTGGTGCCATGCAGGTCTCCAGCAGATCTGCCAGTGTAGCTGTGTGCCCGTACAGGCAAGCAGATACACTGACAGGAAGAATCAACGAACTACCAGATCATTGAGAACTACAAGCCAACAACCGCAATGGATGTTGGTAGTTGTAGTTCATTCATAGAACACTGATTTTGAAAACTGACAGCTAGTATGGGGAATTTCTCCCCGTACTGCTGTCACAGGCAGGAGAAAAAAAATAAATTAAATTAATTCGGGCAGCGGCTGCAGCATTGGGAACATGTTACATGTTCCACCCTAAAAACAGGTGGAACATGTAACATGTTCCCAAAGGTGAACCTATCCTTTAAGAACTGGCCTATTAAAGTAGTATTCCAGTTTACACATAACTAGCCTTAATACTCTCCCCTCTCCTAACACTTGTGTTAACTAACCTGTGTAAAGCTGGCCATACATTATACAATTTTCTTGTACAATCTCTTGTTTTTACCTTCAACTATGTAGAGCACAGGCCTATCTGATTGGATACAAATTCAAAGTGTTGTTTAGGTTTGACCTCATAATATATTGTTTTTGGTAAATCTAAAGGAAAATTGTACGATAGTATTATATAATGTATGGCAAGCTTAGGAAAGATGTATATACTTAACTATTTTCAGTCCTCTCTGGTCATGTGATCCAGTTCCCCTGTGTCAGCTAGTGTGGCTGCAGGGGAGACGAGGGAGTGTCAACAACGAATGGGCCTTTGAAGCCTATGGGTGACGTCATCGCTTCAGGCTTTACTAGCCGCTGTCAGAGTCCCATCTCCTCGCTGCTGCTGGCTGACACAGAGGTCACGTGACCAGACCAGAGCAGCCTGAAAATAGAGTATATACATCTTTCTTACACAGGTTAAAGTGTTAGGAGGGGAAAGTTTTAAGATTAGGTGTAAGCTGAAATTCCACTTTAACCACTTGCCGACCGCCTCACGCCTATATACGTGAGCAGAGCGGCACGGGCAGGCAAAATCACGTACCTAGTACGTGATTGCCTTCCCGCGGGTGGGGGGTCCGATCGGACCCCCCCCCTGTGCCAGCTGCGGTCGGCATTTGGTTGGGAGCGATTACAGACGAGGGGGAGACCATCCGATCGTGGCCCCCCCCTCGCGATCGCTCCCAGCCAATGACAAACATCCCCTGCCTCTGTATAGTACACAGAGGCAGAGGATGTGATGTCATCTCTCCTCGGCTGTCAGTTTCCGTTCCAGCGCCGAGGAGAGATGACATGTAAGTAAGTGCACAACACAAACACACACAGTAGAACATGCCAGGCATACATTACACCCCCGATCCCCCCCCGATCGCCCCCCGATCCCCCCCCAATCACCCCCCCCCCCTGTCACAAACTGACACCAAGCAGGTTTTTTTTTTTTTTTTTTTTTTTTTTTCCTGATTACTGCATAGTGTCAGTTTGTGACAGTTAGCAGTGTTAGGACAGTTACTGTAACCCCCCTGTAGGTCTAGGGTACCCCCCTTACCCCCCCTAATAAAGTTTTAACCCCTTGATCACCCCCCCTCACCAGTGTCGCTAAGCGATCATTTTTCTGATCGCTGTATTAGTGTCGCTGGTGACGGTAGTTAGGGACGTAAATATTTAGGTTCGCCGTCAGTGTTTTATAGCATCAGGGACCCCCATATACTATCTAATAAATGTTTTAACCCCTTGATGGCCCCCTAGTTAACCCTTTCACCACTGATCACCGTATAACCGTTACGGTTGACGCTGGTTAGTTCGTTTATTTTTTATAGTGTCAGGGCACCCGCCGTTTATTACCGAATAAAGGTTTAGCCCCCCGATCGCCCGGCGGTGATATGCGTCGCCCCAGGCAGCGTCAGATTAGCGCCAGTACCCCCCCTAATAAAGTTTTAACCCCTTGATCACCCCCTGTCGCCAGTGTCGCTAAGCGATCATTTTTCTGATCGCTGTATTAGTGTCACTGGTGACGCTAGTTAGGAACGTAAATATTTAGGTTCGCCGTCAGTGTTTTATAGCGACAGGGACCCCCATATACTATCTAATAAATGTTTTAACCCCTTGATTGCCCCCTAGTTAACCCTTTCACCACTGATCACCGTATAACTGTTACGGGTGACGCTGGTTAGTTCGTTTATTTTTTATAGTGTCAGGGCACCCGCCGTTTATTACCGAATAAAGGTTTAGCCCCCTAATCGCCCGGCGGTGATATGCGTTGCCCCAGGCAGCGTCAGATTAGCGCCAGTACCGCGAACACCCACGCACGCACCGTACACGCACCATACACCTCCCTTAGTGGTATAGTATCTGATCGGATCAATATCTGATCCGATCAGATCTATACTAGCGTCCCCAGCAGTTTAGGGTTCCCAAAAACGCAGTGTTAGCGGGATCAGCCCAGATACCTGCTAGCACCTGCGTTTTGCCCCTCCGCCCGGCCCAGCCCAGCCCACCCAAGTGCAGTATCGATCGATCACTGTCACTTACAAAACACTAAACGCATAACTGCAGCGTTCGCAGAGTCAGGCCTGATCCCTGCGATCGCTAACAGTTTTTTTGGTAGCATTTTGGTGAACTGGCAAGCACCAGCCCCAGGCAGCGTCAGGTTAGCGCCAGTACCGCTAACACCCACGCACGCAGCGTACACCTCCCTTAGTGGTATAGTATCTGAACAGATCAATATCTGATCCGATCAGATCTATACTAGCGTCCCCAGCAGTTTAGGGTTCCCAAAAACGCAGTGTTAGCGGGATCAGCCCAGATACCTGCTAGCACCTGCTTTTGCCCCTCCGCCCGGCCCGGCCCAGCCCACCCAAGTGCAGTATCGATCGATCACTGTCACTTACAAAACTCTAAACGCATAACTGCAGCGTTCGCAGAGTCAGGCCTGATCCCTGCGATCGCTAACAGTTTTTTTTGTAGCGTCTTGGTGAACTGGCAAGCACCAGAGGCCTAGTACACCCCGGTCGTAGTCAAACCAGCACTGCAGTAACACTTGGTGACGTGGCAAGTCCCATAAGTGCAGTTCAAGCTGGTGAGGTGGCAAGCACAAGTAGTGTCCCGCTGCCACCAAAAAGACAAACACAGGCCCGTCATGCCCATAGTGCCCTTCCTGCTGCATTCGCCAATCCTAATTGGGAACCCACCGCTTCTGCAGCGCCCGTACTTCCCCCATTCACATCCCCAACCAAATGCAGTCGGCTGCATGAGAGGCATTTTCTTTATGTCCTCCCGAGTACCCCTACCCAACGAACCCCCCAAAAAAGATGTTGTGTCTGCAGCAAGCGCGCATATAGGCGTGACACCCGCTATTATTGTCCCTCCTGTCCTGACAATCCTGGTCTTTGCATTGGTGAATGTTTTGAACGCTACCATGCACTAGTTGAGTATTAGCGTAGGGTACAGCATTGCACAGACTAGGCACACTTTCACAGGGTCTCCCGAGATGCCATCGCATTTTGAGAGACCCGAACCTGGAACCGGTTACAGTTATTATAGTTAGTTACAAAAAAAAGTGTAAAAAAAAAAAAAAACACAAACAAAAATATAAAATAAAAATAGTTGTCGTTTTATTGTTCTCTCTCTCTCTATTCTCTCTCTATTGTTCTGCTCTTTTTTACTGTATTCTATTCTGCAATGTTTTATTGTTATTATGTTTTATCATGTTTGCTTTTCAGGTATGCAATTTTTTATACCTTACCGTTTACTGTGCTTTATTGTTAACCATTTTTTTGTCTTCAGGTATGCCATTCACGACTTTGAGTGGTTATACCAGAATGATGCCTGCAGGTTTAGGTATCATCTTGGTATCATTCTTTTCAGCCAGCGGTCGGCTTTCATGTAAAAGCAATCCTAGTGGCTAATTAGCCTCTAGACTGCTTTTACAAGCAGTGGGAGGGAATGCCCCCCCCCCCCCAACATCTTCCGTGTTTTTCTCTGGCTCTCCTGTCTCAACAGGGAACCTGAAAATGCAGCCGGTGATTCAGCCAGCTGACCATAGAGCTGATCAGAGACCAGAGTGGCTCCAAACATCTCTATGACCTAAGAAACCGGAAGCTACGAGCATTTTATGACGTAGATTTCGCCGGATGTAAACAGCGCCATTGGGAAATTGGGAAAGCATTTTATCACACCGATCTTGGTGTGATCAGATGCTTTGAGGGCAGAGGAGAAATCTAGGGTCTAATAGACCCCAATTTTTGCAAAAAAGAGTACCTGTCACTACCTATTGCTATCATAGGGGATATTTACATTCCCTGAGATAACAATAAAAATGATTTAAAAAAAAAAAAAATGAAAGGAACAGTTTAAAAATAAGATAAAAAAATAATAATAATAAAGAAAAAAAAAAAAAAAAAAAAAAAAAAGCACCCCTGTCCCCCCTGCTCTCGCGCTAAGGTGAACGCAAGCGTTGGTCTGGCGTCAAATGTAAACAGCAATTGCACCATGCATGTGAGGTATCGCCGCGAAGGTCAGATCGAGGGCAGTAATTTTAGCAGTAGACCTCCTCTGTAAATCTAAAGTGGTAACCTGTAAAGGCTTTTAAAGGCTTTTAAAAATGTATTTAGTTTGTCGCCACTGCACGTTTGTGCGCAATTTTAAAGCATGTCATGTTTGGTATCTATGTACTCGGCCTAAGATCATCTTTTTTATTTCATCAAACATTTGGGCAATATAGTGTGTTTTAGTGCATTAAAATGTAAAAAAGTGTGTTTTTTCCCCAAAAAATGCGTTTGAAAAATCGCTGCGCAAATACTGTGTGAAAAAAAAAAATGAAACACCCACCATTTTAATCTGTAGGGCATTTGCTTTAAAAAAAATATATAATGTTTGGGGGTTCAAAGTAATTTTCTTGCAAAAAAAAATTATTTTTTTATGTAAACAATAAGTGTCAGAAAGGGCTTTGTCTTCAAGTGGTTAGAAGAGTGGGTGATGTGTGACATAAGCTTCTAGATGTTGTGCATAAAATGCCAGGACAGTTCAAACCCCCCCCAAATGACCCCATTTTGGAAAGTAGACACCCCAAGCTATTTGCTGAGAGTCATGTTGAGTCCATGGAATAATTTATATTGTGACACAAGTTGCGGGAAAGAGACAATTTTTTATTTTTTTTATTTTTTTTTGCGCAAAGTTGTCACTAAATGATATATTGCTCAAACATGCCATGGGAATATGTGAAATTACACCCCAAAATACATTCTGCTGCTTCTCCTGAGTACGGGGATACCACATGTGTGAGACTTTTTGGGAGCCTAGCCGCGTACGGGACCCCGAAAACCAAGCACCGCCTTCAGGCTTTCTAAGGCCGTAAATTTTTGATTTCACTCTTCACCGCCTTTCACAGTTTCGGGGGCCATGGAATGCCCAGGTGGCAAAAAAACCCCCCAAATGACCCCATTTTGGAAAGTAGACACCCCAAGCTATTTGATGAGAGGTATAGTGAGTATTTTGCAGACCTCACTTTTTGTCACAAAGTTTTGAAAATTGAAAAAAGAAAAAAAAAATTTTTTTTCTCGTCTTTCTTTATTTTCAAAAACAAATGAGAGCTGCAAAATACTCACCATGCCTCTCAGCAAATAGCTTGGGGTGTCTACTTTCCAAAATGGGGTCATTTGGGGGGGGGTTTGTGCCACCTGGGCATTCCATGGCCTCCGAAACTGTGATAGGCAGTGAGGAGTAAAATCAAAAATGTACGCCCTTAGAAATCCTGAAGGCGGTGCTTGGTTTTCGGGGTCCCGTACGCGGCTAGGCTCCTAAAAAGTCCCACACATGTGGTATCCCCGTACTCAGGAGAAGCAGCTAAATGTATTTTGGGGTGCAATTCCACATATGCCCATGGCCTGTGTGAGCAATATATCATTTAGTGACAACTTTGTGCAAAGAAAAAAAAAAAAAAAAAAAAATTGTCACTTTCCCGCAACTTGTGTCAAAATATAAAACATTCCATGGACTCAACATGCCTCAAAGCAAATAGCTTGGGGTGTCTACTTTCCAAAATGGGGTCATTTGGGGGGGGTTTATGTCATCTGGGCATTTTATGGCCTTCAAAACCGTGATAGGTAGTGAGGAGTAAAATCAAAAATGTACGCCCTTAGAAATCCTGAAGGCGGTGATTGGTTTTCGGGGCCCCGTACGCGGCTAGGCTCCCAAAAAGTCCCACACATGTGGTATCCCCGTACTCAGGAGAAGCAGCTAAATGTATTTTGGGGTGCAATTCCACATATGCCCATGGCCTGTGTGAGCAATATATCATTTAGTGACAACTTTTTGTAATTTTTTTTTTTTGTCATTATTCAATCACTTGGGACAAAAAAAATGAATATTCAATGGGCTCAACATGCCTCTCAGCAAATTCCTTGGGGTGTCTACTTTCCAAAATGGGGTCATTTGTGGGGGTTTTGTACTGCCCTGCCATTTTAGCACCTCAAGAATCGACATAGGCAGTCATAAATTAAAGGCTGTGTAAATTCCAGAAAATGTACCCTAGTTTGTAGACGCTATAACTTTTGCGCAAACCAATAAATATACACTTATTGACATTTTTTTTACCAAAGACATGTGGCCGAATACGTTTTGGCCTAAATGTATGACTAAAATTGAGTTTATTGGATTTTTTTTAGAACAAAAAGTAGAAAATATCATTTTTTTTCAAAATTTTCGGTCTTTTTCCGTGTATAGCGCAAAAAATAAAAACGGCAGAGGTGATCAAATACCATCAAAAGAAAGCTCTATTTGTGGGAAGAAAAGGACGCAAATTTCGTTTGGGTACAGCATTGCATGACCGCGCAATTAGCAGTTAAAGCGACGCAGTGCCGAATTGTAAAAAGTGCTCTGGTCAGGAAGGGGGTAAATCCTTCCGGGGCTGAAGTGGTTAAGAAGTGCACTGCACTTGGGAAATAGAAGGGATATCTGAAATACTACACCAAGCTATACAGGAAATAATAGTTACACAATGCTAAAAAGTCTTCAGATCTGCATTACAAAGGCAGCATACACCAGGAGGAATGAGACTAAACTCTCGTTCACACTGAATGCGGCTTTGAAAGTCGAACGATTCCAAAGCTGCATGTCAGTGCAACTTTGAAGACATCTGTGCGGCTTCATGCACAGATGTCTAATCAAGTCGCAGCCGAAATCGCCAAAGTGCATGTACTACTTTTTCAAATCGATGTGGCAACGCAAAAAGATGGGGGGGGGTGTCGCATCGATTTGAACATGGCCATTGCCAACAATAGGGTGCGACTTGTCATGCATGCATGACAAGTCACTCCAATGTGAATGAGGGCCAATAGGCCTTAATGCAACAGACCTTACACATACCCAAATTAGACAACCAAACCTCTTTGTTATTACAAAATGTAAAAGTTATGGGACAGAAATTCACATTTTTTATATTTGCAAAACCCCACATGTAAGACTCGTTTATATCCCCCCCCCCCCCCCAATTGAGCGGTTTATGCCATATAAGTTGGCCTTAGAAAGAAGTGTACTTTACAATACTTTTAAAGAAATAATGTAGGTATTTTATTAATAAATGCATATAGTTTAAGACGCTTTGGAGCAATGTACCTTTTTAACACAGATATATCAGACAGGCCAATCACCAAGCTTCCAAGAAAGCCTTGCAATTTGCACTGAAATTACAAAGTTGTGCTTTACAGAATCTGGTTTTCAAGAAGGCAAACTTTTGCATAAATTTAAAGTATTGCTACATGTGAAGGGAACCTTCCTCTATGTACAAAAGTATAATTTTTATTCATTTTTTTTTCCCCTGGAACAGAATAGATCCTTATGAAATGTGACAGTGCCTGCTCTCTCTGTACTTTCTCAATGTCACTCATGGGCTCTCTTGTCATCTTTTACTAACAATTGATTAGAAGGATCGTTTTTTGCATTCAGCTTACTCATGCATACATTATATGAGATTCGGGATCATCTGCTTCCAATCATGGCAGATCTACAGCTAAATATTTTTTAGATTTTGCACAATTTGTTAGCAACCAATTGAAAAGATCAAGTAAGCTTTAAATATAGATGTATATATATTTATCTTAAGAAAAAAAAAAAAAAAAAAAAGAAGGGGGAAAAACAATTTTCCAAGTAATTTGTTATATGCTAGCTAGCAGAACTCCTATTAAAAAACAGCCTAGGTATAAAAGACAAACTGCAGTGTGATTGTTAAGGAATAAATCATAAAGTTTACTAGCTGGAAGAGAGACCTAGCAACATACCCTGTATGAATGCAGAAATTACAACGAAAACAGAAAAGAAAGCAGAACAAGGATAAAAAAAAAAAAAAAAAAAAAAAGCTTCTATCCCTCAAACCAAACTATTACAGCTTATTGAGAAGGAAGTTCCTACTTCTTCAAGCTCAGTTTTGAAGTTTGTACAGGAAACTGTGAGGTCAGAATTCTAACGCAGAACAAGAGAAAAAAAATAAAAATAAAATATGTATATATATTTATAGAACATATTCCAGCCCATACTTCTTTGTAATTTAACAGGGTGATCGGTTAGATCAGCATAATCCTCCGAAGTTACTTTTTCTTCCAATGTATCCTCTTCGGAGAAGCAACATGGTAAAACGTTGTTTAAATCTTCTAATAGTCATTAAGATTTGTAGTTGGAGGTTAGCCACGTGAGTCCTTCATAGAGGCCGTCCCCGCTGGTCGCACAGGAAGGCTGAACATACCAATTCCTATCCCTGATTCGGGTCAGGCCCAGTTTCTCCTGAATTTCATGGGGTTTCATGGCATCAGGAAGGTCTTGCTTATTGGCAAATATAAGGATGATGGCGTCCCTCATTTCCCTGTCGTTGATAATACGGTGAAGCTCCTGCCTACCCTCGTCGATGCGGTCCCGGTCGGCACAATCCACGACGAAGATGAGCCCCTGCGTGCCCGTGTAATAGTGCCGCCACAGGGGCCGGATCTTGTCCTGGCCCCCCACATCCCACACGTTGAACTTGACGTTTTTGTAAGTCACGGTCTCCACGTTGAAGCCGACGGTGGGGATGGTGGTGACCGACTGGCCCAACTTCAGCTTGTACAGGATGGTGGTCTTACCGGCCGCATCCAACCCAAGCATCAGGATCCGCATCTCCTTGTTGCCGAAAATCTTGGATAGCACCTTGCCCATGGTGGAGCATTAAACACAGCTTGGAGAAAATGAAGAACTGGGTTGTATCTATGGGCCTGACTTCTGGAAAAAAGTGTTCTAAAGAGGGTAAAGCACCGCTTGGCAAGGCTGTACCCAGGCAAGCCTTGATCACGAGTCTGTAAAGTCCTGCTACAGTTGTATCAAGTGCTAGTCTTGTGCTGTTTGCAACTTCCAAAGTTCTGATCTTGTGATGATCTGTGCAGAGGGTGGAAGGATCCCTGATGTCTTGTATAGGGTAGTTTCAGTGGAGGTTGCTAGATACCCAACATCCCACAGCTTGCCAAAGAGGCAATATCAAGCTTCTGCTGTGTCCTGGGAGTTGAAGATGCCCCCTTGTGATGTACAAGGCTGAGTACTGACTCTACGTCCACAAGAGAGGTGCACCTTAGAGATGATATGTAGGATATCCCTGGATTTTGGGGGTACGAGGAGGCAACAGTGCTTGGGGTTCAGATAGGGGGGGGCAAGAAGCAGTCCTCGGATTTCAGGAACTAAGCACCGTGGGGGTCCCGTAGGTGAGGTTTGGAGGTCCTCAGAAATGCGGACAGTCCACCAGGAAAAAAGGATAAACAAGACTACCCACTGTATGGGTCCTGAAGATCAGGGTGCCCCTCCAGGTCCAAGAGCTTGGGGTGGTCCTCCCGGAAGGTCCAAGGACTTGGAGCTTTTCCGAGAAAGTCCAAGGATTGAGGATGGTCCAAGGACTCTGAGCTTTTCCGAGAAGGTCCAAGGACTCAAGGTGCTCTTTTGAGAAGGTCCAAGGACTCAAGGTGCTCTTTTGAGAAGGTCCAAGGACTCAAGGTGCTCTTTTGAGAAGGTCCAAGGACTCAAGGTGCTCTTTTGAGAAGGTCCAAGGACTTGGAGTTCCCCTCCAGGAGGGTCCAACGGCTTAAGGAGCTTTCCCAGAAGGTCCAAGGGCTTAGGGCGCTCTTCCAAGGAGGGTCCAATGACTCAGGGTGGCCCTCAGATAAGTTCTGTAAAGCCCCAAGGCTCAGGCTGTACTGATCCCACACCAGGTCTGCTGGCACTTAGGGGCCCCTCTGATGAGGCCTGAGGGTCCAGGACCCCTAGAGCTGCTCCTCCAGCGAGCTGTGGTGGTGGTCAGGGCTGAGGGAGCTCCTCAGCTGGGAGGATAGCAGATGGTGTGTCCGGCTCCTGAATGTATGGAGCACAGTCAGTGTCCCGTATGAGAAGCTCTCAGCAGGGTGTCCCTCTCAGCAGCCACATGAGAAGCTTCCTCCCCCCTTTCAGAGCTGTGCAGGCCGCTTCCTCCGCTCCCCTGTGCTCTCAATCCGGCCGGATATCCCCAGTCAATGGCTTCCGGTGCTCGGACTGAGGTGGAGGTCCTCGGAGTGAGAGGAGGAGGAGGAGCCTGAATCCCGGGCGCCCGCCACAGCCAGGGAGGGGCCCGCTTCCTAGTCACTCTAATGAGCCGGTGCCGGCCCCGCCCAGCCGCGCCTGCGCCCCACAACTGCCGGCCAGCGCGCGTGCGCAGCTTGGTTTTAAAAAAAGAAAGGTCACGTGAAGAGGGTGGCGTTGGAAGGGCAGGCGACGCGTGCGTTGAGGGTGACGTCACGCGGCAGCCTGGCGGGCGGGGCCGGAAAGTTACCTCAGAGTTACGGGCGGGGGGAGGGGTTGTTAGGTCTCTATGTGACGTGACGTGATGGCCAAACCTGCTGTCAGTGTAGTGTACAGCACGGAGAGAGACCCCTGTCTGTCATTATAATCACAGAAACCGTAACTTCTCCAATAATAAAAGTCAGCAAAAGAAATAAAAGTCCTCCAAGCAGTGTTACCAAACCAACCCAAACTGACATCTACTGGCAGAACTCCAAAATTTACAAATGGCACCAATTTTTTACTGACCAAAAACATGCAATTTACTGACAGATCCACATTTTTTACTGACACTGCAAAAACCGTACCTAAAATGACTGTTTTCAGCGCTAAACAGTGCAAATATCAATATTTGACCGATAAACACAAAGCTAGTGCTATTAGCAATGTGATTAAGTCAGACATCTCAAGTCTCCCACATTTCTGGGGTGGCTCCTGCACATCCGCAAGCGCCTCGCGATCTCCCGGGAATGATCGGTGCGGCGGGAATCAGCTGTGATCACCGATCTCCATTGTAGAGATTTTTAGCTGACAGCCTCTTCTCCTTCTCTCCCTCCCGCGGCTGTCAGCTAAAAAGCTATACAGGGAGATCGGTGATCACAGCTGTCCCTCCAGCCGCACCCATCATTCCCAGCTGTTCTGTGTGCTCCTCCCCCGGCCCCCTCCGTGTCCTTCTCCACCCCGTTCTCCTCCGCCCCCCTCCATGTCCTTCTCCGCCCCCGTTCTCCTCCGCCCCCCTCCATGTCCTTCTCCGCCCCCGTTCTCCTCCGGCCCCCTCCGTGTCCTTCTCCACCCCCGTTCTCCTCCGGCCCCCTCCGTGTCCTTCTCCACCCCGTTCTCCTCCGGCCCCCTCCGTGTCCTTCTCCACCCCCGTTCTCCTCCGGTCCCCACCATGTCCTTCTCCACCCCCGTTCTCCTCCGCCCCCCTCCATGTCCTTCTTCACCCCCGTTCTCCTCCGCCCCCCCATGTCCTTCTCCACCCCCGTTCTCCTCCGCCCCCCTCCATGTCCTTCTCCGCCCCCGTTCTCCTCCGCCCCCCTCCATGTCCTTCTCCGCCCCTGTTCTCCTCTGCCCCCCCATGTCCTTCTCCACCCCCGTTCTCCTCCGCCCCCCTCCATATCCTTCTCCACCCCCGTTCTCCTCCGCCCTCCTCCATGTCCTTCTCCACCCCCGTTCTCCTCCGCCCCCCCATGTCCTTCTCCACTCCCGTTCTCCTCCGCCCCCCCATGTCCTTCTCCACCCCCGTTCTCCTCCGGCCCCCTCTGTGTCCTTCTTCACCCCCGTTCTCGTCCGCCCCCCTCCATGTCCTTCTCCACCCCGTTCTCCTTCGGCCCCCTCCATGTCCTTCTCCGCTCCCGTTCTCCTCCGCCCCCCCATGTCCTTCTCCGCCCCCGTTCCCCTCCGCCCCCCCTGTCCTTCTCCACTCCTGTTCTCCTCCGGCCCCCTCCATGTCCTTTTCCACCCCCGTTCTTCTCCGGCCCCCTCAATGTCCTTCTCTGCCCCCGTTCTCCTCCGGCCCCCTCCATGTCCTTCTCAGCCCCCGTTCTCCTCCGGCCCCCTCCATGTCCTTCTCCACCCCCGTTCTCCTCTGTCCCCCTCCATGTCCTTCTCCACCCCGTTCTCCTCCGGCCCCCTCCATGTCCTTCTTCACCCCGTTCTCCTCCGGCCCCCTCCATGTCCTTCCCTGCCCCCGTTCTCCTCTGCCCCCCATGTCTTTCTCCGCCCCCGTTCTCCTCCGGCCCCCTCTATGTCCTTCTCCACCCCTGTTCTCCTCCGGCCCCCTCCATGTTCTTCTCCACCCCGTTCTCCTCCGGACCCCTCCATGTCCTTCTCCGCCCCCGTTCTCCTCCACCCCCCCCATGTCCTTCTCCACCCCCGTTCTCCTCCGGCCCCCTCCATGTTCTTCTCCACCCCGTTCTCCTCAAGCCCCCTCCATGCCCTTCTCCGCCCCGTTCTCCTCCGCCCCCCCCCCATGTCCTTCTCCGCCCCCGTTCTCCTCCGGCCCCCTCCATGTCCTTCTCCACCCCCGTTCTCCTCCGACCCCCTCCATGTCCTTCTCTGCCCCCGTTCTCCTCCAGCCCCCTCCATGTCCTTCTCCACCCCCGTTCTCCTTCGGCCCCCTTCATGTCCTTCTCTGCCCCCGTTCTCCTCCGGCCCCCTCCATGTCCTTCTCTGCCCCCGTTCTCCTCCGGCCCCCTCCATGTCCTTCTCCACCCCCGTTCTCCTCCGGCCCCCTCCACGTCCTTCCCCACCCCCGTTCTCCTCCGGCCCCCTCCATGTCCTTCTCTGCCCCCGATCTCCTCCGGCCCCCTCCATGTCCTTCTCCACCCCGTTCTCCTCCGGCCCCCTCCACGTCCTTCTCCACCCCCGTTCTCCTCCGGCCCCCTCCATGTCCTTCTCTGCCCCCGTTCTCCTCCGGCCCCCTTCATGTCCTTCTCTGCCCCCGTTCTCCTCCGCCCCCCCCATGTCCTTCTCTGCCCCCGTTCTCCTCCGCCCCCCCATGTCCTTCTCTGCCCCCGTTCTCTTCCGGCCCCCTCCATGTCCTTCTCTGCCCCCGTTCTCCTCCGGCCCCCTTCATGTCCTTCTCCGCCCCCGTTCTCCTCCAGCCCCCTCCATGTCCTTCTCCACACCCCTGTTCTCCTCCGGCCCCCTCCGTGTCCTTCTCCACCCCCGTTCTCCTCCGGCCCCCTCCATGTCCTTCTCTGCCCCCGTTCTCCTCCGGCCCCCTTCATGTCCTTCTCCGCCCCCGTTCTCCTCCGGCCCCCTCCATGTCCTTCTCCGCACCCCCATTCTCCTCCGGCCCCCCTTGTCCCCCGCAGCCAGATCCCCTCCTCTCCTCTCCCGCCGGCTGCGGGGGGAACTAGTTAATTAACTAATTAACTAGTTAATGGACACAGCGAGCAAGATCGCTCCTGTGTCCTGTGATAAATGAGCAGAGTAAACCATTCAGTTTATGAATGGACAGGAGCCTCTGTCTCCTGAAGAGAAAGGGACTGGGGAATGTGTGTCCTCAGTCCCTTTGTCTGTCTCAAAGGGGAGATGACATCTCACCAAAGCCCCACAAAAAAATAAACAAAAAATTGTAAAAAAATGAAAAAGTGTAAAAAAATAAAATAAAAAAACTACTGACACCGCTCTCCCCTGCCCTACCAACACTGTCCACTGCCCCAACCCCCCCCCCCCCAAAAAAAAAAGCATTGTGAAAAAAAAATAAAATTGTAAAAAAAAATCAATTATTAAAAAAAAAAAAAAAAAACTACTGACACCATCCACATACCACCCACCCCCTTCCCAAGAAGCACTGCGAAAAAATATTGAAAAAGTGATTTAAATAATATTTTGCTGCGGGGGGTGGGGGCAATTGCAGGCGCGAAGCGCCACCTCCCTGAAATGAGTTTCTGCAGGTTGGGATGTCTGTAATTGGACAGGCTAGAGTAGTATATGAACAGGCTAGGGTAGTAAGTGGGCACACTAGGGTAGTATATAGACAGGCTAAGGTAGTATATAGACAGGCTAGGGTAGTAATTGGACAGGCTAGGGTAGTATATAGACAGGCTAGGGTAGTAATTTGACAGGCTAGGGTGGTATATAGACAGGCTAGGGTAGTAATTGGACAGGCTAGGGTAGTATATAGACAGGCTAGGGTAGTAATTTGACAGGCTAGGGTGGTATATAGACAGGCTAGGGTAGTAATTGGACAGGCTAGGGTAGTAATTGGACAGGCTAGGGTAGTATATAGACAGGCTAGGGTAGTAATTGGACAGGCTAGGGTAATATATGGACAGGCTAGGGTAATATATGGACAGGCTAGGGTAGTATATAGACAGGCTAGGGTAGTATAGAGGTGGGCTGCGGTAGTATAGGGGCAGGCGGAGCGGGCCGGCGGGCAGTTGTCATCATGTCACACAAAACTGCTGGAAAAAAAAATCTTGGTCATCAATTTGCTGGGTAAATAAAAGAGAAGGAGAGGTGGCTGTTGTTCAGTTTTCTGCCCCTCTCAAAGAGCTGCCTGGGCCCAATAAACCCACTGCGACCCATGGTAGGGCCGACCCTGCCCTAACCTATGTTGAAGACAGCCAGCAGCCGCCGACCGCTGCCATTTTTTCTTCTTCTGTAGGAAGTTGGGCAGGTTGCCCAGCTGGCCGCTCTTGCATTTCAGGAGTTGTAGTCAGCGCCCAAGCTCCCGAGCAGCGCATAGGAAACTACAACTCCTGGAGATCGGAGTCTTGTAGGCAAGCAGAGGCAGGGCACACATGACTGTCTCAGGCTGCGGGGCTGGGCGCTGGCTGGTGCTGGCCGTGTTGTGCAAGGACCAGCTGAGCTGCCAGGTGAGAGACCCTGACACCCTCAGCTGACCCCCGCATCCCATCTCCCCCCCATACACCCCATTTACCCTGCCCTAGTGATCAGGCTGCATTGGATGGGCACATGTGAGGCTGCATTTATGGGCACTGGTGAGGCTGCATTTAAGGGCACTGGTGAGGATGAATTTATGGACACTGGTGAGGCTGCATTTATGGACACTGGTGAGGCTGCATTTAAGGGCACTGGTGAGGATGCATTTATGGACACTGGGGAGTCTGCATTTATGGACAATGGTGAGGCTGCATGTATGGGCACTGGTGAGGCTGTATTTATGGGCAATGGTGACGCTGCTTTTTTTTTTTGGACACTGGTGAGGCTGCATTTATGGACACTAGTGAGGCTGCATTTATGGACACTGGTAAGGCTGCATTTAAGGGCACTAGTGAGTCTGCACTGATGGGCACTGATGAGGCTGCACTGATGGGCACTGATGAGGCTGCATTAATGGGCATTGGTGAGGCTGCATTGATGGGCACTGATCAGGCTGCATTGATGGGCACTGGTGAGACTGCATTGAAAAACCAGGTGGGCATGGATGAGCTGATACGGTGGTTCAATGGGCCATTTGACTGGACTTGCCCTCCAGGCCTAAGGCTACCAGCCCTCTCCTGCACTGTATCCAAACTAAATTTCCCACAAATAGAGCTGTCTTTTGGTGGTATTTGATCATCACTGGGTTTTTTATTTTTTGCTTAACAAATAAAAAAAGACCGAAAATTTTGAAAAAAAAAAAAAGTTTTTCTTTGTTTTTGTTATAAAATTTTGTAAATAAGTAAGTTTTCTCCTTCACTGATGGACACTGATGAGGCTGCACTGATATACAGCACTGATGGGCATTGACAGGCAGCACTGATGGGCACTCATAGATGGCACTGATGGGCACTGATAGGCGACACAGATAGGCACTGAAAGGCGACACTGATGGACACTTATAGGTAGCACTGATGGGCACTTATAGGCGGCACTGATAGGTGGCACTGATAGGCAGCACTGTTGGGCACTAATAAGTGGAACTGATAGGTGGCACTGATAGGCAGGAATGATGAGGAATCACTGGCAGGCAGGGGGGAAGCTGTGAACTGAATGGGGTAAGTGCAGGATGTGGCGGGCGGCGTGATGCGGCGATCGAGCGAGGGTGGGTTAACCGAGCGAGGAGGGGGGTGGCCGCGGGCCGCCTTTCCAAGGAAGTTGAGCACCAGCCACCGCTGCACACGGCTCTTGGGTTGAGAAACACTGCTCTCGAACAGGAGTCTCTAAACTATTCCTCCATCAATCTCTTTATAAAGTTTGAGATTGTTCATTGACCCCCTCCAAACCTTAAATGAAAATAATTCAATAAATATCATGTACTATGAAAACCAATAAATAATAAAATAATATTCCTGTGAACATGGCTGACACTGCTGTTATGATGCTGAATTTTTAGGGCTCATGCACACAGATGCACAAAGCAAGGTCCAAAAATACATGGATGAGCGAATTTAGGGTGGAGAAACTTGACTGGCCGGCACAGAGTCCTGACCTCAACCCAATAAAACACACCTTTGGGATGAATTAGAGTGGAGACTGGCCTTTTCGTCCACATCAGCATCAGGAATGCCAAGGAACACACCAGACAGGTCAGGGATAAAATTGTGGAGACGTTTATAGCAAAGTTAGGTTATAAAAAATATCCCAAGCTTTGAACATCTCACGGAGCACTGTTCAATCCATCATCTGAAAATGGAAAGAGTATGGCACAACTGCAAACCTACCAAGACATGGCCGTCCACCTAAACTGACAGGCTGGGCAAGGAGAACATTAATCAGAGAAGCAGCCAAGTGGCCCATGGTAACTCTGGAGGAGCTGCAGAGATCCACAGCTCAGGTGGGAGAATCTGTCCACAGGACAACTATTAGTCATACACTCCACAAATCTGGCCTTTATGGAAGAGTGGCAAGAAGAAAGCCATTGTTGAAAGAAAGTCATAAGAAGTCCCGTTTGCAGTTTGCGAGAAGCCATGTGGGGGACACAGCAAACATGCGGAAGAAGGTGCTCTGGTCAGATGAGACCAAAATTGAACTTTTTGGCCTAAAAGCAAAACGCTACGTGTGGCAGAAAACTAACACTGCACATCACCCTGAACACACCATCCCCACCGTGAAACATGGTGGTGTCAGCATCATGTTGTCGGGATGCTTTTCTTTAGCAGGGGCAGGGAAGCTGGTCAGAGTTGATGGGAAGATGGATGGAGCCAAATACAAGGCAATCTTAGAAGAAAACCTGTTATGCCTCGTACACACGATCGGACTTTCCGACAACAAAACCGTGGAATTTTGACCGAAGGGCGTTGGCTCAAACTTGTCTTGCATACACACAGGCACACAAATGTTGGCCAACAATTACGAACGCGGTGACGTACTACGTGGTTTTTCAGCTCTTTAGCGCCACCCTTTGGGCTCCTTCTGCTAATTTCGTGTTAGTAGAATTTTGGTGAGTGTTGATTCACGCTTTTCTTTTTGCGTTTTTCATTTAGTGCTTTTCAGTTAGTTTCTGCAAGGCCGTTCGTCAACCAGACATGCTGCGGAATCGGAGGAGCTAACGTGTTATTTATTATTGGAGTTATTGCTTTGACATTATTTTTTGGTTGAATAATGATTTGATTTGGTATATTTTCTATATTTTTTGGATGCATAGAATGCACTTTTCGAATGCAAGTTCTATTGGCAGATTGCATGTCTAATTTTTCTTTTTTTTTAATGCGCAATAAAAAATTTTTGGAGAATAATACTTGGATATGTGTTTTACCTCAAATGACAGTTTGGGAGTGGGCAGTTACATTTTAAAAAATACAATGTAAAATTGACAAGGGACAATCTTAAAAACTACGGGATAATGGTGTTGTGGTAACTTGCACAAATAAAAAAAAAAATAATAATATTATTCTTGATATCACTAGAAAAAAAAAGATTTGAAAATTTGTTTACAATAACTCCGTCAGTATCACCAGCAAAGCAGCTTCATTATTATCCCATTAAAGAAGAAGAGAATTGTGCGCTGCATTTGGAGATTTCATAATTTGCCGCGTCATGAATGTTAATTCTCCATTACAAACGCTAATTTACAAGACCGACCGCTTCTGCTTCCGAGCATGCGTGTTTGTACTTTGGACTTTTGTCCGACCGAATTGTGTACACACGATCGGAAAATCCGACAACACACATTTGTTGGCGGAAAATTTGAAGACATGCTAGCCGACATTTGTGGGTGGAAAGTCCAACAACAATTTTCTGATGGAGCGTACACACGGTCGGATTTTCCACCAACAGCCTGACATCCAACATTTTCCATCAGAATATCCATGTGTTATGCCCCGTACACATGGTCGGATTTTCTGACGGAAAATGTGTGATAGGACCTTGTTGTCGGAAATTCTGACCGTGTGTGAGCTCCATCACACATTTTCCATCGGATTTTCCGACACACAAAGTTTGAGAGCAGGCTATAAAATTTTCCGACAACAAAATCCGTTGTCGGAAATTCCGATCGTGTGTACACAAATCCGACGGACAAAGTGCCACGCATGCTCAGAATAAAAAAAAGAGATGAAAGCTATTGGCCACTGCCCCGTTTATAGTCCCGACGTACGTGTTTTACGTCACCGCGTTTAGAACGATCGGATTTTCCGACAACTTTGTGTGACCGTGTGTATGCAAGACAAGTTTGAGCCAACATCCGTCGGAAAAAATCCTAGGATTTTGTTGTCAGAATGTCCGAACAAAGTCCGACCGTGTGTACGGGGCATTAGAATGGGCCAGTCAAAGTCCAGACCTAAATCCAATTGAGAATCTGTGACAAGACTTGAAAATTGCTGTTCACAGACGCTCTCCATCCAATCTGACAGAGCTTGAGCTATTTTGCAAAGAAGAATGGGCAAAAATTTCACTCTCTAGAACCAATTAGGACTATCTCTGATAATAAATATTAATAAGGGCATTTGCAAACACTTGCGAACAGTTGGGCATTTGCGAACACAGACAGAATCAGCACGATTTTGCCTGCGATTCCAAAACGCTCTGCAAAACTGACAAATTGCATCATGCTTCTTCAAGTGGCATTCATTTTCAATGGCACCTAAACGGTGTGCGGGGATAAATCGCGCTGCATTTGCGGCAAACCGCATCTTGTGAAGCTTGTTGCTCAAAAAAGGAGCAGGAAACACACCCACATTTAGGTTCCATGAATGGCACCTGAACAAGCGTGGTGCAATTTGTCAATTTTGTCCAGGGTTGCAAAAACCCAGGTGTGAATGAGGCTTCATTAAGTGTGTACGATAATGTGTAGAAAAATATAATGGTTGATTTAGTTTTTCCTTAGTGCTGCAGCTGCTTATATTCTGATTGTAGAAAAAATTTAAAATGGGAGCCAACACCTACAATCTACCAAACCAACTAAGGATGGTGCTGCAGTTTTAAATTAACGGCAGAATCCAACTGGAGCGTTTGGAAGTACACACGCTTTAACTGGTGGAGGGTGGAGCTTAACTACAATGTTCGGATTTCAAAACGTATTTTCAGATCACATATTATTTCTTATGGGAGAGCGCCTTCTACCAGCAGAAGAGAGAAATACAGATTGAGAACCTTTTGTTGACCTTGTTAAAAGATACATAATCATGAGAAATTTATAGGCTGACAATTTTATTCCCTCTGAAAAATGCTAGAAGCCTGGCTGTCAAGTTGATCCATTGGCTTTCGTACTTTCTGAGATACTGGCCTGAAACCAGTACAAGAAGTTTGAGCTTCATTCTGATCCACCTTGCTTGTTCCATATTAGTGTTTCTGCTATTTGGGTCCTCCCTGGGTGCCAAAAGCAGCGCAGACCGATGTTATGAACTGGTTTGGGCGGGTCGGCTGTCAGCATCACGACAACCAATGATGCTCTAGGGCAGTGATGGTGAACCTTGGCACCCCAGATGTTTTGGAACTACTGTACATTTCCCATGATACTCAACTACACTGCAGAGCGCATGAGCATCATGGGAAATGTAGTTCCAAAACATCTGGGGTGCCAAGGTTCACCATCACTGCTCTAGGGTCAGGGCGCATGGCCTCATTCTTTGCTATAATGTTGGCAGCTGGCTCACCCGCATGTTTGCAGGGACATCCCCAGCATTCAGGACAAGATGGAAGTCAATCTCCTCTAGACCTCCTCCATGCTACTGAAGCCAAAGGGTAGGATTATGATGTGAAGAGCAGACTGTGTGTTTGGGGGGCTCTGGGATAGGGGGCTTTGTAATTGTGGAGCTCTGTGGTTGGTGTGACCATAATGCACTGCGAAGGCTGTGATGTTATGGGGGCACTCTGTCATGTATAGTGGCCAACTGATGTATAGGGGTGACTGATGTGATGGAGGGTTCTCATGTATAAAAGAGACTTTAATGTGATGGGGGCTTCTGATGTGTGTGTGTGGGGGGGCTCAAACATGAAGGAGGACCTTTGATGTGATGGAGGAATGTCTGATGTGAGGGGGGACTCTGATCTGAAGGGGCATCATCGATGACATGGGGGGGACTTCTAATATTATAGGGGGCCTCTGATGTGATATGGGGACCTCTGATGGGATGGAACCTGTGATGTGATAGAGGGACCTCTGGTATAAAGTGGGCTCTGATGTGATGGGGGGGGGGGGGGTGAACCTCTGATAGGATAGGGGGACCTCTGCCGTGAAGGATGGGCTTTGATGTGATGGGGGACCTCTGATATGATGGGGGAACTTCTGATGTAAAGGGGGGCTTCTGATGAAGTAAACTTCCTCTGCTGACATTTACCTATAAGTAAGCCTATAATAAGGCTTACCTACTGGACAGGTATGTGTAAATATCTCCTAAATGTGTACCGTTTAGGAGATATTTACATTACATGCAGCCAGTGACATCACTGTCGCATGCACTATGAAGGAACGGCCACGAGTGCCGTTCCTTCCGAGCCCTATGCCGTGAGCGTCAGCTCCCATGCGAATGCGTGAGAGTGACGTCATCGCGGCTCCGGCTACTCACAGCGCCGTAGCCCGCAAACACGGAAGTAACTCCGGGAAAGATGTCAGCCGTCTTAGTGGTGTGCCAGTGCCACTGGAAGGCTTCGATCTAAGGTAAGTATTTCATAATGAGCTAGTATGCAATGTTTAGAGGGGGCAGATTACACAGCTCTTAAGCCCCGGACCATTTGGCTGGCCAAAGACCAGAGCACTTTTTTGCGATTCGGCACTGCGTCGCTCTAACTGACAATTGTGCGGCCGTGTGACGTGGCTCCCAAATAAAATTGACGTCCTTTTTCCCCACAAATAGAGCTTTCTTTTGGTAGTATTTGATCACCTCTGCGGTTTTTATTTTTTGCGCTATAAACAAAAAAATAGCAACAATTTTGAAAAAAACGCAATATTTTTTACTTTCTGCTATAATAAATATCCCCCAAAAATATATAAAAAAAACAAACATTTTTTTTCCCTCAGTTTAGGCCGATACGTATTCTTCTACATATTTTTGGTAAAAAAAATCGCAAAAAGCGTTTATTGATTGGTTTGCGCAAAAGTTATAGCGTCTACAAAATAGGGAATAGTTTTATGGCATTTTTATTAATATTTTTTTTTTTTACTAGTAATGGCGGCGATCAGAGATTTTTATCAGGACTGCGATATTATGGCGGACAGATGGGACACTTTTGGCGCTATTTTGGGACCATTCACATTTATACAGCGATCAGTGCGATTAAAAATGCATTGATTACTGCGTAAATGTGACTGGCAGGGTTTAGGTGTGTCCTAGGGAGTGATTCTAACTGTAGGGTGGATGGGCTATGTGTGACACGACACTGATCACCGCTCCTGATTGCGGGGAGCGGTGATCAGTGTCAGTGTCACTAGGCAGAATGGAGAAATGCTTGTGTACATCAGCATTTCCCCATTCCTCCTCTCTGTGAGACGATTGCGGGTATCCCGGCAGACATTGAGTCCACCGGACCCGCGATCACAAGCCGCTTCTTAAAGGACAACGTACAGGTACGTTAATATGCCTGTATGTGCCCTTCTGCCTATGTATATCGGTGTGAGCCGGTCGGCAAGCGGTTAAAGGACCAGGATCTGTTTTTTTTTTGGGGGGTTAACACTTTAAGTGGAATACCTACCTTATTCCTCTCTCCAGCAGGGTCTCTGCATCAGTGTACCCCCTACCCCACTGCAAAGGTAGATTCTAATTTCTGTTTTGGGGCTTAAACCCCTTCCAGCCGAGCCTACGCAGATGTGCGTACTCGGCTTTCGGGGGTTATACCGGGATGATGCCCGCAGCTGCAGGCATCATCCTGGTACTGTTTTTTAGAGCCGGCGATCGGCTTTCCTGGTATAACAACTAAAAGCCGCTCAGCTGTTATACCGGAGGTTCAGGAGGGCACGTCCCCCCCTCCCGCCGCCTCACGCCGCTCTTACCGGGCCTCCCGTTCCATCGAGAGGCCCGATGGCCAATCGGCCGCCTCCGTTCGCGGCTTCGTTCCAGCCTGCTAACAGTAAACACGGAAGCGACGTCATCACGTCACTTCCCGTTTACTCGGCTGCCAATGGCGCCAGTTTTAAAAAAACATACAGTATTCAGAATTGGCTAAAATGGCGATCTGAATACTTTGAAGTGCAAAGGAGGAATCGGGGGTCTGGACCCCCGATCCCTCCATAAAGAGCACCTGTCACCACCTATTACTGTCACAAGGGATGTTTATGTAGCGCTGGTAGATTTTTAATCTACCGCTGATAGGTAAATCTTGTGGGTTACTTGTTAGTGGAAGTTAGATTTGCCTCTGTTTCAGCTTGGCTGAGTTGCATGTAGTTCCACACTGTGCCGGTGGGTGTCGTTGTCACCATGGGCCAGTGTTGGAAAAGCAACGTGTTGAAGCGTATGAGTGCTCCTCTGTCCCGGAGACAACTCGGTGGAGGTGGTCCTCCGAGTTGCATTCTGGGAGAGGGTATTTATGGGACAGACGCCATGTTTAGGGGTTCGTTTTCAGCCACCTGCTGGCCCTCCTGGCCGACAGGTATGCGTTAAGAGAACCACCTCGTGGTTCTCTGGTCCAGAGGCCCACGTTGCTGCGGCGTGTGGGTGGGCCCAGAAGCTTGTCTTCGGCCTACCACAGCAGCAGAGGAACGGTCCTGAGCTGTCTATCAAAAGTAAAGAAGCTGGACAACCGAGAAGATCCCAGGGGAGGACCCGTCATGGAAGGATCATGCGCAGTTCTGGTCTGGAGAGGGGCCTGGTGACTCGGTTGGAGGACGTATCCTGAAGTAATCTTACTGCATAGTACTGCCGGGTTGGCTTAAAGGTTCAAGTACTGTATCTGACATTCATCGCAAACCAATACATCCTGAGGCAGAGGATCGTACGGGTTTTATTCTAAACAAGTCTGTGGCAGAGACTTTTGTTCGTGCTGCGTGCTGGCTGCTAGGCAAGTGAGAGAGGCCTATCCAGGCGGGCAAAGATTAAATCCCACAAGGGGAGTGCATTCAACTACAAGTGTTCAATTCCAGAGAACGTTCTAAAGAATACTAAGGGAATACTAAGGAAAGGTATTTAAGCTTCCCTGCAACTTTCCTCCTGCCTCTTTCCTGCTATAAGCACCAAACACTTGAGTATATTTTTCATTAAAGCATTGGAAAATATACTCAAGTGTTTGGTGCTTATATCGTCCAGAGGTAAACTCAACGGGACCCTAGACCCGGTGCCTGTGAAACAGAGGTATCGAGAGTGAAGGTAACAGCCTGCTTTAAACCAGCAGCTCCACCGAGAGTTAGTGCTACATTTACATTCCTCGTGACAGCAATAAAAGTGATCAAATTTTTTTTCTTTTTTTTAAAAACACAATTTATTAATATAAAAATAAATAAGAAAAAAGAAAAAAATGTTTAAAGCGTCCCCGTCCCCGCGAGCTAGCAAAGAAAACGCATACGGTAGTCGGTGTTCAAATCACACATGTGAGATATCGCCGCGATCGTCAGAGCGAGAGCAATAATTCTAGCACTAGACCTCCTCTGTAACGCTAACCTGGTAACCGTAAAAATATTGAAAGCGTCGCCTATGGAGATTTTTAGATACCGTAGTTTGTGCCATTCCACGAGTGCGTGCAATTATAAAGGGTGACATGTTTGGTATCTATTTACTCGGCGTAACATCATCTTTCACATTATACAAAAACATTGGGGCAACTTTACTGTTTGTTTTTTTTAAAAATTCACGAAAGTGTCCCTTTTCCTAAAAGTTGCATTTAAAACACCGCTGCACAAATACTGTGTGACATAAAATATTGCAACAATCGCCATTTTATTCTCTAGATTCTCTGCTAAAAAAATATATATAATGTTTGGGGGCTCTAAGAGCCCTTGCACACTGGGGCGGGGGGCGGCGTCGGCGGTAAAACGCCGCTATTATTAGTGACGTTTTACCGTCGGTATGCGAGAAAGGGTTAAATACCACCGCAAAGCGCCTCTGCAGAGGCGCATTGCCGGCGGTATAGCCGCGCCGTCCCATTGATTTCAATGGGCAGGAGCGGTAAAGGAGCGGTATACACACCGCTCCTTCACTGCTCCGAAGATGCTGCTAGCAGGACTTTTTTTTACCGTCCTGCCAGCGCATCGCTCCAGTGTGCAAGCCCTCGGGGCTTTCACACTGGGATGACAGCAGCGGCATTTTCGGGGCGGTTTGCAGGCGCCATTATTAGCGCAATAGCGCCTGCAAACCGCCCCAGTGTGCAAGGGCTCTTAGTAATTTTCTAGCAAAAAATACGGATTTCAACTTGTAAACACCAAATTTCAAAAATAGGCTTAGTCATGAAAGGGTTAAAAGCATAGTCCATCTGCAGTGGAAGGTGGGACTTGTAGTTTTCCTATTCACAGGTCCTTCTGAATTGATGATGCAGCTGTGGGGGCAGAGCCTCGCACAGCTGACCGAAATCCAAACACATACAGGATGCTGCAAAAAGAAGCATCCCACAATTCAGGTAAGTTGGTGGGGGAAGGCTGTTTGAGGGCAGGAAAGTTGGGAATGCAAACAGGTTTCATGTTACACCAGTGGTGCCCCCCATGCTCTATCCATGGCCGCTATTTTGACAGAACACCACCACCCCCATTCATGCGTCCGGCCCCTTTCAGGACATCAGGCGCATGAATTACAGCGGCGGGGATGCTTTTTTGAAGCACCTGATTAGAGCCAGAGGCTCTAATAGACTTCAAAATGGAGCATTGCGCCAAGAGCCCACCCAGGTGTTGAATATAAATGTTCGATGTTGAATCACTGATCCTCAATCTGGCCAATCAGAAGCAGGTCTGAGACCTGTTTTCCGATTGGCCGAAAACCGCCGCAATGCCTGTGGATGGCATGGGAAGGGAAAGTCGTCGCCGCCGCTGCCAAGCAAGGGAAGCTGCTGGTGAAGCCCGGGAGAAGCGCTGTCCACCATAGATGGGGTAAGTGGACCAGACCCATCCGACCGTTTTCACTGTTTTCTGCCCCCCCCGAAAAAAAAATTACCATCGGCTGCCACTGTATTACACCCCCAATATAGTTGTTCAACGATACTTTGGAGCCTATTTTTCAAACATTTTGGCTGTGACTTTTCTAATAGATTAATTGTTATGATCAGCAGCCTCATCTGGTGGCCAAAATGCGGTATATTTTCTCATTGTGGTATTTCAGAAAACAATACCACATTTTGGCCACTGGAGGGCGATGACGACCATGAGAATTAACATATTACAGAAACGAAGACCAGAGTTCGTGCAACAGGCACGAATGTGTGTGACATTCATCCAAAAAAATGTTTAAAGCGGAGTTCCACTGGTTTTTTAGTTTATTAAAAGCAGCTAAAAAAAGTATAGCTGCTGACTTTTAATAAACAGCCACTCACCCCTCCCACGGTCCAGCGTTGCGGCCCCCCGAAGCCTCCGTTCTCTCCCCCTCCTCTTCGCGGCGCCGACATTGTGAGCGTGAGCGCCCGGCTGATACGGTTACGGCTTCACAGCCGGGCTCGCACTGCGTATGCACGGGCTGCGCTGTGCTCCGTCAATCGCCAGGCAATGTTCTGGGACACGTGACAGGTCCCAGAACATTGCCGGGAGGGAGGGGCCGCCTAGGAATCGCCTAGGCGGTTAGAAGCCCGGAAGGAGGAAGTGGGACAGGAAGTCCAACTAAAAAACAATTACCCAGCCCCCCCCCTGCCCCCCAAAAAATGACATGCCAATTGTACTCAAAGCGGAAGTTCCACTTTTGGGTGGAACTCCGCTTTAAATAAATACAGCTTATGTACAACTATAGTCGTTTTATTATAGTATGCTGCTTCACAAATTTGTTAAATCGAATGTCTCTTACCGCTGTGAGTAATAAAACCACTTGAAGTTATGTCATCGAAGACTGGCATTTCTTTTCTTCTGTATTCGGATTCTCACCGCCCTGTTGTGTGACCCAGTGATAAGGACTAGGGAGTTCCCTCTCTCTATCTGTACGTCAAAACTGGTCAGCTCCCACCATGACCTTGAATGTTGTTCAAGACTATTCAACGTATACAGAATGTAACATCATAGACTGCAGAGGCATCCCCTGAGGGCTTGTGCGTGAAAATGCATAGATCTGACGAAATACATACCCACTATTAGTTATACAGTGTCAATCCTCATTGCATTAGGGGTGCCTTCCCTTGCATTTGCCGTTAGCTGGAACATGGTTGTACAAAAACAAATTTCGGTGCCAATTCAATCTGCGCTAAGCATTTAGGTTCTAAAGGGTAGACACTTAGCGGTGCATTTATATAAAGATCTATTTGTCCCATGAAACTGCATGTCTGTTTGTTCTGTGTGAATAGGAGCAAAATCAAATGTTATTAGGCTATTTTCTCTCCAGGTGGAATCTCGTTCTTTATACAGAATAGAATGAAACAAGAAAATACCACATTATGGCCACTAGATGGAGATGAGGATATTAGTAAAATAATATTTATTTCCAATGATCATCAGTTCCATCTAGTGGCTGTGCTAGGTATTTTTCATGCACAGCTGATGAGAATGAGCTCTAAGGCCTGCCACACACGGAGCAAATTTCTTTCCTGCAACCAAGGGTCAAGTGTTGATGTGGGAGTCCCCCCTGCCAGGTCCCGGCGGGGAGGGGGGGCGCTGGGGAAGCCATCCCTACCAGGAGAAGACAGTGATTATCGCTAGTGGCTATAGCAGCCGCTAGCGATAATCATTAGAGAATCCAGCATGGCTGGTTGGATTGGCAATGACATGGATATCATCGAGCCTTGTATCCTGATAGGTGGTTCTCATTATAATGGTATGTACAGTATACCTCCTTTATACAAATCGACAACGATGGAAATCTGTGGATGGCTCTTCTACAGGTTCAGCTGGTCCTAGGGTTTCCACCTTTTCTTCAAGCCAAACCCGAACACTTTAGCAGCCTGTGACACCTTTGTGTACCCCAAGGATTGTAGTAATGTGGTGCACATAGCGTGCTGCAGAGAACTGTGGGTTTGGCCAAATTGCTCTTGCTGACATTATTGCCCTGCCCCCAGTGATGCCGAACCTACCCCCAGACAGCCGCCCACACGGCTTCAGATTTGTGTGTGACTATCTTGGTTTCTTGGGGAGCCACAGCCTGGTCTGAATAATGTGTCCGGGTTTCAGTCCGCCTGAAACCCGGACACATGATTCAAAACCCGGACTGCCTGGGTGAATCCCAAATAGGTGGCAACCCTAGCTGGTCCTGAGGTTTATCAGGGAGGCAGTGTTCTATCACTATAAGAAGCCCTTAGTGTGACTCATTGCAGGACCCCGGATTTCTGGATTGCCAGTGTCTACATTTATACACTGTTACCTTACAGTGGTAAGGTAAGGGGCCACTGTACACAGAAGTGTTATTGCACTGAAGAGATAAGTCACTGTTTACATTATTTCACGTGCACAGAGTGTTAGCTGGAGTCCAGCAGTGCACTAATTCACCTTATCATCATTTATTCGCTTGAAGACATTTGATTATTTGGACTTTATCTCTTTGTATTGTCACTTTTTGCATCAGCACTTTATTTCTATGTGATTAAAGTGATTGTAAAGCTTCAAATATTTTTTTTGCCATACTTACCTCCACTGTGCAATTCGTTTTGCACAGAGTGGCCCCGAACCCCGACTTCTGGGGTCCCCCGGCGGCTCTCGCGGCTCCTCCCCGCATCAGGTAACCCCCTAGGGGAAGCGCTCTCCCGGGGAGTTACCTTGTGGGCGTTCTCCAGAGTCCAGCATTCGCGGTCCATAGCCGCCGAATGTATGACTCAGCCCCGGCGGTCGCATCATTGGCTTCGATTGACAGCAGCGGGAGCCAATGGCTGCGCTCATAGGTGTGCGTAGCCTATTGCATTAGGGTGTGCACCCTTAAGCTCAAACACACATGCATGTACAGGTGCCTACATATATATGACCCCGGCACATTGATCTACCTGCCGGCACAGTGAAAGAGAAGAGCATAAACACTTCTCCTATGGCAGAGCCGGTAAGAGGGAGATTTTTTCCCCTGTTTCTGCCGATACACAGAGCGATAACACTAATGTGCACGGGGTGATTAGGGTGTGCCTGGGCACACCCGGCACACCCTGTGCGCACGCCTATGGCTGCGCTGCTATCAATCTTTCCACTCAATTGCTGAGAACCCCGGGCAGAGGGACAGCGTGTCCTCGCCAATGGAAATTCCAGGACTCAGGTAAGTCAAATGGGAGTGGGGGGTGGGGGGGTCCCTAGCTTTCTGTGCTTTTAATAACTACCCCCACCCAATTTTTGTATTGGTGTCACAGTGAAAGGAAATTAGGGAAGACCTCCCCTATAGGGTCTCAGACTCAAAATAAAACACTTAAAATAAAAAAACCATAAAAAAAAAAAAAATACCGGAGTTAGGTTTTAAAGGTAGACACTTAGAGGTATATTTATAAAATAAATGTGCAGAGCTCTTCATCCTGTTTGCATGTCAATTTGTTCTGTGCGAATGGGAGCAAACACAAATGTTAATAGGCCATTTTCTTTTGGGTCTAATGCTATTCTTTCCAAAAATGGAGTGAAACAAGAAAAAACATTTTGGCCACTAGATGAAGCTAACAATCATAGAAAATATTTTTTTTATTCCCTATAATCATCAGCTCCATCTAGTGGCCATAATGCAGTATTTTCATGATTCACTCTTTGCTGTATGAATGAAGAACATTCAACCTGGTGAGGAATTAGCCTAATAACATTTGATTTTACTACCAACTGCCAATCGTGACCCATTCAAGTGAAAAGGGCCGCTCTGCAAGCACCCTACAACCACTTTCAATGCACACAGTTTCAGAGCGCTAATGCATGGCCGACGTGGTTAAGGCACGCGGTGAATGGGCAATACAATGCCTCTCCACCACCTGTCAAACACCTCTGAAAAGCGATCTGAGCATGGATCGCTTTTCAAAGGAACAGCAATCCTTGCCGTACATGTGAATGAGCCCTAAAAGCTGCAAAGTCTTCCTAAGTGAATGACTGAGCAATTTCTCCTTGTCACCATTACCCAACCCTCCCCTGATATGTGTCACTCACAGTACAGCGCAGGATTCACAGTTTATCTACACGGCTGCAGTGTTCATGTAGGAGCTGACATTGTTTCCAGAACACGCAGACATTCGTGAGTGTCTATGTGGCTGACACCAATATATTAACTGTCATGGATTTTTGTGGTTTCATCTTTTGGACTTTTCTGCTCATCGTTGGCATCGTTGGCACCTGTTTCCTCCTGTACTGTGGTTACATCTACTATATACATGGGAAGTATGACCACATCCCCGGACCCCCCAGAGACAGGTAAGATGCATTCCTTATTGTATAGCTTTATGCCCCCTGTACATGAAACTTTGGTTGGAAATGATTTTCTCTTCCATACAAGTCAGCCTGAATGCAAACCATGGCATAAGCAACTTGAAGCATCTCCTAAGCAGCTTGAGGTTGGGTTCACACTGATGCGATTACAGACATCGCATGTGATTCGCACCGCATTGCTGTGCACTTTACATGCAATGTCTGTGCAATGTAAATTCAGCCACACAAACTGTATGGCTGAAATGGCATCGCATTCACACCAAAATGGTGCAGGACCCCTTTTTTTGGTCCCTATTGGATTCGGATCACATGAGTGTTCCCGCCCATGTGATCCAGTTCTTGTACCATTTCATATTTCACACTGTAATCTGCAAACCGATTTGGCCGTGTCATTAACTTTATATTGACACCCCCAGCGGTTTGCAGGTGTCAGTGTGAACCAGTTTGCGATTCAGATGCGACATGGGAACCCACACAGGAATCACAGGGTTTCCCGCATGGCATCAGTGTGAACCGGGACTGAAGCT
Source organism: Lithobates clamitans (assembly GCA_037952925.1). Classification (NCBI taxonomy): domain Eukaryota; kingdom Metazoa; phylum Chordata; class Amphibia; order Anura; family Ranidae; genus Lithobates; species Lithobates clamitans. The sequence continues at coordinate 724,985 of JBBGZY010000648.1, forward strand.
GTTTCTTGAGAAAAGCGATTCAGAGCAACTCTGAAACACCTGAAAGCATACAGTGCCTTGAAAAAGTATTCATACCCCTTGAAATTCTCCATATTTTTTCATGTTACAACCAAAAACCTAACTGCATTTTATTGGGATTTTATGTGATAGACCAACACAAAGTGGGACATAATTGTGAAGTGGAAGGAAAATGATAAATGGTTTTCAAAATGTTTTACAAATAAATATATGAAAAGTGTGGGGTACATTTGTATTCTGCAATTACAGCTGCAAGTCTTTTTGGGGATGTCTCTACCAGCTTTGCACATCTAGAGAGTGAATTTTTTGCCCATTCTTCTTTGCAAAATATCTCAAACTCTGTCAGATTGGATGGAGAGTGTCTGTGAACACCAATTTTCAATTCTTTCCACAGATTCTCAATTGGGTTTAAGTCTGCACTTTGACTGGGCAATTCTAACACATGGATATACTTTGATCTAAACCATTCCATTGTAGCTCTGGCTGTATGTTTAGGGTTTTTGTCCTGCTGGAAGGTGAACCTCCATCCCAGTCTCAAGTCTTTTGCAAACTCTTATGCCGCGTACACACGACCGGTCTTTCTGTCGGACCGAAGTCTAATGGTCTTTCCGACTGAGTTCTGATGGAGTTCCGCTGAAACGGACTTGCTCACACACAATCACACCAAAGTCCGTTCGTTTAGAACGTGATGACGTATGACGGGACTAGAAAAAGAAAGTTCAACAGCCAGTAGCCAATAGCTGCCCTTGCGTCGTTCTTGGTCTGTCGGACTAGCATACAGGTGAGCGGTTTTCCCGTTAGGAACTGAGTCCGTCGGAAAGATTTGAAACATGTTCTATTTCTAAGGTCCGTCAGATTTTTCGAAGGAAAAGGTCCGATGAAGCCCACACACGATCGGAATGTCCGACTGAATCGTTCCGTCTGACCTTTTCTGCCGGAAAGTCCGCTCGTGTGTATGCGGCATAACAGGTTTTCTTCTAAGATTGCCCTGTATTTGGCTCCATCCATCTTCCCATCAACTCTGACCCACACATAGCATTTTTCTTTTAGGCCAAAAAGTAAAATTTTGTTCTCATCTGACCAGAGCACCTTCTTTCACATGTTTGCTGTGTCCCCCACATGTCTTCTCACAAACTGAAAACTGGACTTCTTATGACTTTCTTTCAACAATGTCTTTCTTCTTGCCACTCTTCCATAAAGGCCAGATTTTTGGAATGCACAACTAATAGTTGTCCTGTGGACAGATTCTCCCACCTGAGCTGTGGATCTCTGCAGCTCCTCCAGAGTTACCATGGGCCTCTTGGCTGCTTCTCTGATTAATGGTCTCCTTGCCCGGCCTGTCGGTTTAGGTGGACGGCCATGTCTTGGTAGGTTTGCAGTTGTGCCATACTCTTTCCATTTTCAGATGATGGATTGAACAGAGCTCTGTGAGATGTTTAAAGCTTGGGATATTTTTTTATAACCTAACCCTGCTTTAAACTTTTTCATAACGTTATCCCTGACCTGTCTGGTGTGTTCCTTCATAATGCTGTTTGTTCACTAAGGTTCTCTAACAAACCTCTGAGGGCTTCACAGAACAGCTGTATTTATACTGATATTAAATTACACACAAGTAGACCCTATTTACTAGTTAGGTGACTTCTGAAGGCAAATGGTTACACTAGATTTTAGTTAGGGGTATCAGAGTAAAGGGGGCTGAATACAAATGCAGGCCACACTTTTCAGATACAGCAAAACCTTGGTTTGAGAGCGTTTTGCAAGACAAGCAAAATTTTTTAATCAATTTTGACTTGATATACAACAAGCGATGTCTTGATATACAAGTAGCGTCATGTCACAACTAAATATAAAAGAGAAGAGAGGCGCCTCTAAGTGTAGCAATTATTTCTTATGGGAAAATTTGCTTTGATATAAGAGTGCTTTGGATTACAAGCATGTTTCTGGAACAAATTATGCTCGCAATCCAAGGTTTTACTGTATTTATTTGTAAAAAATATTGAAAATCATCTATCATTTTGCTTCTACTTCACAATTATGTGCCTCTTTGTGTTGGTCTATTACATAAAATCCCAATATAATACATTTATGTTTTTGGTTGTAACATGACAAAATGTGGAAAATTTCAAGGGGTATGAATACTTTTTCAAGGCCCTGTATTACATTTGACTTGCTTCTGAATCTGATCCATGTCCGATGGAGCCTACATGGTCGGAATTTCCGAAACAAGCTCCTATCGAACATTTGTTGTCGGAAATTCCGATCGTGTGTACGCGGCATAACAGTTGACAAAGCACACATTTTCTGTAAAACTGCAATAATGTTAATTTTAGGGTACAGAAACCCTGTAATGTCATGCCTTAAAACGTATTAATATATACTGTATAGAATAAATTGTTGGATTGATTTCATTGCAATCTTTGCGCTGCTTGTCCCCCTTTTTCTTGTTAAAATTGTGTGCGCCCGTGAAACCACTACAAACGTTGGTATCCAAAAAATTCTCCAATTTCTCATAGGCGACATTTAAAAGGACGTACAGGTCATCAGCTTAGACGAGTTAACTACACATAATGGCCCCATAACCAATTGCTCTCACCCCAGTGTGTGTGCCAATATGTACCGTGTACCACAATCAGCACAATTCCATATGTGCGAGTACGTAGTGGTGGTGGTGGGGGGGGAATTAAACATTTTTTTTAGGGGGTTAAGTGCTGGCTAAATAGCATTTTTTTACACTTTGTTTTTTCAATTAACTTTAATTTTTATCTTATAGGAGGCCAAAAGTCCCTTATGTGATAGCATTTTCCTATGACAGGTTCTTTTTAATGAGACATTAGGCGTCTATTAGATCTTTAATGGGAGGGACACCTCATATTCCACCTGCCTTCCACTGAAGCTAACGGAGTGCAAATCATGCTCCATTAGCTTCTTATCCCAGCTGAGTCTGAAAGTGATGTAATGCATGGTGCTTTCGTATTCATTCCTGTTAGGGGAGATCAGGGAAAGGATGTTCGCTGGTCCCCCTCCCCACTACCCACTGGCACCCATCATGGAGGTCTCAGATTTACAGGAGACAGTGGAATCTGGGAAACATGACAGGGGAGGATAGGCACTACCTGGGGTTCGTTTAAGCCAACTGTATAGCAGGTGGATCACTGCCACCTGTTAGCTGGCTGCCATGCTGCTGCCAACATATGACATACATCGGTTTCAGCAAAAGGGTTAAGGCTAGAGTGTAGTATTATGGTCCATTAATTGTAATAACTTTGCATTCACAGGGTAGGAATGTCATGTTGTGCTGTAGCATTGTGCTGGGCTGCAAGTCCTCCACGTGTAGAAGAGCAGGGGCAGAACTAGAACTCTTTAACCCATTACTACCCTAGACAAGTCATTCTCCCTTGGGGTACTCCTTGGACCCTGCCAAAGTATGATCGCTTCCCGGCCTGGTCTAACCCTCACCCACCAAGAAGTCTGTTCTTATGCTACTTCTTATGGCAATGGACTCTAAAAAGCAGCCTCACCCAACACCATCTGCTTCCAGAGCACGTCCCCACCGAGTGCTTAGAAGCAAGAGTCCAATGGGAAAACAGAAACCTTTTAACTGAATGCAGTTGATAATTCCATAGTTACACACTTTGGCGCATTCCTTTTTTGGTTGCAAACAATAAAAAAAGCAATAACAAAGCCAGTGGAGGAGCCTATACCTCTTTGGGGAAAGGGGGTGCTTGGCACAGTTCTGCATCTGATGCAAAGGGGTGAAAGTAGATCCAATAGTCCTGCACCTTTTCTCCCCTGCTTCTCAGCTAAGGGGAAGGTCCAAGAGCTAGAGCCTCACAGAGTGCATCCTTTGTGTGGTCCTCCAAACACTTCTCATGAAGACCCCACCAGACTATTCATAAATAATGCCTATTTCTTAAGTAGCCCCACACTGGCATAGGCAGGGCTTGCACCACCTCACTATCTGTGGTCACACCCTGCTACTACTCCAAGGGTCTCTTGCAGCTACTTAGGATACTACACCACCTCTACACTACAAGGGGTTTCTAAGCTTACTCTCATGGCTAATCGTGCCCCTACCCTACAGGCATTCAAGAGAAAAAGGAACAGATATTTGTTACCCTCTGCCCTTTGTCTTTTATATTTTTTATGAGAGCTGGCTTTTAGCATTTGACTCTTTTTTTGGAAATTTGCAGAAAATACCAAACTTGCCAACTTGACCCAAATCTACCCACATGAACCTTGCTGCTGAGTAGTGGTGGTTTCTTTCCTTTGATCCTAGACTTGTTTGATGGTGCAACCTAGGAAACCCAAATGCAGCAGGAAAACAGTAGTTTTCCAAAAGTGGTTATCACCAGCATGCAAAAGATAAAAGATCAGTGCTCCAACCTGGGTTAGTGTCAATCCTCAAAAGTGCTCAGTGGTGTAGCTAAAGCCATTGATCACAGTTGTGTATACCAAACAGCAGTGTGGGATAGGGGGTGGTATGTGTAGATTTAATATTTCTTTGGATGGCAGAGGTGCACACTATGACAATATGTGTTACTCATGTTATAATGAGAAGTAATGAATTTTGCTTATATTTTGTTTTAGCTTCCTGTTTGGACATACTCCATCAATACTGAAGGTCCTTAAAAACAATGGCCTAGTCCATGATTTGTTTCTGGATTGGTATGTTGGTGAACATAAATGTATCTTGTAGAAAATGAATGTTATATCACTCTACTGTAGTATATGATTATGTGCATAGGGCATGGGTGCTCAACCTGTGGCCCTCTAGCTGTTGCAGAACTACAAATCCCATGAGGCATTGTATGGCTGACAGCTACAAGCATGACTCCCAAGGCCAGAGGCATGATGAGACTTTTAGTTTTGCAACAGCTGGAGGACCACAGGTTGAGCACCCATGACTTAGGGGCATCCTGCACCCTCCCTGCTGTCACCCATTGGTGGTCACCTTCTTCCCATGTGCCACCCCTGACCCAGCATTATCCTCCTTGTAGCCCAGAGATCATCCTTTTTCTGCTTTGGCACCACCATCTTGGATAAACATCCCGCATATACAGTATGTAGACACACCATTGGTCTCTACATATCTTTAGTACCTGGCAGAGCTTTGCGGATAGTCCTCATATGCGTAAAATCCCCATGCATGTTCTGACACACCACTCTTCTCTTTTTGGCCCCATATAGTGGCAGAGAGCTGCTGTTTTCTGCAACGAAAATTGGGTTTGCGACATTTCAGATGGATGTGCTGCAAAGTCCTATAGATGTGTTTGCGCATTCTCAAGATTCGTGCAGAAATCATGCCTCAAACGTCATCCTTGCCTAGGCAACAATGCAGGAACTAAAAAGTAGATATATAAAAAAGGAATTTAAATGATGAATTTTAATGAATGAAGGTCCGCTTTATGCAATGTGCCCTTTATATTATTTTAGCCAAGGTTGAGATTTCTGTTTATACTCAAAATAGACATTACATGTAATAAGTGTTAAAAATACATTTCATTTTCTTCCAGCTAAGTGCTAGGCTTTTGAGACCCTTTTTTTTACAGTTCTTATCTTTCTTCTTCCTGGCAAAGAGCAACCAATAAGAATTCACTCCACTGAGGTCATACCATTGCAATATTATTTCTAAATGGTTGCTTTGTGTTACCACATTTAGGTATTAGAACGTTTAAAGCATTTGTTACCCCAACACTTCATATTCCTGATATGTGCCTGCTGTGCCATGTACTTGTATGAAAAAGTATCCTGTTCTCTTTGTATTGCTTCCTTTGTGTCAAATCCCTGGTGTTCCTGCCAGTCCCCTTGCTTTCCTATTAAAAACTGGCCACACCAGGCAGGAGAACACACCATGGTCGGTTCTCTAGCTATGCTGTGAGCTCAGCGCACTCTCCTCCATTCATCCGACTTGTCCTGACACGCCTCCGCTGCACAGCCATTCACTGGCAAGCTCAGTATGCTGCTGCTTCTCCTCCCCCCAGCTCTTATGCAACTGAGAACGAACAGAGGGAATGTGATAATTTATTTAAAAAAAGGGGAAAAAAAAGGTATTTATATATATATATATATATATATATATATATATATATATATATATGTTTTTTTATATCTATACAAACATGTTTTGCTTTTCATTTCTATTTTAAATTGAATGGGTTGGTTTTACAAGGTGACCGTTTACAATCACTTTAAGTATCGGGGTACCTTAGGTGGGTTGGCAGGGACATTATGAAAATATGTGAACTGGGCATTAAAAATGATACACCGGGAAGAGTGGAAGCAGATTTAGAAACTTGCTGAGAAAAGTAGAAACTTGCAAGAGGCCAACTCGTAAGCCACTGTTAGAGGTCCAATAATAAGAAAAAAAAGTGCTGTGATTTAAAATAAATAAAATATATATACATATATATATATATATATAAAAAAAAAATATTATAATAATATATATAAATATTATTAATATTAACTATATATAATTGTGTAAAATAATATACAAAATATAATATAATTTACAATATATATAATTTCTGTAATAACAAGGGTAACATTTGTACTATAAAAGTCCAAATGCAGCGCTAAAATAAAATAAATGTCCAAATAATGATAAAAGTCCATAGAACTCAATCAGCAATAAAAGATGATGTGAAACCTCCACCAAGCTTCAGTGTGTAAAAGGAAAGCACACCACACCCACGTGCTATCAGTCTGCTTACCAGAAAGATATAAAAAATAGGCGATGTACTCATATATTGCAGAGGGTCAGCAGCAAATCCAAATGGTACACTCCATCATGGGCAGGCACAGCATGGAAACAATCAGGTCACCACATATCAGAAAGCTCAGGACTCGTATTAACGATTTAACATTTGTACTATACTGGATATACCTAACTTTTTTATGCTTTATACAGGGCACGGACTTATGGTCCTGTGGTGCGTATTAACATGTTACATAATGTGAAAATTCTGCTATCAAGCCCAGAGTCAGTAAAGGTAGGACAACAGACTGCAAGGAAGATTGTGTAGCGTAAGATAGAAAAAAAATTTGGCCCGTGACCCTGTGCTTTATTGGCAGCCCCATCCAATGTTTTTTGATTTTTTTTTGCCTTCCTTTTGCTCCCCTTCCACTGCGTTTAGCTGCCGAAGGGAGGAAGCCAAATACAAATTCCTAGAAAGTTCTTTCTGCCCCATGTCATAGCCCTGGGTTTCTGAGGAGCCAATCAACAGCTCTTATTTTTTCTTTTTGTTCTGATTCAGATATACCCAGCTATAGTATCCTGAAGGTCTGTGGCCACACAGCAGAAGTTCAGACTTCACAGATTCTAAAGCTGTTCTCCGGCCTTCCCTTCAGTCAGATGTACAGGCTCCTCTCATATACTGAAATGGCTTACACTGATTTCACTGCACACTGTGAGCTTCTCACAGTGTGCATTGGGATCTGTAGAAAGTCATCTTATTTCCTAGTATAGCAGGTGGTGCAGCGCTGAGAAAATAAAAAATCTAATTAAAATAATAGTCCATAAACTTCAAAATCCCATAAGTGCTGTGACATCATGCTGGAAAACTTCGTGGATATAAAGTGATCCCTCCACCAGCATATGAAGTGGCCTCTCAACTCAACAACTGGACCCTTTCGTTATAGAGGGTCAGATAGGCTTTCCCTTGCGGGTCAAATAAAGCAGATATGCAGAGGATCCAACTTGATCAGCAGCGGTACAGGATACACAATATGCAGAATCAATCCCCAAAAGTGTATGTCATGAAAATATAAAGGGGATAGACAATAGTGCTCTCCGTATAAAGATTTTACTGAGATAAATGCAAAGATAAAAATCTTACAAACAAGGCACTCATCCAGTGCCAGATGTATGAGCATGGATAGATAAGCTGTGAGACGGTCGCGGGTGACGTCACAACGCTCCCTTCCTTCCGAACGCGTTGCGTCCCAGTGGGCGGGGACTTCGTCAGCGGATCGGCTATTTTCTCAGCGCTGCACCACCTGCTATACTATTACTTTTAGGGATTTGATTTATTGACCCCGGTGTCCAGCTGCTTTATCATCTATTTAGCATATATATTTGCGCTGATTTGTTCCTTTTTTCCATCTTATTTCCTAGCTGGAGGAGCATCTTTTTTTTATTAATTTTTTATTGAAAAGAACGTGTTTTTTTTTTTAGTACATACTGTATACGTATACTATAAAAACGTATACTATTTTAACCATTATATAGTCACCCATTTTCACAATTGGTGTATTGTATAAAACAGCATACAAAGTACTGCAGTTGAATTGATTAGTTAATCCAGCAGTTGTTATTGTGCAAAGACAAGAATGGCAATATATGTCGATCAACAGATATACTTGGGTAGATCCCAAAACATATAATCAGACGGATATTTGAAGAATTCAAAAAGAAAAAAGATAAGGGATGTAGGGAAGGGAGGGTGATGGGGTGCAAAACCTCTCTATCTAGGGGGGAGGGTTTGTCAAAGGTGTAAAAAGTGCCCAACAAGGATTTGATACAATTGCCAATGGGACCCTCCTAGCAGAAACTAAGCTTACACTCGTAGTTGGGAAAGAAGAGGGAAGAGGGGAAGAAAAAAAAGGGGGGGGGGAGACCCCATGTTAAAGTGGAAGTAAAGTCCACTGTATTTTTTTTTTTCAAAGCCCCCAGATGGGTGGGCACAGCATATCGGGGGCCAATCCGGGCCGTAAATGTTCGCTGAGCTGGGCATGCGCCGCTCAGTGAACATGACAGCTGACAGGCAGAAGGATGCATTTATGGCAGAAAAGACCAATAGGGTCTCTTCTGTCATAAATACCCTGCCTGTCAGAGATTTTTAATAGAAAGAGTTTACTTCCTCTTAAAGGGTAAACCATCTTCTAACGCTTTCTCCCCAGCCTTACTGTCTCCGACCTGCCACTTTTATTCATTGGATTTCAGTTCTTTCCATCATGAAGGCTCAGCGTCACATGGGGGGGGGGGGGTACGGGCACTAGGTAGGGTGGTCGGCATGCAAATACAACTTTCCTAGGAACACCCACCCTATCCAGACTAACAGCAATCCATTAGTGAATTCTAATATTTGCATAACTCCTCCCAAGAGCCAGCCCACTGCTTGCATCAGGGCTGAGCGCTCTTGAAAGAAGTACTGGACAGGGGGCGCTGTGACATTTTCAGGAAGCTATGTACAGCACCCTGCCTTCCCCTCCCAACAGCCACGATTGGCCTGCATTGTATGGAGAGCGCAGAGGCCCAGTGATGATATCACTGTTTTAATATAAAGGTACGTAATAAAAATGGAAACGTTTTATTTAAAAATGTCATTAGTATGTTGATGAGGGAGAGGGAGGAGCCAGGGAAGGCAAAAATTTAAGCAGCTTTAAAGAGGAAGTAAACACTGTTGGGTTTTACTTCTTCTTTGTTTCCCCTACAAAGGTAAAGCATAATGGGCTAGTATGCATCACATACTAGCACATTATGTGTCAATTACCTGAAACTGAAGCCTGCGATGTCCCCGATTTCCTCGCCTCCACAAAGTGTCCATCTTTCACCCTCTTCCTTCCGGGTTTTGCGGCTTCGCCGCTGTGATTGGCCGGAGCCGCGATGACGTCATTCCCACGCATGCGCGCGGGAGCTGCCAGTCAGGGCACAATCTTCTTTAGAAACAGCACGATCGCTGTTTCTAAAGATTTCTAAAGTGCGCCTGCGCCGTTGTCTACGGCGTATGTGCCGTAGACATCGGTGCCCGTCTCTTTTGCAAGTATCTCCTAAACCGTGGAGGTTTAGGAGATATTTTGAACACCTACAGGTAAGCCTTAAAGTGACACTAAAGGATCGATTTTTATTTTTTAAAAATAACAAACATGTCATACTTACCTCCACTGTGCAGCTTGTTTTGCACAGAGTGGCTCCAAATGGCGTTTTCTGGGGTCCCCCGGGGGTCTCCTAGCTCCTCCGGTCTCAGATAACCCCCTGGGAGAAGCGCTCTCCCGGGGGGGTTACCTTGCGGGCATGCTCCCGAGTCCTGCATCCGGCGTCCATAGCCCCCGAGTGCAGGACTTGGCCCGGCCCCCGTGTCATTGAACCGAGAAGAGCCGAGCAGCCCGGGCAACGATCGAGCGTGGGATAGAGTGCGGGACTTTCAGGTAAGTAAACCGGGGGCTGGGTGGGGGGATGGGGTGGGTGGGCGTTAATCATCAAAAGTTTTTTCACCTTAATGCATAGGATGCATTAAGGTGAAAAATCATGAACCTTTACAACCCCTTTAATCTTGGCTTACCTGTAGGTAAAAGTGGTTGTAAAGGGTTAACAACCACTTTAACCGCATTGGGGAGACTTAACAGAAAAATGGGGCTTTGACTCGTTTCACAGATAAAGTTGTCATTCTCTAAAATTATACTGAGGTGTGTGATGTGCCCATTTTAGATTTGATAACTTACAGTATTTAGCTCGTTTATTGACTACTAGTAAATAACCAATGTGATTGTAGTGATTGAAACGCTAAATTTTCATTTTATTTGCAGGAAACTCTCATGTCTTCTAAGTACAAGAAGGACACCGAATATAACCGGGCTTGTTATCTGTTTGGTGAAAGGTATGTCTGGCTACACAGTTAAAGTGGTTGTTAAAGTGGAGGTCCGCCCACCGCTGCAAAAATGAAAAGCCAGCAGCTACACATACTGCAGCTGCTGACTTTTAATAATCGGACACTTACCTGTCCTGGAGTCCAGCCACTTTATTAGGTACACCTGTTCAAATGCTTGGTAACACAAATCCCTAATCAGCCAATCACATGGCAGCAACTCAATTAATTTAGGCATCTAGATGTGGTGAAGACGACTTGCTGAAGTTCAAATCAAGCATCGATTTGGTTCTTGGTGCCAGGTGGGCTGGTCTTTCAAAACTGCTGATCTACTGAAATTTTCACACACAACCATCTCTCGGGTTTACAGAGAATGGTCCAAAAAAGAAAAAATATCCAGTGAGCTGCAGTTGTGTGGAGGAAAATGCCTTGTTGATGTCAGAGGAGAATGGGCAGACAATATGAAAAATGGTTTCAGACAATAGAAAGGCAAAAGTAACTCAAATAACCACTCGTTACAACCAAGGTATGCAGAATACCCTCTCCGAATGCAGAACATATTGAACCTTAAAGCAGATGGTCTGACCACACCAGGTGCCATTCCTGTCAGCAAAGAAGGGGAAACTGAGGCTACAATTTCCACAGGATCACCAAAACTGGACAACAGGAGAGTGGAAAAACGTTGCCTGGTCTGATGAGTCTCGATTTCAGCTGTGACATTCAGATGGTCGGGTCAGAATTTGGCGTAAACTAAATGAAAGCATGGATCCATCCTGCCTTGTATCAATGGTTCAGGCTGGTGATGTAATGGTGTGGGGGATATTTTCTTGGCACACTTTGGGCCCCTTAGTACCAACTGAGCATCGTTTAAACGCCGCAGCCTACCTGAGTATTGTTGCTGACCATGTCCATCCCTTTATGTCTACAGTGTACTCATCTTCTGATGGCTCCTTCCAGCAGGATAATGCACCATGTCACAAAGCTCCAATCATCTCACCACTGTTTTTTTTTTTAACATGACAATGCGGTCACTGTACTCCAGTGGCCTCCACAGTCACCATTTCTCAATCCAATAGAGGAGCTTTGGGATGTGTTGGGACTGGAGATTTGCATAATGAATGTGCAGCCGACAAATCTGCAGCAACTGTGTGATGCTATCATGTCACTATGGAGCAAAATCTCTGAGGAATGTTTCCAATACCTTGTTGAATCTATGCCACCAAGAATGAAGGCAGTTCTGAAGGCAAAAGGGGACCCAACCTGGTACTAGCAAGGTGTACTTAATAACGTGGCCGGTGAGTGTAAGCTCAGGATGTCCCTCCTAAAAAGCAAGCTACAGTGAGAGGCGTACACTGACATGGGTACCAGAAACTTAATTAGAGGTCAGTTGTTTGCAAATGCACATGGTGTATACCCATCTCTGAGAGTAGAGACCCGCTTTAAGGTCAAGTATTCTGCACAGCGGCTTCAGCCTTCTCCCAGGGCATTGATGGAAATGGCACAAAGTAAAGGTACAAGTAATCTTCATGAGAGAGTTTACTAAAGTTTGTTCATGTTTGTAATCTTTCGGGTTGTGAATGTGGCTCAATTAAAAGGTACCCCATGTGTGAGCAGAGTGACCCTGTTGCAAGTGTCTAGCGTAGCCCAGAAGAACCCACCCCTGGGGTGGTCCTCTCATGTAACCCAGACTTAGAACCCAAGGAGTTAATGGTAAAAATACTGGATGAACCCTCTGCACACTGCTATACCCTTTCTAGCAAACTTTGCAATAAAAAATAGGGATATTTAGTTGCATATTGCAATACATGTTTAAGGTGGCCAACTGCGTCAAAGTAATCCATCTTTAGCAGGTCCTACTCTGCTCTGCCACTGCAAATGCTACTGGGGACACAATGCCAACATGGGGCAAAGAGACACACAATGGGGGAGAGCTACAAGGTTTAGGTCTGGCCTAGGGTTGTCACTGGGTTTTGAATAATGTGTCCGGGTTTCAGTCCAACTGTATTTGGCTTGGAACAGGGCTTGACAGGGGGATGAGGGGGCATTATGTACGTCACATTACTATTCTCGTTGGAGTGCCCAAAGGTGTTCCAGGTCTGTTACAATCCTATAGTGTATACTAAAGCAAAGAAAATGTACTGTGCGCCGCTAAAGTGTTCGGGTTTACCTTGAAGAAAAAGTGGCAACCTTACACCTGGCCCCTGAGGATATCCAGCTCCAAGTCGATATTGTGTCCGCTGGCATCAGTGTTGGGGGTTATCATTGCGTCAAATGACACCAATGCTGAGTGTTAATATTGTGTCCACTGACACCAATGTTGGGGGTTATTATTGTGTCAACTGACACTGACACCAATGTAAGGGATTAATATTGCACCCACTGACACTAACATTGGGGGTTAATATTGTGCCCACTGGCAGCAATGTTGGGGGTTATTATTGTGTCAACTGCCACCAGTGATTAAAGTTATTGACTGTTGGTGCTGATTTCCTGGACAAGACCAGAGCAGAGGCAGTGTTATGGCTGTATAGGAAGATGTTATGTATGGTCCTTTTTGGAGGGTTACTCCACCCAAAACTTTTAGTAATAGATGGAGGAGCCCTAATTCCCCATGATTAAGCTCCGGGAGCAAAGTGAAAAGCATTGGAAGGCCATGGCATGGTTGGAGCCTGGGCTGAGGCTGGCATATGCTGTGTGACTTTTAGGACTTTCTTTCCCTATTGGATGTTTTGAGCTGGGACGAGCTCTGTCCTTGTCAGCACTTTTAGCAGTTTGTCATGCAAGAGGACCTGGTGGAGCCTTGAGCACCACCTGTTATTTTTGTTGTGGGTCACATAGATGGAGGAGTGTTATACAACCTAACTGTATCTCATATGTTGTGATGAGATGTCTGGAATTGAGATCCCAGATCTTCACATTTACTCCAACCATTACATAGAGGGATGACTCTTCCAGATGAGCGATTCAGTACTTCGGATGGTACATGCAACAAGTGAAATGGGATCACCTCATTGTGGGCAGGAATAGAGCAAGAAACTATATCACTTTTGGATGGACTGGCCCTTTAATTGTACAGGTGATACAGCCCCCCCAGTGCTGCCGACGTATGGAATACATTAGTGGGTTAAACTAAGGATATGTAAGCAACAATGAACTTCAATTTTGTACAATTAAAAAACTAGTAATTGCGGCGATCTGCGATTTTTATTGGGACTGCGACATTGCGGCGGACAGATCGGACACTTTTAACACTTTTTTGGGACCATTGACATTTATACAGCTAAAAATAGCCACTGATTACTGTATAAAGGTCAATGGCAGGAAAAGAGTTAACACTAGGGGGTGATCAAGGGGTTAAATGTGTTACCTAGGGAGTGTTTCTAACTGTAGGGGGATGGGACTGCCTGGGGGAGGAGACCGATCGTTGCTCCTAAGCATTAGGAACAACTGATCAGTTTCCTCACCACTGACATAACAGAGATCTGTCTATTTACATTGACAGACCTCCATTCTGTCTCTCTCAGGAGCGAATGCAGGTACCCAGCAGACATCGCGACCACCGGGCACTCGAATCGGCCCCGTCGCCGCGCCGTGGGGCTGCGCACGTGCCCCCCCCCTAGTGAGGTTAAAGCAGCCATTGTACAGCTACGACGGCTCGCCCAGGGGAGCCAACCTGCCGTAGTATAACTGCGGTGGCTGGTCCTCAAGCAGTTAAAGATACCAACCTGTCTGGCTTTGCACACCTTTTGTTTTTATGCCTCTGGTTTGTACTGACCTGATTGAAAATAGTTTGGTTTGGCTTTAAGGTGAGGGGTTAAAGTGAGCCTGTGGTGTGCCTATAGAGAGCAGTTAACTTTGTCAGCAGCCAACAGATTTACTCAGTCGAGTTGTAGAGATTGATCGCTAAACTGAAACCACACAAGAATAGTATGTAATGCTATAGCTGTCCATTTTGTTGGGTTCAGAACAGACAAAAAAAATCTGACCAGCACAATGGCTGTGTGTTGTCCACTGTGGTGCACTGCAATGCATACAGTATGCTGAGGTACCATTGACCTAATAAATGGCATTGCAACACGGCAAAAATATGAATGCAATCTATACACTGGGGGGGGAGAACCTCTGGGGGAATCTAGGATGGAAAAGGACCTGAGGGTCCTAGTAGATGATAGGTTTAGCAATGGCATGCAATGCCAAGCTGCTGCTAACAATGCAAACAGAATATTGGCATGCATTAAAAAGGGGATCAACTCCAGAGATAAAATGATAATTCTCCCACTCTACAAGACTCTGGTCCGGCCGCACCTAGAGTATGCTGTCCAGTTCTGGGCACCAGTCCTCAGGAAGGATGTACTGGGAATGGAGCGAGTACAAAGAAGGGCAACAAAGCTCATAAAGGGTCTGGAGGAAATTAGTTATGAGGAAAGGTTGCGAGCACTGAACTTATTCTCTCTGGAGAAGAGATGCTTGAGAGGGGATATGATTTCAATTTACAAATACCATACTGGTGACCCCACAATAGGGATAAAACTTTTTCGTGGAAGGGAGTTTAACAAGACAGGTGGCCACTCATTAAGATTAGAAGAAAAGAGGTTAAAACTTAAAACTTAAACTACGTAGAGGGCTCTCTACTGTAAGAGCGGCAAGGATGTGGAATTCCCTTTCACAGGCGGTGGTCTCAGCGGAGGGGCATCGATAGTTTCAAAAAACGATTAGATAAGCGCAACTTACAGGGATATAAAATGTAATACTGACATATAATCACACACATAGGTTGGACTTGACGGACTTGTGTCTTTTTTTTAACCTCACCTACTATGTAACTATGTAACACACTAAGCATGTAACATGTGATAACATGTATTGCAATAACGCACAAAACTGTGATTCAGTGCTTAAGCATGGCAGTTCACAGAACAATACAATACACAGAATCCACCGGAACACTTACCAGCCAGTTAGCAAAATAAAAAAAGTTAAAATTGTTTGAACAGTTTGTGTTTGGTTTACGTTGGATACATTTGCAAATATATGTGAAGCCGCACTGCCACGTCAAGGCTCCTCTGCAAAGCGCGGTCCCTAACTCTACTCTAACATTGTTTCCAAATGGAGACATACATAGCAAGAAATACATTGAGCGTCTAAACTAGTTCAACAAATTCATAAAAAAAAGAGGTATTAGTTGCATATATTTGCAATCATATGTGAAATCACCTTCAATTACAGCAAAAAAAGGTCCAAAACATGCCTGAAAAACCAATGGCCTCCTCTTAAATCTAGACCTGAAGATTGTCACCAAAATCCTTACTAACCGTCTTTTACCACACATCACAAATATCATACACTTGAACCAAGTAGGATTTCTCTCCATTAGGGAGGCCAGGGACAATGTCATCAAACTCCTCAACCTCATCCTCGTTTCCTCCTCTACCAAGACTCCAGGCCTCTTGCTATCAACCAATGGCAAAAAGGCTTTTGATTGGGTAAATTGGAAAAAGACATATAGTAGGCCCCAATTTCCTCCAATGGACCCTAGAGCTGCACGATTTTGGCTAAAATGAGAATCACAATTTTTGTGCTTAGAATAAAGATCACGATTATCTCACGATTGTCGCGGCGTAACATCATCTTTCACATTATACAAAAAATTGGGCTAACTTTACTGCTAATTTTTTTTTAATCATTAAAATGTAATTTTTCCAAAAGTGTGACATAAAATATTGCAACAACCACCATTTTAGTCTCTAGTGTCTCTGCTAAAAAATATATATATAATGTTTGGGGGTTTGGAGTATTTTTCTAGCAATAAATATTGATTTTAACTTGTAAACAGGAAGTCTTTAAGTGGTTAAACTTCCCGCTTCTACAGACAGAAGTTCATTCCTGTTATCAAAGAACGAAATGTTACCTTGTTTATAGTTTTATCCACCATGTTGTGATAAAACTTGGCAGGCTGCCAAAATTTTTTTTTCAGCTGTCAGAGAACTCTCTGCAAGAATCGGGAATTGTTGTTTTAAGATCGGGAAGGGAAAATGATCGCGATTTTGATTCTTAACGATTAATCGTGCAGCTCTAATGGACCTGCCCAAATTATTCTACCCCCTCTGTGGGGGTCAAAGCAAATGCTATTCTGTCTTACCCATTTCCTATCACAAAGGGGACCAGACAGGATTTCCCTTTGTCTCCACTTCCCTAGCCTTCTAAAGGACATGGATCTCTATGGAGACCTCACATCCTTTAAAATTAATGTACAAAAGTCCGAGGCCATGACTATAGCCATGCCCCTTACTCATTTGCAGGCCTTCCAAACAAGCTTCAAGTTCCACTGGGCAACTAAAGTTCTGAAATACCTTGGTACTCACATTCCAGTGAATCTAAAACACACTTTTGAGCTCAACTTTCCTCCTCCCCTTTACAGGACCGTTAACTTCTACAAAAATGAAACACTGGCCCCTTTTTCCTGGTTCGGCCCCTGCAATATTAAAATAACAATCCTCCCAAAATTCCTCTACTTACTTATGACCCTCCCGATCTACATCCCATCCTCCTTACTTAAAACAGTGAACTCTTTTTTTTAAAATTCATGTGGGCCCAGAAACTCCCCAGACCTACTTCAAGCACTCTGGCCCTCCTCAAAAGATATGGAGGCCTGGTGTTCCCTGACATCTAAATTTAAAAATACTAAGCTGTAGCAGCGGCAGCCTTACATGACTTTTGGGCTGGCACAAACACGTAGACCTGAAAGAGTGGATCCCTCTGGAACTACCCACAACTAGTTCCCTTCTGAGCTGCCTACCCTGGTGCTTCCCTCACATTCTTCCTCCCTCACATCCTTGAAAGCCCATCCTCTATTCAGCCGCACAATCTCTTGTTCTGCCAGGACACTCTAGAAATTCAAACTCTCCCTGGCTCCATCCCCTCTGTACCCAACTTTAGGTAACAGCTTATTTTCCCCAGGTACAAACCCAGGCCTCTTAAGGGCCCGGATTTTTTTCAGACCTCCCACTTTCTGAAAGCACTCTCTGACAGACTCGGCCCTCTCTAATTAGACTTTTGGAGCGCCTCACAGCTCCAACATTTTCTCCTTATGCTCCCTGCCTCATCGGCCTCATCGGCATTTCGAGGCTCCCTCACCAAGTTCAAACACTCCTTGGCTTTCTACTGGCCAACCTTCCCTTATAGCTGATCCAACACCTGCCTGAAAAAAGGTACCCGTTTTCAACCTCCCCTCATAACCGATCAAACACGCGCCTGCACAAAAAGGCTACTAGTCTACCAGCCTCCATCCTCCCCTCACAGCCGGTCCAGCATGTGCCTCCATAAAAAAGTCTACTGGCCTCCAACCTCCCCTCATTGCCGGTCCAAAACACGCCTGCAGAATAAAGAAAGGTTTACTAGTTTCCAACCTCCCCTCACAGCCCTTCCAACACCTGCCTACAAAAATGACTACCGGCCTCCAACCTCCCCTCAAAGCTGGTCCAGCATGCATCTGCAGTAAAGAAAAAAATCTTCCGGCCTCCAACCTTCCCTCACAGCCGGTCCAACACACTCCTGCAGAAAAGAGAAAAGTCTACTGGCCTCCAACCTCCCCTCACAGTCCTTCCAACACCTGCCTACAAAAATGACTACTGGCCTCCAACCTCCCCTCAAAGCTGGTCCAGCACACTCCTGGAGAAAAGAGAAAGGTCTACTGGCCTCCAACCTCCCCTCAAAGCCGGTCCAACATGCCTGCAGAATAAAGAGAGGTTTACTGGTTTCCAACCTTCCCTCACAGCCGGTCCAACACACTTCTGCAGAAAAGAGAAAAGTCTACTGGCCTCCATCCTCCTCTCACAGCCCTTCCAACACCTGCCTACAAAATGACTACCGGCCTCCAACATCCCCTCACAGCCAGTCCAGCATGCGCCTGCAGTAAAGAAAAAAGTGTACCGGCCTCCAACCTCCCCTCACTGTCAGTCCAACACACGCCTGCAGAATAAAGAAAGGTTTAACGGTTTCCAACCTCCCCTCACAGCTGATACAACACATGACTGCAAAAAAGAAAAGTCTTCCAGCCTCCAACCTCCCCTCACAGCCGGTCCACCACACGCCTGCAGGAAAAGAAACGTTTTCCAGCCCCCAACTTCCCCTCACAGCCAGTCCAACACACACCTGCAGAAA
This sequence comes from Lithobates clamitans, assembly GCA_037952925.1. Taxonomy (NCBI): domain Eukaryota; kingdom Metazoa; phylum Chordata; class Amphibia; order Anura; family Ranidae; genus Lithobates; species Lithobates clamitans. The sequence continues at coordinate 743,749 of JBBGZY010000648.1, forward strand.
AGAAAAAAGTCTACCAGCCTCCAACCTCCCCTCACAGCCGGTCCAACACACGCCTGCAGAAAAGAGAAAAGTCTACCGGCCTCCAACCTCCCCTCACAGCCAGTCCATCGCACACCTGCAGAAAAGAAAAGTCTACCGCCTCCAACCTCCCCTCACAGCCAGTCCATCGAACACCTGCAGAAAAAAATTAAATCTACCGACCTCCAACTTCCCTCACAGCCGGTCCAACACACACGCCTGCAGAAAAGAGAAAAGTCTACTGGCCTCCAACCTCCCTTCACAGCCAGTCCATCACACACCTGCAGAAAAAAAAAGTCTACCGGCCTCCAACCTCCCCTCATAGCCGGTCCAACACATGCCTGCAGAAAAGAGAAAAGTCTACTAGCCTCCAACCTCCCCTCACAGCCAGTCCATCACACGCCTGCGGGAAAAGAAACGTTTTCCAGCCTCCAACTTCCCCTCACAGCCAGTCCAACACACGCCTGCAGAAAAGAGAAAAGTCTACCAGTCGCCAACCTCCCCTCACAGCCGGTCCAACAGACGCCTGCAGAAAAGAGAAAAGTCTACCGGCCTCCAACCTCCCCTCACAGCCAGTCCATCGCACACCTGCAGAAAAGAAAAGTCTACCCCCTCCAACCTCCCCTCACAGCCAGTCCATCGCACACCTGCAGAAAAAAAATTAAATCTACCGGCCTCCAACTTCCCTCACAGCCGGTCCAACACATACGCCTGCAGAAAAGAGAAAAGTCTACTGGCCTCCAACCTCCCTTCACAGCCAGTCCATCACACACCTGCAGAAAAAAAGTCTACCGGCCTCCAACCTCCCCTCACAGCCGGTCCAACACACGCCTGCAGAAAAGAGAAAAGTCTACCGGCCTCCTACCTCCCCTCACAGCCAGTCCATCACACACATGCAGAAAATAAAAGTCTACCGGCCTCCAACCTCCCCTCATAGCCGGTCCAACACATGCCTGCAGAAAAGAGAAAAGTCTACTGGCCTCCAACCTCCCCTCACAGCCAGTCCATCGCACACCTGCAAAAAAAAAGTCTACCGGCCACTAACCTCCCCTCACAGCTGGTCCAACACACGCCTGCAGAAAAGGGAAGAGTCTACTGGCCTCCAACCTCTCCTCACAGCCATGCACAGCTGCACCAGATTTAGCACTCTCCAGTTTTAGTAAATCAAAAAATCTGGTTCTTTTTCTTCTGTCATGTTTGAGGTGGGGGGGGGGACTGATAACACTTCTGGTTTTTGAATTTCCTTCTTAGTTTTCTGATGGCGAAGGCAACTTTTTAGTGGAGTCTCAGTGTCAATGTTGCTTTCTGGAGGAAGCATAGAGCGTTTACGACGTTTTGATGTAGTCCCCTGCTGACAGGATTTCTTTAATGCTTTCTGAAAGAGGACACCATGTTTTTGTTGAGTATCAGTGAGACTCAGTGGAGTCTCAGTGTCATCATCACTTTCTGAAGGAAGCATAAAGCAAACACAATCTTTTTTGTAGAACTTAAAGTAGAGCTCCCAGTTGGAAGTCGAGGACATGGTGGAAGGGCCATGTCTAGGTCACACTCTGGTGGAGGGGCCATGTCTAGGTCGCACTCTGGTGGAGCGGCCATGTCTAGGTCGCACTCTGGTGGAGTGGCCATGTCTAGGTCGCACTCTGGTGGAGCGGCCATGTCCAGGTCGCACTCTGGTGCAGTGGCCATGTCCAGGTCACACTCTGGTGGAGTGACCATGTCTAGGTCGCACTCTGGTGGAATGGCCATGTCTAGGTCACACTCTGGTGGAGTCTCAATTTGAATGTCACTTTTTGGCAGCGTCTCAATGTGATGGTCGACAGGCCTGCCGTTTCAATAAAAAAAAAGAGTGGGATTAGATTTAGCACCTTCACCTACATTTCATTTATTTTTCTTTGTACAACATCAAATTATAGAGAGGAAAGTTCAAAATCTTGTGCCAGGGACAATGAATAAACTCAACATGACATGGACACAAGGACGACTATTGTTGGCCTTCATATAAAAATGCTGGTTGCCTGCCACTCATCCTGTCCTACTGGCTGGCAATAATCACATGGAAAAAAAACCCAGCCTGTAAAAAGTCTGCCCATACATGGTTAGAATATTGGCTGGTCTCTGTTGAACTGGCCGAGATTCGAACTGTCTATTGCCAGCTTTAGGAGCGATGACACTTTTAATTACAGCACTTAGGTTAAAGGGATAGTGCATATTAAAATGCTCAAGGATAGTTAATTAGCACTGTTTTATATGTTTTTGTTTTGTCTGTCTGTATGGCTGTGTTTACAAGGGTGATGAGGCCCATATAGCATGAAGGGGCCATTTTTGCAGCATTTGTAACTTCCAGGTACTGCATGCAGGCAGTCCATTGAAAATGATTAGAACGCACAGCTGCACACATGCAGCCACTCCTCCTAATATGACATGCACTTTCTGCATTCAGGGCCATTTGCCCACACCCAGGGTCGCTGTACAGCTTGCATGACTGGGCCCCCTCCACCTAAAAGAGCCAGGGCCTGAGCCTGCCCCCAGCTCACATTCAGCCAGCAGAGGAAAAGGAGGTGGTGTGCTCTGTGAAGAAATCAGTGTGTGACAACATTTTACTAATGCCCTGTACACACGGTCAGATTTTCCGATGGAAAATGTCCGATCGGAGCGTGTTGTCGGAAATTCCGACCGTGTGTGGGCTCCATCGGACATTTTCCATCGGATTTTCCGACACACAAAGTTGGAGAGCAGGAGATAAAATTTTCCGACAACAAAATCCGTTGTCGGAAATTCCCGTCGTGTGTACACAAATCCGAAGGACAAAGTGCCACGCATGCTCAGAATAAATAAAGAGATGAAAGCTATTGGCCACTGCCCCGTTTATAGTCCAGACGTACGTGTTTTACGTCACCGCGTTCAGAATGATCGGATTTTCCGACAACTTTGTGTGACCGTGTGTATGCAAGACAAGTTTGAGCCAACATCCGTCGGAAAAAATCCTAGAATTTTGTTGTCGGAATGTCCGAACAAAGTCCGGCCATGTGTACGCCCTATAACAGTGTAAGGGGTTTAAACCTGTACAGCACACAGGGATCAAATATGTGTCTATAACGTTGTCATGTTTAAACAGGTGGTGAGGAGGCATACAACACCTCCTTACCACCTGTCAAATGCCCTCTGAGGACCTAGGCAGACCTGAACAGACGCTCCATACAGTTCTATGGAGCGACTGATGTCAGTGGTGACATGTCCGCAGAGATCCGCTCCGCTAAACCCTATTTTCCATCCATCTAGCGGATCGGATGAAAACGGACAGGCGGATCCATTTTCATTCGAACCCCCATAGAGGAGAGCAGAGATCTGACAGGTCCGTCTCTCAACAGTGAGCGGAGACGGACCTGTCATCCGCCGGCTCAGCGGGGATCAGCGGAGCGAAAGGGGCCTAAGAGTCTGCAAGGAAGCAAATGCTTTGGAAGAACTACAACTATCAGCGTTCAGTATCTAAAACCAGCCTTCTCTTATATCGTGGTGATTCATTTCCAGTGATCGTAGGAAGTGGTGAGCGGACAATTGTTTATTTTTTAATAGATGAACATTGTTTATTGGACAGAAATCCATCCAATTTTTGGAGATTGACATCAACATTTGTTTCGTTTTTTTTTGCACTTTGCTGGCCGATAATAGAAAGTGTTGGGAAAAGCGGACTTGAACTGCCCAGAAAAAAATGGGGTAAGGTGTGGGGGATGTGGCTGACTACCATGGGTTCAGCACTCACAACTATCCATTAGGTAGATTGGCACAAGGGGTTTGAGGACAGATAAAGTTGTGATGATGTATTGATCTTTTATAACGCCAGATATATATGAACCTCTAAATATAACAGTGTAAAAACTTGAATGATGGAGTTGGGAGATAAAGATATTAGCTGGATAGAATGTTATGAGTTGTTTTTTTCTTAAAGCGGAGTTCCAACCACATATATGATTAAAAAAAAAATCTATCTCTTTCTATCATATAATGTTGAAATACCAATCGTTATTCTCGTAAATAGCACCGCTTTTTATGACTGTTTTATTATAAAAGTTACCTTATATTATTCGTGCTTGGGCATTCCCATCTTAGTTGTGGGCAGGCGAAGCCCACAAGCATATGCTTCCTGGATACGGTGCTGCTGTATTACCAGCACAGCAAGCGGCGCAGAAAACTTCACATGTTGCCATCACAACGGGCAGCGAAAGTGCCCGCCCTGTTGTGATGGCAACCAAGATGGCGCTGTGATCCATCTTAAATCATGTCATTTCCTGACGGGAAATAACACGATTTTTTTTCTCACAATACTGCCCACTGACTCCTGGGAAATGATGACTCCTATTTCCCAGGAGCACAGGTGAGGGGGGAAGTGATGTGGAGCGCTGCGAACCCGGAAGTGGCAGATTAGGAGCCACTACATAGCAACAGCACATTTCTGGTGAGTTAAAAAAAAAAATAATTCACTCCACATTTTTTTAATAGTTATAAAGGACTGTGAAAATGTAAAAATGTTTTTCAGGCTGGAACTCCGCTTTGGATTGAATATAAACCCCATTCATGAAATTTGAGCTGCAGTGTTTACTTATCTCTCTTCATAGCACTATGCCCCATAGCTTTGTCCTGCTCCGTTCTTCTTTTATCAGCCTGATAACTTCTGAGAGGGGGAGCCTGAAGTGTGTGTCGGGGGAGGGAGGGAGCTATAAATAGATTAGCAGCGTGCTGAACTATTCAGAGGCAAGCTCTGCATGTGCGGGTAGGGGCTGTGTGCCTTTCCTCCAATTAGCTATCTGGCAGTCTCTCACAGTGTATAGCAAGTATCCACACCCAGTGCTGAATGAGGAAGAGAAAATCCTAACAGGATGTGCACTTTTCTAAACAGTATATAGAGCTGAAGACAGCAGATATACAAGTAAGGTGATTGAGAATGGAGACCAGTCCCCTATTGCTGGTCACCCATAGATGGATAAATATGGACTATCTTGGTACCGATATAGACACTGTACACAAACAGATTGTAAAAAAATATTAAATGCTTATTAATACAAAAAAGATATACATGTAAGACTTATGTAGGGAGATTTGTTTCATCTTTGTGTATCATCTGAGACCAGTCACCTCATATGTGAGGGTTTACATCCACTTTAAATATTGCTTATACATTTGTATTTATTATGATTAGACAATAAGTACATGGGTTGTGTTCATAGTAACTAAAAACTTAATAAAACAGATTTGCTTAAAAAAAAACACATCTGTAACTATGGGAAAAGGATCCAATGAAAGGGTTTCTTTTATCTTTGTATCTGTTAATATCCACAACACTTACCATTCAGGTCTTCTGCTTTCTGCTGGTGGCCATTGACTTTACAGCCGGCACCAAAGCATCCAACAACGGCTCTGAAGTAACTTCTCACAAAAGCCCCAGGGGCAATTTTGAGGGGGGCAATTTTGATGGGGCAATATTGATGATGGAAATTTCGAGGGGGGGCAATTTTGATGAGGGCAATTTCAATGGGGGCAAGTTTGATGGGGGCAATATTGATGGGGCAATTTTTTGGGGGGCAATATGATGGGGCAATTTTGATGGGGCGTTTCGAGGGGAGGCAATTTTGAAGGGGGCAATATAATGGGGCAATTTTGATGGCAATATGAGGGCAATTTTGATGGGCAATTTCGAGGGGGGGCAATTTTGATGCGGGCAATTTGGTGGGGGCAATTTTGATTGGTGCAATATTGATAGTGGCAATTCTGATGGTGGCAATTTCGAGGAGGGGCCATTTTTATGGTGGTAATATGATTGCCCCTTTCAAAATTGCCCCTATCAATATTGCCCTCATCAAAATTGCCCCATTTTTGATGAGGACAATATTGACGGGGGGCAATTTTGATGGAGGGCAATTTTGACAGGGGGCAATATGATGGGGGCAATTTTGATGGGGGCAATATTGATGGTGGAAATATTGATGGGGCAATATGATGGGGACAATTTTGATGAGGGCAATTTTAAGAGTGCTAATTTGATGGGGGGCAATATTGATGGGGGCAATTTTCATGAGGGCAATTTTGATGGGGAGCAATATTGATGGGGGAAATATTGACGAAGGCAATCTTGATGGGGCAGTTCTGATGGTGGTAATTTTGATGGGGCAATTTTGATGGTGGCAATATGATGGGGGCAATCTTGGTGGGGCACTATTGTCAAGGGCAATATTGATGATGGCAATTTTGATGGTGTCAATATGATGGGGCAATTCTTATGGTGGCAATTTTGATTGGGGCAATATTAATGGGGGCAATATGATGGGGCAAGTTTGATGGGAGCAATATGATGGTGGCAATTTTGATGGGGCAATATGATGGGGGCAATTTTGATGGGGCAATATGATGGGGGCAACTTTGATTGGGGTAATATGATGGTGGCAATATAATGGGGGCAATATTGATAGGGGCGATTTTGATAGTGTCAATATGATGGGGACAATATTGATGGGGCAATATGATGGGGCAATTTTGATGATGGAAATATGAGGGCAATTTTGATGGGGCAATATTGGTGGGGGCAATTTCAAGGGGTGGCAATTTTGATGGGGGCAATTTTGATTGGGGCAATATTGATAGTAGCAATTCCGATGGTGGCAATTTTGATGGGGGCAATTTCGAGGGGGGGCAATTTTTATTGTGGCAAAATGATGGGGGCAATTTTGATGAGGACAATATTGATAGGGGCAATTTTGATGGTGTCAATATGATGGTGTAATGTTTATGGGGCAAAATTGATGGGGGCAATATTGGTGGAGGGCAATTTTGATGGGGAGGCAATTTTGAAGGGGGCAATTTTGATGGTGGTAAATTGATGGGGGGCAATATTGATGGGGGCAATTTTCATGAGGGCAATTTTGCCCCCGCATCGCACCCGACTCGCACGGCAGTTCACACTGACATATGCGAACTGCTGGGGAGTGTCATACAACATTAATGACACCCCCCTTTCAGCTTGCATATCACACTGCAAACTGACAGTCCGGACATGAATCGTATCGCATGGGTGTGAACACCCATGCGATCCGATTCTGGTGTGGACCAAAAAAAAGGTCCTGTGCGAGTTTGATGTGAATGCGGTGCGATATCAGCCATACTATCTGTATGGCTGAAATCGCATTGCACGGACATCGCATGTGATTTGCAGTGCAGTGCGAATCACATGCGATATCGCACAGCACACTAGTGTGAACCTGGCCTAAATCAGGGTTCTCAGAACACCACTTTACATGAGATCCCCCCTTAAGGCACGGTTCACATTAGTGCGCTGTGCGATATCGCATGTGATTCGGACTGCACTGCAAAATACATGCAATGCGATTTCAGCCATTGCAAAAATTTTGCACAGGACCCTTTTTTTGGTCCACACCAGAACCGGATTGCATGGGTGTTTACACCCATGTGATCCGAATCATGTCTGGACTGTCAGTTCGCAGTGCGATATGCGAGCTGAAATGGGGGTGTCGTTAATGATGTATTTGGGTGTGATGCAGGGACCCGCAGTGGATTCGCAGGGTTCTCACATTGCACTAGTGTGAACCCAGCCTAAAAAAGGTTTCCCCTTTACATTAGGGTCCCCAGAGCTCCCCCTTACAGTAAGTTGAAATTTTGCAGACTCTAAGGGGGTCTGTGCAGACTCTGATGTAAGGAGGGTCTGTGCGGACTCTGATGTAAGGGGGGTCTGTGCGGACTCTGATGTAAGGGGGCTCTGATGTAAGGGGGGGTCTGTGCGGACTCTGATGTAAGGGGGGGGGGTCTGTGCAGCCTCTGATGTAAGGGGGCTCTGATGTAAGGGGGAGTCTGTGCGGACTCTGATGTAAGGGAGCAGGAGGAGCTGGAGAGCTGCACAGTGAGCAGAGAGTAAAAGGGGGGCACTGTGATTACTGAGAAAAGGGGGGTATAATTGCAGGGGCACTGTAATATAAAGGGGCCTACCTGTAAAGGGGCACTGTAATCATTACAGTGCCACTTTACAGTGCTGTCCCCATTATATCACAGTGTCCCCTGTACAATACAGTGTGGATACCGACACCAGCCACCCCCGTGAAAGCCTACCAAAACCAACCCCCTAGGGTTGCCACATCATCCCTTTAATACAGGACACATATTAATTACACAGGTTCTGAGGCTGATTTCATGCAGATAAGACACCAAGTGAGTTTAATTACCACCCTAATCAGCCACAGAACCTGTGTAATTAATGTGTGTCCTGGATTAAAGGGATGATGTGGCAACCCTACAACCCCCCCCCCAGTTCCTGGAAAAATTGGCTGCTCAGGTACGAGGCTTAAGTCCCCTACATACGAACCTTCGAGTTGCGAACTTTCAAAGATGGGAACATGTGTTTGCACAGTTTTATTTTTATTCAACCCAGGGAGCTGAACAAATAAAAACTGACAGATCGCCGTACCAACACAAGCAATGTTGGTGCACTCCCCCTCGCCCCCCCCCCCCCGCCGGAACACACTGATTAGCGCTGGCAGCCTTTGTCTGCAAGCAATGATGGACTCTTTCATTCATCCAGCCTAATATTTATATTCTGTGTTTGCCTTGTTTCCAGGTTTATGGGAAATGGCCTTGTGACCGAGCAAGACAATCAGCGCTGGGAAAGGCAGAGACGGCTCATGGAACCAGCATTCAGCGAAAAGTAAGAGAAGCCTTCATGACATACTGAACATTTTTACCCATCTTATCATTGTACTCGTTATGCCAACCATCTAAACACACAGATAAATACCCTTTTTTATAAGTGCAGCCTCAGGCCACTTGATGCATTCTGTTCTTAACTTCTTTTCTTGGCAGTTGTTACTGGGTATTTGCAAGCCTTAAAGGCTAAGCCTACCTTTTACAACAAAAAAAATATTTTTTTTATAAAAATGAATGCACAATTTGCAAAGTCTTTAACCTCTTCCAGCCTAATGAGGACCTCCAAGGCCAAAGATAGCTGACATCCTTCAATATGTGGTGGGCTGTGAGGCATAGTGGGTGCAAAGATGGTGAAAGTCATTGGGCGCCAGACACTTCTTGAATGTAAAAGAGGTTTTATTTCTTTTAACAGTCCTTTTTGTATTTTTGGTGGAAAGAGGGTTAGGGCCAGGACACCCTTATGTAGTTGTAGATTCAATTGGCAGACTCCAAGACTTCAACAGGAAGACAGCCATGCAGGGAAAGGCCCTAGCAAGGTGCCACATCTACACACGCAGGAATGCTTTCTCCTATGGCAACAGTCTTTAACAGTTCCTAACTCAACATAACAGTTCTTTCAGCTTCACTACAACTGCTTCTTGTAGTTCTCCAACAGTGAGCTCCCGGTCGCTCACTAGACCCTCTGATTCACTGACTCTGAATCCCTTGAGCTCCTCCAATCTTTGCGGTGGTATCTCCCTCAAGCGTCACCCATGCTTCCTTGCTGGGTCCCTAGCTTGGCACTCCAGATACTTCTCAAGCTTCACCCTTGCTGACCGGCTCGGTCCCTGGCTTGACACACAAGGCTGCTCTGCAAGCGTCTCCTCCGCAGGTTGGGTCCCTGACTTGATCATCAGTTTCCCGATTCTCCACCGTGCCCGTTCGGTGAGAATGCTTGTCGGGACTTACTTCAGTTACTCACTGTGGTCCCTAGTAAAGGTGGTTGATCCGTTAGTGGCAACAGCTTTCCGTCTACCTCCGACCACGACAGGTTCTCCGGCCTAGCAGAACCGTCACTTTTGGTTGGATTGCAAGCCGCAATCCCAACCCTGTGCTGCCCTCTTACTTCTGGATAGGCCCTCAAACAGCCTGGCAGCCAGATGCCCCCAAGTTAGGCCCAATCTCCGGCATAGCAGCCCGGGGTGTATGACACACATCCACCCAGACAGCCGTCTAGGTGGCACAGAACAGAGATCACCTGACTCCACTCAAATATATAGGTGCGTGTGGAGTCAGGTAAAAGCCTGTCCTCTGCCAGCATACTGCAGAGTGGGACCCTTGCTCTCTGTGTGGAAGCAGTAGTCTCTCTGATGAGGTCTGCCAGGCTCCTTTACAGAGTCAGTTCTATAGCTCTGCAATCAGCAAAGCCTAGGCTCTCTGCTAGTTGGAAAGCTCTGGCTCTGACACAGCATGGGGCATGTTGGACCTCTTCCACTGCTTCCCCATAGACAGAGCAAGTCATTGATACATTATTTATTTACTGGTCAATGTTTTTTTTTCCTTATTATTACAGCTATCTGATGCGATTAATGGGGCCCTTCAATGAGAAAGCTGAGGAGCTGGTGGACAAACTTGTCGAGAAAGCAGATGGAAAGTGTCAGGTTGATATGCATGATTTACTAAGCAGAGTCACACTGGATGGCCTTGCCAAGGTACTTACATTGTCTACTAACAGTCTTGTCTTCTTGGCTTCTCGGTTGATGAAAATCAATACGCATAAGCGGCATTTACATAAACAATGAATGGCATGGATAAAAACATATGACATGAAAGTAGATATTTTCTGGGAGAAACAAGGGGACTGCCTCCGTTTAACTTCTGAAAATACAAATTGCTTGGCTATTATTCTGCACTTCTGGATTCAATACTTTTTGATTTGCTGACCTGGAAGATGTATGCAGATCGGGATAGTCAGAGAAATGTCATCAGTGCTTATCTGCATATTTATTCCTGCCACAATGGAATTTCGATCCATGTACTGTATGTGCAGGCTGGTTGTACAAAAGTCAATCAATCGGTTGATCCTTGGCTTGCTCAAGAACTACATCCCCCATGATTCCAAGTGGTTCCCAGTGCTTTTCCTCCCAGGCTGATGCCTTGGGGCAGTGGGCAGGCTGTCCTCCAGCTCTGTGCAGCTGTAATGCCCCGTACACACGGTCGGATTTTCCGATGGAAAATGTCCGATCGGAGCGTGTTGTCGGGAATTCCGACCGTGTGTGGGCTCCATCAGACATTTTCCATCGGATTTTCCGACACACAAAGTTGGAAAGCAGGAGATAAAATTTTCCGACAACAAAATCCGTTGTCGGAAATTCCGATCGTGTGTACACAAATCCGACGGACAAAGTTCCACGCATGCTCAGAATAAATAAATAGATGAAAGCTATTGGCCACTGCCCCATTTATAGTCCCGATGTACGTGTTTTACGTCACCGCGTTTAGAACGATCGGATTTTCCGACAACTTTGTGTGACCGTGTGTATGCAAGACAAGTTTGAGCCAACATCCGTCGGAAAAAATCCTAGGATTTTGTTGTCGGAATGTCCGAACAAAGTCCGACCGTGTGTACGCCCTATTACTCTCCTATGGCCGCTCCTGACTGTACACTATACTGTGACAGCCTGGTCCGTATAGTAGTGCCTGGAGAATCGCAGACCAAGGCTACACCTAGATCATTTCATATTAATGATTGCAATCAGCGCAAGTAATATACACTTAAAAAATAGAATATGTCATGCACAGCCAAACACTATAAAGTGATTCCTCAACACCAAGAGTAATTAATTCTAATAAATTCAGTGTGGCGCAACACCTAAATAAATAGTCCAAAGTCCCATAAATTTGTGCGTTTACACACACACATCGAATGACCTCCAAAAAGTGTCTTATGTGTTAAATCAATAATAGAATCAGGTTGATAAAAAATAAATGAAATAAAAAATATATTGTAAAAAAAGGGGCAAGAAACTTGTCCTGCCACATTCCTCCAAGCTCAACGCTATGTAAAAACAAGTATTAGACACTCAAGAAATAGATGCTATTAGATAAAATATTATGGCAAAAAGTATCTATATGTAAATAAATAAAATAATATATAAATCCATGCAATTAGAAGTGAGGTTTCCCTCAGCAGCCACTTAAAATAGGTTGTAATTACAGACTAGATGTAAAAAATTAAAACTCTGATAGAGTAACAATTAAAACATCAAAGCGGCGTTCCCATCAGTCAATTGATATGAAACTGACAGGCTAGTACAAAATCACTACGGTGTACATAAAGATTGTAAAGCGAACAAAACTAGAAATAAATCAAGAGTCTCTAGTGGATATATAGGGTGTAAACAGCAGATAGTAGATGAGTGCACCGTTCACCAAACACTTTTCCACCTCGTGCTCCACACACCGGCAAGGGGTTTACACTCACCAGAACCCGGAGATTATCAAGCCCCAATCAACATCCTATGGTTTGTTAATCTGGATATCCTCATAGGGTAGCTCAAAAACCATCTCCAAAATCCACATGCATGTAAGAGAGACTCCACATAGTCTAATTCCGTTTTAAAAATGTATTCGCAAACTCAAGTATATAAAATCCAATAAAACGTAACGCAGTGACAATCCAACAGTGGTCATGTGGCTCATGGTCGGTTACTAAAAGAGCTTACTTTGTCCACTTTCCCTGGGATTTGAGAGAACGGGGTATAGTCCAGTGTAGTCCGTATTGGTCGCAGCATCCAGCACTTCCTCCTTCCTGTTTGCTTCCCTGGGTCTTGGAACGCACAACATCGTGACGTAATTTCCGGTCCCCGTGAGGTCATGCCCTGACGCCACGTTTCGTCATTACGGCTTTATCAAAGGGAGTGAAGCCCTTTGATAAAGTCGCGATGATGAAACACGGCGTCAGAGCGTGGATGTTGACTGGGGCTTGATAATCTCGGGGTTCTGGTGAGTGTGAACCGCTTGCGGGTGTGTGTGATGCATGCGGTGGAAAAGTGTTTGGTGAACGGTGCACTCATGGACTATCTTCTATTTATACCCTATATATCCACTAGAGACTCTTGATTTATTTCTAGTTTTGTTCGCTTTTAAATCTTTATGTACACAGTAGTGATTTTGTACTAGCCTGTCAGTTTCATATCAATTCACTGATGGGAGAGCCGCTTTGATGTTTTAATTGTTACTCTATCAGAGTTTTAATTTTTACATCTAGTCTGTAAAAAATATATTGTGTTGATAAGTTAATAGGTAACTCCACTTTCGTAGAGGAAAAAAAAAAGTAAATAAAGAAAAAATAATATAGTGCATATAATTGCGACGCTAATTATACTGTAATTGAAAAATTAGAAATTACCTTTCCTTTTTAATCGGTGCCCGTTTTAATTTTCTGGGATTGCATTATGGCAACCTAGAGTTGTTCTGTACACAGAGTGTGTACTGACCACACCCCAGAAACATAATTTCCTGCTTGTGTGATTGGCTCAATTTTCTCAGAAGTCTGCCCAAGATGCAAGTTAGATTTCAGGTATCCCCTGCAACAAAAATTTAATTTTTGGTGAGATACTTTCAATAAGAGCACATCTAAAGGGATGCAGGCCCAGCAGATTTCCTCATTAGAGCCATGCAGCTACACACCTGACAGATAATTATGAAACCACTCCCATTAAACCCACTTAGCCCAGAGGCACAGACAAAAACACAGGGATTTCTTCAGAATAAAAAAGGTAGGAATCTGCAATAACGTTTGTTATAATCCTCGCAATGTACATAGATCACCCAAAGGGGAATGTTTTTTTCTCAACAAAAGTGGAGTTACACTTTAGTCAAAACACCCCGTGTCTTCACTCTTCATGCAATGTGCACATCCATCACCAGGTGAAGGGCCTGCTTATCGCAATACAATATTCAATGTGCTCATCACTTTTTACCCCAGGCACATCTCTCGTATCCTCCTTAACCAACACAGGGCATCCATCCCCTCGGCTTACCAAAGCTCACCACTATACATGTGCACTGCCAAAAAATCCATTCGTTTTCGTTTCGTTTGTTTATTTTTTTAGTTTTTCGTGTCATTCGTTATGATCGCAATTCGTACATTTGTAAATTCGTACGTTCGTACATTCGTAAATTCAAGAATTCGTACATTCGGAAATTCGCACATTCCTACGTTCGTAAATTCGTACATTCGGAAATTCATAAATTAGAAAATTTGTATATTTGTAAATTAGAAAAATTCGTATAGTCGTAAATTCACACATGTGTAAATTAGAAAATTCGGAAATTTGTAAATTTGAAATTCGAAAATCCACAAGCCGGAAAATTCGAAAATCTGAAATAGTAACTAACTATTAAATTATAGGTATTGTAATTTCCTTTCAAATTTGGCTGTTAGTGAACGTAACAAATACGAATCTATCCGAAGTTACAAATTATCCGAAATAACGAATGCCACATCTAAACAAATGGATCGGAACAAATTAATAATAAATAATAATAATAAAAAGTTTTTATTATTATTATTGTTATTTGTTATTATTAATTTATTACGTTCCATTTATTTGGATACGGCATTCGTTATTTCGGATAATTCGTAACTTTGGATAAATTTGTATGTGTTACGTTTACTAACGGCCATATTTGAAAGGAAATTACAATACCTATAATTTAATAGTTAGTAATAGTTAAGGTATTATTAGTTAATTATTATTTCAGATTTCCGAATTTACAAATTTACGAATTTACAAATTTACGAATGTACGAGTTTATGAATTTACGATTGTACGTATGTACGCATTTACGAATGTACCAATGTACAAATTTTCGAATGCACAAATTTACGAATATTCTAATTTACGAATATTCGGAAAATTTTGTTAAACGGGTTTTCGTTAATTCGGATATTTCCAAATTAACGAATTTGTCTAAATTCGTTATAAAATGAATTTGGAACGAAACGAATTGCACATGTCTATTCACCAGCGACTCAGCTCATATGTCTTTTCTCTCCCAGCGAAAATCAGCAGCCTGTACCAGGGACTTTCTCTCCAGTAAATGTCGCTCCATCTCCATCGGCCTCCTCTCCGGTAAATGTCAGTTCTTCAGTAAATCTCGGTTTTTCTTACCGGAGGCACCGGAAAGGAAGCTAGAGACGGACCGACATTTACTGGAGAGACAGTCCCGGGTACAGGCCGCTGGGAGAGCGAAGACATCTAAGCCGAGTCAGTGGTGAGCTTTGGTAAGCCGAGGGGATGGATGCCCTGTGTTGGTTAAGGAGGATACGAGAGATGTGCCTGGGGTAAAAAGTGACGAGCGTGTTGAATATTGTATTGAGGTGAGCAGGCCCTTCACCTGGTGATGGATGTGCACTTTGCATGAAGAGTGAAAACACGGGGTGTTTTGATTTATTATAGCAACACAATATATATATATATATATATATATATATATATATATATATATATATATATATATATATATATATATATATATATATATATATTTTTATCAACTTGATTCTATTATTGATTTAACACATTAAAAATTTTTGGGAGGTCATTTGATGCGTGTGTAAACGCACAACTTTGGACTATTTATGAGTTATTTATTTAGGTGCTGCACCACACTGAATTTATTTGAATACACTTAGATTATTGGCATGTGCCTGTTTATTTTTGGCATGGATAAGATTATTTTTGCTGTTGGGGAGATCACCTTACTTTCCGTTCAGGTGACCGAGTCAGAACAGTAAGTAAATAAAAAAATCTCCCTAATATACACCTGGAGAGCCGTTTAAATCTGACAGAGGATATTATCATTCTCTATTCTATTAGAATAATAAAAAAAAACTTTGATTGGAGTTCTGCTTCAACCAGCTATGTGCTGCTATGGGACATCACCTGGCTTGCATGGAAAATTGCAATTACTACTGGCTGGTATAGGATGGTATAGGATGTTTAATCACAGAAATAAAATGCATGTGTGTATTCCAGGCAGCTTTTGGATTGGAGCTGAAATCTCTGCAGGATGAATACAGCCCATTTCCCCCAGCCATTTCTCTGGCTATGAGGGGTCTGACGGAGACCATGAACCCACTAGTAAAGGTTTGTAAAATAAAATAAATTCAATTTTTTTTTTTTAATATAAAATTATATATTCTTCGTATTTATGCCTTTATTTTATTTTGTAACATTACCCCCATAGGGGCTTTTGATATTAACTGGTTCTTCCCCAAAAAGCACAGTGGTTGCTCGTTCACACAAACAACAGTCCTTTCACACTGGCTCCAATAAACAGCCAGTGGATGTCTTTTGGTGTTTTATTGCTTGAAGAACTTTAACAGGAGAGGGAAACTTGGGCATGGGATGTTCAATAGTCAATAGATAAAGGACAATCTTCTCTTGGAGTAATAACTAGCTTTGGACAGTCTGAGGCCCCACAACTGAAGACCATGGGGCAAGTCTTTGTGTTGGCATCTGGTTACCTTGTGCCAATGCACAACTGCCAGTACCCAGTGCAGCTTCTAGTACACTCCCCAGTCACAGGGATCAGTTTAAGGACACTACTCACAAGTCCCCAGGACAGCTGTCACCTTACAGTTTCCTCAAGACCAGATGCCCTGTGGTGTGGTTCTGCAGTCAGCTCCAAAAAAGTCCATCTCTGGCACTGTTGAGTCCCCAAGAGCAGCTGTTTAGCCTGAGGACAGCAGCCCCTCCAGCTCTGGAACCCTCGTGGGACTGGGTATTAAGTAGGTAACTTTGTGCATATTGCCAGTGAATAAAAGCAAATTATTGTTAATTTTTTTACTTTCTAAGTTTCTTCCATGGAAGCAGACACTTATTATGGAGATCCGAAGAAGTGCCAAGCTGCTGCGTGACACAGCCAGAGAATGTATTAAAAATAGACTGAAGGCACAAAAACAGCAGGAGAAGACTCCTGAGGATGTACTGGCACACATGCTGCGCACAGCAGGTACAGACACAGAAAAATCTGAGCCCTGCAGTCCTTCTGAAGGTTACCTTATTACCTTTATGTGCAATTAACTATTTTGGGGTGGGTACTTTGGCTCTGATCATACATTCTGTATTGACTAGCATGGCTTGTGAGGATTATAGCACTCCTACATTTGAAGTGGATTGTCCAATACCCAAATGACCTTACCAAAAACAAAATTTGATATCTGAAGATCTAAGATAAATAATAATATCAATTTGTTCTATTGATCACTAGAAATTGTCCGATATACAGAGGTCCCCCATCCCTCAACCAAGAAAAACATAATTAAAGCTTAACCCTAGCAAAAGCCTTCTTTAATTTTTGGGTAGGCTTTGAAAGATGTAGCATATCTGGTGGGTTTGAATTGTTATTGTTGTCTATGTTCCCATCAGTGAGATTTTCCCTCCCTTTATTATTGCTAGTGGCCGGCAATAATCGCATGTAAAATGCAACATGCTGGTTTTACCCAAGTCGATCGATGGATCAACGGGGGGGGATACAATCAGCCTGCCCATACTTTAGATAGTTCAAATCTTAGCCTGGCCCGGTTCAGCAGTGACCAACCGAAATTCAAACCATCTATGGCTTTAGACAGCAAAAGAAGTAAGGGTAAATCTCAGAAAAGAAGGCAAAGGCAACATTTAAAACCTTACAGGTACAAAACTCTGTTCAAAATTAAAAAAAACTTTTGGTGAAAGTCTGGATTTTGTGGAACTATAAGGTGCAATGACTAGACCTGTAGGAGTGTTAAAGGGGTTATATGCATTAAGGTGAAAAGACTTCTTCTAGTAACAGCCCCCTAGCCCCCTCTTTTACTCACCTGAGCCCTGGAATTTCCCACGGCGGAGACACGCACTTTCTCTGCCCGGGGTTCTCGGCTCTTGATTGGATAGATTGATAGCAGCACAGCCATTGGCTCCCGTTGCTGTCAATCAAATCCAATGATGTGGGGGGTGGGGCTGAGACCTACATTCGGCGGCTATGGACACCGAATGCTGGACTCGGGAGCGCGCCCGCAAGGTAACCCCCCCCCCCCCCCCCCGGGAGAGCGCTTCTCCTAGGGCATTATACGATGCGGGGAGGAGCCGCGCGAGCCGCCGAGGGACCCCAGATGTCGAGGATCAGGGCCACTCTGTGCAAAACAAAAAGCACAGTGGAGGTAAGTATGATATGTTTGTTATTAAAAAAAAAAAATCGAAGCCTTACAATCACTTTAAGTTCCATCCATACAGCCGAATGACTTAGATAGATGCCTCCTCTATCACAGATACCAGATGGAAAGGTGATGTTGGGCCTTCTGAATAAAAAAACAGATCTTAGGACCTGGATCTGAACCTAGTACTTCTGTTGTTTCTGCAGTAGCTCTTCTTACTATGCCAACTGAGATATGCTAAGACAGCTCCCTGCCTGATCTCTTGGACAACCTTACTTTCTGTCTTGTTTCTAGTAAACTTCCTGTTAAAGCCATGCTTTTGCACTTCCAGTTTGCCAGATTATTGTGCTCTTCTCCAGCCAATATCTTGCTCTTTACATTACTGCACTCAGACTGTAATACACAACTCATAATGCTTCTCCTGATGCAGCCCTGCTCAGACTGGGAAATTTCCAAGCCCTCCTGTGTGCTTTTACATGTTGATCTTTGGTTTGTTTACTGACTACGCTTCTGCTTGATCCCTACCTGCTAGACCTGCTACCAGATCCAGGCTTGCTCACCTTGTGGTGGGGCGATCCTGAGGACTCCAACCTGGTACTAGCATGCAGCAAAACCGATCTCCACCATCAGGAATTCTGGTAAAAACTGGCTAGTGCATAGACCTCCCACCACCTGTCAGGAATTATCCTGCTGGTTTCTGTGTGAACCTTCACTGTTATAGCTACTAGCCTGACCCCTGACTGTGACACCAGCATGGCCTGCAAACCAAAACACAAATGTCACAGATGCACTGGTTAGTAGAAGTTTTTATTTGCAAATGTATGTTGAAGATGCATGGATATGTCAAGGCACCTCTCTAACATGTAGCCCTTAAAAAAAATATTTATATATATATATATATATATATATATATATATATATATATTCAGTTACTACTTGGTTGCAAAATGACATATAAAGTTGGTTACAAAAACCTTCATAAATCTTTTTGTTGCAGACTTGGAAAATGACCGGGATTTGGAAAGTTTAGTGGATAACTTTGTCACCCTGATAATTGGAGGTACACAATTACTTTTATTTGCCATATGAGGTCTGTTGTAGAGGGATGTGTAAGTGGTGTACAAAGAAAAAAAATCACCTCTGTTATAGGGCAAGAGACAACTTCCAATCTGCTCTCCTTTGCGGTGATGGAACTATCCCAAAAGCCTGAAATCCTGAAAAAGTGAGTATGAGAGCTAAAGTGGATCCTTTTTCATTGACATTTTCCTGTGTGGTTGAAGTGACACTGTAGAGTGTAGATCAACACTTCCCAACTAAACATGGAGGAAACTTTAAAATAGCTTTTGGGTCTCAGGGAGGCTCGGCTAATATTTACCATATCTACAGCTCAGGATACCATAGGGTGAACAGTAAGTTGAGATGTAAGCATAAATAAAAGAATAAGGAATGTGGTGTTATTATTTGATACTCAGAGTTCTAAATGCAATTATTTTCAATAATAATAATGAAAAAAAAACAAAAAACTATAATGACCAGAAAAGAAATGCAAACATTGAAAATTGTAGTGTTTCCCCGTGAAGAGCTCCTTAAATTGGTGGTCAGTTGGAGAAGGACCCCCTTATGTTGGTGGGGTCATTGGGAGAAGGGCCTCCTTACATTGGTGGTTGTTGGGAGAAGAGCCTCTTTACGTTGGTGATCATTGGGAAAAGGGCCTCCTTACATTGGTGATCATTCTGGGAAGGGCATCCTTAAATTGGTCGTCACTGTGAGAGGGGCCTCTATACATTGGTGGTCATTGGAAGAAGGGTCTCCTTTCATTGGTGGTCATTGGAAGAAAGGCCTTGGATAGATAGCCTAAAAGATTGTTCGCGTCTGTATAATTTATCCGAAATAGCTAATTTTTCATGGAACTCTTAAAGGAAGCCTAGCATTCTGTGTAACCCCGGCTGAGAAAAGCTGCTGTAGACAAACAGCTACGTATTTGAATTATTGAAAAATTCAGCGGTAATATCTGCCTGAAGATTTGCCTCATTAAACAGGCACCCTAGTTCCTGACCAAACTCCTTTCAACCATAGTTGTGAACACACTGAGGTTGGTTTATTAAAACTGCAAATGCAGCTGTGCATAGTAGCCAACCATCTTCTAACTTCAGCTTGTTCAGTAAAGCCTTTGACAAAAAACCTGGAAGCTGATTGGTTTATATGCAGAGCTGCACCAGATTTGGCACTCTCCAGTTGTAGTAAATCAACTCCACTATGTTATAGAAACTTTCTAATACAGTTATAACCATGCAGGCACCATAATTTATTTTGTTTTAATCTCAGAAATTATCTTTATTACCTTTTTTACAAAGTTAAAAAGATCTCTCATGTGACAATGCATCTATTTTTCCTAATAGTGGGGGCGGGGTTACAGGACACTGTGAAGACACACAGTGTTCCTGTATTTCATAGTCTGTTCAGCCTGAGGCAAGTGTCAGGCCAAGGGCGTCGGGGGGGGCGGGGGGGAGGTTTGGCTGGAGCCCCGAATGGGTCCCCGAAAAGCCCCGGGTGTCAGGCAACAACTATTGCATTGTTAGCCCTGAGCGCTGCCGCAGAGTGGGGAGTGAGACCAATCTTATTCCAAACGCCGCCGAGCGCCACGGACATAGCAGGTCCGGCCTTCTGGAGCCTGCAGCACCTATGTTGGATGTCCCACTGGTCCAATGCCGGGACCATGGGATGTGTGACATCCATCATAGGCGCTGCAGAGCTCCAGAAGGCAGTAATTACAATGCCGCCACGCCACATCAGTATGAGATCCCTGCTTGGCGCTCGGGCGGGTGGCTCTCCTCTCCTCTTCTGGCTGCCAGCGCCTGCTGTGAAGCCTGTGATGAAGATGGGCGTGCCACACAATGAACACCACGGCTGAGGCTGAGCTGCAGGACACATGAAGTCTGTCTCCTGGTCAGGTAGGTCATTGTTACAGTGTATGTATGTCAGTGACTCAGTGTATGTATGTCAGTGTGTGTATGTCAGTGTATGTATGTCAGTGTGTGTATGTTAGTGTGTGTATGTAAGTGACTCAATGTATGTATGTTAGTGTGTGTATGTCAGTGTGTGTATGTTAGTGTGTGTATGTAAGTGACTCAATGTATGTATGTCAGTGTGTGTATGTCAGTGTGTGTATGTCAGTGACTCAGTGTATGTATGTCAGTGTATGTATGTAGGTCAGGTAGGTCAGTATATGTAGGTCAGTGTATGTGTGTCAGGTAAGTCACACAACCCCACCGCCCAAGCAAAAAATCCCGCGCCACTCCACCGCGTCCGCCCCCCGGTGCCGGATGAAGCCCCTGGTCTTTTTGCCACCTAGCAACACCCCTGATTCAGGCTGTGCTTGAGTATTGGGGCGTGTTCAAGAGGCAGGTTGTGATTGGGAGGGAGTGTGTGCCAGAGGCAGGTTGTGATTGGTCAGGAGATTGATGGTTGCTCAAACTACCCAATACAGGCATGCTGTGTGTCTGCACAGTGTCTTGTACCTCGGAATGGCCAGTCAAAGGATGAAAACTGACCAGGCTAACACAGATCAGTTCTATGCTTTGTATGGTCAGTTTAGAACAAGAAAGAAAGGTGACTGGCAGGATCAACTTTAGGTCTGCTTTTATTACATATAAAAGTAAATATATACGTAAATAGTTAAAATAAAACAATAGTTTGTGGGTACATTATTCTTTTGCTCCATTACAAGACATATACCTGTGTTATTATAAGATGAATAACCATGCTGATTATTTCATATAAAAAAAGGCTTTTTGATCAAACAATGTTTTGTTTTGTTTTTTTTTAATTTCAGGTCCCAGGATGAAGCAGATGAAGTTATCGGTTCAAAAATTGACATTGAATTTGAAGATCTTGAAAAACTGCAATATTTATCACAGGTACAGTATATGCAATAATATGTTATTACATTAAATTTCCCTCTTGTTATTAAGCTACATTTCTTTATATTTAACATATTTAACACTCAACTTAATAATTTAAAAATGTGCTAACTATAATTTGACTGTTTAATTATTTTATGCCACATGCATGTGAATGTCACCATGTAGTTAAAGTATAAACATACCCAAAACTTAAAAAAGCTCCCATATATTCCATTAAAAAAAAACTAGTGCAAAAGTTCATACCACTGGGAGTCTATTTTAAATATTTCTTGATCAGAAACAACAGGTAAAGCCAATGTGGTTTGGGGGACATTCCCCCTTATTGTTCAGGTCTGGAACAGTTGATGTATTTATAAAGGCGATGAGGCGAAGACTTATCAAAAACTATAAATTCTTTGAACACTAGCCTAGCAGACTGACGGCAAGGACACTGAAGCAAAGGGGGGGATTAATAAACTCTTAATGAGACCCCCGAATGATATGAACTTTTGTACTGAGCACTGTTGGGACTGTCCAAGGGTCCATCTACACCTTACCTTCACTGGGTATTAGCCCCCTGGATGGAGAACTCACTTCACTGTATTTCCACCTATACCAAACCGTACTTCCACAATGTCAATTGAAGAATATGTCACTTTATAGGTTCTAAAGGAGACTTTGAGATTATACTCACCGGCACCGGGAACATCCAGAGCGGTGGATGAAGAAATAGTCCTGCATGGTGTAAAGATTCCTGCCCATGTCACTGTGATGGTACGTTTCATAAAGTTCCTAAAGATCATCTGGAACCTTTTAGAGAAATGCTGAATGTTAGTGTTGTAAATAGGCTTATAATAATGCCAAACTCTTTATCACTAAAAACTGCAGAGAAACTCGGCCTGCAGTGTTTGACCGGCAGCGCTACCTATCAAACTCGCCCATTGAGGTCAATGAGAGTTGGGAGGGAGGTCAATGGGAATTGCTCCAAAAGAAGCCCTTATAGGACAGCTCAGAGTGATATGCTAGTTTTTTTTTTGTTTTTTTTTAGTGCATGTCAAGATCATTTTTTTTCTTTTAATTTGTATAGAATGTGGTTAAAACCTCTGTTGCGATTGGTGAGCTGTCTTTCGCTGGCCAGTAAAATTTTGTTCGAAAATTTTTATTTTCAGAAAGCTTGTTTAATTTTCTAAGAGCTAAAAGGTGTCCCATTGGGGAGATTTCCCTTTCACTTCTTGTCCCATAGTCAAAATAGGAAGTGAGAGCGAATTCCTCTTAAGTGAGGACAATCCCAGATTGTCATCAGAACTATTGTCACCTTTAGAAGATTTCTCCTCTAATGCTCTTCTGGGGATAAACCAAAATGTGGGATTTTTCTTTCACTTTCATTCTTGGTGATAACTGTAAACATTACAAATAGGAAGGGCGAATCTCTCTAGGCACAGAAAGCAACATAGTCCTGACCTATCAGAAGTTAAAAAGATGTCTTTAGTTGTACTTTTATAGGTATAAATTGACATTTATTTTTGACCATAGTGAGCTGGAAAATTGAAGGAGAAGGGTGGAAAAGCTTTGTTTTGCTTGGAAAACCACAATTACCTTATTACAAACATTAATTTTGTAAACTATATGTTAATGGAAGAACAATGCAAATAAAGTTTTCGGTGTACTGTATTGAGTGTATTCATTTGGGTTGAAGACCCATTTAATACATTCAAACAATCTAGTATTCTCTCACAGGATGATGCCTGTGTGAGATAAACATTTTGCATTATTTTAGTACATTCATAATCTGTAATCCAATAATTACTTAATTTGTGTTCATCCTGAGATCAAATGTTGCAATTCACTATATTGGCTAAGCAGTAAAAAAAATATCATCCACAGTTTATCGAGTCCATGATGGCACCACCAAATGGTCTGATGATCAATTTTGCTGGTTTTTCGTACAAGCGTTCAAACAGAATTCTACTGGTGTTTGGCTGGTTGTTTTTTTCAGTGTAGGGGAGGTCACACTCTAACATACACTGATTTGTTCCCACTGCAGTTCAACTCATATGTCATGGGAAGGATGGAGCAGTTTTACCAGGACCCCCTTATCTTCAACCCAGATCGGTTCCACCCTGATGCCGCAGAGTAAGAACTGTTCTCAGCTATTATTGTGTAAAGAAAGTATCATTCCACTGTAGGCTTCACCATTCTCACCTGGCTATAAGCGCATGATCCCCACAGTTGTAAACCTCTCAGCATTCAACACCTTAGTCCTCAGAAGAAAAGGAGAGACAGCCGCTCACCATTAAAGCCAAGGTTAAGTTTATTGAAGCAAATCAAATCCACCAGGTGCAACCAACCCTAACATGTTTCATTCCTAACTGAAACTTCACTGTAGACTCTACAACTAAGTTCCAGCTAGGAGTGAAACGCATTAGAGTTGGATACATCTGGTGGGCTTGTCTGGGCATTGATTTGCTTCAATAAATGTAACCTTGGCTTTTACAGTAAGCAGCTTTTTCCCCTTCCTGCCAAGGACTGAGGTGTTCTTAGCTATTGTGCCTACCAGATATGATGACCAGACCTCTAAATAATACATGGTTCACCCCTCAGCTTTACCCAGTGTTCTATGTTAAAAGAATATGTAGGCTTCCATTGCTGAGCTCTGCTTCTGAATATACTGGTTGCCCGGCTGTCATACTTTTCCACTGACTTCAATACGTTCATAGGCACTGACCTGAAACAGATATACAATATAAGAAGTCCTACTTTCCCTCTGACTTTGGGATGTGTATGCATGTTCCATGTCACTGACTGAGCCCAAAAACTGCCAACTACCACTCAACAATGGCAACCACTATTCCTCTATTGGCAGCACTACACTTCTCAGTATATGTGTTATTTTTCTTTTCAGGCCATACTTCTCATATTTTCCATTTTCTCTGGGACCTCGGGCCTGCATTGGAAAACTGTTTGCACAGGTAAGAAAATATGGTCCTTTCACAACTATCATAAAAATAGTATACTATAATAAAGAAGGTCTGCCCATTTTTTTTTTTTCGAGTTCATGTGAATTACAGTAAACCGATTCACTTCCTTGATTCTTTCATGTATTTAGTAATAATTGTAGTGACAATAAATGTATCTATAGCTCAGGCATCATGTTCAGGGGACAATTAATTCAAAGGAAATTCTACACTTTGTTTGAGAAAAAGAAGAGGAGCAGAGTTCCTAATAGTAATGGGAAGTCAGGAGGTGTTATACCCACAATCCTTCCCTATGAATATGTGTCATTCATGCTTTTTATGTATGTATATAGATTCAATATTGTGATAATAATCAGCATTATATATTATGTATTATTATTGAGATTGAGTTGCTTGGATTGAATAATATTTTGTCATTACTGTAATACACTATAATTGTGTTGTCTTTACACATGTTTCTTGTATAAATTTGTCTTTAAAACTTTTGTATAATAAAATAAATTTTTTAAATATTTCTTGTAAGTAATTTTGCCCTCAAAATCCCATTTATATGAGGTTCTTTTTGTACAATTTAGGGATGGTGGCAATTCTTCACACTAATCTCTGAGAGTCTATTTTTTTTCATGTAATATTATTCAAATCTGACACATATAAAAATGCCAATCATTAACTATTTATATTGACCGCGTGCCTCATTTAAAGTCCCACTCTGCTCCTCTTCTTTTTCTCATACGAATAGGGATGGAGGCATGACTAGGTCCCTGCCTCATTCAAAGTCCCAAAAATCTCCTTTTTTTTACAACACTTTGTATGGTGATGGCACTCCGGTTGCCTTCTGGTTGTTCCGGGATGCATCTTTCATATAGATTTTATTAACTACCTGGATCTCTGCCTTGATTTTAATTCTAGCACTTCTTGCAGAAAAGTGTTGCTTTAAGGGATTGTTTAGAGTTGCGTTTGAGGGGGTGTTAAAAAAGGTGTAGCTGAGTCAAGTTTCTAGCTCCCCCCAACCACCCCCCCTCAAGCTACAATGGCGGCGGATGGAGTTGTTCACATGCCTCCGTGCTGAGCCAAAAACTATCCGACAGGTTGCTTGTTGCCCACCCAACATGACCCATTTAAGCAAATGAGGAAGCTCTGCTAACGCCCCACAACCGACCGCAATGCAGATGGTTGTGGTGCTTTCGTGCAGCAAGTATGGGGTTAAAACAGGCAGTGAAACCTGAGGCATCACATCACCTCCTTACCAACTATCAGATGGCTCTCTCTGAAAAGCAATCTGAAAGCGGATCAGTTTTCAGAGGAGCGACAGTTTAGATGAAGGTCTAAACCTAGCCTTAAGCTGGCCATACATTATACAATTTTCATATTCAATTTCCTTTAGATTTACCCTCAACTATGCAGTCCAGGGGCCTGCCTGATTGCATATAAGTTGAAAGTGTTTAGGTTTGACCTCATATTATATGGTTTTGGTAAATCTAAAGGAAAATTGCACAAGAAAGTTGTATAATGTATGGCCAGCCTAAGGCTTCTGTAAAAAAAAAGTTACAGTAACAACCTTCTGTCATTTAGTTGTTGAGATATGGGATGGGATGTTATTCAGGTCTGCTATGGATATTGCTAAAAGGAAGCGGACTGTGAAATGAGCTGGTAACAGAAGGTGCTGGGAGGTCTGTTGAGGGATCATTCTTTTGAGTAATCCTTTCCTGCCAAACCTTTCTCCCCCTTCTAAAGCACATCCCAGTATTTTATTTGATTTGACCTTCTTCCTTTTAAGAGAAACAGCTTTTAATACTCCCTGCGCCATCATCACCAGGCTTGTAAAATGCTTGAAGGGGCAGCTGCTGGGAGGTCAGTTCCTATTCCCATAGGCACACCCCCCAGAACTACATCTCCTAAGAGCCTTTACCTGCACACGGTGTGTACACAAGCTTTTGGGTGCCAAGGAATCAGAAATAAATGTATGCATGTGAAGTGAGCTAGTAACAGTGGAGGAAAGGTGGAGTTCTGCGGCGCAGTAGGTGGGACTGACAACGCTGGCTGGGATTTCATGTGCCCCCAGAGGCATTGTGCTGTCAGCCCATACAGGATGGTAAGGAGCTCTTTGGATTTTTGGCAGATCAACAGGCATTTATCTGTACTTGTAGCATTTGTAAAGGCATAAAAACTGGGAAATGTACATGTTTTTCAGAGATGTACTGAATGCTGTTCACGTTATTCCTGGAACTCTGCTTTCTTTTTGTAGATACAGATGAAGGTGATACTGGCCAAACTTGTACACAAGTTTAATTTTCAGCTAGTAGGAGAGACATGTAAAGTAACAGGAACGGGAACGCTGCAGCCTATGGATGAGGTGCTCTGCAGACTGAGGCTCCGCACGAGGCTACGAAGATCCCTGACTAGACGCACCATGTGACAAACATGATATAACTTGTGTGTTTACAACACCAGGATATGTGAAGCTATAAAATAAAACTATAACGCCCCGTACACACGATCTGACTTTCCGACGGGAAATGTTGGATGACAGGCTGTTGGCGGACAATCCGACTGTGTGTATGCTCCATCGGACAATTGGTGTCGGACTTTCCGCCAACAAATGTTGGCTAGCAGGTTTTCAAATTTTCCGCGGACAAATGTCTGTTGTCGGACTTTCCGATCGAGTGTACACAAGTCCGTCGGACAAAAGTACAAACAGGCATGCTCGGAAGCAGAAGCGGTCGGTCTTGTAAACTAGCATTTGTAATGGAGAATTAAAATTCGTGACGTGGCAAATTATGAAATCTCCACAATTCTCTTCTTCTTTAATGGGATAATAATGAAGCTGCTTTGCTGGTGATACTGATGGAGTCATTGCAAACTATTTTTCAAAGGCTTTTTTTTCTAGTGATATCAAGAATAATATTATTATGTTTTTTTATTTTTTTATTTGTGCAAGTTACCACAACACCATTATCCCGTAGTTTATAAGATCAAAGATACAAGTATGTTGGTGGCCCTTGTCAATTTTACATTGTATTTTTTAAAATGTAACTGCCTACTCCCAAACTGTCATTTGAAGTAAAACACATAGCCAAGTATTATTCTCCACAAATTTTTAATTGTGCATTAAAAAAAAGAAAACAAATAAAAATGAGACATGCTATCTGCCAATAGAACTTAACCAAAGAGTGCATTCTATGCATCCAAAAATATAGAAAATATACCAAATCAAATCATTATTATTCAACCAAAAAATAATGTCAAAGCAATAACCCCAAGGCCAATAATAAATAACACGTTATCTCCTCCGATTCCGCAACATGTCTGGTTGACAAACGAATGGTTCAGAAATGAACTGAAAAGCACAAAATGAAAAACGCGAAAAGAAAAGCACGAATCAACGCTCACCAAACTTCTACTAACACGAAGTTAGCAGAAGGAGCCCAAAGGGTGGCACTAAAGAGCTGAAAAACCACGTAGTACGTCTAGTACGTCACTACGTTCGGAATTGTTGGCCAACATTTTGTGTGGCCGTGTGCAAGACAAGTTTGAGCCAACGCCCTTCAGACAAAATTCCACGGTTTTGTTGGCGGAAAGTCTGATCGTGCGTACGAGGCATTAGAGTCGCTCACCATCACCCCAATGATCAGCTGGTGGTGTGTGAGAGGTAACATCATGATCAGCAAGATGTTTCTACTGTTTTGTAGAGACCTAAACTCATGGGAATGAACCCAGAAAAGACATCGCTTTGCTTGAGCTGCCTGCCCATCAAATGCAGAACAAAACTGTAAGCAATGGAGTGGTGTCTTTTACAGTGAATCATGGCATAAACGCTTTTAATATCATGTGTGGACCGGATATATCCAAAAGGTAAAGAATAATATACCATTATTTGCAATATGTGAGCTCTTTCTACTTTAGTAGAGCTACAAGGGAAATAGATTTTTCTACAGTCAATAAAGATATTCACAGAACAAGTGTGTTACTTTTACTATTTTGTTTGCCTATTTTAAAGTAAAGTTTAAAATTCCATATCACCTGATAGGCAGCCTAATGGGTAACTTAAAGCATAACTTCATTGTCTTAATTAACATTGACTGATTTTAAAGTGGAAGTAAACCAATCCTGTCTATTTTCTGCCATATAAAACATTAGTAAGCACCTAGCTGATTGTGAAATCCTTACTACCTTGTTTGTTTGCTTGCAATTTGTCCTTTTTTTTTTTGGGAGGGTCCGAGTTTACAACCGCTTTAATCTTTATGCTGCTAGCATTGGTAAATGGATAGAAAAGTGTACCATACTCGCTGCTCGGATCGATCCCCGCTCATGCGCAGTGCGGCGCTGCACTCTCTCGGGGGACTCTGGGCTAATAATTGTTTAATAAATGACTGAGACTTGGGGCATTTCGGGGACCCATTCGGGGCACCAGCCCCCCCTCCCGACGCCACTGCTCACATTTTTTTCTTTTGTTTGTATTGGTATGACACAAAAAAGTGGAGAAACAAAAAGCCAAATCTGACACATTCCACGTAAAACTCCAAAAATGGACTGGACAAAATTATTGGCACCCTCAATTTAATATTTGGTAGCACACCCCCTTGGAACATATAACTGAAATCAATCGCTTCCTGCAACCATCATTGAGTTTCTTACACCTCTCTACTGGAATTTTGGACCACTCTTCTTTCACCAACTGCTCCAGGTCTCTGCTCCAGGTCTCTGAGATTGGAAGGGTTCCTTTTCCCAACTGCTGTTTTGAGATCTCTCTACAGGTGCTCTATGGGATTTGGATCTGGACTCATTGCTGGCCAGTTCAGTACTCTTCAGCGCTTTGTCTTAAACCATTTCTGGGTGCTTTTTGACGTGTGCTTTGTCATTGTCCTATTGTAAGACCCATGACCTCTGACCGAGACCCAACTTTCTGACACTGGGCCCTAAATTGCACCCCAGAATACTTTGGTAGTCTTCAGAATGCCATGCACACAGTCAAGACATCCAGTGCCTGAAGCAGCAAAGGTGCTGAAAGCAGTACAATTATTTTGCATGGAAATTTGGCGTTTTATATTGTAGGCCTGTAATTCTTAACAATAACACACTTAAATCTGTCCAAACAAGAGTCTAGTAGACATCCCAGGTATGATGAAGTTTGAAACACAAAGTAATAAATTATAATATAATAAATAAATATAAATAATTAAAAAAATAATAATATATTTAATAATAAAATAAATTTCCCCACGATTCACTATCACTCAATTCTGCAAGTGTTCTAATTTACTATCGCTGTTTTCTAGCTGGTCTAAAGCCACTTTTGATGTAAAGGGACAGTTTTTGGTTGCTATGGACAATCTCAAGTTTCCAGGCAGAAAGAACAGTATATATAATATTTAACTGCATGCAGGGCATTGGACAAAGTACTGGGGACAAAAGGGATGTGAAATGATTTCATACAGTACTGTAATCTGTAAGATTACAGTACTATATGTGTTATGAATTTTACATTTTTTTAAATTTGCCGCCAGGCTCCGCCCCCGTGCGTTGCGACGCTTGCAGGGAACGGAGCCTGGCACAGACAGGCTTTGGAGGAGGACGGAGCTTGTAGACACAGCGGGGGACATCACAGGATCCTGGGGACAAGGTAAGTAACACTGCACCAGGATCCTGAGATGTAATGTAGTGTGGCTCGGGGTTACCGCTAATGGTGCTGAAATTTTTTTTTTTTTTTTTAATTATTTATTTATATCAGAAAACCGGTTCACCGGAACATACAACAATAATGTAATTGCATTCAATAACAGTACATACATAGGTTATAGTGACAATACATGTGTTGCATTCAGATATAACATAAGGAGCTTGACGTATAATTTTCTGTATGCCTGTGTTGTCAGTGTGCTTTGCATGTGAATGCAGAATTGGAGGGGAACATAAACCCAGCTGAACGGTTCCCTGTTTATTTTATCATTTTAAGAGAGAAGATAGAAATCTAGCGAGCGAAAGTACAGAATGGTAGGTGAGATAGATATAGACAGAGTTAGAGAAAAAGGAAGGGATGGGTATGGGGGGGGGGGGGGGGTGTACACATGAGGGGGGAGGGGGGAGGGGGGGGTCGGGGATACAGCTAGTGGTGCACGGGTACGTGTATTTACTTACGTCTATCTGCGAATATTTTTATACATATGCTACATTCTAACCTCAGCAACCCTGGAGTGCCTGTCCCTCCTCTGAATACTTGAACATATTCCATAATTGCCAAGTCGTGGTGTATGTTTCTTGTCTGTTTTGGCTTGTGAGGATTAAGTCCTCCATTTGATTTATTTCTTCTACCTTTTGGAACCAAAGAACTATGGTTGGTGTTTGAGTAGACTTCCACAAAAGTGGAATGCAAGTTTTTGCTGCATCTAATAAATGCCGTATTACTGATTTTTTGTAAATCTTTTGGGGGGTGTCGTTAGCGTGAAGAAGGAAGTATGCCGGGTCGTCGGGTACAACCCGGTCTGTGAATTTTTGTGTTAACTGGCGGACTTCTCTCCAAAAGGTCTGGATCCGAGGACAGGACCAGAAAATATGGAGGAGTGTGCCTTTCTCTTCTTGACATCTCCAGCATAACTCTGAGGACGCAGGGAATATCGTGTTAAGCAGTGCTGGGGTTCTGTACCAATGAGTAAGGATTTTATAGTTTGTTTCTTGGATCTTGGTGCATAAAGAAGATTTATGGGTGAACTGCAGAATGTGTTGTTTTTTCTTGGTGGTAAATGTACTTTTTAGTTCCTTTTCCCATTTGGTGAGGCCCTGTATCTTGTGATCCTCTGATGGGGTGATTAGCATACTATAAGTTAGAGAGAGTGCGTGTAGTATGGGTCCCGTTCCCGAGAACAGTTCCTTCATTGATGTGAGGGTTTGATCGGTAGTGCTAGGTGGTGTCATGCTGCTGAGGAAATGGTGAAGTTGTAGCGCTCTCAGGAAGTCCAGGCGGAAACAACCCTCCGGGTCAGACAACTCTGTAATAGTCTTCCATCTACCCCTGTTACTGAAATGTGAGGCTTGGTATATTCCCTCTTCCCTCAGCTCCCTAAACCTCCCGTCCCCCATCCCGGGTTCAAATGCAGGGTTTCCTAGTATGGGCTTAAGTGGAGACTCGCGAGCAAAGAGGGGAGATGAGTCAACCAGGTGAGCGCACACACGAGCCGTGTTACCTATTAACGGGTGATGTTTGAGATCTGTTGGGAGATTAGCGTAGCACCAGGGGATTCTGTGTATAGGAGTCACGCTTTGTGCTTGTTCGAGCTGCGTCCATAGTTTGGTGGCTGTGTGCCGGCACCAGTCGATGAGCCTGCCTAGATGTGTTGCCCTGTAGTAGGTCTGGAGTTCAGGCATTGCCAGTCCTCCGTAACGTTTGGGTAGAGAAAGGGTTTTCCTATTTAGTCGCGTTTTTTTCCCTGCCCAAAGGAATTTGATGAATAGTGAGCGTATTTGGTTGAAGAAGCTTGCTGGTATATGTATGGGGATGGTCTGTAGGAGATACAGGAATTTGGGTAGGATTGTCATCTTGAGGATATTGCACCGTCCAAACCATGAGTGGAGTCCTACGTTCCATTTATCTAGCATTTGTTGGACTTTTTTTAAAAGGGGAGGAAAGTTTAGCTTGAATAGATGGGGAAAGGTTGGGGGTATAAATGTGCCTAAATACTTCAAAGCTGTAGTAGTCCATTTCAGGTGGAAACTATTCTGAAGTTGTGTGAGTTGTGGTTGTGGAATTCCCAGACTCATCGCTTCAGATTTACTGAAGTTAATTTTCAGATTAGCCAATTTACCATATGTGTGAAATTCTTTCATGAGATTGGGGAGAGAAATGGTTGGGTTTGTGAGGGAGAACATTAAGTCGTCGGCTTATACGGAAACTTTAAATTGTTTGTTGCCTATTTCTATCCCTGTAATGTCTGGGTTTTGTCTAATGTGACATAGGAAAGGTTCCAGGGATAGTGCAAAGAGCAGGGGTGATAGGGGACACCCTTGATGGGTTCCGTTAGTAATTGGGAAAGTTTTTGAGAATACCCCATTTGCCCTTACCCTGGCTGTTGGGTCTGTGTATATTGCGGAAATCCAGTGTATCATTTTGTCTCCCAAACCTATGTGTTTCAGCGTCGTGAACATAAACCTCCTGCTTACTCGATCAAACGCTTTTTCGGCATCGGTTCCAAGTAGGACGCATGGGGATTTGGTGCTATTAGCGATATGCAGTAGGTTTAGAACTTTAATCGTATTATCCCTAGCTTCCCTCGTTGGGACGAAACCCACTTGGTCGAGGTGTATAAGTGAGGTGAGGTGTTGTTGTAATCTGGTGGCAATGATCTTTGTGAAAAGTTTGAGGTCTGTATTTAAAAGGGAAATCGGGCGGTAGGACCCACATTGGCCCGGATCTTTACCTTCTTTTGGTATGACAGAAATTTGTGCCTGCAGCGTGGACTTATGAAACTTACCCCCTGAGCCTAGAGTATTATAAAGTTCAACCAGGTGCTGGCCTAGGGAGGGGAGTAGGGTCTTATAATAGGGGATTGTAAGCCCGTCCGGGCCTGGTGCTTTCCCTGATTTAGAATGTTTTAGTGCGATTTGCAGTTCGGTCAACGTGATGGGTTCTTCTAGTATGGATTTTGCATCGTCTGGGAGGGTCGGCATGAGGGAGGATGTTATGTATTCTGCCGTGTTTTCAGTGGGGACTTGTGTCTCTTTTAAGTTATATAGAGAGGAGTAAAATGAACTAAACGCCTGCACTATGTGCTGGGGCAAGGAGGCTTTCCGGCCCGTAGGGGTCATAATGTGGGGTATATATGAGGCCATTTTTTGTTCTGATTGTTGTTTGTTTTGATTCGTAATTTTTCCTTTTGCAAATTTGTATGGCCGCTTTCGCTTTATATCGTAAAAGGTCAGTGATCTGTG
Source organism: Lithobates clamitans (assembly GCA_037952925.1). Classification (NCBI taxonomy): domain Eukaryota; kingdom Metazoa; phylum Chordata; class Amphibia; order Anura; family Ranidae; genus Lithobates; species Lithobates clamitans. The sequence continues at coordinate 777,444 of JBBGZY010000648.1, forward strand.
TCCGGACCAAGTTTAGCTCTGCTTCTAGTTGTTTGGTGGGTGTCTGTTTATGTCTCTCTTCTAATGTGTCTAATTTCTTCAGCAAGGTGTTCAGTTGTGCCGTTCGTTGCTGTTTGAGTCGTGAGCCGTGCTTGATCAGTATTCCCCTAATTACGGTTTTGTGTGCCTCCCATACTAGTCCAGTGTCACAGTCAGGGGTGGTGTTGGAGGTGAAATAGTGGCCAATTTCCTTGGTTACCTCAGCTAAAATTTCTGGGTCTTTCAGAAGTCCTTCGTTTAGTCGCCACGGTGGTTTCTGTGTCGACCGTAAGTCTGGAAGGGTGTATCTTAGTGTAATCGGGGCATGGTCCGACCATGTAATTGATCCTATGTTAGTCTCTTTAATCGCATGCAGGTCTCTGTGGGGGATCAGGAAATAATCAATTCTGGAGTACGTCTTGTGTGGTTTAGAGAAGAAGGTATAATCTTTTTCCCCCGGGTGAAGGAGACGCCACGCGTCGATCAGTTGGAGATTGTGTAGTGTCGTTCCGATGCGTTTACGCAAGTCTCGCGAGGTTGAGGAAGTTCCAGTGGAAGTATCCTCCGTAGGGGCAAGGGGGACATTAAGGTCACCTCCCACGATCAAGTTTCCGTCGGTGAAGTGTGATAGTAGGTCTAGATGACGTTTGAGGAATATGTCTTGATGTGTATTGGGAGCGTACAGGTTAGCTAAGGTTACTTTGGAGTTCCCAATCATCCCCTTCAGAAAAAGGAATCTGCCTTCCTTATCATACTTTACGTCTGTGAGTGTCCATGAGATTTTGGACGAAATTAAGATGGAGACTCCCCTGGATTTGGCTTCTGTGTATCTGGAGTGATAAACCAATGGGAAAAATCTGTTTTAAAGTGTCGGCAGGGAACCTTCCCTAAAATGAGTTTCCTGCAGGAAAACAATGTCTGCTCCCATGCGTCTCATGTCGTTAGTCAGCATTCGTCTTTTCTCTGGTGTGTTTAGGCCTTTCACGTTAAGAGAAATTATGTTTAAGGATGCCATGGTCTGGGATGATGGGTGTATTAATAATCGGTAAGTGGGTAAAAGAGGGGGGAAGGGAAGGGAGCCAAGGAAGGGGGGAGGAAAGGTAGGGGAGAAGTGGGAGGGGGGAGGAGGGAGGGGGTGTCAGACAAGGTCAGTAGGGGGAAGGAGAGCAAGAACAGAACAGAGAGAGAGAGAGAAAAAATAGATGCTGCCACTAGATAGTGCAGCTAAATGTGAGTGCTAAGTTAGCCAAGTGGGCTATTACGCTCCCCAGTCACTACACTGGGAATGGAGCGCTGTCCTATGTGGGATTGTGGATAGACAGGGCCAGGAAGTGAGCTCCCGAGCCTCTCCCTCCACCCCCGGCCATCTATGGTTTCTGTTTGTGCACGCGGTGTGTCTAAAGCAGTAATATAGCAGACTAGTGGGTTGCAACGTTACAAATGTATTAACAGCCTAAGACAAGACCAACACAAAATAAAAGGCATAAATTAACATAACATGTAATGAGATAAACTGAAATAGAGCTCCCATAACTAGAACCCAAGGAGCCTATCTGCATAAGTAGAGGAACACAGTAATTGCCATAAAGTAGATCACATTTCCCTCCCCATCCATCGACATACCCGTCAGACGAGCCCATTAAGGTGGCCTGAAAATGAGCTATAAGATGAGGCTCATAGCCAGCCCCTGACTTTGCTGGTCTCTGCACAGCCTCAGGTCCAACAGTGTTCAGTCCCGCCTCAAGCTGTGTGTATGTGGTCAAGATCTATCATGGACCTGGACACTAAACACCCTAGACCAGCAAACGGGAAGTCCCCTCCACCACCCCCCCTCCCAGAACACCCGCGTATAGTTCCCCGCTGGTATATATGTGGTATGGTAAATAACTTTAACCATCTATGGTGGACTTTTCGTAACACATGTCATGGTTCCTGTTGCATTCTTGGGTCCATGGCGAGTATTCCTTGACGTGCAGGGCCAGGGATATTGAGTGTCTTTCGATTCTCTTCCCTCCTTGTTTTTAAACCACTCAGCCTCCTGCATCCGTATTGCATGTATGGTTCCGAGCCATCACGGAGGAGATGACTCTGGGCTTCTGAATTATGTATTGACTGATGGGTGGTAAATTGTAGGTTCCGCGCCCCTGATTCTATGGAGTCTGGAGTGACTTCTGTCCGGTATTGGGGCGGGTATTGGTCTATGGGTTTTCACCAGCTCTCTAGAGGGGCCTCCAGTGCTCAGTGCTGCCTGAAAGTTTGTCCAGCTAATGACCCGAGGAGTGGAGGGGAAAGAGGGGTGGGGGGGAGGCCGGGCGGGAGGGAGTGGAGTCAGAGTTTATCCAAATATCCTCCCCGCTGGCATGCAATGATGGCCTTGTTACATTTCCCTGTGTGCGGGGGTTGGCAGCCTCTCGTTCTATCCTGGGCATGTGATAATGAATGGGGATGGATGGCCCAAGGCCTACTCACGTGGCTCTCCCTCTGAGGCCGTCCTGCGTCTCCTTCTGTTTCTGAAGTGACGAGGAGGAAGGGGTCCATGCATCCTCAGGGGGCCCGATCTTCCTTGTGGTCGTGGTAGGAACTGCAGCCAGTCAGGTACCTGTATTGGTTCCGTATCCATGAACCTGAATAGTGCCGGGAGGTCTTCTGTTCTTTGTAAGGAGAAGGAGCTTGTATCCTTACGGAACACCACAGAGAGTGGGTATCCCCACCTGTATGTTAATCCTTTCTGTTTGGCAAGTTCTAGAAGAGGGCGCAGTAAGGCTCTGCGCCTCAGCGTTGCTCTCGATAGGTCTGGTAGTATTTTAGCTTGCTTGCCTTCTACCTCCACATCACCATATTCCCAGGCTCGGCGCAGGATGCTTTCCTTCTAGGTGTATCGATGTAGTCTGCATACTACATCCCGTGGTCTGCTCGGGTCTTCAGATCGGGGGCTAGAGCTCTGTGAACTCTGTCTAGTTCAATGTTAAGGTCTGAGTCTTCAAGCACACTGCAGAACATTGCTCTCACCGTCTCCCCCAGGTTCTCCACTGCTATGTCCTCTGGGATTCCTCGGAGTCGCAGATTGTTCCTGCGACTCCGGTCTTCGATATCTTCCAGATGTAATTGTAGGGCAATGGTGGAATCACGGTGTAGGTCCCTAGCTTGTTCAAGTGCTGCTACTCTTCCCTCCAGGGAGGTGACCGATGTTTCACCCGTGTCTATACGATCCGCTAGAGTGGCTACCTCCCCACGTATCTCTTGCATGTCTCGTCGATGCGTCTCCTCCAGCCTGAGGATGAGCGCTTCGATGTCTGATCGGGTGGGGAGGGCCTGGAGTAGGGCCCGAATGTCCTGGTCAAGCATAAGGGGTACAGGTGGTTGCGGGGATGCCATTGTGACCCTCCTTGGACTTCCGTTGGTTCCCGGGGAGTTGTTGGTGATCCCGCTGGGGCAGGGTGAAACGGGAGTACCGCTCTGTACGGAGGCCCTGTGTCTCTCACCACGTGGAAGGCCTCGCGGCGCCGCTACTGTGGCTCCTGGAGATGAACCTTGTAGCTGCTGGAAATAGTGGCGGATCTCTCCAGGGCTCCTGCCAACGGGTGTCCCCCGGGTGGATGCTCTTGTCCTGTGCCTTTTGGACGGTATCATGCCTCTAATAAAGCGTATGTAGCCGGGGTTTTCGGGACAGGCCGGGAGCTCCAAGAAAAAGCAGCTTCACTCAGCCATGTCCAGGCCACGCCCTATGGTGCTGAAATTTAACCCCGAGCCACACTCGGGAATACCGTCAGGGAGGTTAAAGGCCTTGCTTCTTTTTCTGAAAACAGTAGAATGATGGGCTTTACCAAAAAGCTGTAATTTTGTTTTGTCTGTCTACAGCAAATTTTCCCAAAAGTATTTTGGGTTCCACAGGTAAGTTTTGGGCAAACTCTAATCTGCCTTTTTTAAGTTTCTGTGTCAGTAATGGGGTCCACCTGGGTCTTAGGTACCATAGCCTCCCTTTTCATTCAGATGGCGAAGTATAGTGCGAGCTTACACAGTTTCCTATGCATGAAGGTCAACTTGAATTTGTCTGGAAGTTGATCGAGGCTCTTTATCCACCATTCAAACAATCCTTTGTTGCAATCTTTGATAAATTTTTCTCTTTCGCTCACGTCCAAAGAGATTAGCTACAGTGTCATGGGCTGTAAACTTCTTGACAATGTTGCGCACAGTGGACACAGGAACATGAAGATCTCTGGGAGATGGACTCCCACCCCGCGCGCTCACTGGAGCACTGAGCTGTGGAGAGGGCGGGAGTGGCTGGCTCAGGCTCTCAGCGGCTCGCTCGGAGGCTGAACCAGTTGCCAGTCCAGGCATATGGTCGCAATCTTTCCCCAGTCTGGACCGGCCTGTGACGTCAGCCGACAGCAGGCTTCAGCCCGATGTCTGCTGAAAACGTGCATAACAGACTGCACTCTTGCATCCACAGCTGAAGTACAGCCAAACAGCAAATTTTCTCTTTCGCTCATGTCCAAAGAGATTAGCTACAGTGTCATGGGCTGTAAACTTCTTGACAATGCTGCGCACAGTGGGCACAGGAACATGAAGATCTCTGGTGGACTCCCGCCCCCCCCGCATGCTCACTGGAGCGCTAAGCTGTGGAGGCGGCGGGAGTGGCTGGCTCAGGCTCTCAGCAGCTCGCTCAGAGGCTGAACCGGTTGCCAGTCCAGGCATATGGTCGCAATCTTTCCCCAGTCTGGACCAGCTCTGTGACATCTGTGACATTAGCCGACAGCAGGCTTCAGCCCACTGTCTGCTGAAAACGGGTCACAGGAGTGCATAACAAACTGCACTCTTGTGATCCACAGCTGAAGTCCAGGCAAACAAGCTTTGCCTGTACTCCTCCTTTAATAATAATTTAAAATTAATCACTCCGCTAATACTAATAAAGCAGCTGACATAAATTGTATGGTAACAATAAATAACAAAAGGATGGATATATATGCAGCATGATATTATAAATTAAGAGTCCATTGTGTTGAAACAAAGTCCTTGTTCAGGGAAAAAAAAGTGGAGCCACCCACAGTGTAAACAGGGACACAATAAGGTGAATATGAGATATATATCTTCCACCGAACACCAACACACCAGGCCTCTTACCAAAGAGAATGGACCACTGAATTACAGGTGGTCAGACAGGCATAATACATCCATAACAACGGCACCACTTCGCTTGAATAGTAGATGGTTGGATCTTGTAGTATTTCATAAAATAAAGGCAGGCATGTCAGAAGTGTTTCCAACCACAAAGATGACCACGTTCAACGCATACAGCGTCGTGATGTCAGAGCTCCACCCTACGCAGCGTTTCATCCAATAGGAACGCCGACGCCCCTGATGACGTTCCTATTGGATGAAAACCGCGTAGGGTGGAGCTCTGACATCATGATGCTGTACAGCTGTCTGACCACCTGTAATTCAGTGGTCCACTCTCTTTGTTAAGGGGCCGGGTGTGTTGGTGTTCGGTGGAGGATATATATCTCATATTCACCTTATTTTGTCCCTGGTTACACTGTGGGTGACTCCTCCTTTAATGCCTATATCGTCAGCTTCATTTATACTACAGCAGGGATATGCAATTAGCGGACCTCCAGCTGTTGCAAAACTACAAGTCCCATCATGCCTCTGCCTCTGGGTGCCATGCTTGAGTCTTGTTATGCCTCATGGGACTTGTAGTTTTGCAACAGCTGGAGGTCCGCTAATTGCATATCCCTGTACTACAGTAAGATGGAGCCTAAATGAAGTATAAATTTTTCATTGAAGTATTTCAGAAAACTATACCAATTTGGCCAGTAGATGGAGCTGACGATACAGGAATTAACCTCTCAAAAGTACAAGACATTTTGGTAAACTCTTGAAGTGATTGTAAATGATCACCTTGTAAAACAACCCATTCAGTTTAAAATAGAAATTGAATGCAAAACATTTTTGTATAAATATAAAAAAGACATTATCAATACCTTTTTTCCCATTTTTATAAGTGATCACATTCCCTCTGTTCTCCGCTGCATAATAGTTGTGAGGAGGCAGGGGCATCTTTAACACAGGGCAAAAGGGGCAGCTGCCCCGGTCCCAGTCACCAGTCATTGTTGTGGGGCCCAAGGCAGCTTCCCCTTGAGCCTGCACTGCCCACAAATAGTTGATATGTGGATTCGGGAGGCCCCAAGAAAATGTTTGCCCAGGGTCCAAATCAATATTAAACACAGCCCTGGGGGGGGGGGGGGGGGACAGCAGCACTCTGAACTTCCCAGTGAATGACTGTGCAGCGGGAGGGTGTCAGGACAAGTCTGATCATTGGAGGAGAGCATACTGAGTTCCCAGCACAGCTAGAGAACTGAGCATGCTGTGCTCTCCTGCTTAGTGTGGTCAGTTTTTAATAGGAAAGCAGAAGGACTGGCAGGAACACCAGGGATTTCACATAAAGGAAGCAATACCAAGAGAACAGGATATCCTCTCAAACAAGTACATGGTACAGCAGGAACTGAGCATGCTGTGCTCTCCTGCTTAGTGTGGTCAGTTTTTAATAGGAAAGCAGAGGGACTGGCGGGAACACCAGGGATTTCACATAAAGGAAGCAATACCAAGAGAACAGGATACCTTCTCATACAAGTACATGGTACAGCAGGCACATATCAGGAAAATGAAGTGTTGGGGTAACAAACGCTTTAAGAATGCTTCTGACATTTATGCAACAAATGTTTTATAAAGAGACCCCCTTGTGTCAGAAAGGCATTAGTGCTGGAGATTACTGATACCAGCTGCAATACATGAACCATAAGAGCGGTTAGAGTATTACAAAGGCTATTTTTCATCTGTATTTATCTATACATAGTGAAAAAGTGTTTGTACTTGTGATGTTGAACGCAGGACCCAAGAATAATTCTTGCGCCGGACCCTTTAGAGATTTGGGCTGCCACCAAACCCCAATTATATTACTATAATAAAGTTGAACTTGAAGATGGATATAAAAATCAAACATCAATGCAGCTTTTTATTCATTATTATTACATAATTACATATTTTTTTCTTCAATAGATTTTTATTAAAAATGCAGAAATTAGAAAAAAACACAGTGTCAAGGCACAATGCATGAAAGTACAAAGGGAAGGATTAAAAAAAAAAATTATAATAATAATACATACAGATCTCGGCATATGCTTATTTTCACAAAAATGCATCACTGTAGCCCAGCGGCGTTGCTAGGTCTGCAAAAGATCTGGGGCTAGTGCCCGTAGCAGCGGTCACCAACCTTTTTGCAGGCCCGTGGGGGTCACACTGGTGGTAAGCAAGTGGTTCAACTCACCATAATCAATGGGAGCCCAGGGCGTGTCACTTGCCACATCTCCTGCCACCAGATGCAGCTTGTTACTTGCCACCGTCACCTGCCCCTAGATGTGGGTTGTCACTTGCCATGTCGCCCGCCACCAGATGTGGATTGTCACTTGCCACTGTAACCTGGCACCAAACGTGGATTGTCACTTGCCACGTCACCTGCCACCATTTGCAGATTGTCACTTGCCACGTCACCTGCCACCATTTGCAGATTGTCACTTGCCACGTCACCTGCCACCATTTGCAGATTGTCACTTGCCATGTCACCTGCCACCATTTGCAGATTGTTACTTGCCATGTCACCTGCCGCCATTTGCAGATTGTCACTTTCCACGTCACCTGCCACCATTTGCAGATTGCCACGTCACCTGCCACCATTTGCAGATTGGCACGTCACCTGCCACCATTTGCAGATTGCCACGTAACCTGCCACCATTTGCAGATTGTCACTTACTACGTCACCTGCCACTATATGTGGGTTGTCCCTTGCCACGTCACCTGGCACCAGATGTGGATTTTCACTTGCCAACTGATGTGGATAGTAACTTGCCATGCCAGCCAGTGCCAGCAAATGTGCATTGTCGCTGCATTGGTGGCAGGCTGGCAGCACTGGTCCATTGAGTGAGGGCAGGAGAGCGGTAATGCCTGGCGAGCAGTGAGAGATGATGTCATCTCGCTGCTCCCTGCCACACCTCTGACATTGAAGCAAGGGGGTCTGGCTGCAGAGTGGACCTCCACCAATGACAGGGATCACGTGACCTCCACTCCACCGCGCTGTCAGGGCGGAAGAGCACTGATGTGTGGCAGACAGTGAGAAATGATGTCATCTCTCTGCACCTCGCTCCCACATTGAAGAGGCCCAGCTGTGAAGAGCGCTGATGTGTCTGACCCTGCGGCAAGAGACTCGGGGCTATGGGCGCCAGATTCAGGGCTAAAGCCCCAATAGCCACCCCCTAGCGACGCTTCTGCTGTGGCCCTTGAAAGAGGTACCCTGTAGCTAGCAGTGTAAGAATCTGAATTTGATCTGGTATTAGCCTTTTCAACAAATACATCCTAAAATATATAGCTGTCTATGCATCTTTATTTTAAAATACCAATATTTATCTAATATTTTTTATGAACTCATTAGTACATATGAGTAAAAAAAGGTGTAGAAATTGCGCCAACTCCTGAAGTAAACTGAAATGAAGCAGCCAACACAACAATCTGACAGTTGCAAGTGTAAAAATAATAATAAAGTGTGGCGCTAATAAATTGCTAATAAAGGGCCTGTGAGTCCACCTTATCTGGTAAGGGCATCCTTTTGTCTTTCTCTCTCTATGTTGAAACCATCTATATGAGTGAGGAACCCACCTGTATTTAAGGATTTTTAAAACAGCCCTTAAATCACTGCATATGAAGATGGCCTACACCCAGATGGCTGTGGGGTTTACTCGAAGTACCGCATCTTCCCAATAACAGACTTCCAATATTTTTATATGTTTACCCACCTTAGGGTTTTGGACGTCTTTTCTCTCAGTGTTTGCACAAACGGACAATACTTTTCTATTGAGCTACACACTCAATATACTGGGACACTTTGTATTATTATTGTATTATTTTTTTTGAATATGGTATCTTATGCACAATTGTTCCTTGATTAACCCATTGCTTGTTACTAAGCGTTCACTCCTTCACATACCTAAGCATTAACTGTTATTATTTACCTCTATATATCCTTTGGGATGTTTTAACATTCACTCTATAGGTATACACTCTAAGTCTTAAATACTCTTTCACAGAGATCACTACTACTTGCTTAGCAATTTATTAGCGCCACACTTTATCATTAGTACATAGACTTTTTTCAATACAGTAAAACCTTGGATTGTGAGCATAGTTTGTTCCTTAACCCCTTCCCGCCGACCGTACGCATATATGCGTACTCGGCTTTCCGGGGTTATACCGGGATGATGCCCGCAGCTGCAGGCATCATCCCGGTACCGTTGTTTACAGCGGGCGATCGGCTACCCGTGTATAACAACCGATGTGGCTAAAAGCCGCTCAGCTGTTATACCGGAGGAGCGGGAGGGGACATCCCCCCCCTCCCGCTGCCTCCCGCCGCTGTTACCGGGCCTCCCGTGCGATCGGGAGGCCCGGTGTCCGTTCGGCTGCCTTCAGTGGCTGGGGGCGAGCTGGAACGAAGCTGCGAGCGGCTTCGTTCCAGCCCTCTTGTTGTAAACGCGGAAGCGACGTCATGGCGTCACTTCCCGTTTTCTCGGCTGCCAATGGCGCCGAATTTAAAAAAGTACACAGTATTCAGAATCGCCGTTTTCGGCGATCTGAATACTTTGAAGTGTAAAGGAGGGATCGGGGGTCTTTTAGACCCCCGATCCCTCCATAAAGAGTACCTGTCACCACATATTACTCATATTACTCATTACTCACAAGGGATGTTTACATTGCTTGTGACAGCAATAAAAGTAAAAAAAAAAAAAAAAAAAAATTTTAAACACAATTTATAAAGTACAAAAATAAATAAAATAAATAATAAAAAAATTTTTTTTTTTAAAGTGCCCCTGTCCCCGCGAGCTCGCGCAGCGAAGAAAACGCATACGGAAGTCGCGCCCGCATATGTAAACAGTGTTCAAACCACACATGTGAGGTATCGCCGCGATCGTCAGAGCGAGAGCAATAATTATAGCCCTAGACCTCCTCTATAGCTCAAACCTGGTAACCGTAAAAATTTTTTAAAGCGTCACCTATGGAAATTCAGAGGTACCGTAGTTCGTCGCCATTCCACGAGTGCGTGCAATTATAAAGGGTGACATGTTTGGTATCTATTTACTCGGCGTAACATCGTCTTTCCCATTATACAAAAAAATTACGGTAACTTTACTGTTTGGATTTTTTAAAATTCATGAAAGTGTAACTTTTCCAAAAATTTGCGTTTAAAACACCGCTGCACAAATACCGTGTGATAAAAAATATTGCAACAATCGCCATTTTATTCTCTAGATCAGTGGTTCTCAACTCCTGTCCTCAGGACCCACTAACAGGCCAGGTTTGCAAGATAACTGAAATACATCACAGGTGATATCATTTGCGGCTCAGCGATTGCAGTATTCTAGTCTGCATCTCTCCAAGGTAATACTTAAAATCTGGCCTGTTAGTGGGTCCTGAGGACAGGAGTTGAGAACCACTGCTCTAGATTCTCTGCTAAAAAAATATATATAATGTTTGGGGGTTCTAAGTAATTTTCTAGCAAAAAATATAGATTTTAACTTGTAAACACCAAATTTCAAAAATAGGCTTAGTCATGAAAGGGATAAACATGCTTGTATTCCAAAGCACTTGTATATCATAAGAAATAATGGAAACTCAAATGATTCGTTCCACAACCATTTATTCATAGGTCCTTCAGTTTATGGTCCATATAAAAAAATTATAACAATTTGACCAGGTTGTGTAACCATAAAATGTCCATCCACAAATGGAAGCCTCCACAAGGGGATTAGAAACAAAATCCCGCAGGAGCTACAGAGTATAAAAGAGAAGAGAGGCAGCTTGAAGTGTAGCAATATGTTGCTAAATGTTGTACCTTCATTAAATGTAACCATATTTCTAAACTTAGAGGCACCTTTCTTCTCTTTTATACTCAGTTCTGATATGACGCTACTTGTATATCAAGACATCGCTTGTATATCAAGCCAAAATTTATTTAAAAATGTTGCTTGTCTTGCAAAACGCTCTCAAACCAAGTTACTCTCAAACCAAGGTTTTACTATAGTCTTGTTACATTAGACAGTTAGTTGGTATAGTCATTACATAAAAAATTTACATAAAAGTCTATTTCTTCATGGTTCCTGTTCTGGGCCGCAGTCTACATATCGCCCCTCCCATGGGTCGTAGAGAGCCTGTATCATGAATCTTGAAGCTTTGTCCTTCCACCAACTCAAACTCGAATCTCTGCAGGAGCTTGGCCAATACCACCTTCGCTTCCATCTGTATAAAGAAATACAGATAATCAGTTTAAAGTATTACCCTTGGATTTCTCAACTTGAGTGAATGTCCTCTCCTGGGAGGTCCCCCTGCCTTTGTGGTGAGATCCTGAATACAGGCCAATTGGGCTCATGCAATGATTTTGTCTGCATTTTAGTGACCTGCGGAAATCCCTGTCCAGCACCCCTCTACCACCACTGGATTGTCAGCGGGTGTGCAGGCCTAGCAGACTAAACACAGGGATGTCACAATGGAGTCCTCAAGATTTGTAAAAAACTGTCAGATGTATACCCTGAGGGCATAAACAGAGAGATGGAAGTACGTGGAGAAGGTGGGTTTCAGTGTGTTGGGTGGAGGGGGTGTTACTAAGAAAACCTGACACTTTGCCTATTCCTGTTAACTCAAGTCCCTTTTTTCTAAAAAACAGCCTTGATTATTCAGTAGCACAATAAGTGCTCATTTATACTCTCTAGTGAAACAGATTTTGAGCAGAGTGACTTAAAGGTTCAGTTCACAAACTGCATACTCAATGATTGGTAGAGACTAGAGAGTTAGATCTCTTGCAGATTGGCGGTTGGGGAGGTGGCAAAAACAGGCGGCAGAGCCGTGGTTTTACTGCCACCTGGCTGCCCACCCAAATTTGCAAAATACAGCTGGATGGGGCTGTACAAATTTTTAACGTTAGGTACAGAGTTTGACAGGTGGTACCACCCGTCAAACTCACCCACCAAGTTCAATGGGTCTGCGCTGCTTTCGTGTGCAATGCATGCAATTGTGGTGCGGTAGTGTGGCGACACAGGGCTACTTTAGGCAGTAAGTAGGTGAGATAACACTATAGATTGCTCTTCGGAGGGCACCACAGTCCACCACAGGTTTGAAAGAGCCCTTAGCTATCCAAATCTTCACAGCTGGACTGGGGGCAGGTGAGAATACAAGTCTTGGGGGGGGGGGGGGGCGGGGAACCATAGAAGGTGCAATTACACTTCAACTCTCCAGTCTCCACCAAACACTGAGTATCAAGTTTGGTTAGGTTTGGGCTGACCCTTTAAGACACTCTACTTAAATTCTATTTTACTGGACAGTATAAATGAGTAGATGCTCATGTGTTACCAAATAAGCAAAGCTGTTTTTAGAAAAAATGCAACTTTATTTAACAGGAATAGGCAAAAGTGATAGAGTTATTTAATAACGAGCCCTCTGTCCCTCCAGGCAAACACTGATACTTACCTTACCCTTGGTCCTTCACTGCTCTGTTTATGTGTCAGAGGCCTTGGAAAAAATGGTTATGGGGAAATATATGACCTTATCCTCACAGGATTTGGTGCTCAAGCCCAGGACTGCTGGGGCCTCATGCAGCCTAGCTTACAGAAACAGTGAGCCAAGCCTAACGGGGTTTCAGCTGAATGAAGAAACCACTAATTATTGCAACCAAAATGCCTGTGAGAATAAGCCCTTAATTAAGGTTTTCTTTTATTTTTTTTCAATTTTATTTTATTTAAAAAAATTTTTTAACAGCCCTGTGAGGGTTGGTGAAATATCAGAGGTCTAAACAGACACCCAACGTCTCACTTTCGAGACAGAGAAAGAGAATGAGGACACAGATTCCTCAACCCTTTCTCTGCAGCCTCAGCTGCAGAGTGAATGAACAGGAAGTGTTCTGTACAGAAGCTCCACGTTCATTCACACACTGAATCATTGCAAACACAGGGAGGGACATAGGAGGATTGGTACCAGTAATTGTGCCAATTTCTGCTGCTCTGGGCCCCCCTGTTGAACTTATGGGGCCTGGGCCCAGTACAGAAGGACAGCTACTACCCCCTTATCAGCAGCCCTGCTCAAGCCTGTTCGGCAAATTACCAGAGCTGTGCATGTGTGGGAGGGAATAAGACCCTGTGTTAGCTCCGGCATGAAGCTCCAACAAGGATTAGACCCATGGGTGCAACAAGCCAAGGGGACAGTGGGAGAGTGAGGGGAAGGTAAGTATCAGTGACCGGGGATAACAAGATATAAAAAGAACTTGTCACTTTCTCCTCCAGTTGTGTATACTGTATGTGTCTAGGCAGACTCTAGGCATTCACTCCAGGCATTTTCTCTGCCACATTGTTATGTGATAAACTAAAATATCATACCTGCGCAAAGACTTGTCCAATACAAGAACGTGGCCCAAGTGAAAATGGGAAATACGTAAAATATGGCCTGTTTGGAGAAAGGAAAATTACTCACTTCATGTGCCAAACATTTCAGCTGAAAAATGAAATTACTACAGGCAATTTTGGCAGAATCAAAGTGTACTACTTTAAGACCAAATGTGCATAGGCATTTGTTTGTATGAGATTTTAATTAATGCCTATGCTTTGATAATAGGGAAACCCATTAACACATTTTTAAAATTCCCATGTAGGCTGATCTGTCATTAATGTTCAATTGTGTCTGCTTCAGGGAGCTTTTTTAATGAGCTGGGTGCCATGTCTGTATTTTGCAGGCACTTTTCATTAGGATGCAATGCAGAGAGGATGCTTTACTAAATACTTGTTTGCCCTAAACATATAGTATCTGTAGCCCTGGCCTGGGAGCACTTGGCAGATGTTAGGAAAATGTACCAGGTGAATCTTTCTTATTTGTGCAAAAGAATGTCCCAAGATATCAGTGCTGCGAAGGTGCCCGGTATTGGTGCGTATGGAGAGGTCAATTTAAAAGATCTTGTGTCCAGAGTAAAATCTATTTTATTGTTGTAGTTACATTAAACATCATATAATGCATTTCATGGTTGCTTGCTACGTCTTCATAACAGGTGTGTCACATATACTTTAGTCAGGGTACTTCACATTCTGCACACTGCTGACAACTTTCTTCAGAGCCTCAACTAAAATGTGACTCACTTGTGCTGAAGAAATGTCACATTGGTATGAAACACATTATATGGTGTCTTATCATAAGTACAACAATAAATTTTAGCGTGGCCCCGAATGTATAATCCACCAATATTGGACACCTCTGTAATATAAGCATTTCGATTTGCATATCTCTTATCCTACAAACCACTCCTGTCACAGCCCACCCTGAGGGAATAAGGTCTGGTTCTCCCTATGCATTAAAGCAGGGGTCTCCAAACATTCTAAACAAAGGGCCGGTTTACTATCCTTCAGACTTTAAAGAAGTCAGACTGTGGCCAGTGTGAGTAGAAAAAGAAATTTGCCCCATTATTACTGTCAGTGGGAGGAATAGTTCCCCAAGGGGCAGTGAAGTAATTAGTATAATAAATATTATTCCAGGGTGGTTACAGATTCCCTCTATCTATTGCACCTATGTATTAACTTGTCTATTCCTATAGTTAGCTAGTCTATTAAAACTCTGATCACAGTTACTGTTGATATCACTATAATACAAGGTTATCTATGAAACCAAGCACACTGCTTAATAAAACAAAGTCTTAGGAAAGGAAATAGGAAAACGCTAACATGAAAATACTAAAGAAAGATATTACAAAGCATATAACACCAGAACATATAATACAAGAATATCAAAGATACTTATCACAATGCTTTCCTCAAGATTTTGTTTCGTCAGCTGGGCTCAGATGGCAAAAGAGATAGCCATGAGGCTCAGAACCATCAGGCAAGAGCCATGAGCGAAAAAAGGTGACAAATTATATCCTGTGGTCCTTTTTTACACATTCATTCAGACCCATTCGTAACCACCCCCACTAGCCTCCTGTCCAATAAGATATTGCCAAGAGGTAGTCCTTTAAATATCTTATATTACTGTCCTTCCTGCTGTATTGGCCTCTAGGGGCAGCATTGTCCATGTATCATCTTTAGGTGCCTGTTGATCCTTTGATCTTTGTCACCCACCGTCATCAATCATCCTGGCAGCCATGGCTCTCTTTGAAGATTGCTTGCAGTGTATTATCATACCAGTCGGCTCGGAGCCAAGCCCTTGTTACAGCCACCTGTGGATGATAAGGTGGTCCGGAATATTGGTCGTTGGGAATAAGCGAGGTTTAAATTATATGTTCGCCCTCACTTACTTTAGTTAAACAAATCATAATGGGGGGGGGGGGGAGTTTGCAGATCCTCTCTCTCTTTGCTTCTTCAAAATTCATGGTGGGTATTCTGGTGGGTCATTTGCTGAGGTGTTTAGGGCGATGTGTTTTTGTCTTCCCCCTTTTTTCTGTTTCTATTTTTATTTCAGATTCGGAAACCTGCTTGGTGTGGATCCTGGGACACTCATACGTGTATTGGGGTGCCAGGAGGGCGGATGTCAGGAGGGATGGCAGGTTGTTGGGATTGCCTGGGGAGGAGGGCATAGTACGCTGGATTGGAGTCCCGGGCATGCTCTGGTCCAGGGTGGTACCTGAAATGCATAGGTACGCCCGACTGGACCGCACCCCTGATGTGGTTCTGATACATGCGGGGGGTAATGACCTGGGTTTACGGTGCGCAAGGGAGTTGATGCGGGACAGCAAATTCGATCTGTTACGGCTGCAATCCTTTTTTCCGGATACCATTTTTATCTGGATGGATACCTTACCAGGATGGCTTGATGTTTGGCTTGCTCTTTTGCAGGTCTAAACAGAGCGAGGGTAAAGGTCAACAAAGCGGTGGTCACATTTCTTGTACGGAATGGTGGTTTGGCGGTTCGTCACCGGGAGTTGGAGGAGGAAACATGGCGTTTTTTACGTTCTGATGGGGTACACCTGAATGCTATTGGTCTTGACCTGTGGCAGCTAGGTTTGCAGGATGGCGTGCACCGGGCGTTCAGGGTTTGGAGGGCGACACGCACGTAAGGTGTCACGTGTGTGTGCTGTGGCGGGAGGTCTTTGGGGCCTTTGAAGGCGGTGCTGAGAAATAATGGAGGTTTGGGGGGGTTGGGCCCATACGAAGGTATGGGCATCCTTTCCTTCAAATGGAAACAATGGTGTGCAGTAGGTTGTATCTGGAAGGAAGTAGCTGGTTGTCCCTGAGCTTGCGTAATACACGGCATGGGGCCTTTCATGGGTGTACCGATACAACTAGTTGGTTTGAAATTATATATTTGCCTTCAAAGACCTCTAGATCAGGAAGGTTAATACTAATGTGTATTTGGTTAAAAATGTTTATGTAAAAATGTATGATATACATTAAGTTATATGTTTTGAAAAAATGTTGTATTTCTATTTGTTGTAATAAAAGGCTGCTATGGCCATTAGACTCCAAAAAAGAATAGTGTCGGCTGGTCAATTGCTGGTAAGGGGTGGAAGGGAACAGAATGTTATGCACGGGAGCCTCACGAATAGACACATAGACACAAACCCCAATTGTGTCAAGGCACAATGCATGAAAGTACAAAGGGAAGGATCAAAAAAAAAAAAAAAAAAAAAATACATACAGATCTCGGCATATGCTAATTTTCACAAAAATGCATCACTGTGGCCCAGGGGCTTTGCTAGGTCTGCAAAAGATCTGGGGCTAGTGCCCATAGCAGTGGTCACCAACCTTTTTGCAGGCTCGCGGGGGGGGCACACCGGTTGTAAGCAAGTGGTTCAACTCACCATAATGCACAATCAGTGGGAGCCCAGGGCGTGTCACTTGCCACATCTCCTGCCACCAGATGCAGCTTGTTACTTGCCACCGTCACCTGCCCCTAGATGTGGGGTGTCACTTGCCATGTCGCCTGCCACCAGATGTGGATGGTCACTTGCCACTGTAACCTGGCACCAAACGTGTATTGTCACTTGCCACGTCACCTGCCACCATTTGCAGATTGTCACTTGCCATGTCACCTGCCGCCATTTGCAGATTGTCAGTTGCCACATCACCTGCCACCATTTGCAGATTGCCACGTCACCTGCCACCATTTGCAGATTGCCATGTCACCTGCCACCATTTGCAGATTGTCACTTGCTACGTCACCTGACACTATATGTGGGTTGTCCCTTGCCACGTCACCTGGCACCAGATGTGGATTTTCACTTGCCAACTGATGTGGATAGTAACTTGCCATGCCAGCCAGTGCCAGCAAATGTGCACTGTCGCTGCATTGGTGGCAGACTGGCAGCACTGGTCCATTTAGTGAGGGCAGGAGAACGGTAATGCCTGGCGAGCAGTGAGAGATGATGTAATCTCGCCGCTCCCCGCTGCACCTCCGACATTGAAGCAAGGGGGTCTGGCTGCAGAGTGGACCTCCACCAATGACAGGGAGCACGTGACCTACACTCCACCGTGCTGTCAGGGCGGAAGAGCACTGATGTGTGGCAGACAGTGAGAAATGATGTCATCTCTCTGCACCTCCCTCCCACATTGAAGAGGCCCGGCTGTGAAGAGTGCTGATGTGGAGTGGTCAGAGATAAATGATGTTATCTCTGCTCATCTGCCCGCTCGATTCTCTCCTCTCCTCCGCCCCTCTCATGCAGCCAGCCTTCCCACCGCAGCCATGGCCATGGCGCGCTGATTAGGCAGGGATCCTGCGGCCAGAGACTCGGGGCTATGGGCGCCAGATTCAGGGCTAAAGCCCCAATAGCCACCCCCTAGCGACACCTCTGCTGTGGCCCTTGAAAGAGGTACCCTGTAGCTAGCAGTGTAAGAATCTGAATTTGATCTGATATTAGCCTTTTCAACAAATACATTTTAAAATATATAGCTGTCTATGCATCTTTATTTTAAAATACAAATATTTATCTAATATTTTTTATGAACTCATTAGTACATAGACTTTTTTCAATACAGTAAAACCTTGGATTGCGAGCATAATTTGTTCCATAAACATGCTTGTATTCCAAAGCACTTGTATATCAGAAGAAATAATGGAAACTCAAATGATTCGTTCCACAGCCCTTTATTCATAGGTCCTTCAGTTTATAGTCCATATAAAAAAATTATAGCAATTTGACCAGGTTGTGTAACAATAAAATGTCCATCCACAAATGGAAGCCTCTACAAGGGGATTAGAAACAAAATCCCGCAGGAGCTACAGAGTATAAAAGAGAAGAGAGGCACCTTTAAGTTTAGCAATATGTTGCTAAATGTTGTACCTTCATTAAATGTAAAGATATTTCTAAACTTAGAGGCACCTCTCTTCTCTTTTATACTCAGTTATGACATGACGCTACTTGTATATCAAGACATCGCTTGTATATCAAGCCAAAATTTATTTAAAAATGTTGCTTGTCTTGCAAAACGCTCTCAAACCAAGTTACTCTCAAACCAAGGTTTTACTATAGTCTTGTTACATTAGACAGTTAGTTGGTATAGTCATTACATAAAAAATTTACATAAAAGTCTATTTCTTCATGGTTCCTGTTCTGGGCCGCAGTCTACATATCGCCCCTCCCATGGGTCGTAGAGAGCCTGTATCATGAATCTTGAAGCTTTGTCCTTCCACCAACTCAAACTCGAATCTCTGCAGGAGCTTGGCCAATACCACCTTCGCTTCCATCTGTATAAAGAAATACAGATAATCAGTTTAAAGTATTACCCTTGGATTTCTCAACTTGAGTGAATGTCCTCTCCTGGGAGGTCCCCCTGCCTTTGTGGTGAGACCCTGAATACAGGCCAATTGGGCTCATGCAATGATTTTGTCTGCATTTTAGTGACCTGCGGAAATCCCTGTCCAGCGCCCCTCTACCACCACTGGATTGTCAGCAGGTGTGCAGGCCTAGCAGACTAAACACAGGGATGTCACAATGGAGTCCTCAAGATTTGTAAAAAACTGTCAGATGTATGCCCTGAGGGCATAAACAGAGAGATGGAAGTACGTGGAGAAGGTGGGTTTCAGTGTGTTGGGTGGAGGGGGTGTTACTAAGAAAACCTGACACTTTGCCTATTCCTGTTAACTCAAGTCCCTTTTTTCTAAAAAACAGCCTTGATTATTCAGTAGCACAATAAGTGCTCATTTATACTCTCTAGTGAAACAGATTTTGAGCAGAGTGACTTAAAGGTTCAGTTCACAAACTGCATACTCAATGATTATTAGAGACTAGAGAGTTAGATCTCTTGCAGATTGGCGGTTGGGGAGGTGGCAAAAACAGGCGGCAGAGCCGTGGTTTTACTGTCACCTGGCTGCCCACCCAAATTTGCAAAATACAGCTGGATGGGGCTGTACAAATTTTTAACGTTAGGTACAGAGTTTGACAGGTGGTACCACCCATCAAACTCACCCACTAAGTTCAATGGGTCTGCGCTGCTTTCGTGTGCAATGCATGCAATTGTGGTGCGGTAGTGTGGCAATACAGGGCTAATTTAGGCAGTGAGTAGGTGAGATAACACTATAGATTGCTCTTCGGAGGGCACCACAGTCCACCACAGGTTTGAAAGAGCCCTTAGCTACCCAAATCTTCACAGCTGGACTGGGGGCAGGTGAGAATACAAGTCTTGGGGGGGGGGGGGGGCGGGGAACCATAGAAGGTGCAATTACACTTCAACTCTCCAGTCTCCACCAAACACTGAGTATCAAGTTTGGGTGGGCTGACCCTTTAAGACACTCTACTTAAATTCTATTTAACTGGACAGTATAAATGAGTAGATGCTCATGTGTTACCAAATAAGCAAAGCTGTTTTTAGAAAAAATGCAACTTTATTTAACAGGAATAGGCAAAAGTGATAGAGTTATTTAATAACAAGCCCTCTGTCCCTCCAGGCAAACACTGATACTTACCTTACCCTTGGTCCTTCACTGCTCTGTTTATGTGTCAGAGGCCTTGGAAAAAATGGTTATGGGGAAATATATGACCTTATCCTCACAGGATGTGGTGCTCAAGCCCAGGACTGCTGGGGCCTCATGCAGCCTAGCTTACAGGAACAGTGAGCCAAGCCTAACGGGGTTCCAGCTGAATAAAGAAACCACTAATTATTGCAACCAAAATGCCTGTGAGAATAAGCCCTTAATTAAGGTTTTCTTTTATTTTTTTACAATTTTATTTTATTGAAAAAAATTTTTTAACAGCCCTGTGAGGGTTGGTGAAATATCAGAGGTCTAAACAGACACCCAACGTCTCACTTTCGAGACAGAGAAAGAGATTGAGGACAGAGATTCCTCAATCCTTTCACTGCAGCCTCAGCTGCAGAGTGAATGAACAGGAAGTGTTCTGTACAGAGGCTCCACGTTCATTCACACACTGAATCATTGCAAACACAGGGAGGGACATAGGGGGATTGGTACCAGTAATTGCGCCAATTTCTGCTGCTCTGGGCCCCCCTGTTGAACTTATGGGGCCTGGGCCCAGTACAGAAGGACAGCTACTACCCCCTTATCAGCAGCCCTGCTCAAGCCTGTTCGGCAAATTACCAGAGCTGTGCATGTGTGGGAGGGAATAAGACCCTGTGTTAGGTCCGGCATGAAGCTCCAACAAGGATTAGACCCATGGGTCCAACAAGCCAAGGGGACAGTGGGGGAGTGAGGGGAAGGTAAGTATCAGTGACCGGGGATAACAAGATATAAAAAGGACTTGTCACTTTCTCCTCCAGTTGTGTATACTGTATGTGTCTAGGCAGACTCTAGGCATATACTCCAGGCATTTTCTTTGCCACATTGTTATGTGATAAACTAAAATATCATACCTGCGCAAAGACTTGTCCAATACAAGAACGTGGCCCAAGTGAAAATGGGAAATACGTAAAATATGGCCTGTTTGGAGAAAGGAAAATTACTCACTTCATGTGCCAAACATTTCAGCTGAAAAATGAAATGACTACAGGCAATTTTGTCAGAATCAAAGTGTACTACTTTAAGACCAAATGTGCATAGGCATTTGTTTGTATGAGAGTTTAATTAATGCCTATGCTTTGACAATAGGGAAACCCATTAACACATTTTTAAAATTCCCATGTAGGCTGATCTGTCATTAATGTTCAATTGTGTCTGCTTCAGGGAGCTTTTTTAATGAGCTGGGTGCCATGTCTGTATTTTGCAGGCACTTTTCATTAGGATGCAATGCAGAGAGGATGCTTTACTAAATACTTGTTTGCCCTAAACATACAGTATCTGTAGCCCTGGCCTGGGAGCACTTGGCAGATGTTAGGAAAATGTACCAGGTGAATCTTTCTTATTTGTGCAAAAGAATGTCCCAAGATATCGGTGCTGCGAAGGTGCCCGGTATTGGTGCGTATGGAGAGGTCAATTAAAAAGATCTTGTGCCCAGAGTAAAATCTATTTTATTGTTGTAGGTACATTAAAACATCATATAATGCATTTCATGGTTGCTTGCTACGTCTTCATAACAGGCATGTCACATATACTTTAGTCAGGGTACTTCACATTCTGCACACTGCTGACAACTTTCTTCAGAGCCTCAACTAAAATGTGACTCACTTGTGCTGAAGAAATGTCACATTGGTATGAAACACATTATATGGTGTCTTATCATAAGTACAACAATAAATTTTAGCGTGGCTCCGAATGTATAATCCACCAATATTGGACACCTCTGTATAAGCGTTTCGATTTGCATATCTCTTATCCTACAAACCACTCCTGTCACAGCCCACCCTGGGGGAATAAGGTCTGGTTCTCCCTATGCATTAAAGCAGGGGTCTCCAAACATTCTAAACAAAGGGCCGGTTTACTATCCTTCAGACTTTAAAGGGGTCGGACTGTGGCAAGTGTGAGTAGAAAAAGAAATTTGCCCCATTATTACTGTCAGTGGGAAGAATAGTTCCCCAAGGGGCAGTGAAGTAATTAGTAT
This sequence comes from Lithobates clamitans, assembly GCA_037952925.1. Classification (NCBI taxonomy): domain Eukaryota; kingdom Metazoa; phylum Chordata; class Amphibia; order Anura; family Ranidae; genus Lithobates; species Lithobates clamitans. Next base: position 799,453 of record JBBGZY010000648.1, read on the forward strand.
AATAAATATTATTCCAGGGTGGTTACAGATTCCCTCTATCTATTGCACCTATGTATTAACTTGTCTATTCCTATAGTTAGCTAGTCTATTAAAACTCTGATCACAGTTACTGTTGATATCACTATAATACAAGGTTATCTATGAAACCAAGCACACTGCTTAATAAAACAAAGTCTTAGGAAAGGAAATAGGAAAACGCTAACATGAAAATACTAAAGAAAGATATTACAAAGCATATAACACCAGAACATATAATACAAGAATATCAAAGTTACTTATCACAATGCTTTCCTCAAGATTTTGTTTCGTCAGCTGGGCTCAGATGGCAAAAGAGATAGCCATGAGGCTCAGAGCCATCAGGCAAGAGCCATGAGCGAAAAAAGGTGACAAATTATCTCCTGTGGTCCTTTTTTACACATTCATTCAGACCCATTCGTAACCACCCCCACTAGCCTCCTGTCCAATAAGATATTGCCAAGAGGTAGTCCTTTTAATATCTTATATTACTGTCCTTCCGGCTGCATTGGTCTCTAGGGGCAGCATTGTCCATGTATCATCTTTAGGCCCCTGTGATTCAGGTAAATGGGGGGCAGTTTGAGGGTGGGGGTTGGGGAATGCAGCCATGTTTCATGTTACTGCTCAAATACTGTATGGGTGTAATATGAAACATGCTCCAATAGAGGCATGATTTACTCCCTGCGATGCCGGGACATTTCTACTCCCACTGTCCACAGTCTGGAGCCCATGAAGTTTGAAGAACAGTCGACTGACCCTTTACTTAAAAAGTATGGAGATTCCTGATTTAGACCATAACCAATCGGCTATTTCCAATGTATCACAAAGGTAACAATTAGCACAAGTAAGAAAAAACAATTACTTGGGAGCATCAGGGTGAAATCGATCTGGATTGAAAACAAGGGGATCTGGGTAAAACTGCTCCATCCTTCCCATGATGTAGGAGTTAAACTGTTTAAAGAACAACGGAAGATACAGAAGATACAGAAGATACGGGTTAATTTCATAAAACAATTTGGTCAAACCTTGTTTCAGTACATTCCATATTTTTATGAGGGGTATTGATTTTAGAACATTGCAATACTCAATGAACATCACTCTCTAAGCTGAGATATAGGATATTCTATACACTATACTTGTCAGTGGCTCCTTTCCACACTTTACAAAAAACACATTTATGACTCTTCCCAGTTTTATGGAAAATTGGTTCCAGTCTGTGCTCCCATTAGAGAGATTTTTCATCACTTCCTGTCCAGAAAGTGATAGGAAAAATTTACCAATGGGGACACAGACAGCAAATGAAAGGCCGAGAGAAGTTCTATACCATTCCCATTTTGCCTAAAAAAAAGCAGCTAATTCTGTAAAAAAAAAAAAAAAAAAAGCAGCTAAGCTTTAAAATGGTACTAAAAATGATAAAATAAAATCGCGGGCAGGCAGGCTCTTTATTGCAGAAGGGACATACACTGTCTCTTGTGTAATAAAATACACCTACCTGCCTGTTTGCAATCCTCCGTAGAATGTACACTGAGCTGCGCATGCCCAGCTCAGTGTACATTCTGGCACACTGCGCTGCGCATGCACAGCTCAGTTTACATTCTGGCACACTGCCTGTGTAGTAGGATGATTGAAATCCTGTGCATGAGAGGGGGAGACATCATCCCATGTCAGGCATTTGAGATGCCCAAAGACCAGCAGCTGGAAATAGTCAGGGAGAAGATGCTGGCACCGGCAAACGGACCTTGCAGGCATTGCTCCTCCCCAGCAGCTGCATAAAAGGTTATGTAAGGAGGTGAGGGGAGGGGCAAAGTTGCTGTGCCAGCACAGATAATAGACACTCCCAGAAAAGGGAAAAGCTTTGACATAAGAAGAAGGGTGCTGTGTTAGGGAATCAATTAGGCAAATTTTCTAGCGAGTTCAAACAAACAATGCAAGTGAGTAAAACAGTTTTTTTTTCTACGCCAAGGAAAAACACTGCAATTATGCATGTAAAATACATGTTTGTTTGTTTCTTTTATCTGCATTTTTTTTAAATTGGTGCCAGGGTCTCTTTAGGGTAGTGATTACTGTATATATACACTGTAAACATTGTTTGGGTCAGTGGATGTGGAGGGTTTGGATCTTACCATCAGGGATGATTTAGCAGGAATTCTCAGGCCCTCTATAACAGTTTCTTCTTCTAGCGCACGAGATGTACCTGGAGCAGGAGGGTAGAGTCTTAAACTTTCCTTCAAGACCTAAAGAAGATACATATTAAATCTGAAGTTTGTATTATCATTGCAACTACGTAGCAAATCCAGGTGGATTATACCTTGTTTTTTTCTTTTTTTTGTGTGTTTTTTTTATCAAATAAAAACTGGACTAAAATAGTAAAAAAAAACATTTTTTTTAAATTCAACTGTATATTTCTTGCTGTTACTAAAAAACAAAAAAAATCTCCTATTGCTTATGTTTGTGGTAATACCAGATATGTGTATATTAATTGTTGTTTACATCCATAGTAGAGCCCAGAAACAATAGCGTGCATTTTGCTTTTTCTTTTATTTATTTATACACACTGGCACTAAATTAAAAAATGTTTTTCTTTAGTTCTAAAAAAACAGTGACATTTGACCCCTGACATTTGGATCCAACCTTCACCCTGACAATAACCCAGATCAAGCCCGATCTATTTTATCTTATATTGATCTATTTATTTATTTACTTTTCTCCGACTAGAAGAAAAATATGCAATGTACACTATATTACCAAAAGTATTGGGACGCCTGCCTTTAGACACTTTAATGGCGTCCCTGTCTTAGTCTATAGGATTCAATATTGAGTTGGCCCACCCTTTGCAGCTATAACAGCTTCAACTCTTCTGGGAAGGCTGTCCACAAGGTTTAGGAGTGTGTCTATGGGAATGTTTCACCATTCTTCCAGAAGTGCATTTGTAAGGTTAGGCACTGATGTGGATGAGAAGGCCTGACTCCGCTCTAATTTATCCCAAAGGTGTTCTATAGGGTTGTGCAGGCCAGTCAAGTTCCTCCACCCCAAACTCGCTCAGCTATGTCTTTATGGATTTTGCTTTGTACACTGATCCAAATCATTTGGTGGAGGGGGGATTATGGTGTGGGGTTGTGTTTTAGGGGTTGGGCTTGGCCCCTTAGTTCCAGTGAAGGGAACTCTTAAGGTGTCGGCATACCAAGACATTTTGGACAATTTCATGCTCCCAACTTTGTGGGAAGAGTTTGGGGATGGCCCCTTCCTGTTCCAACATGACTGCGCACCGGTGCACAAAGCAAGGTCCATAAAGACATGGATGAGCGAGTTTGGGGTGGAGGAACTTGACTGGCCTGCACAAAGTCCTGACCTCAACCCGATAGAACACCTTTGTGATAAATTAGAGCGAGGACTAATAGCCAGGGCTTCTCGCCCAAAATCAGTACTTGACCTCACATATTCTTCTGGAAGAATGGTCAAACATTCCCATAGACACACTCCTAAACCTTGTGGACGGCCTTCCCAGAAGAGTTGAAGCTGTTATAGCTGCAAACAGTGGGCTGACTCAATATTGAACCCTACTTACTAAGACTAGGGTGCCATTAAAGTTCAAGTGTGTGTAAAGGCAGGTGTCGCAATACTTTTGGTAATACAGTTTATATGCAAAATTTGCAACATATCTTTTTCTCCATTCAGAGGGAGTGGATTTTACTGACTGATCATGGCGTCCACATAATTGAGAGTTGGTTCTCCCGGCTCCCAATCATTAGCATGAGACCTGGAGATGTTGGTGACAGCTTGTTCTCAGCTTGGTGACAATGCACTATGGAGAACTCTTCCAGCACAATACATCCACTACTTATTAGCCCTGAAATCTATTTCTTTATGAAATTTCTCTGCCTCTTTGAAATGTCCTCTGTGAGTTCCAGAACCTCTCCCTTTCCCCCTCACTTACATGTGTTTGGATGGAGCGGTGCATGTTAGTTGAGGTCATGAGCACTGCTCTATGTACAAAACACATCCTATAGTCCATCTCGGATTCAAAGGAGAGAGGGTAGCTATAGTCCTACATACAGTGGGGCTCTGGAGAATGAACATTGCCACCCTCCCTAGAAAGGCAGATCACATCAGCAAAAAAAAGGAGTTTGGAGGAGACTGAGAGCAATAGAAGGGACTTTTTTTGAGTTAAGAATACTTACTTGAATAGAATTTCAATCTTTATGTAGAGCAACAATTCTTTTTTTCAAATCCTTAGAGAGTTCTTTGCCATGAGGTGCCATGTTGAACTTCCAGCGACCAGTATGGGAGAGTGAGAGCGATAACACCAAATTTAACACACCTGCTCCTTATTCACACCTGAGACCTTGTAAGACTAATGGGTCACATGACTCTGGGCAGGGAAAATGGCTAATTGGGCCCAATTTGGACATTTTCACTTAGGGGTGTACTCACTTTTTTTTCCAGCGGTTTAGACATTAATGTGTGTTGAGTTATTTTGAGGGAACAACAAATTTACACTGTTATACAAGCTGTACACTCACTACTTTACATTGTAGCAAAGTGTCATTTCTTCAGTGTTGTCACATGAAAGGATATAATATATTTACAAAAATGTGAGGGGTGTACTCACTTTTGTGAGATACTGTATATACATATCAGAGGCGTAACTATAGGGATCGCAGTTGCAACCCAGCCCCATACTTTAGGGGGCCCATGCGGCTTCCTTGTCATATTTAGTTCTACACCTGGATAGGAGGGGTGGTGGGGGCAGCATATAGAGGAACCAATGTCCTTCATTTTACTCCTGTAGCAGCTGAAAGCCAGCTTCTCCTCCTCTCCCTCCCACCAGTATTCAGTGGCTTCAGGAGGAAAATGGAAGCATTGGTTCCTCTATATGCCGCCCCTGCATCCCCTCTTATCCAGGTTAATTGTTTCCTTCTGCCCCCCAGGCCTCAGTCTGCTCCCCTGGTCCCTCTCCCCTGCTGCTGGCTTCCCTCTTCCCCTCTCTCGCCAGCTGCTGCAGGGGATGCTTTCAGGATGGAGAGCGAGGGAAGGGGCCGGTAAATTACATATTTTCCTATTATCCTTTTTTAAATGGACACAGTGAGTAAACGGTACCAATCGCTCCTGTGTCCATTCATAAGTGAATGAGCTTCGGTGATCAAAGGGGCTTTTAAATATAGAGCAACCTGTAAAATGGGCAGTTTTTGCAGCTACCTGAGACAAATATTGGAGTTTTCCAAGATCTTCGTACCCGAGGTCTCTTTTGGAACCAATAACTTCATCCACTTCATCCTGAGCCCTGAAAGGTAAACCGAGTTTGTTGTTTAATCTGTATAATATTTAACCAATGTATTGTGAGTTTTACACTTTTCACTTGTCTATATAAATTTTATAATGTTCTCAAGGATTTATTCATAAAATATTTTATTGGTTCAATAATAAATATACTGTGTATAGTTTGATCCAGTTCAATCAGGAATAAACATATATGCATTTTTCTACTTTGCACAAAACATTAGCCACTGCCCCCCCCCCCACCACCACCACCACCACCACCTGTAACTGGCCTTTCCAGCAAGGAGCATTGGAGGGCAACATATATCAAAAAAAAAAAAAAGCCAAGGAAAATTCCAATCTCTACTTACCGACCAGCCTGCGACCAACCAAATTGACCTGTCTAACAGATTTGGGCGCTCAATGACCAGGCCATTTTTTGTGATACGGCACTGTGTCCATTTAACTGACAATTGCGCGGTCATGCAACGCTGTACCCAAACTAAATTTTTCCCAACAAATAAATATTTCTTTTGGTGGCATTTGATCATTTCTGCGTTTTTTATTTTTTGCGCTATAAACAAAAAAAAAAGTGACGATTTTGAAAAAACACAATATTTTGTACTTTTTGCTATAATAAATATCCCCAATTTTTTTTTAAAAAAAAGCTAATTTTTTTCTCAGTTTATACCGATATGTATTCTTCTACATATTTTTGGTAATAAAAATCACAATAAGCGTATATTGATTGGTTTGCACAAAAGTTATAGCGTCTACAAAATAGGGAATAGATTTATGGCATTTTTATTATTTATTTTTTTTTTTTACTAGTAATGGCAGCGACTGCGACATTATGGCGGACACATCGGACAATTTTGACACATTTTTGGGACAACTGACAATTATACAGTGATCAGTGCTATAAAAATGCATTGATTACTGTATAAATGTCACTGGCAGGGAAGGGGTTAACACTAGGGGGCAATCAAGGGGTTAACTTTGTTCCCTGACTGTGTGTTCTAACTGTAGGGGGAGGGGCCTGACTTAGAGGAAATGATGGATCGTGGCTCCTAGTTATTGGGAACTTACGATCTGTCTCTATTCATAGAACAGAACAAGGATTTGTATGTTTACACACATACGTCCCTGTTCTGCATTTGGTGCCCGCGATTGCGATGACCGCCGGCCACAAGCATCGGCACCCCCGCAGTGCAGCTATCCCGCTTAAAGGAGCAGACGTACAGCTACGACAGCTCTCGGGATCTTGCTGACCTGCCGCAGTATAATGATGGCGGCTGGTCAGCAAGTGGCTAAAGGTGCAGGGGCACACTGAACACCCAGCACTTAGCACTATGGCCGCAAAGGTGTCAGTGCTTTACCTGACCAATATATATCCACTGTGGAGCCTCTTAAAAGTTAGAGGTAGAGACTACAAGTAACAGGGTGCCTTGACGGGGACTGTAGTTTATGCATGTATTTGCAAATCTGTGCAGACTAAACCCCTGTTTTTAACGCATACTGTTAGACAGGTCAGTTTGGTTGGTCGCAGGCTGTTCGGTAAGTAGAGCTTGGAATTTTCCTTGGATTTTTCCTTGGCCTTTTTTTGGAATTATTCTCCTTTGCCCAAGGAATGATTTGATTTCTTAATGGATAATACATCAGTAAAGTGGTATCTTCATTTTTATCATATTATGTGTCTCACTTTTTAAGAATGTCCGGGTTCCGTGCCAGTTCTATCACTGTAAATGATAACTGGTTGGCAGTTGTTTCTTGCCCTGAAAAGGACACAAATCTGTTTAAAGAGCCTTTTCAAGCAAGCACAAGAGCTAGCAATCGTTACGGCTAATATACAAAAAACAGAGAACTAGAAACAGTGGCAAAACTGAAGCTTGCTAATGACAGCCAATCCAAAAAAGGTGAAGGATGAAAGCAGATTGGTTGTTTGCCACACATGCCACACATTTACCCATATTTGCATTGCTTCAACGTCTGTAAAACATGCCCACCTACCCGATCAGGGCAGAATGACAGGGCCTCCCTGCTGTAGAAATCTATCCTGGGTATTCTCCGTTGTCATATGGTGTCAAAATGTAGCTGGGTAGATGACATCACTGATTCCCCAAGTGACACAAATGGTGATGTCCTGGGGCAATATACAACCCCTGGCAAATATTATGGAATCACCAGTCCCTGAGGATGTTACTTCAGTTGTTTATTGCTGTAGAAAAAAAGTAGATCACAGACATGGCCAAACACTAAAGGCATTTCAAATGGCAACTTTCTGGCTTTAAGAAACACTAAAAGAAATCAAGAAAAATAATTGTGGTGGCCAGTAACAGTTAGATGTATAGAACAAGCAAAGGGAATAAATTATGGAATCATGAAAAACAAACAAACAAAATAACACTCCAACACATCACGAGTACTTTGTTGCACCACCTCTGGCTTTTATAACTGCTTGCAGTCTCTGAGGCATTGACTTAATGAGTGATAAACAGTACTCTTCATCAATCTGGCTCCAGCCTTCTCTGATTGCTGTTGCCAAATCATCTTTTCAGGCTGGAGCCTTGTCATGGACCATTTTCTTTAACTTCCACCACAGATTTTCAATTGGATTGAGATCCGGACTGTTTGCAGGCCATGACATTGACCTTATGTGTCTTTCTTCAAGGAATTTTTTCACAGTTTTTGCTCTATGGCAAGATGCATTATCATCTTGATAAATGATTTCATCATCCCCAAACATCCTTTCAATAGATGGGATAAGAAAAGTGTCCAGAATTTCAATGTAAACCTGTGCATTTATTGAAGATTTAATGACAGCCATCTCCCCAGTGCCTTTACCTGACATGCAGCCCCATATCATAATTGACTGTGGAATGTTTTCTTCAGACAGTCGTCTGCATAAATCTCATTGGAACGGCACCAAACAAAAGTTCCAGCATCATCACCTTGCCCAATGCAGATTCGAGATTCATCACTGAATATGACTTTCATCCAATCATCCACAGTCCACGATTGCCTTTCCTTAGCCCATTGTAACCTTGTTTTTTTGTGTTTAGGTGTTAGAGATGGCTTTCTTTTAGCTTTTCTGTATGTAAATCCCATTTCCTTTAGGCGGTTTCTTACAGTTCGGTCACAGATGTTGACTCCAGTTTTCTCCCATTTGTTCCTCATTTGTTTTGTTGTACGTTTTCTGTTTTCAAGGCATATTGCTTTATGTTTTCTGTCTTGGCGCTTTGATGTCTTCCTTGGTCTACCAGTATGCTTGACTTTAACCACCTTCCCATGTTGTTTGTATTTGGTCCATGTTTTAGACACAGCCGACTGCGAACAACCAACATCTTGTGCATCTGATGATTTACCCTCTTTACCTACATACTAACAAGCAGATTTAATCTGATGCAGATGTTAGTGTTTGTAATGAAAATTTACAGGGTGATTCCATATTTTTTTCCTCAGAATTGAGTGATTCCATAATTTATTCCCTGTGCTTGTTCTATAAATCTAACTGTTACTGGCCACCACAATTATTTTTCTTGATTTCTTTTAGTGTTTCTTAAAGCCAGAAAGTTGCCATTTGAAATGCCTTTAGTTTTTGGCCATGTCTGTGATCTGCTTTTTTCTACAACAATAAACAACTGAAGGAACATCCTCAGGGACTGGTGATTCCATAATTTTTGTCAGGGGTTGTATGTTGCTTGGGAATGGGGTTGCAATCAGGAGGCATTGTCATTCTGCTCTGTATAGCCCTGATGAGTGTCTTATTAAGTCAGAGCTCCTGATCCGCATACTTGCATCAGATCAGTGAGTCAGAAAGTATTTATGATACTGGATCAGCATGACAGCCAGGCAACTAGTATTTTCAGGAGAGGTCAAGGATGGAGGCCTCCTACATTCGCAGTAAAGTTTCCCTTTAACAAGACAGTGCAAAGTGCAACTTAGGCAACAACTAAAGTAAGTTCTAAGAAAAGCACATGTAGTTAGGCTTTAAACTGTATTATATACAATCGTATAATATTTACTGCTTCACTATACACCTTTGCTCTGAACAATTTCAGTGTAAATTTCCTGACTTGTTTTTCAACTGATTACATTGTATCAGTTCTATAATAAAGTGGAACTCAACCCAAAAGAGGAAGTTACGCTTTTCCTCCTCCCCCCCCCCCATCCTCTCTCATAATTGGAATGTATTTTTTTTTGGGGGGGGGGGGGGGCAGGTACCTGATTTTGAGTCAGAATGCAGCGGCAATCTAAGCAGAAGTTCGCCACCCCCTTCCTCCACAGTCTATTGGGACACGTCACAGGTCCCAGGAGACTGCGGGACCATTCACGGGGCGCGGCTCAAGCATGTACATTGGACAGCCGGCTATGAAGCCACAAGGAGTCACAGTTGGCTGCCAACAGTTAAGATATTGATGCCTGGCCCCGAAGACCGGCAAAGATCTGGGTCGGGTAAGGACATTGCTGGATTCTGGGACAGGTAAGTGTATGTTTTTAAAACAGTATTTTAGCTGCTGGCTTTTAAAATTTTGTTTACAGGGTGAAGCTCCTCTTTAATAACTTCCTCGCTTATCCTGAAACTTTCCTTATTGCATCAATATATATTTTTGTAGAACAGCTAAAAAAAGCTGATGACTCTTATGCCGCATACACACGGTCGGAATTTCCAACGGGAAATGTTCGATGTGAGCTTGCTGTTGGAAAGTCTGACTATGTGTGTATGCTCCATCGCACATTTGCTGTCGGAATTTCCACACACAAATGTTTGAGAGCAGGTTCTCAAATTTTCCGACAACTTTACTTTGTTGTCGGAAAGCCCAAGCATGTGTACACAAGTCCAAGGCACAAAAGTCCATGCATGCTCGGAATCAAGCAGAAGAGCCGCACTGGCTATTGAACTTCATTTTTCTCGGCTCTTCGTACGTGTTGTACATGACCACGTTCTTGACGTTCGGAATTTCCAACAACATTTGTGTGACCGTGTGTATGCAAGACAAGTTTGAGCAAACATGCTTCGGAAAAAAAATCCACGGTTTTGTTGTCAGAAAGTCCGATTGTGTGTACGCGGCATTATTCTACATGCAGTTCTACCTGTTCAAAAAAGTCATTGTACATTTATGGATTAGATTACAAACCCGCAATGAAGAACGTAACAAAATTATCTATCAAATCTTCCATATCACATTCATCCTCCTCGGCTGCGAAGAGAGGAAAAAGTAAATTAGTCTTTCTTGAAAAAAAGAAAATGCTTATCCATAGATATTTAATAAGCAAGAAGACTGGAGCAATTTCCATAAATTTTTCTCCAAATGTATTACATCATAACCCCAGACAACAGTAAAGAATTATCAGGGAGACCTCTTTCAAAACCTCTTACAGGAGAACCTTTTCCAAGATTGGAATACCTGCCTTACTTTTTTTCCTAGGTATGGCCCCTAAGTGTTTTACATCATAACTCCTGGGATGGGAACAGTAAAGAATGAGCAGGCAGACTTCTTTCCAAACCTCTTCCAGGAGGACCTCTTCCAACATCAGAGAATTGGCCTTACTTTTTTCCTAGGTATTCCTAAATGTTTTACATCATAACCCCTTGGAACAAAGGAGCAGGTGGAACTCTTCCAAAACCTCTTCCAGGGGGAACTCTTTCAAGATTGGGGAATTGGCCTTACCTTTTTCCTAGGTATGCCCCCCTAATTGTTTTACATCATAACCCTTGACAACAACTGTAAAGAATGAGCAGGGGGACCTCTTCCAAAACCTCTTCTAGGAGGACCTCTTCTAAAATTAGAGAATCAGCCTTACCTTTTTCCAGGTATGCCTTCTAAATGTTTTTCATTATAACTCCTGACAACAGAAAAGAATGAGGAGGGAAACCTCTTTTGTATAAAATCAATCTTTTTACCTCTTCTATAATAAATGAGATAACTGAGAGCTCTTTTGACTTACCTGCCCCTTTGAGGATCTGTGTTAATATATCCACTGGAATGTCTTCTTCGTCTTCAATTGCCTTTCTGCGTCTATTGATACATTCTCTCCCAGTTTTCCTGAGAAGTTTGAGGCTCTCTTGAGTATCTTTAATATACTTCTGCTTTTCCATGGAGAACTAGCAAGAAAGATATACAGAAATATACATAAAATAATACGTTTCAAAATGCATGACAGATAATCAAAGCTGCACAAACATGGACTCTTTACAGCAATGTCTTTGGGACTCAATCAGAATAACATGTGGTTGCATAGCATAGTGTCCAAAAGACTCTGTAGCAAGAGAGAGTCCATCTGGAAGTGACTACTTAAGTAAAACAGTTCAGAACACAACTACCCACAACTGTCCCCATAAACAGTGTCCCTTACAGTTAAAATCCAGGGTAGTTCTGTTAACATGGGCAAACAGCCAGAGGGATCCAAGGTTCAAGGACAAAGCCCCATCCAGCTGGAACTGTATTACTCTGCTAGCAGTCATGGAGGAGCTCCCCACTACAACTGTGTGCTGTTAGGCTCTGGCCCAGCTGTCCACACGCCGGTTCTGCCAGTAAAAGGCCTCACACCTGGCTGAAGGCCAATTACTCAACTACCTCTGCCTCATCAGGTGTGGTGTTTTGGAGCTGCTGAGAGAGGGAAGTAGAGAAACGTTTCTGTGAGTGTGTCTAGGAACCCAATGAGTTGAAAAAAGAGGTATGGGGTTTGCACCTACATTTGAGCATGGTGAGTAAATTGGCACTCCGCTACATTTTTTTAAGCCCCAGGTGCAATACCCACTGCCTCTCCAGTGCTATCACCCACAACTCCTAAGGACAAAGCATAACCTAGGAGCATTAGAAAATGGAGTATTGTAGCATCCTGTAGAGGAGAACAGCAGCAATATGATCATAGTAGCATGAGCTAAGGACATCAGTCTATTATGGGCCCCACATTGCAAGATAGAAAAATCAATCCAGTCCTCACCCTAATAAAAGGGTTTCTCATTTCCACTAATCCTCTCATAACCAGGGATATGGCTCGAGGAAACGGAGTCTGATCATCATCAATGGAATTCAGGTCCATCCCAAAAGCTACCTAGAAAAAAAAACAAGGAATTATAATGTATGTCTAGATTTTGGCCACATTTATCCGCAAACCTTATTCTCATCCTTTACAGCAGACTTTTTTAACCACTTGAGCTCTGGAAGGTTTTACCTCATTAAAGAGGAGGTCCAGCCTGAGTGAAAAAAATTAAAAGTCAGCAGCTACAAATACTGCAGCTGCTGACTTTTAATATTAGGGTACTTACCTGTCCAGGGAGCCCGAGATGTCGGCACCCCAGCCGATCTTCGGATCTACTCAATACGCTGCAATACGCTCCAGTGTTAAGGGGTCTTACGTACACATCAACATGGAAGCATTGTGGCAGTAAACAATGAGGTCTTAAAGCACCCATATGGCTGGGCATATAAATTAAGGATAAGGGATAACATCTTGTACAGTGGACACAGTATATCCAAAAATATCTAATGAGGAGAGCAAAAAAGAAAGATTTACTATAGCTTTACCGTAGAAACAATTACCATAGCTTTCTTCACTATCCCATTTCCATCTTATTGCTTCTTTTTTAATCAGGTAATATGTATTAAAGCTTTTTGCAAAAATTTACAAAGCAGAGAAAAGACTCTACAGTAGAGTGTACTGTAGAGTCTTTTCTCTGCTTTGTAAATTTTTGCAAAAAGCTTTAATAAATATTACCTGATTAAAAAAAGGAGCAATACGATGGAAATGGGATGGTAAAGAAAGAAGAAAATGGAAAGAAAGCTATGGTAATTGTTTTTATTATGGTCAGCAAGCTACCATATTTTTATTACTAATTGGGTCTTGATGACTGCCTCCCCCCCCCTTACTACCCCTTCCCCTGTTCTTTTTAACCCCCCTCCCTGGCTACCGCGTACCGTGCGGCAGGAGATTCAGTTTTCTGTTCCCGCCACTTAATGTGTGCACTTTCTGTCAGTCCGGCTGGGAACAGGAAACTGAATCTCCTGAGTCCTGTACCGTGCAGACTGCAGGAGGAAGGAAGAGGAGCTCGGCCACGCTACAGGCTGCAGCTTACAGGAAGTGACAGCCGGCGGCGCGGCTGGGGCCCCAGGCCAGCTCGGGGGCCCCAAGCAATTGCTTGTTTTGCCTGTCCTGTCGCAACGGTCCTGAGTGCAGGGTTGACTGGTGCGTTACATACAGAGTGCGGGGTTGAGGGGTGCGTTACATACAGAGTGCGGGGTTGAGAGGTGCGTTACATACAGAGTGCAGGGTTGAGGGGTGCATCACATACAGAGTCCAGGGTTGAGGGGTGCATTACATACAGAGTGCAGGGTTGATTGGTGCGTTATATACAGAGTGCAGGGTTGAGGGGTGTACAGAGCTTTCCTCCCCCTGATTCCAGTCTAAACCCCCCATTCAATACATTGCATTCCTCGGCACCAATCCTACCCCCCCTTCAATACATAGCAGTCCTCCTGCACTATTCCACACACCCCCCCCCCCCTTTCAATACACAGCATTCCTCGGTACCAATACCACCCGCCCCCGCCTTCAGACTCCATTACCTAAAATTCATCAGAGCGGGGCTGCACAAGAGAAGCCGCAACATGCATGTCCGTGGAGGAGCTTCTTATCCCCCGCCCCTTCCTCCTCGGCTCTTGTATACAGCTCAATGTATGTAGAGCAGAGAGGGATGTGAACGGAAGCCAGGAGAGGAGCGCTGTCACTTGTAAATAAGGAAGCAGCGCTTCTGTATTAACAAGTGACAGTAGCGAGCAGCTGAGCTAGAAAAAGTGACAAGCGCTGGAGTGGAACTCTGGCTGAAAAAAAACTCGGCAGGCAGCGCGGACTCCGGGGGCAGCTCAGTTGCTTTGGGGACCCCCTACAATGGCTGGGCCCTGGGCAGATGCCCCGTTCGCCCCGCGTTAAAGATGGCCCTGGGGGGAGGCTTTAGGGGATGATCCGCAAGTGGTTAACCAGGGTGCCTACTGGGTTCTTCAGGGGTGCCTTGAGAAAATGCCTAAAGATCACTCCAAGTTACCCAAAAATTCTGTACAAGCTAGCGGGTAGATCAAGCCTGCCTTTTTGTTACCAATGCCATAGGTTATCATTGTGCAACATTACAACTTTGGGCACCGGGTGGGCCAGCCACCAGTGCCCTAAAAACTGCTGATGTCATCGGCTGATAAGGAGGACATCTGGCACCTGCACAGAATTCTTGTTTGATCCTCGCCCCTCTCTGTCAGCACTGGGGTCAGGTTAGCTGGCTGCATGGTGAAAAGAAAATGAGGGAGAACAAATGCTGGACAACTAGTCAGTATCAGTGTTCACAATTGTATTTGCTTTGCAAGAATAAGTAATCTCTAATGCTGGGTGTCCTATGTGTATGGGCGCTGCTCTAATATGTAAAACTATTAAGGGTGTCTCAAAATTGTGCATCATTTTATAAGGTGAGTTGACTGGAAAAAGGTTGAGAAAGAATGCTCTACAGCATGTCCCAATTACAACTTTTTTCATACCCTTTGAAGCCATCACCAGACATGTAAAAGTCTTGCAGGAGCAGCTGTTGGGAGCCCAGTTCCTATTGATGTAGGCATGCCCCCCAGAATTGCAACACCCAAGACCCCTTTTCCCTACACACAACGTAGGCCAGGCACTTGAGCGTCAAGACAGCAGCAATGCTTTGCTGGTAAAGAAATGAATAATGAGGAAAGGGACAGAGGGGGACGCTAGTCCAGCATACATGGCTGGTTGGGCTTTCAGTGCAGAAAAGACTATGTAGTTCAGTCAAAATGTTAGAACCGCACTGGATTTTTAGCAGATCAACATGTATTTGATGAGATTTGTTTCTGGTGTGTCCCTACATTTTCAACCTCTTGCCAATCATGTAACGCATATGTGCTGTAGCAGGGAGGTTGGGCAATAAAGCCACACATGAGTCCATCGTAGCTGAGTTTTCTGTGCTGAGAGCGTGATCAATGCATGCTCCCAGCACAGTGACCGAGTTGCCACAGACAGATCCCAGCCCCTGTTTGTGATTGGGCTCATGATCATGTTATAGAGAAGTCCGTTCAGGGACACACTTGAGGTCTTCAGTTACCACTGAGCTATGCTGGGCTCCTATTGTGACCCTTCAGCATTAGAGCGAGAAAACGTCACCAGCACGCAATGAATGAATGGGTTCAAAGCTTTATTCAGTGATCACATTGCTACAAAAGAAGCAACGTTTCAGAGCCTCGTAGGACCCCTTTATCAGGCGTGCTTGACGAAGGGGTCCTGTGAGGCCCCGAAATGTTGCTTCTGCTGTAACAATGTGATCGCTGAAAAAAGTTTTGGACCCATTTTGGTGGTTCATGGTGTGCTGGAGACATTTTATCGCTCTGACTTGCTTCGGTTCCAGCCATTGGTCGCACTTATGCACATACCCGTAGCCATTTCTTCATGAACATGTACAATTGAGAGTAGTGCTTTGGAACCTTCACTGTTAGGGTGCAGGGATACACTAGCATAGCAAATAGGCATATGTCCATGCGCTATACTCGTGTTTAGGATAGCACTGCTGTATACCCAGAGTACAACCCTTAATTTCTATTGGAGGCTATACGCAGTACCTGGGCTTTCTGTGTGAGGTGGGTAAATGCTAGGACTTGCATTGAACAGGCTCAGGTGGCTGTGTGCATCAGCACAAACAGTGTATAGCAGTGTGTAGAGGGTTGATTCTGAATTTTTTTATTTACTTCATGCTTGCCGGTTGAGTCGCAAATTACTTCCAATGCTGCTCTAAACTACAATAAAATACAATCTGCCATGTGACCACTTCTTAGCTATGTGTCTGTTTGGATTAAAAATCTTCAGTGCTAAATCTTTCTCAGAGCTTTGCAATTATTTGCATAGACTTTGCTAATTGAGAGGCAGCCTGATTTTTGTCTAATTGTGTTGCTCATTTTGAGCAGCGCTTGTACTGGGGCTGCGTCCATTATCCTACGTGCAGTCTGGGAGTTCAGCTCAAAGGCCGAATGTCTGGATGTTTCTGATGCTGAGACAAATCCAAAGTCCAGGCATGGGGTATTCATGTAGTGCTCTCCTTTAGTTAGGTCGCTAGGTTAAATCAGGGTTGCCACCTGTCCGGGATTCACACGGACTGTCCGGATTTTGAATCATGTGTCCAGTTTTCAGTCTGCCTGAAACCCGGATAGGCGGACTAGACTGCAGGGAGCGACAGAGAGAGTTGGCACTGGGACTGAGAAGATGGACCTGATGTAAGAAGGCACTCTACCGGGGGCACCTGATGTAAGGGGGCACTCTACTGGGGACACCTGAGGTAAGGAGTCACTCTGATGGGGAAACTTTATGTAAGGGGGCACACTGACGGGGACACCTGATGTAAGGGGGCACTCTGATGGAAACACCTGATGTAAGGAGGGAGTCTAATGGGTACACCATATGTAAGGGGGTATTCTCGCTGTTAAAGTGTTTGAAGAAAAGGTGGCAACCCTAGGTTAAATTTAGTTTATGGCTTCGCTGTAGTGAATGGAGCAGTGATTGATGGTTTTTGTCTGTTCAGGGTTTTCTAGTTGGGTGTTTGATGTCTCCCACCGGTTTCTGGAAGAAGCTTGGCAATCTCTGGAAGGAGGTGTCTGGAAGGTGGCTGTGGAGGTGATCCATTTTTTGGGAACTCTGGATAAGTTTGCTTCCTTTTCAAGGATATTTCCAGTTTCCTCGGGGGCTGCTGCCCCTAGGAGAGAGTCTCTCAGAGAGGAGATTGCAGTCTGGGTCTCAGCAGATGCTGGGCTGAGACCCCGGGAAAGACTGCAAAAGATGAATCCGCTGAAGAGCACTGTACTGAAGTCCTAGTTTGGAGAAGGATCCTTTTATCTCCCTCCCTAAGGATCTACTTCTGGACAGCTCCAAGGACATTGTGAGCAAAGACCTTGCTGTGGACTTCGGGTATGCTTGTGCTAGAAGAGATCTAGGTGACAGTGGTTGCTACATGGACTGGGGCTGCTTTCATAGAGTCTTAGGTATACTGGCCATTCCCTGTTACCTCCAGGAAAGGCTATTGTAAGAAGATTAGGGAGAAGCTGTCCTCCCATTATTGCTATTGATCATTTTGGGAGTGTACTGTAACCCTAAACCCTTCTTCTGCTAAAGTTCTTCAGCAGTGGATACTAAAAAATCATCCCCTGGACTGAACCTGTATTGTCAGTGTGTGTGGGACTGTGCTTATGTGACTGCCAGCCAATGTACTGCATTGAGAGACTTGGGTGCATTCTCAGCGGCCACGTTGGGGGTAAGCGATACATTTAGATTGAAGGAATCCATCTGCTGGTGTATGGGCAACCTTATAAGTAACGGAAAGCCTACATCAGTTCACTTTTTGTACCTTCGAGATGACATCCAGGGTGACTCTGCACAGCATGTCATGCATTCCAATCTCAGTTTTTCCATCAGCCTTTTCTGCAAGTCTCTCCACCAAGTCTTCGGCTTTCTCATTGAAGGGTGCCATCAATCCAATCAAGTATCTGTATGCAGGTAACAGAGTCAGTGCTAACCAAGGTTAACGCACAATGCACCAGACACCAAAATGTATCTTCTCATATACCTCCATTGCAACAGTGGAGAGCGATGCTACTTTACTAGTGTCTTATAGCTAGTCTGCTAGAATAAAAACTTCAAAAATGGTCTCTCTGTAAACACACACGTAAATTACGTATACAGTCTTGTTCTAAAAAGTGGTCAGGGGACGGTAAAAGCTTGTGGCTGAGCCCCCTCATCATCCATCTAAAGAAAGGAATGCAGCTGCTCAGGGCTAAACACATCCCGCGGCCTTGATGCTTTGCAATGAAGGCAGAAATTAAACTGCACGTCGGCGCGTGGTAAAAGTGCTGAACGCAAGCCCTTTAAGTTTATGGGACTGGGCCACAACTACCCTGCAACCGCATGCATTGTGGTGGCTCAGCCTTTTGGGAAGGTGACATATAGCCTCCTTGCAACCTGCCAAAAGACCTCTAAAGGGTTGCCATGAGTGAGACCGAACCCTGCCCAAAAATTTGTTTAAGTTCTTGAATTTGATCTGGTATCATTATCCTTTCAGTCAAGTTTGGACCAATGTAACTAGGTACTGTATATACCATACCTGGCTGATGCCCCTGGAAACTGGAAATCACTGATGTAGACACGGCTACTCCAGTGATCTCCACTTGCTTCCAGGTCCTGTGCTGAGCAGCTGACATGCTGTATTGTGACCACAAAAGATCGGCCGCTTGGCACGGGCACCCGTCAGAGAATGCTTTACATTTTCTGAATGAATGCAAAGTGTTCTATGGTTGGACAAGGTGGAAAGCGTGACATCACCGCTCCACCTTGTCAGTAAGAAAAAGAAAGTGTTCTCTGAATGGCACCTGCGTTGAACCACCAACTTCCTTTGTTCACAATGCATCAGGTTGGCCGCTCAGCACGGGACCGAGATGGTAGTGGAGATCGGTGGGCATAGCGGTGTCTACTTCAGTGGCTTCCAGCTTCAAGGGGCATTAGACAGGTATAGTATATACATAGTTACATTGGTCCAAGCTGGCACAATGTACTGTAACTATGTATAAAATATCCATATCTGGAATTCTTCTTTAACATCTCATATGTGTATTTGGCTGTTTCCATGGTCTTCAGGTTTAAAAGCAGCATCTATTTTACCCTCCAAGTTTTAACGTCTGGTTAATATTTGTACTTACGTTCTACTAAATGCTGGATCCATGATTCTTCTCTGTTTGTGCCAGTGATCATAATCCCGATCTGTCACCAAGCCTCTTCCCATGAACCTGGTATATGATGGGTAATAAAACACATGTTTAAAGCTAGAAAAGTGTTAATGTAACTTCTGCATAACTAAAGGAGGTGATTGGTATTATTTTAGTTGGGTCAGCCATGTGGATCTGCTTCGTTTTCTCAGTCTAGTCTTCCTTTGAAGTATAACTAAAAGCAAAACCTTTTTTAACTTTTGTATAGAGTGGAGAAGGATTAGTACATATCAGCTTTTTTATTGTTGTCTGTGCCCCCCCCCCCCCCCTTAGGGAGATTCACCCCCTCTATTTGCCTATTATAACTGAGAGCAAAAGTGAAAGAAAATCCCAAACTCCCAAAACAGGACAAAAAGAGGAAATCTTCCAATGTGAACACTAGTTCTAGTAACACCCAGGGATTCTTTCACTTTGCATAGATTTCTTCCCACTTCTAGCTTTGGCTATGGGACAGGAAGGGAAGAGAAATCTGTCCAGGCAGACACGTGATTCAAAACCCAGGCTTTCTGGGTGAATCCTGGACAGATGGCAACCCTAGTATAACCCCTGTCCATCTGGAAAAAAACTGACAGGGGTTATACTAGGGTTGCCACCTGTCCAGGATTCACCCAGACAGCTTGAGTTTTGAATCACATGTCCGGGTTTCAGTCTGCCTGAAACCCAGAGACATTATTCAGACTGGGCTGTGGAGTAACTGAGATAGTTACACAAAAATCTGTTGCCGTCTGGGAGCTGTGGGCCAGTCTGGGGACAGGTTCATCATCACTGGGGGGGGGGGGGGGGGGGCAATGATGTTATCAAGAGCAGTTTGGCCACACCCACTGTTTTGCTGCATTATCACTCTCCTTGGGGCACCCAAAAGTGTGCCAGGTCTTTTATAATCCTATAGTGTATAGTACAAAAAAACAATGTGACCTGTGCTGCTAAAGTGTTCAGGTTTGGCTTGAAGAAAAGGTGGCAACCCTAGTTGGAACCCTCCCTTACTCTATCCAAAATGAGAAAAAAAAAAAAAAGTTTTGCTTTTAGTTCTACATTAAGCACAGAAGCTTTTATGCATAAAAAGAACCATAGCAGGTGAGGCATTAGACCTTCTGTATTGGATAACCCCAATATAATTTGTATGTAATATTCTGGAAGATATGATACATACCGAACCCCAAACATGTTGAACATACGATTGTAAAACCAGTCCTTTGTGTATTTTGGAGACATCAGAAATTCCTACAATAAGGTATAAATAAGAGATCTTAGAGCATTGCTTTACCTTTCAATTAAGTTATAACGGCCACTTTGTAACTGTGGTTTTTTATTCTTTTCCTGCACATTGTTCCAACAGTATCATGCTTTACCCTGACAAATCTATTCTAATTAGCCTGGGAACATTTATCTACAGAATTCTCAATTTCCTAGACACATGTGCATTCTAACTGACATTTTGAACGCTATTTAAGAACCTGACATTTTGCATGCTATTTATTCAACTATTGCCCAAATCCATGGCATGTACTGTGCTGCAATATGATGCTACCAGAGTTTTGTAGTGTACCTAAGCTCAAGAACAAAAAAAATGTAGCAGCTTACTGGTTCTTAGGCCCCTTTCACACGATCGGACCGTTCAGGTCCGCCTGTCAGTTTTGACGGCGGACCTGAACGGGCGCTCCATGTTAGTCTATGGAGCGTCGGATGTCAGCGGAGTAGTACACTCACTACTTTACATTCTAGCAAAGTGTCATTTCTTCAGTTTTGTCACATGAAAAGATATAATAAAATATTTACAAAAATGTGAGGGGTGTACTCACTTTTGTGAGATACTGTATATAGTGAAGTAAAATCTGTAATTGCATCCAAACATTTAGGGGTCTCTTTATCAATGTTTTAACCCAAGATGCACACAAGTTTCTTTTAAGATTTAAACATTTTTTTCTGATTGCATCTTTTTTAAAAAAATGTGTAACTCTTGGGTGATCAATGTGTAAATCTTGGGTGAATACAAATGCATAGATAGACCCCTTACCTTAAACAGGTCAACTTTTACTACAGCTAATGATGACATATCTTATGCTTACTCTAATGAGTCAACTGGTTCATTGAAGGGCCAGAGATGGTGCAGAGATGGAGATATTCTTACCTTTACTGCTTCTGGGCTGACAACTAAAATCACCACATTATGTAAAAAATTAAACCGTACAACTGGGCCATATTTCTGGACCCTGTAAAAAAAGACAAAGTATAAACACAGGTATTCTTATTTGTCCTTTATTGTTCAGAACAAGAACTGTGCACTGCATTGTAGTGGGTGGGAGCCTCCTCCATCCTGGGCACCTGGCTCTTTGTGTGACAACCTTTTTATCTTATGCAAGCTTCATGTTCTTTTAGAAATATGTGGCTATCAGAGTGGCTCCAAGAAGACCTTTTTTTGCCACAATGCAATGTTTCAAAATCATAGCAGGACCCTTCATCAAGATAACAGTCCCTGTTGAAGTGCTGGTGATATCCATATTTTTCTGAACTGAGTAATAGTGACATTTGCTCATTTGTACCTTAGCGCCCCTTCCATCCAGATCTCTACACTGTAAGATGTGTGCCAAGCCAGATACTAGTAGAATTTTGTTATAGAGTTTTCATTTTAGAATGTTCTTCTAGTTTTTTAGTGGTTACTGAGCTCAAATCAACTTTTTTTTTTAACAAAAGTGACAAGAAAATTGAAAGAAGACGGATTGAAAAGTGTTCTTGAACAAACAAAATTCCAACTGTGAATGTGGTTTTCGTTTTGGAAAAAGCATACATATTGTAATGTGCATGTTCTAGGCACAAAAGAAACTAGTTTTCTATGTCTAGGATTCCATTCAAGTAGCAGATCTGGACACATTTTTAAGGACCTTTGAACAAAATTAGTTGATGAAGATCAAATGCTTTCACCAATGATTTTTCGGAATTTCTTTTAAACGTTCAAACAAAATTTGACTAGTGCATGGCCAGCTAGTCTCATTCCTGTTCTTTTGGGCTCCTAAGAAACTAAAACTGCTCTCAACCATTACTTAAGATGGCCATAGATGACTTAAATTTTGAATGAAAATTCTTAGGAAAAGAGTGTTTTAAGAAAGTTTTTCTAATTAGTGGGATCATTTTGACATTTGCTTTTGACCGCAGTGATGATAAAATGTAATGGATCAGAATAGTAAAAATGTCTTTAAAGGAGTTGTAAAGGCAGAAGGTTTTTTTATCTTAATGCATTCCATGCATTAAGATAAAAAACCTTTTGTGTGTAGCAGTCTCCCCAGCACCTCCCTAATTATGTACCTGAGCCCCATCTCTCTCCAGTGATGTCCACAAATGTCTAAGCCGTCCAGGGCACTCCTCCTGATTGCCTTAGAAACAGCATCGGCGCTATGGCTCCCGCAGCTGTCAATCAAAGTCAGTCAGCCAATCAGGGGCAAGAGGGGGCAGGGCCGGGTCGGGACTCTGTGTCTGAATGGACTTACGGAGATGTGACTTGGCTCCAGTGCCCCCATAGGAAGCTGCTGACTGTGGGGGCACTCGATGGGAGGGAGGAGCCAGGAGCAGCAAAGAGGGTCCCGAGAAGGGGAGGAGCCGAGCTGTGCAAAACCAACTGCACAAAGCAGGTAAGTAAACCAGGTTTGTTATTATTTATTTATTTATTTTTTAAACAAGACTTTACAATCACTTTATTGACTGAATTTCTAACAGTGTGTGTGGTTTTCATTCAGTAAAGTCCATTCTTTCCAAAATCAAATGTTAAAGCAAACAAAATCTTTCAATTGTTCTGAGAATTTTCCTACAAGTTTTGTAGGAGTTTTCCAAAGAATTTCCAAAATTCTATCCAGCTATGGCCAGCTTTAAAGAAGTTGTAAAGGCAAAAGTTTTTTTATCTTAATGCATTCTATGCATTAGGATAAAAACCTTTTGTGTGTAGCACCCCCTAATACTTACCCTGAGCTCCTTCTCTATCCAGCGATGTCCACGATTCCCTCGGCCATCCAGAACTCTCCCCCTGATTGGCTGGGGCACAGCCATAGCGCCATTGGCTCCCGGGGCTGTCAATCAAAGTCAGTTAGCCAATCAGGGAAGAGAGGGGGTGGGCTGGGAGCACCGAAGAGGTTCCCAAGAAGAGGAGGATCTTGGCTGCTCGGTGCAAAACCAGTGCAACAGGGGAGGTAAGAATAACATGTTTGTTATTTTTTTTTTAATGCAAGACTTTACAATCACTTTAAAGTAGTCCTGATGTAAGTAAATTACTGTTGCAAGTACAATCATATATCCAATGAAAGTGTTTGCAAACTGCCTATGTCATCTGGGATTTCATTTGAAGTGGTTCTAAAAGCAAAAGGCTTTTTTACCTAAATGCATATTCTGCATTAGGGTAAAAAACCTTACAGTGCCTGTTCACCCAACCCTGTCCCTAAATCCCTACCTGAGTCCTCTCTCGATCCAGCACTGTTCCGTGTGCAGCAGTGCTGCTTTCTCTTCCTCTTCTCACAGGACACACTGAGAGTAGTGGGAGGCAATGGCTCCTGTTGCTGTCATATCCTGTGAGGAGAAAGCAGGGGTATGTGGTCAAGCCATGCTGTGTGTCTATGAATCCACACAACCCTACTTGTGAGCCCACTAGCACAAGTGCCCCCTCAGCACACGGCTTGCTGTGGGGGCACTCGGAGACAAGAAGGCATCTACAGTGACATATGGGACCACCAAATAAGAGGTATGGGACTGCTCTGTGCAATATCATGGGACAGAGCAAGTAAGTATCATATTTATTATTTAATTTTTTTTTTCCAAAATATTTTTATTGAATTTTAGAAAAGAATAAGATGTACACACAAAGCCTATTGGGCATGCCCAGGCTTGAGAAAACACAATACAAAAGGCAACAATAAAACAAACACATAAAACTTAAAAGGCAAAAGGCCTGACAGCCTCCACACTCTCTCAATCCAGCTCTTCCACCCTACAACTCCTCCCCAGCTGGTCTGACCCTAGTTATTTATGGAGGCCTGCCCCCTGCCAATCCAGGTTGGGGATTGGTCAGGGCTCCCTAAAACACCACAGGCAGCTCCACCTCTCCTCTCCTCTTCTCTTTACAGAACTTTCCAGCAAACTCTAGAAAGAAGAGGGAGGTCTCAGTAATGCTGCCTGTGAGTCACCAACTGCTACCCTGAGCAACTCTAAATTTGCCTGTCCTACAAAAAATCCTACCTCTAGCACCTACCTACCTAGAGGGTACTACATATTTATTATTTTAATGGAAAAAAAAGATTTACAACTGTTTTTTAAGTAGCAGGTCTGGACAACATGTTTCAAGACCTTTGAACAAAATTAGTTGACTCAACAACGGAAGAATAAATCTCACTATTGTACAAAAAGAAAACATGGTAGATATCGGGAATCCCACTAGTTAAATTACATGGCGGTGCTCTCCACAGTATGACTGGATGGGTGGCACCAAAAACAAGTACCAAAAAGGAAAAATAGAAAAGAGGCTAGGACACCACAAAAGCTACCATCCAAAAGATATGTTTATTAATAAAGTCATAGCAAAAGTTACATGTCAAAAAATAAAAATTATGCTGGTGCCCTCTGGACCCAATCTGACCCTCCCCGTAACCCCCCACAAAACCACCCACCTGCAATTACTCCCACACCCCTCCACACTCTTCAGGACCCCCCCCCGCCTTTCAACCCCCCTCTCCCTCCTCCCAAAGGGGCCCCAATAGAACCTGATAGGAGACGCGCAAAGACAGTGGACGTTCCAAGTAGCGAGATTTGGCTGAATAGCCAACAACACCACAACGGGTAGAGTGTAATCACTCAAAGGTTCTTCACTCGAGACATCCACTGGTGAGAGGCAAAAAAAAAGGAGGGCCCTCAGCAAGGGTACCTAGCACCAGAGGATGGCCAGCCCAGAAATTACAAATGGCCTGTAAACTGCTGAGGGACCTAGCCAGTGTCCCAGCAAGAGGGTGTCCACTAGCATAGGTCTATGAAATAAAAGTAGACAACACAGTAGATCCTCAGTGGTTGGCCAACCATCTACAGATGGAAATAAACTCAATGTGAAGGACCTATAGACTATTACATGAGAGTATGAGAAAATCTCTCTAATATGTGGGTGCTACCCAAAAGTATGCTGGCCAGTCCATATAGTCCATGATCATATGCATGCATGCAAAGTGACAGATATACAGTGCCTTGAAAAAGTATTCATACCCCTTTGAAATTGTTCACATTTTGTCATGTTACAACCAGAAATGTAAATGTATTTTATTGGGACTTTATGTGATAGACCAGTGTTTCTCAACTCCAGTCCTCAAGGCGCCCCAACAGGTCATGTTTTCAGGATTTCCATTATTTTGCACAGGTGATTTGATCAGTTTCACTTCCTAAGTAATTACCACAGCCGTTTCATCTGAGGGAAATCCTGAAAACATGACCTGTTGGGGCGCCTTGAGGGCTTGAGTTGAGAAACACTGTGATAGACCAACACAAAGTGGCACATAATTGTGAAGTGGAAGGAAAATGATAAATGGCTTTCATTTTTTTTTACAAATAAAGACCTGAAAAGTGTAGCTTGCATTTGTATTCAGCCCCCCTGAGTCAATACTTTGTAGAACCACCTGCAAGTCTTTTTTGGGTATGAATCTACCAGCTTTACACATCTACAGAGTGACATTTTTGACCATTCTTCTTTGCAAAATAGCTCAAGCTCTGTCAGATTGTATGGAGAGCGTCTGTGAACAGAAATTTTCAAGTCTTGCCACAGATTCTTAATTGGATTTAGGTCTGGACTTTGACTGGGCCATTCTAACACATGCATATGCTTTGATCTAAATAATTCCATTGTAGCTCTGGCTGTATGTTTAGGGTCATTGCCCTGCTGGAAGGTGGACCTCTGCCCCAGTCTCAAGTCTTTTGCAGACTCTAAAAGGTTTTCTTCTAAGATTGCCCTGTATTTGGCTCCATCCATCTTCCCATTAACTCTAACCAGCTTCCCTGTCCCTGCTGAAGAAAAGCATCTCCACAACATGATTCTGCCACCACCATGTTTCACAGTGGGGATGGTGTGTTCATAGCGTTTTTCTTTTAGGCCAACAAGTTGCATTTTGATCTCATCTGACCAGAGCACCTTCTTTCACATGTTTGCTGTATCCCCTACATGGCTTCTTGCAAACTGCAAACGGGACTTCTTATGGCTTTCTTTAAACAATGACTTCTTGCCACTCTTCCATAAAGGCCAGATGTGTGGAGTGCACAATTAGCAGTTGTCCTGTGGACAGATTCTCCCACCTGAGCTGTGGATCTCTGCAGCTCCTCCAGAGTTACCATGGACCTCTTTGCTGCTTCTCTGATGAAAGCTCTCCTTGCCCGGCCTGTCAGTTTAGGTGGACGGCCATGTCTTGGTAGGTTTGCAGTTGTGCCATACTCTTTCCATTTTTAAAGATGGATTGAACAGTGCTCCGATGTTCAAAGCTTGGAATTTTTTTTATAGCCTAACCCTGCTTTAAACTTCTTCACAACTTTATCCCTAATCTGTCTGGTGTTTTCCTTGGCCTTTTGTTCACTAATCTGTTGATGCTGTTTGTTCACTAAGGTTCTCTAACAAACCTCTGAGGGCTTCAGGTAACAGCTGTATTTATACTGACATTAAATTACACACAGGTGGACTCTATTTACTAATTAGGCAACTTCTGAATGCAATCGAGTCCACTAGATTTTGTATCAGAGTAAAGGGGGCTGAATAGAAATGCACGCTACACTTTTCAGATATTTATTTGTAAAAAAATTGGAAAACCATTATAATTTTCCTTCCACTTCACAATTATGTGCCACTTTGTGTTGGTCTATCACATAAAATCCCAATAAAATACATTTACGTTTTTGGTTGTAACATGGCATGGAAAATTTCAAGGGGTAGGAATACATTTTCAAGGCACTGTAGACAATAAGCAGAGCAGTGTGAACCCAGCCTAATGCAAATTCAGGTCACCATTGCTTTTTTATTTTTCAAAAATTCGTTCTTAAATTTTAATACTTCGTACTCAAAACCTCTTGATAATCTAAAAAAAAAAATGAGAACAAATATAAAAGGCACATAGGGGGTTATTTACTAAAGGCAAATCCACTTTGCACTACAAGTGCAAAGTGCACTTAAAATTGCACTGAAAGTACACTTGGAAGTGCAGCCGCTGTAGATCCGAGGGGAACATGCAAGGAAAATATAAAAACAGCATTTTAGCTTGTACATGATTGGATAATAAAATCAGCAGAGCTTCCCTCATTTCAGATCTACCCCTCAGATGTACAGCGACTGCACTTCCAAGTGCACTTTCAGTGCAATTTCAAGTGCACTTTGCACTTGTAGTGCAAAGTGGATTTGCCTAAAGCCGTAAATAACCCCCTTAGTGTTACATCATTTAAGTGCCTTTATTGAAGCTGGAAAAGTTCAACTCTTTCTATCCAAGTTTCTATCCAAGTTTGAAGGCAATTAATGAGCTCAAATTTACCATTATATCAACATACAATACATATTCTATAACAGGGGATGTCTAAAGATGTTTACTAAAGTTTGGGTGAGATGGCTTGAGGATACCTCAACAATGACATGTACTCTCTAAATTGTTTGACGTTTGGCTATTGGGATAGTAGGGAGGTTGTTCACCTCTAATCTAATTCTTACTTCTAACATTTATATCCTCTAATTACACAAGCTTTTTGTTACTTTGTGTTTTGTCTGTGTATCCGTATGTGACGTACCCCTGTGCAAGTGAAGCCACTTGGAACCTGTCCTTTCCTAAAAATTTAATAAAACAGACTTAAAAAAAAAAGAAAGAAAGAAAGAAATGCCTTTAATTAGGGCTGTTACTGATTAAAATTTTCGTGTTCGTTTTTTTTTTTAACCACTTCAATACCAGGCACTTAGACACCTTCCCACCCAGACCAATTTTCAGCTTTCAGCGCTGTCGCAATTTGAATGACAATTGCGCGGTCATGCTACACTGTACCCAAACAAATTTTTATCATTTTGTTCCCACAAATAGAGCTTTCTTTTGGTGGTATTTGATCACCTCTGCGGTTTTTATTTTTTGCGCAACAAATAAAAAAAGACCAAAAATAAATAAAAAAACAAGTTTTTCTTTGTTTCTGTTAAAATTTTTTGTAAATAAGTACGTTTTCTTCTTCAATGACGGGCACTGATATGGCTGCACTGACGAGCACTGATGGGCACCGATGAGGTGGCACCAATGAGGTGGCACTGGTGAGGTCACATTGATGGGCACTGATGATGGGCACTGATGGGCACTGATAGGTGGGACTGATGGGCACTGATAGGTGGCACTGGTATGCGGCACAGATGGGCACTCATAGGTGGCTCAGATGGGCCCTCATAGGCGGCACTGATGGGCACTCGTAGGTGGCATTGATTGGTACATATGGGTGGCACTGATGGCTACTTATGGGTGGCACTGATAGGTGCCACTGATGGGCACTGATAGGTGGGCACTGATGGGCACAGATGGGCACTGACAGGTGGCACCGATGGGCAATGACAGGTGGCACTGATTGGTGGCACTGATAAAATTTATTGGTGGCATTGCTGGGCATAACTAAAACATAATGGTGCCAATCAGTGCCCATTTGTGGGCACCGATTGGCACAGATTGGGCACATTGGGCACATGTGGATGGCCATGGGGTACATACCTGGCCATCCACATGTTGCCCCTTTCCTGGTGGTTCTAGTGGCAATCCCTGGTGGTCCAGTGTGGTGATCTGAGGGGGGGCTGCGCTAATAAACAATCAGCGCAGACCCCCCTTTACCAAGATCGGTGTAGCGGTGTGTCAGGCTGACACACCATTCCACCAATCGCCGCGATGCGCGCCCCCGCGGGCGCACGGCGGCATGTTATCCTGCTGGACGTCATATGACGCCCATTTAGGATAACGGAACCACTTGCTGGACGTCAATCCGCTATAGGGCGGGCGGGAAGTGGTTAAATCGATTAATCGACTAATTTCGATCAATTATAACACACATACAGATCCAACTACTTTTAGCTGATCTCCCTCTGCCACCATTATCCCCCTCTGCCACCATCATCCCCCCTGCCCCCATCCATCCCCCTCTGCCACCATCACCCCCCTCTGCCACCTTCACCCCCCCTGCCTTGTCAATTACAATCTGCCACCTTCTTCCCCCCGCCTCCATCCATCTCCCTCTGCCACCTTCATCCCCCTCGCCTCCATCCACCCTCCTCTGCCAACTTCATCCCCCCTGCCTCCATCCATCCTCCTCTGCCATCATCATCCCCCTCTGCTGTCTCCATCACTGCGGCCTGCCATCATCATCTGCTGTCACCGTCGTCGGCTGGGCTGTCACTCCGTGCCTGGCTCCCCGTGGACTCTGGATGCAGGGCTCCTCCGTTCCGCATGCTGCTCAGCCTCCTGGCTGTTCCAGTGCTCCTGGTTACTGTTTTTAAAACTGGCGCTACTGGCGGGATGTGCTATTACATCACTCGCCTTGCCAGCATAGTGCGCCGCACAGCCTCTGTGAGATCCGCCCCCCCCGCCGGGCGAATACAGGATCTGCTCGGCTCGGCAAGCTCTGGAACAGTCACGACTATGTGACGTCGATGTCCGTGACGTCACCGGACCTCCGACAGAACTCCCTGAAGACCCGGAAGCCGGTGAAGTGGTGAGTACCGATCAAAAGAATTTTGATCCATCAAAAAGATTAACGATTAATCGAGGAATTAATCGTTAATTTCCGCAGCCCTACCTTTAATAAAACAAATACACTACAAACTACACTCATATAACAATATACATCAGAGTCCTAACATACTCCAGCAGCATGGCAGAGCAGGTCTAGATGGAGGTGCTCTCTATTTTCTGAATGCTGGGGGCAGCCTGCCCTGGATCAGCACCATGTATTGCCATTGTGCGGGGGGGACATTGTGTGTTCCAGCTCTAGAACTTCATTAAATGTTATGGTGCCTGTGGCTGGCCCACACCATGGCAGCGCATTATACTGATTCAGGGCAGACCGCATCATGTGTTCATGGCATCCCAGGGGAACCAAAAAAGGCTGATTTATTATATCCATATTAGCAAGATGGCAAATGTAATCACTTTTTTCATAATCTCAAATAAATCTGTTGACTTTGGCTATTTTTTTTTTCCATATGTCATGACTCCCCAGTAGAACGTAAGATAAATGATTGCACAACTTACCACTCAAAAAACAAGTCATACACAAGCTCATTTTTCTTCATGTGCTTCATTGTTGTGGTAGAATGTCCAAAGAGAAAGCTAAAAGTGAAAATAATTTCCTATGAATGATACAGCAGAGTGTGTTATTTGTACGCACATATTTTTAGTTATAATTGCAGTGTTTAACCACTTAAGGACCGGGCCTCTTTTTGAGATTTGTTGTTTACAAGTTAAAAACTGTTTTGTTTTGTTTTTTTTTGCTAGAAAATTACTTAGAACCCCCAAACATCATACATTTTTTTTTCTAACACCCTAGAGAATAAAATGGCGGTCGTTGCAATACTTTCTGTCACACCGTATTTGCGCAGCGGATCTTACAAGCGCACTTTTTTTGGAAAAAATACACTTTTTTGAATTAAAAAATAAGACAACAGTAAAGTTAGCCTAATTTTTTTTATATTATGAAAGATAATGTTACACCGAATAAATTGATACCCAACATGTCACGCTTCAAAATTGCACCCGCTCGTGGAATGGCGACAAACTTTTACCCTTAAAAATCTCCATAGGCAACATTTCAAAAATTCTACAGGTTGCATGTTTTGAGTTACAGAGAAGGTTTAGGGCTAGAATTATTGCTTTCACTCTAGCGATAGGGACGATACCTCACATGTGTAGTTTGAACACTGTTTTCATATGTGGGCGCTACTCACGTATGCGTTCGCTTCTGCACGCGAGCTCGGTGGTACGGGGCGCTTTAAAAAAAAAATTTTTTTCTTATTTATGTTACCTTTTATTTTTTATTTTTACACTGTTCTTTTTTTTAAAAAATTCTATCACTTTTATTCCTATTACAAGGAATGTACACATCCCTTGTAATAGAAAAAAAGCACGACAGGACCTCTTAAATATGAGATCTGGGGTCAAAAAGACCTCAGATCTCATATTTACACTAAAATGCAATAAAAAAAAAAAAATTGCCATTTAAAAAAAAAAATGGCCCTTTAAGAGTTATGGGAGGAAGTGCCGTTTTGACGTCGCTTCCGCCTTGCAATGGTATGGAGACGGGTGGGGGCCATCTTCCCCTCACTCGTCTCCATGCCAAGAAAGGCACAACATCCATTTGTCTCTGCTGCCGACGGTTCTGGTAAGCGGCGGAGGGCGGCTGAGCGTGGCAGGAAGGGGAGGCCCTCTCTTGCCACCAATAGAAGTGATCTTGCGGTGAATCTGCCACAGAAAGTATCTGAAAGTGGACCGCCGGCTGAAGAAGAGGATACCGGGGTTATGGCAGCTAGCTGCTGCCATAACAACGATATTCCTTTTCAAAGTCAGGACGTATATCGGCGTGCGGCGGTCCGGAAGTGGTTAACTTATCTGAAGGACATTTAGGCTGGGTTTACACCACAGCATGCTCCAGCTCACAGCCAGAGTCCGGTGCGTCTCCATTCACCGTTTCAGGCCGGATTTCAGCACAAATTTTTGGCTGAATTTGGACCTAAAACGGACCAAAAGACGCACCGGACTCCTGTGCATTTTGCACCGGAGCCACTGCAGAGATGTGTGACCCGGCTCCATAGAGAGCCGGTCAATTGGATGCGGGGAAACCCACTGGGTTCGCAATATGTGAACCCAGCCTTAGGCCCCGTTCACACCTGAGTGATTTTATGCTTGAAGCTTGTAGCTCTAAAACTCTCAAAAAGCCAAATCCAATTTTTTTCAATGGACCCTGTACCGGCTGTGAAGCCTTGTGGCTTCACAACTGGTACCCTACTACCCTACTGCTCATGCGTGAAGCGTGCGCTGTAGGGTACCGCAGTCATTTTGTGAATGGCCTGGCAGTGAGGGAAGGGGGACCAAACTTCCAGGTAGTGTTGCCACCTCATCCCTTTAAAACCAAACACATTTTAATTACACAGGTTCTGTGGCTAATTAATGTGGTGATTAAACTGACTTGGTGTCTTATCTGCATTAAATTAGCCTCAGAACCTGTGTAATTCATATCGGGGGGCCCGGGGGCTTAAAGGGATGAGGTGGCAACCCTACTTCCGGGTGATCTTGCCGCGGTGAAATCACCCGGAAGACCGGAAATGGGAGTGGATACTTGTCAAAACCAGGTATCCGTTCATCCCCTCCCCTCCGAAAGGTGCCAAATGTGGCACAGGAGAGGGGGGTGGAGCTCCGCTTTAACTGTGTTAAAATAAGTTTTCACTTACCTGTCTCTGGGGGGTCCAGGAATGTGGTCATATTTCCTGTGTATGTAGAAGAGATATCCGCAGAATAGGATAAAAGACACGGAGGCCAGGGATAGCAGAAGAGCAAAAATCCAGAAAACAAGAGCCCACATTGTCACCGAGAAGCTGCAGAAGCCTTTTGGCTGACAGCAACTCTTCTTAATTCCAAGCCGGCTGCTGAAAATAGGACAAAGGCCAACATCAAACTCTATTTCCTGGATTGGTCCAACCTCCCTCAGACGGGGCCTCTACAATAAGAGGAGGGCTGTGCAGTGCTTGGTGGTGCAATATGAGAAACCTGAATGACGGCATTTTATAGCTGCTCAGCATGATACAGGATTTAAAGGGACAATAAACTCTGGATTAAAAAAAAAAATGATATTCCAGTAAATATTCTTAACTCAAAAAAAGTCCCTTTTGTTGCTCTCAGCCTCCTCCAAATTATTATTATTTTTTTATTTTGCTGCTGTGATCTTGAAGTAGCAGAATATCAGTAACTGACAGTTGGGCAATGAACTTCTGGTATGCGAGATTTATTCCATTCTTTTGGCCAGCAAGAATGGACACTCCTGACCCGACTCGTGTCTACATGCCAAGAGTGCCCGATACAGAGAATACAGTGTACATATATCTTTTCATCATATTACGTCACAAGCGAACACACTATACATTTCCGTTACAAGACATTCTAATCTTTTAAAACAGTCAACCTACTCTTATTGATGCAAAGCAGTTTAGCAAAGCGAATTCTTTTACAAGCCTTGCTTTTGCGGTTTCCTTCTCTATCGTGTTAATCAGCTTGACACACTCTGGACACCGGAAAAGTGTGCTCAGCACAGATGGCTATGCTAAGGGGGGGAAATGGGTGAATTCAGTGTCTTAAACCACAGCCTGTCAGGTTTTACAGATCTCACAAAATGTTCTTAGCATAGTATATAGGAATGGCTTCTTAGCTGAAATTCTAAATCAGCCTTACTACACACATAACCATGGCCATATAATCTGATCCCCATTCCTACTTCAATCTGACTCCCTGTTAGAGGGGGGTTACGTTCGATCTCCGAGGTCCCACTGTATGTAGCCGCTCTCTCTTGCTCACTCCTGAGATGGACTATGGGATTTGTAATGTGCATAGAGCAATGTACATGACAGTAACTACATAGCTCCCAACTGTCCCTGATTTGGAGCAATGTCCCTCTGTCCCTCTGTACCTCATTCCTCCTCATTTTGGTCTGATCTATATAGTTGTATATAAAATGCACCTTTTATCTATCAAAAAGTATTTTCAGCGCTAAACCTTTCATCTGATTTCTAAATTGCTGCATTTGTAAATTCCAAAAGCCAATATAAAGGAATAGTATTGGTAAAAAAAAGCACTTGTGGGTTTACCCATCTTGTTTTTTTGTACAATTCTCCTATAACCACTTCGGCCCCGGACCATTTGGCTGCCCAAAGACCGGAGCATTTTTTGCGATTCGGCACTGCATCGATTTAACTGACAATTGCGCGGTCGTGTGACGTTGTACCCAAACAAATTTGGGGTCCTTTTTTTCCCCCAAATAGTGCTTTATTTTGGTGGTATTTGATCACCTCTGCAGTTTTTATTTGTTGCGCTATAAACAATAAATGAGCAAAAATTTTGAAAAAAAAAAAACAATATTTTTTACTTTTTGCTATAATAAACATCCCCCAAAAATATATAAAAAACCTATTTTTTCCTCAGTTTAGGCCAATATGTATTTGTCTACTTATTTTTGGTAAAAAAATTTGCAATAAGCGTATATTGATTGGTTTGCTCAAAAGTTATAGCATCTACAAAATAGGGGATAGTTTGATGACTTTTTTTTATTAATTTTTTTTTACTAGTGATGGCGGCGATCTACGATTTTTATCAGGACTGCGACATTATGGCGGACACGTCAGAGACAATTTTGACACATTTTTGGGACCATTGTCATTTTTACAGCGATCAGTGCTATAAAATTGCATTGATTACTGTAAAAATGTCACTGACAGTGAAGGAGTTAACCACTAGGGGGCAGTGAAGGGGTTAAGTGTGTCCTGTTGTGTGTTCTAACTGAAGGGGGGAGGGGACTGTGCAGGGAAGATAATAGATCGCCTGTTCATACTCTGTATGAACAGACGATCTGTCTGTTCTCCCCTCAGAGAACCGGAAATTGTGTGTTTACACACACAGATCCCGGTTCTCCGTGTGCCCCAAGAGATCACGATCGATCACTCGTATCGGCGTGCGCCCCTAGTGGCCGTCTATGGTATCGACGTACCATGACAGCGATTTGCACAGCCGAGCCATGTTTCCACAGTATAACTGCTTCGGCTGGTCGGCATGCGGATAAGGGGGCGTGGCAGGGGGTGTGTCCTATGTCTGCATACTTTTGCTGATAGGTGTCCCTCATTCCCATCTCAAAAAGTTGGGAGGTATGCAACTAACATGCACTGCTGGTTCCAAACAAACAGAAGTGAGAGGAAAAGGAGAGGTTCAGGAGCTCACGGAGTTTGTTAAACAAAAGTTACACAAAAGTTGAAAATTGCAATAAGAAAAAATGGAATAAGAAAATAGATTACAAGCCCATGAAGTAGTAGATGTGTATATATTATTTTATAGAAACAAGGATACTATTTAGTGTCTCTTTAATGGGTGAATGTTGTCCCCTTTGAAGAGAGGAATACTGTACGGGGTGGAGTTGACCACATCTGATGAGGACTAACCATTTTCCAACTGCCAGCATTTACTGCTGGTGGGCAGCTCCCCCAGGCACCGCAATATACCTGTACGTCAGGGTGCACATGCGCATTGCACACACCCCTTGGGGCGCACAGCGGTGCAATATACAACCACCGGACACAGCAGATTGTGTTGCTTGGTATTCGGCCACTGTGTGCGGCCCAGATGCCACGGGATCGCTGTGTGATGACATGGCACATAGTAAACAGTAGCTGTGAATGGAATCCATTCATGACATCATTGTTTACTACTGTGTGTGATCTGTGATTGGTCACCACCAGTGATCACATGGAACCAATCACATGGAACCAATCACATGGGTCCAATCACAGCACCCTGTACCATGTAATGACGCTGTACTGCATTGGTCCACTCTTGATATTAAAATGTTTTGTTCCATGACACATTCTATAAGGCTCTGCTCTCTTGATTACAGATTTTTTCTGCACAGACAAATCCACCAGATGCAACCAACCCTAACGAATAGCATTCCTAACTGGAGCTTCATTGGTATTAAAACCAAAACCAAACCTTTTCTTTGGCTTTTTCCCCCTCTGTTTTTACCTGGTGATCTGGCCAGTAACATACTTCCTGTATTAGAGTGCCCCCATTCTGGATGAAGGAGCACAGGGGGCACCTTTGGACAGCAGCATTGCCTTGGGGGGAGGGGGGGAACTAATGTTAAATGTACACGCAGATCAGTAGCGGCTGGTGCTCAATATTTTTTTTTGGGGGGGGGGCGACAAGACTCAATGGCCAATTGGGGTTTCCTGATTGGCCGGGAGGAGAATCAGGAAGACAATAGCGAATAATAATTTGCTATGGTCACACAAGTGAGCTCAGGCTCTAATCATGTGCTTCACGAGAAAAAAAAATCCCATTGCAAGCCATGCGTCTGGTGCCCTACAGGTAGATTAGGAGTTGGGCGCATGGATTAGGGGGGCGAAGCCCCTGCATGGACAGGCCGCCACTGATGCAGATTTAAATACACTAACAATTGGAAGCCAAACTCCGGCTCACTTATTTAATCAGTTAGACCAGTGGTTCTCAACCTGGGGGTCGAATGGGGATTTGTCAGGGGTCACCGAATCCTGGGTTGTTCCTGAATCTTGCACCGCTCTCCCAACCTTTTTGTAACTATCCAGCAAGGCTGTCCCTGGAGCCCACGCCCGCCCACTCAGCCTCTTCACAGCCACCCATTCAGTTCACGGCACGGCTGGGGGCAGAGACTAGAGGTTAGCTGATTGGTGAGGAATGTGAAGTGGGAGGGGATGGAGGAGACCCTATCTCCTGATTTCGGCATAGGTGTCACTGCTACGAGACACCACAAAGTCGGAGACACAGTGAAGCCGGAGACACAGTGAGTAACACTACCTGTGATTATAGTTGCCATTAAAAGTCCCCACTACAGTTTTTAGATCAGCAGATGACCTTGATCAAGAGCACCTAAGTTGGCTGATCAGAACTCCCCCCCAGCACTGCCACTCTAAAAATAGAGAATACATGAAAGGGAGCGGAAAAGAGGGGGAGGAACAAATAAAAAGGGAGAGAAAGAATAAGAGAAAGAACAAGAAAGATGGCTAGAGAGAGGGGTGGGGAAGGAAAACAAGAAATTAGGATAGAGAGAGATAAAATAGAAAGATAGGAGAACAAAGAGAAAGAGTGATACATCCAAAAATGTACCATAAGGGATTTTAATTCTGTACGAGTGGAAGGGACTCGGAGCACTAAACGTCCGTGGGTTAGAGGCGCAAATTACTTGTCTTGCCTTGGGTGCTGACAGCCCACGCTACGAAAATATTTTTACTGTTAGGGGGTCCCTGCAACTTGGGAAATTTTATCAAGGGGTCATGGCACTAGGTTGGTTGAGAACCACTGAGTTAGACACAGTTTTGCTTTTGTTTTGTTTTTCGATTGGCTGCTATGAGTCCCCACGCCACGCATATTATATTTCTGTTCATATTTTTTGGTAAGTCTTCTGCATTGTGTACAGTTGCTTTTGCCAACATTTGCACAGCTGTTATCATCTGCCTTTTGTTGGCGTTAAAACCTTGCAGGCAGCATATGGGTTAAAAATATACACTGCAGAGTTATACAAGTTTTTCATAATGCGCTGACTCTGTATTATTGAAAAGGCCTCAGTCTGAACGAGGTTGGGCAAATCCAGGTGAATCAAGTTTGTTGCTGTGTAATAATTGACAGCCCTATGTTCTATTATTTTTAGCAGCCAGCGTAGCATTAACAAGTGCTACTATGAACCCAAAGGTGTGGCCACCAATGTAAAAAACATTCTTTCCACTGACCACCAATGTAAGGGGCATTCTTTCCATTGAACACCAATGTAAGAAGCATTCTTTCAATTGACCAATAATGTAAGGAGCATCCTTTCAACAAATAATGCATATAGGTAAGAAAGTATGCCAACCGTCATATAACTACATATATATACTCATGCTTGGCAACCCATCAGTAGCTTGCCAACATCTACGGTAATAAATGCAACCTTTATCAACCTTTCTACTCCATGGGAATCTCTGAAATATTTTTCAGGTCTCAATTTTAAAGGGGTCACTGGGAAGAATGCTCCCATACATGGGTGGACAATTGAAAAAATGCCCCTGATGTAGCACCCTGGGGTTTAGTCAGGGAGCTCTTCACAAATTTACTTGCCAAGAGTAGTCATCTTGGTCAATTAATAGAGATCTATTGATTTCTCCCAAGTTTGGCCTTGTTGCACTTTTCTCTTCTACCACTAGGTGGCCGAGAACTTGGTGGTACTAGATATGAGAGGGCAACCCAAGGTCAGGTTATGGGGTATCTCGGCCAATGGGCAGGGGTTTTCCTGAATCTGTTGGCCTGCTGGGAGAACTTATATATTCGGGTGAGATCAGGTAATCGCTGTTCTGTGCCACCTGGACGGCTGTCTGGGTGGGTGTGTGTTGTACGCCCCGGACTGCAAGACTGGAGATTGGGCCTATCCTGGGGGCCTCTAGCTGCCAAGCTGTGTGAGGGCCTATCCAGAAGTAAGAGGACAGCACACGGTTGGGACTGCGGCTTGCAGTCCAACCAAAAGTAACGGTTCAGTCGGCCGGAGAACCTGTCAGTGGTCGGAGGTAGAAGGGAAGCTGTCCAACCACCTTTACCAGGGACCACAATGAGTAACTGAAGAAAGTACCGGAACCATATTCTCACCGAACAGGCACGGTGGAGAATCTGGGAACTTGAGGCGGTAATCAAGTCAGGGACCCAACCTGCGGAGGAGACACTTGCAGGGCAGCCTTGTGAGTCAAGCCAGGGGCCTCACCGGTTAGCAGGGGTGAAGCTTGAGAAGTATCTGGAGTGCCAAGCAAGGGACCCAGCAGGGAAGCATGGGTGACGCTTGAGGAAGATACCACCGCCAACCTTGGAGGAGCTCAAGGGATTTAGCCAGTGAATCAGAGGGACTATTGAGAGACCGGGAGCTCAAGTGTTCAAGAACTACAAGAGGCAGTTGTAGTGGAGCTTGAAGGACTGTTACGTTCGAGTTAGGAACTGTTAAAGGACTGTTGCCATAGGAGACAGCATTCCTGCATGTGTAGAAGTGGCGCCTTGCTGGGGCCTTTCCCTGCATAGCTGTCCTCCTATTGAAGTCTCGGAGTCTGCTAATTGAATCTATAACTACTTAAGAGTGTCCTGGCCCTAACCCTCTTTCCCCTCAAAAATACAAAAAGGACTGTCAAAAGAAGTAAAACCTCTTTTACATCCAAGAAGTGTCTGGCCCCCAATGGCTTTCACCATCTTTTGCACCCAC
This sequence comes from Lithobates clamitans, assembly GCA_037952925.1. Taxonomy (NCBI): domain Eukaryota; kingdom Metazoa; phylum Chordata; class Amphibia; order Anura; family Ranidae; genus Lithobates; species Lithobates clamitans. The sequence goes on from JBBGZY010000648.1 coordinate 838,515, forward strand.
TATGCCTCACAACCCACTACATATTGAAGGATGTCAGCTATCTTTGGCCTTGGAGGTCCTCATTAGACTTGACAAGGCCGGAGACCTTGTGTCAGGAACGGTGTCATTACTGGTTTCACCTGCTGGAGGCACTGTTATGCTCAGCACCAAAGGATGTAATTCTGGAGACCACCAGCGGGTGTCTCCCTGCCTAGATTACCAACCAGCTATCAAGCACACCTGTTGGGGGTCTGCTGGTATATATAAACCCGCCCTGAACCAAAGCTCAAATGCTTCAGAATTCCCTCTGCTAGCCCTGTTCCTGCTTTTGTTCCTGCTGTGTCCTGGACCCCGTTCCGTGTATCTGTGCTGAGTTGGCCCTGTCCGATGCCAGTCTAGAGGAGGTGATGATTATAAACCAGCTTTTAGTGCAGCTCAGGTAGTGTCTTTGGTTTGGCTATTGGAAGATGACTCAGCCTTTTTCTTTGAACAATATTCAGCTTGTCCTCAACAGGTGCTTGCAGAATGTATTGAGTCAGTGCAGTCTCTGGTCAGACGAGCAATGTGCAAACCTGATTTTGTGCAATCACTATTACAGGCCTGGTCAAGTTTGTTGTACTCAGCCTCTGTCAGATCCCAACCACTGATTTCTGTGGCTAGATACCAGCCTGCTGGGATGTCTTCCTCTCCTTTACCCCCAACAACCACAGTTGCCACCCAATACACCCTTCTACCAATGAAGTACCAGTACCCTGTTTCCTCCTGCTGCATCTACCCTGCCTTAAACTCTTCTGCTTCTTCTTGGCTGCCTCCATCAGTTCCACTAAATCACACTTCAAAATCAGCTCCCTGTGTCTTACCATCCTTCCACCCTTCCCTTCTACCAGCTGCATCTACTACCTACAGCCCTGTATCCACATACAAATCTTCAGTGGCTAAAACCAAAAAGAAGCAATAGTTTTTCCCAACCCATACCATCATACCAGTATCCAATCCTGCCTCCACTCCATCCGTCATTCGGCTTGCTGAGCCGGTGCCTGTCGCCCAGCTTGCTGAGCCGGTGCCCATTACCCAGCCTACTGGGTCGGTGCCGTTACCCAGCCTACTGGGCCGGTCCCCGTTACCCAGCCTACTGGGCCAATGCCCATTTCCCAGCCTACTGGGCCAGTGCCCGTTACCCAGCCTGTTGAGCCGGTATCGTTACCCAGTCTGCTGATACGGTGCTCGCTGCCCTGCCTGATGTTTCAGTGTCTGCTGCCCAGCCAGATGACCCGGAGCCTGCTGCCCAGCCAGATGACCCAGAGCCTGCTACCCAGCCAGATGGCCCAGAACCTGCTGCCCAGCTTGATGTGCCTCTGCCTGCTGCCCAGCTTGATGTGCCTCTGCCTGCTGCACAGCTTGATGTGCCTCTGCCTGCTGCCCAGCTTGATGTGCCTCTGCTTGCTGCCCAGCCTGATGACCTGGTGTCCTTTACCCAGCCTGATGACATGGTGCCTGTTAAACCTGTTTCTGATGCCCATCTTGTTGCCGTTTCAATCCTGCTTGTCGCCCAGCCTGTATGTAATGCCTCTGGGTGGTCCGCCTCCGATGGGTTCTTGCCCGTTGCCCTCCTAATTTTCATTTCTGGATCCAAACTTCCTGACCCTGGTGGTGGGGTGCGTGTCCTATTTTCGGACTCTGATGGCACGTCCCCCAGTGAACTAAAGGACTCTGGCCTTAGAAGTGTGAAGAAGTCCGCAGACTCTGTAGGGAAACTTTTCAGGGAGTTTCCGCACCCACTCGGACTGCCGAAACAAGGGCTGAATGGAGGCCACTCCTTAAAGCGGTGTTCCGCCCCTCCCAAAAGAAAAAAAAAAAACATTAAAAGCCAGCAGCTACACATACTGCAGCTGCTGGCTTTTAACAATAGGACACTTATCTGTCCTGGAGTCCAGCGATGTCGGCACCGCAGCTGATGTTTCCATCAGCTGTCGGGTGCTGCCGCTGCCAATGCGGGTAAGGGAACCCGGCAGTGTAGCCTTACGGCTTCACGCCAGGAACTCTACTGCAATATTTTTTCCTTTAATAATGCATTCTAGTCACTACATGGAGCTTATGATACAGGCTTTAATCACTTAGTAAAAATATGGGAAATTTTGTTCAACTTGCATGGATGTTTCTGACATTAGTGCAACAAAGGCTTTATAAACAGACCCCCCCCCCTAGTGTCAGAAAGGCATTAGAGAATACATGATATGCAACTGATCCCAGTATCATGAACCATAAGAGTGGTTAGGGTATAACAAAGGCTACTCTTTATCCGTATTTAGTGTACTGTATACGTGTTTGTATTTGGGCTGTAGTTGTTGCCTGAAGAGCTCAAGAATAGTTAATCCGCAGGACCCTTTAGAGATTTTGTCCACCACTGAGCTCCAAATGTATTACTCGGGATAATAATAATAACGCTGAACTTGAAGACATATTTAAAAAGCAAACAGTAATGCAGATTTGTAATCATTACTACAACAGTAAATGTTTTTTTTTCTTCAATCGTTTTTTTTTTAAATTTTTACTAAAAATGCAGCAATTAGAAAAAAAACTGTCAAGGCACAATGCCTAAAAGTACAAAGGGAAGGAATACAAAACAAAAATTACACACAGATGAGCATATGGAATTTTTTACATAAACGCTTCACTGTGGCCCTTGAAGAGGTACCTTGTAACAAGCAATGTAAGTATCTGAATTTGATCTGGTATTAGCATCTTGACTACTAGTATACAACAATTCCATATCTACATGCTCTGCTTTTCAACAAATACATTCAAAAATACATAGATCTCTATGCATATTTAGTTTAAAGAGTTAGTTCCATTTTACAACAAATCTGCCTAAGCAGGTAAGGGGTGGCGGTAGATAAAAACAAACTGCAGCTTTGACTGAAGTTGAATGATGCCCTTGCTATAGGTGTAGGCAATTTATGTAACGTACCCAGGGCCGGTGCTACCTCTAGGCAAACTAGGCAGCCGCCTAGGGTGCAATTCTGCCAAGGGCGTCCAGCCACTGGTGTTCCTACTCTTTTCTCTCTGCAACAAGCAACTGAGTCTCAGCATCAGGAGGCGGAGGACTGTGTCCCGACTCTCGAATAAATAGAAGCAAGCAAACATTAATTTATGGTCCCTGGTAGGCTGCATTTGATGGGCGCTGGTGAGGCTGCATTTGATGGGCGCTGGTGAGGCTGCATTTGATGAGCGCTTCATTTAAAAAGGTGGGGTATACATGGGCAGGGAAAAGGGGGTGGAGTCAGGGGTAGGGTGGCAAAATGAAGTTTTGCCTAGGGTGTCAAAAATCCTTGCACCAGCCCTGAACGTACCTCCTGTAGCCTGGTTGAAAAACTCCCACAGGTGGCATCATCCCACCCTGCCTTGTTGCTAGGACTTTGCTAAGGTTCACTCCCAGCTGCTACTGCTCACTCCAGCCATCACAGGAGTGAGCTCTCAAACCCTGGCAGATGTGTGGTCCACTGTCTCCTCTATCATAGCATCACTAAGCTCAAAGCTCTGTCATACTGTCTCCTCTGTCATAGCATTACTAATCTCAAAGCTACAGCAACTGGGGAGAAAGAGTGCATGCAAAGGCGTTTGATTTAGCTGGGAGTGTCTTAGCAACGTCCTAGCAACAAGGCAGGACAGGATCATGCCATCTCTGGGAGTGTTTTGGCCAGGCTTTCAGAAGTACATAAATGGCCTACTCCTATGGTTAGGACATTATTTAACTTTGGTGAAAGCTACACAGTTTATTTCAATCTACAGGCATCCCTTACACGCATAAGCAGTTTTCTGGTAAAAGTAAGCTGACCCTTTACATTTACATTTTTTTTTTGTTTGTAAACTCATTAGTATATAGAATTTTACATAGTCTTCTTATTTTAGACAGTTATTTGACATAGTCTCTACGTGAAACAATATACATAAAAACTCTATTTCTTTGTGGTTCCAGAGATTGTTCGGGGCCTCAGTCTACATATTGCCCCTCCCATGGGCCGTAGAGAGCCTGTGTCGTATATCTCAAAGCTTTGTCCTTCCACCAACTCAAACTCGAATCTCTGCAGGAGCTTGGCTATTACCACCTTCGCTTCCATCTAAATAGGAAGACACATAAAATCAGTTTTCGGTACAGCCACCAGTAACATTGTAGATACAACTCATGCAGCTTCTCATATTTAAAATGTTCCAAGACAGAGATCTCCCTGACATAATTTCTGATTGTGTTGCTGTCCAATGGGAGTTTTAGGTCCTCCTGTACCCCTTTGTGTTTCATCTCCTTCTGTTACAATCTCCATAATATGAAAGAAATTAAAAGAATCCAGCAGGCGGAATGGGAGCCCCTTATACAAGCCACAGAAGATGCACAAAAGTTCAAAGAGCGCACCAAGGGGAAGGTGCAAACCTCTGGAATACTATTGTAATCTCTCTGTGTTTAAGATGCTGATCTGCACACCTGCTGGCCATGCGGTAGAAGTAGAGGGGATGTATTGACTAAGGCTGTTGCCGAAACGCGTCAGTAGTTTTGCTTGGCACTTTTTGTCACCAACTATTAAAATCGCTATATGGACTACAGAGTTGCCGGCTCAATCCTTTTACTTGTTTCAGTAGTAGAGGGGAGCTGGATAAAGATTTTCACAGGTCATCAAAATGCGGACAAAGTCATTACTTGAGCCCAAAGTAAATTTTACTAAAGCAGACGACTCATGCCTATCCTTTGAACAATCACATCAGGCGCTTCTGCCAATAGAATTACCTAAGGGTTCTTTTTGCGCTGAATCTTTCTACCACTTCATTCACCCACCTGAGAACCCTCAAAGAGCACCCAGGATGGGAATGCCGAAGCATAGAGAGCCGCCACACTGACCCTGCATGGAGACAGTAATTGTAAGTCCATTTTGACCTTTTTTGCGTTTTATTGTTGAAGCATGGTTTTCTTGTTTTCAAATTAATCTATTTCACTATACAGGAGGGGCTCTCCTGCCTCCCTCTCTTTTTTTGGGTGGAAAATCTGAGCTCTACCAGAAACCAAAGGCCAGCTCCTCAGGATCCTTCAGTCCACGATCTACCACCACACCCAGACCTTATTGGTGGCTTTTGAGCTTCTTTTTTTAATTATTTGAACAATAAAGAATTTTGACTCTAAAGGATTTTTCATTTGGAACTCTCTTTGACTTATTAAACTTGAATGTTCTCTCCAGGACAGCCCCCTGCCTTTGCGGTGAGCTGCTGAATAGAGGCCAATAGGGCTCAAGTAATGACTTTGTTTACATTTTGATGACCTATGAAAATCCGTATCCAGCTCCTATCTACCGCTACCTCTTGGACAGCAGGTGTGCAGATCAGCAGCCTAAAGTGGAGTGCCACCCAAAAGTGGAACTTCTGCTTTAAGGACTCCTGACCCCCTGACATGCCACATTTCATTTTTTTTGCGAGGGGGGGCAGGTACCTAGTTTTGACAGGTACCCAGCTCCCACTTCCGTTCGGACTGCCTAGGCAGCTCGAGCGGAAGTTCTCCTCTAACTGCAATCTTCTGGGACACGTCACAGGTCCCAGAAGATTCCCCGGCCATTCAGGATGTGCAGCGCGGCTCACGCATGCGCAGTGGGTACCCGACTGTGACAAGCTCTCACAGCCAGGTGCCCACACTAATGATGCCGGCAGCAGGGAGAGGCAAGGGAGAGAACGGAGGCTTCGGGAGGCCGCATCACTGGATCCTAGGACAGGGGAGTGTTTATTGAAAGTTAGCAGCTACACTTTTTGTAGCTGCTGACTTTTAATAAACACGGAAACGGCTGGAACTTCGCTTTAAACAAAGAGATATCACAACAGAGTGGTCAACATTTGTAAGAAACTGTCAAATGCCCCCCCCCCACTTCCCCCCCACCGAGGGCTCTGACATTTAAACTGAGATTTGGAGGAACATGGAAGAAGAGAGTATCAATGGAGGAAGTTCAATAAAGCTGCTGAGCCACTTTTCTGATGTTAATCACTCTTGTTAATGTATTGCTCCAAATTTACAAAGCTTCTGCAACTTCTTTGGCTCTGACAGCGACTCGCATAGGAAATTCAGGTAGTTCTAAAATATTTTACATTGTGGCCGATGGCGGCTGGTGGGTTTTTTTTTTTTTTGGAGGGGGGGTGGGCAGGGCAAACAACCACCCATTCTTCCCCCCAGAGCGGCACCCACCGGTCTGGTACTTACCCCATCATGGCGGATGGCAGGCAGCGTAGTGCAGTGGCTTTACTCCTCCATGGCGGCTTCCAGCTCCTCCCCTTCTCGGCATCTAATAGGATCACCTGTCTTTTCAGCCAATCGGGTGACCGGTGTCAAAACCCGCTTCCTGATTGGCCGGGATTATTGCCAGCAGCTATAACCACTAGCAGTAATCATTGTGTTCTGCCATCCACGAAGGCTGCCCCCCCCAGCTGGCAGAACACAATAGCGCCATGGTATGCATTCCCCCATCAACACTGAATGTGTTGATGGAGAAATTGAGTCATCTATGGGCTGCTTAAAGTGTTTGTTACCCCAACACCTCATATTCCTGATATGTGCCTGCTGTACCGTGTACTTGTATGAGAAAGTATCCTGTTCTCTTTGTATTGCTTCCTTTATGTGAAATCCCTGGTGTTCCTGCCAGTCCCTCTGCTTTCCTATTAAAAACTGACCACACTAGGCAGGAGAGCACACAGTGGTCAGTTATCTAGCTATGCTGGGAACTCAGTGCACTCTCCTCCAATGATCAAACTTGTCCTGACACCCCCCTCCCTGCACAGCCATTCACTGGGAAGCTCAGTGTACTGGTGCTTCTCCTCCCCAGCTCTTATGCAGCTGAGAACAGAGGAAATGTGATCACTTATAAAAAAGGGAAAAAAGGTATTTATAATGTTGTTTTTTTAATCTACACAAATGTTTTGCATTTCATTTCTTTTTTAAACTGAATGGGTTGTTTTACAAGGTGATTGTTTACAATCACTTAAATACTCACCTGTTCCCGATCCAATGAGATATCACTGACTACATGTACAGCTATCCAAATCTTTAGAGCTGGACTTGAGAGAACTGAGAATAGAAATATGGAGGGGAGACTATATAGGGTGCAATTGTACTTTAAAGTGGAAGTCCATCCTAAAACTAAAATCTCTACATCTATAGATACTCACCATCTAACACTAATCTATCTCTTTAAAGAAATAATGAGTATACATACCTTTTTTGAAGCTGATCCGACCCGATCCCATGTTGAGCTTTCAGCTGTGCCTTCGCCATGTCGGCGGGTGCAGAGGACATGTCCGACAACGGAAGCCCCATAGTAAGTCTACGGGGGACATCACTCCCTATTCATTTTGGAGGAGATAACATGTTATTTATTATTGGCCTTGGAGTTATTGCTTTGACCCAAGTCCAGTCCAGGAACAGGAGGAGTTCTTGGACCAAAAATTGGTTGCTTTATTAATCCTGACTAATTATGTCATATGCCTTTGCTGCGGGAGCTCCAGGAGAATAATCCAGATGATTTTCGGAATTATCTCTGGATGACAGACCCCTGCTTTCACCAACTCTTGGCATTGTTGACCCCCTATATTAAGAAGCAGGACACATGCATGAGGCTTTTATTTTATTTTTTGGTTGAATAATGATTTGATTTGGTATATTTTCTATATTTTTGGATGCATAGAATGCACTTTTTGGTTAAGTTCTGTTGGCAGATAGCATGTTACATAGTACATAGTTACATAGTAGGTGAGGTTGAAAAAAGACACAAGTCCATCAAGTCCAACCTATGTGTGTGATTATATGTCAGTATTACATTGTATATCCCTGTATGTTGTGGTCATTCAGGTGCTTATCTAATAGTTTCTTGAAACTATCGATGCTCCCCACTGAGACCACCACCTGTGGAAGGGAATTCCACATCCTTGCCGCTCTTACAGTAAAGAACCCTCTACGTAGTTTAAGGTTAAACCTCTTTTCTTCTAGGTTTAATGAGTGGCCACAAGTCTTGTTAAACTCTCTTCTGCGAAAAAGTTTTATTCCTATTGTGGGGTCACCAGTACGGTATTTGTATATTGAAATCATATCCCCTCTCAAGCGTTTCTTCTCCAGAGAGAATAAGTTCAGTGCTTGCAACCTTTCCTCGTAACTAATATCCCGCAGACCCTTTATTAGCTTTGTTGCCCTTCTTTGTACTCACTCGAATTCCAGTACATCCTTCCTGAGGACTGTTGTCCAGAACTGGACAGCACACTCTAGGTGTGGCCGGACCAGAGTCTTGTAGAGCGGGAGAATTATCGTTTTATCTCTGGAGTTGTGTACACACGCTTGGAAAATCCAACAACAGACATTTGTCCGCGGAAAATTTTAAAGCCTGCCATCCAACATTTGTCTGCAGAAAATCCGACAACAATTGTCCGATGGAGCGTACACACAGTTGGATTTTCCACCAACAGCCTGTCATCACACAATTCCCGTTGGAAAATCTGATCGTGTGTACAAGGCTTAACTCTCCAGTCTCTACCAAACTATCAAGTTTGGGTGGACTGACCCTTGTCAACTCTACTCCAATTCTACATGAGTAGATGTTTATGTGTTACCAAATAATCCGAGCTGTTTTTAGGAAAAAATGGAACTTGAGTTAAAAGGAATAGGCAAAGTAATGGGTTACTTAATAACAACCCCCTTGTCCCTCCAAGCATCAAATGATGCTTACCTTCTCCTTTCTTGATTCATCATCTGTCAAAGCCCTTGGAAATAACAGATTTGTGGAAGCATGTGACCTTCTCCTATTCCTCCCGGGATGCAGTGCTCAAGCCTGAACGGCAAACTACCAAACCTGAACATGTGGGGGTGGAAGTAAGATCATTAACCCTGTGTAAGCTCTGACAAGAAGGTACTCCCAACAGTGGGAGAGTGCAGAGAAGGCAAGTATCAGTGCCTAGGGGATGGTGGGGTATGTGACAGACTCACCCGGGACAGAGGCTATTGGAGGGGACTGAATGCTAGCCTCTTGCCAACAGATTATGGGCCCTGGTATTTGGGGGAATGGTACTCTCTGTGAGCTTTATGCCTGGGGACCCTGGGGTTGGTGTTACTTTGGATTCAGCTCCATGTCCCCCCAAAACACAAAGACTCTGGGGACCCTGTATTTGCCATAGTAGCAATAGTGACTGAGTCATACTGTTGGGACTCATATTGTGAGAAGATGCTAATGTCATCAACTCCACTCACCTGTCTGATGTCAGCTATAATGTGTTTAATGTAAATGAGTTTAGTCTGGCTTACCACAGGTTCTAAGGGTATTCAACTCATTGTTGTTTGTTCTAATTAACCCTGTGTTGATGTTTATGGTAATGTGTGTTGAATAGTCAATGAGCTGATCACATTGTCCTCTATACAATGTGGGAGACAGGACGGCTCCTATTGGAGTTGCTGCTATTGCGAGAAAATGTCCTGTGGTTGTACTTATGATAATTAACTCAGTCTGGGCAAAAGGTCATGTCTCAGTCACCTAGGCTGTATAAAGGATTAGTTAATTAGCTCATGTTAATTAGGTTAGGTTTTAGTCATTCTGCTATGTATATATTTGTGTGAGATTTCAAATAAAGAGTTAGTTCATGTTAGCAACAAGCAAGTGTCGCCTTGTTTTGTGCTCAGAGAGGTTGGAATATCTGATATCTGTATCCAGACTACAAGGAAGTGGTATACTGACGGAAGCACTCAAGCGGAGTATGGGACGTTCCGTGACATTGGTGGCAAGCAGCGGGAAAGCTTCCTGCAGTCTGGAAAATCTAAACCTCCACCTGGATCTAAGATCAGGATAGCAGACTTCAGTCACCCCAGCGGAGATATGGACCTGGCTTCAGAGTTCCCAAGGCTGCTGCGGGTGGTCCTCAGGCAGCAAATTTGGGTGGAGCTCTGGATTGGAGCCCTCCAGCTCGTTGGTATAAAACAGGGCAAGTGCTTTCCAACCCAAGAGCAACGGGCCAGTGACCAACGGGCATTGCGGATGGCCCCAGGAGCAATGGGTGACTGAGTTGGACAGGCTGGTCCAGCAGGAGATAGAGCTGGACAATCGTTATTGGGCTCTGCAATGGCACGCAGAGGAGGGATATTTAGGGGAGACAACAGAATGCTCTCCGGAGGGATATGACTCTGGAGGCCCTGGATTGCTGTGGGAGAGCCTTACAGATTATTTTGTGTTTGGCGATGAAGGGGAACTTGACCTTGAGGACCTGCGAGAATATAGAGAGGCTATGCTCGGTCTCGCAGGGGTCTCAGAGCTCAAACCTGATCTGGACCATTTGCTAAGGAAGGAACAGCATCTGGAAAGGGCATACAGGAAACTGCTAGAACACATTCAGCAGCATGCCAGATAATCTGCAGTGGAAAATCTGAAGATTGCCTTTCCCAAACCTGAAGTGCTGACCACAGGGCAGAGCTCTGCTAACCTCTGCCCAGCACTGATAACATCTTCTGGGTTCCATGGACAGGAGATGGTGAACCTCTATCCCCAGACACCAGTTTTAGAGGTAGGGGATTTAATAGACTTTTCTGCTGAGGAAGAACAACCTGATGAGCCTCCAGCTGAAGATCTGGTAACTGAACAGAGGGTCCAAGACCTCTGCCCCACACTTTTAGCAATTCCAGAGACTGGGGATTTAATAGACGTTTCTGTAGAGGAGGAACCACCTAGCAAACCCCCAGCAGAAGTGCTGGCAACCGGACAGAGGGTCCAAGACCTCTGCCCCACACCTGTGGCAGTTTCGGAGGCTCAGGGTGAGAAGGTGGCAATCACTACTCAGCAGCAGATACAGGGGGAGAAGGGAGAGGAGGTGTTTGTTGTCCCTCCCCAACAGTTGGCCAGGGTGGAGGAAGCGGCCTTTCCTCCCCAGCAAAGATCCGTGCACCTGGGAGACAGTACTATAGACATGTCGTCCCAGCAGCCAGATGAGGGAATGGAAAAGGAAGCAGCTGGCTCCCCTTTCCAATGGCAGCTACACAGTTTGGGAGTGGAGGAAGCCAGCCTCCTACCCCAACGGTTAGCCGGAGCGGAGGATGCGGAGTCCCCATCTGAAGTGCTGGCAACAGGGCAGAGTGCTACCAACCTCTGCCCAGCACCAGCAACAACTGTGGAGTTCCAGGGAGCCGGGGCAGTTGGCCCCTCTCTCCGACGACAAGCTGATGTAGTGGAGCTGCTACTCCCAGCTGAATCACTGGCAACAGGTCAGAGCACCGCTGGCCTCTGCCTAGCACCTAGTGTCTCTCTACAGCTTCAAGAAGCAGGGGTGATCGGCCCCTCTGCCCAGCAGCAGACCGAGCCCAGGAATGTTAAAAACAATCCAGCTGAAGCCCTGGCAGCCAGACAGAGAGTAAATGACCTCTGCCCCACACCTACTGAGGTCAACTATTCCGTGCAGCCAAGAAAGGAGATCATGCGGGAAAACTATGCGAGTTCACTCTGCCTGACTAACGCATGTCCAGACCAGGTGGAGGTCTGGGACCTTGTTAGTCAACCTTTGATGGGGGAGAAGTGTGACAGACTCACCCGGGACAGAGGCTATTGGAGGGGACAGAACGCTAGCCTCTTGCCAACAGATTATGGGCCCTGGCATTTGGGGGAATGGTGCTCTCTGTGAGCTGTATGCCTGGGGACCCTGGGGTTGGTGTTACTTTGGATTCAGCTCCATGTCCCCCCAAAACACACAGACTCTAGGGTATAAAGACAATTTGTCACTTTGTCCTTTGTTCTGTCCATGTTCTCTAGTTGTATATATGTCTCTACACTCCAGGCATTTCTCATTGATATGAAATAAAATGAATTAACATACCTGTGCAAAGACTTGTCCAATACAAGAACGTGGGCCAAGAGAAAATGGGAAATACGTAAAATATGGCCTTTTTGGAAAAAGAAAAAAAGTGCTTAGTTCATGTGGCAAAGCAAACTACTCTAATGCCGTGTACACACGGGCGGACTTTTCGTCCAGACTGGTCCGATGGACCGAATCCGGCGGACAGTCTGACCGTGTGTGGGCTCCATCGGACCTGCAGCGGACTTTTTTGGTCAAAAATCTGACGGACTTTAGATTTGGAACATGTTTCAAATTTGTCTGACGGACTCGAGTCCGGTCGAAAAATCCGCTCGTCTGTATGGTAGTCCGATGGACGAAAACCCACGCTAAGGCAGCTATTGGATACCGGCTATCAACTTCCTTATTTTAGTCCGGTCGTACGTCATCACGTACGAATCCGTCGGACTTTGGTGTGATCGTGTGTAGGCAAGTCCGTTCATTCAAAAGTCCGTCAAAAGTCAGTCGGAAAGTCCGTCGGACCAGTCCGGTCGAAAAGTCCACCCGTGTGTACGTGACATTAGGCTCCGTTCACACCTGATCGATCCGAATGGCACCACAATCGCGGTGTGATTTTGCAGCGATTGTCACTTGATAAATTGTGCTGAAATCGTGCTGCAATCATGGCAAATGGCAACCTGACATACCTTTTTGGATTACATTAATCAATCAAGCAATCCCACTGTATAAGATGACTTATGAAGCCAGAGGATGCCCTAAAAAATTTCTTAAAATGTGGTCCCTTTTGGTAGAATCTAAATGCACTATAGCACCTGAAGGGAGTGATACCTAATGATCTTGTAACATATTTAAAGTGTATGAATGGTATGTTGAATCAGATATGTATCCACCCCCTCCCCACCCTTTTATTATTTCTTTTATTTTATTATTTATTTATTTTTATGTTCTGTTCTGGTTCAGATCGCTCAGGTGTGAACGGACCCTAAATCCTAATGTGCATAACATTTGTTGCTATGAAAATATCATTAATGCCTACTTGGGCAATAGTGAAACCCAATCACACATTTTCAAAATTGCCATGCAGGCTGATCTTTCAATAATGTCCAAATAGAGTCTGCTTCAGGAAGCCCTTTGAATGAGCTGGATGCCATGTCAATTTGCAGACTCCCTTAATTAAAAGCAGAGCTAAACCCATCAGTATAACAGTTAAAAAAAACCCTTACATTCGGAAAGTAATGGCCCGGAGCTAAAGTATCACCGGGAGGAGGGCCAACATGACTTGGGTGGGGCAGTGAGGTGGAGGCAGTAAGGGGAGGTAAAGTGGTTAATGGTAATTAGGAGGTAGGACAGTGGGTGGAGTGTAGATATAAGTTGTGGGTGGAGTTAGGAGCGGTGGTCAGTTGGAGATATGAGCGCGCCGGACAGATTTTTTACACAGTCTCCAGTTCATAACATCATGGGTGACTTGGAGGCACTATTGTCTCAACTTCGGGAGGAGGCAACTGCCAGGGGCACTGGCTGACTGCAAACCATGGTCTCCAGCTTATTACAGGGCCCCAGCCAGGCCTCCTCTGATGCGCCCACAAGCCCCCCTCTTCCGGGGCGAACACGTGCTAGGAGGTCCAGGCCTCCTGAGCATTTTAGCCCTGTGCTGGCCGGCGTCCGGGACCGTATTGGAAGCCCAGCGCAGGATACTTTAACTCCGCCGGCCAAGCACAAGCCTGCCGTGGCTTATGCGGGTGTGGAGAAGAATCCCCGATCACGGCCACGTCACCTGCCACCATTTGCAGATTGCCACGTCACCTGCCACCATTTGCAGATTGTCACTTGCTACGTCACCTGACACTATATGTGGGTTGTCCCTTGTCAGGTCACCTGGCACCAGATGGGGATTTTCACTTGCCAATTGATGTGGATAGTAACTTGCCATGCCAGCGCCACCAAATGTGCATTGTCGCTGCATTGGTGGCAGGCTGGCAACACTGGTCCATTTAGTGAGGGCAGGAGAGCGGTAATGCCTGGCGAGCAGTGAGAGATGATGTCATCTCGCTGCTCCCCGCCACACCTCCGACATTGAAGCAAGGGGGTCTGGCTGCAGAGTGGACCTCCATCGATGACAGGGAGCACGTGACCTCCACTCCACCGCGCTGTCAGGGCGGAAGAGCACTGATGTGTGGCAGACAGTGAGAAATGATGTCATCTCTCTGCACCTCGCTCCCACATTGAAGAGGCCCGGCTGTGAGGAGCGCTGATGTAGAGCGGTCAGAGAGAGATGATGTTATCTCTGCTCGTCTGCCCGCTTGATTCTCTCCTCTCCTTCGCCCCTCTCATGCAGCCAGCCTTCCCACCGCAGCCATGGCCATGGCCCGCTGGTTAGGCAGGGACCCGCGGCAAGAGACTCGGGGCTATGGGCACCAGATTCGGGGCTAAAGCCCCAATAGCCACCCCCTAGCAACACCTCTGCTGTGGCCCTTGAAAGAGGTACCCTGTAGCTAGCAGTGTAAGAATCTGAATTTGATCTGGTATTAGTCTTTTCAACAAATACAGTCTAAAATATATAGCTGTCTATGCATCTTTATTTTAAAATACCAATATTTATCTAATATTTTTTATGAACTCAATAGTACATAGACTTTTTTCAATACAGTAAAACCTTGGATTGCGAGCATAATTTGTTCCATAAATATGCTTGTATTCCAAAGCACTTGTATATCATAAGAAATAATGGAAACTCAAATGATTCGTTCCACAGCCCTTTATTCATAGGTCCTTCAGTTTATAGTCCATATAAAAAAAATATAGCAATTTGACCAGTTTGCGTAACCATAAAATGTCCATCCACAAATGGAAGCCTCCACAAGGGGATTATAAACAAAATCCTGCAGGAGCTCCAGAGTATAAAAGAGAAGAGAGGCAGCTTGAAGTGTAGCAATATGTTGCTAAATGTTGTACCTTCATTAAATGTAACCATATTTCTAAACTCAGTTCTGATATGATGCTACTTGTATATCAAGACATCACTTGTATATCAAGCCAAAATTTATTTAAAAATGTTGCTTGTCTTGTAAAACGCTCTCAAACCAAGTTACTCTCAAACCAAGGTTTTACTGTAGTCTTGTTACATTAGACAGTTGGTATAGTCATTACATAAAAAATGTACATAAAAGTCTATCTCTTCATGGTTCCTGTTCTTGGCCGCAGCCTACATATCGCCCCTCCCATGGGTCGTAGAGAGCCTGAATCATAAATCTTGAAGCTTTGTCCTTCCACCAACTCAAACTCGAATCTCTGCAGGAGCTTGGCCATTACCACCTTCGCTTCCATCTGTATAAAAAAATACAGATAATCAGTTTAAAGTATTACCCTTGGATTTCTCAACTTGAGTGAATGTCCTCTCCTGGGAGGTCCCCCTGCCTTTGTGGTGAGATCCTGAATACAGGCCAGTTGGGCTCAAGCAATGATTTTGTCTGCATTTTAGTGACCTGCGGAAATCCCTGTCCAGCGCCCCTCTACCACCATTGCATTGTCAGCGGGTGTGCAGGCCTAGCAGACTAAACACAGGGATGTCACAATGGAGACCTCAAGATTTGTAAGAAACTGTCAGATGTTTGCCCTGAGGGCATAAACAGAGAGATGGAAGTACGTGGAGAAGGTGGGTATCTGTGTGTTGGGTGGAGGGGGTGTTACTAAGAAAACCTGACACTTTACCTATTCCTGTTAACTCAAGTCCCTTTTTTTCTAAAAACAGCCTTGATTATTCAGTAGCACATAAGTGCTCATTTATACTCTCTAGTGAAACAGATTTTGAGCAGAGTGACCTAAAGGTTCAGTTCACAAACTGCATACTCAATGATTGGTAGAGACTGGAGAGTTAGATCTCTTGCAGATTGGTGCTTGGGGAGGTGGCAAAAACGGGCGGCCGAGCCGCGGTTTTACTGCCACCTGGCTGCCCACCCAAATTTGCAAAATACAGCTGGATGGGGCTGTACAAATTTTTAACATTAGGTACAGAGTTTGACAGGTGGTACCACCTGTCAAACTCACCCCCTAAGTTCAATGGGGCTGCACTGGCTTTTGTGTGCAATGCATGCAATTGTGGTGTGGTAGTGTGGCAATACAGGGCTAAATTAGGCAGTGAGTAGGTGATATAACACTATAGATTGCTCTTCGGAGGGCACCACAGTCCACCACAAGTTTGAAAGAGCCCTTAGCTATCCAAATCTTCACAGCTGGACTGGGGGCAGGTGAGAATACAAGTCTTAGGGGGCGGGGAACCATAGAAGGTGCAATTACACTTCAACTCTCCAGTCTCCACCAAACACTGAGTATCAAGTTTGGGTGGGCTGACCCTTTAAGTCACTCTACTCAAATTCTTTTTTACTGGACAGTATAAATGAGTAAATGCTCTTATGTTACCAAATAAGCAAAGCTGTTTTTAGAAAAAATGCAACTTTATCAACTTTAGTTAACAGGAATAGGCAAAAGTGATAGAGTTATTTAATAACAAGCCCCCTGTCCCTCCAGGCAAACACTGATACTTACCTTACCCTTGGTCCTTCACTGCTCTGTTTATGTGTCAGAGGCCTTGGAAAAAATGGTTATGGGGAAGTATATGACCTTATCCTATTCCTCACAGGATGTGGTGCTCAAGCCCAGGACTGCTGTTAAAAACTATGGGGCCCCGTGCAGCCTAGCTTACAGGAACAATGAGCCAAGCCTAACGGGGCTCCAGCTGAATGAACAAACCACTAATTCTTGCAACCAAAATGCCTGTGAGAATGAGCCCTTAATTAAGGTTTTCTTTTATTTTTTTTACAATTTTCTTTTATTTAATTTTTTTTTTTTAACATCCCTGTGGGGGTTGGTGAAATACCAGAGGTCTAAACAGACACCCAACGTCTCACTTTTGAGACAGAGAAAGAGATTGAGGACACAGATTCCTCAATCCTTTCTTTGCAGCCTCAACTGCAGCGTGAATGAACAGGAAGTGTTCTGTATAGAGGCTCCCCGTTCATTCATACACAGAAGCATTGCAAACACAGGGAGGGACATAGGGGGATTGGTACCAGTAATTGTGCTAATTTCTGCTGCTCTGGGGGCCCCCCCTGTTGAACTTATGGGGCCTGGGGCCAGTACAGAAGGACAGCTACTACCCCTTATCAGCAGCCCTGCTCAAGCCTGTTCGGCAAATTACCAGAGCTGTGCATGTGTGGGAGGGGATAAGACCCTGTGTAAGCTCCGGCATGAAGCTCCAACAAGGATTAGACCACCCGTGGGTCCAACAAGCCAAGGGGACAGTGGGAGAGTGAGGGGAAGGTAAGTATCTGTGACCGGGGATAACAAGATATAAAAAGGACTTGTCACTTTGTCCTCCAGTTGTGTATACTGTATGTGTCTAGGCAGACTCTAGGCATATACTCCAGGCATTTTCTTTGCCACATTGTTATGTGATAAACTAAAATATCATACCTGCGCAAAGACTTGTCCAATACAAGAACGTGGCCCAAGTGAAAATGGAAAATACGTAAAATATGGCCTGTTTGGAAAAAGGAAAATTACTCACTTCATGTGCCAAACATTTCAGCTGAAAAATGAAATTACTACAGGCAATTTTGTCAGAATCAAAGTGTACTACTTTAAGAACAAATGTGCATAGGCATTTGTTTGTATGAGAGTTTAATTAATGTCTATGCTTTGACAATAGGGAAACCCATTAACACATTTTCAAAATTCCCATGTAGGCTGATCTGTCATTAATGTTCAATTGTGTCTGCTTCAGGGAGCTTTTTAATGAACTGGGTGCCATGTCTGTATTTTGCAGGCACTTTTCATTAGGATGCAATGCAGAGAGGATGCTTTACTAAATACTTGTTTGCCCTAAACATACAGTATCTTTAGCCCTGGCCTGGGAGCACTTGGCAGATGTTAGGAAAATGTACCAGGTGAATCTTTCTTATTTGTGCAAAAGAATGTCCCAAGATATCGGTGCTGCGAAGGTGCCCGATATTGGTGTGTATGGAGAGGTCAATTTAAAAAATCTTGTGTCCAGAGTAAAATCTATTTTATTGTTGTAGTTACATTAAAACATCATATAATGCATTTCATGGTTGCTTGCTACTTCTTCATAACAGGTGTGTCACATATACTTTAGTCAGGGTACTACACATTCTGCACACTGCTGACAACTTTCTTCAGGGCCTCAACTAAAGTGTGACTCACTTGTGCTGAAGAAATGTCACATTGGTATGAAACACATTATATGGTGTCTTATCATAAGTACAACAATAAATTTTAGTGTGGCTCCGAAAGTATAATCCACCAATATTGGACACCTCTGTATAAGCATTTTGATTTGCATATCTCTTATCCTACAAACCACTCCTGTCACAGCCCACCCTGAGGGAATAAGGTCTGGTTCTCCCTATGCATTAAGCAGGGGTCTCCAAACATTCTAAACAAAGGGCCGGTTTACTATCCTTCAGACTTTAAAGAAGTCAGACTGTGGCCAGTGTGAGTAGAAAAAGAAATTTGCCCCATTATTACTGTCAGTGGGAGGAATAGTTCTCCAAGGGGCAGTGAAGTAATTAGTACAATAAATATTATTCGAGGGTGGTTACGGAATCGTGGGTGCAATGCACAGACTCCTGCATTACATCTTAGCCCCAGGTTTGTACAGTTATGGGGCTAGAGGAAGTAAACAATGGACTACAAGTGCAGGGATGTTGGAGTACTTGTGCTGACACTCTGTGAGTCCCTGCCACGTTGGCAGATAGAACTTGTAGTCTTTCATTCACAGGTCCCTGTATATGAATCTGTGAATGGATGACGTGGCAGGGTGGGTGTAGCCACACACAGCCCTGTTAGATAAAAAAAAAAAAACGAAAAAACAAAACAAAACAGGATGCTCAAATACTGTATGGGTGTAATATGAAACATGGTCCAATAGGTGGAACAAGCCTTTAAGTTTGACCATCCACTAAAAGATTAATCTGCGTGGAGGCAGAGATATTCTTCATATGCCTGATGAGTGATGACAGGTTGCAAACTATTTAGGTGGACTATTTCAACCTAACCAGATGTAAATAATATTATTCCAAGATATTATCCTATTTGTGGCCATAAAAACCAAGGAAACTACACTATATGGGAGTCTTTAGACTCTGGCCCCATCCCTGGATTTTCCTACTCTTTCTTTTTTTCCAAGATCAGCAACGATACCCCATTTTTTTTATAGTTGCCTGCATAGGCTCTTATACTGCTGGGAACATCCACGATCTTTAAAAAGAAAAGTATTGGAAATCATTAGAATTGGAGACTTGTAGGTGCTACTGTTGCCCTAAGGCAAGAATGGACTAGAAATGTAAGTTTAGAAAACCCCAAAAATTCACAGCTGGACCTTTTGCTAATATCTGACACTGACTCGAGATGAAAATTTTTTTGTCCTCGAGCTGCTCCAAACAGATCGAAAGGCTGTATGATCCCATTTACATCCAGCAATAAGGCAACGCTGATATATGGAAACCTTTACATGTTATTGATGTCTGATATGTCGGCTGTCTAGACCAGTGGTCTCCAAACTGTGACCTTCTGGCTGGATGTGGCCCTTTGCTTGTCTTTATTTGGCCCTTTGGGCACTATTACCCCCATTGATATGAGACAATTTTCTACTAACACCAACAACGCAACACCATTCCTTCCACTGACACCAATGATGGGGCACTATTCCCCCCCACTGACACCAATGATGGGACACTATTCAATACACTGACACCAATGATGGGGCACTGCTACTTCCACTGATACCAATGATGGGGCACTATTCCTACCACTGACACCAATGATGGGGCACTGCTACTTCCACTGATACCAATGATGGGGCATTATTCCTCCCACTAATACCAATGATGGAGCACTGCTCCCTCCACTGATACTAATGATAGGACACTATTCCTTTCACCAACACCAATAATTGGGCACCCCTCCTCCCACTAATACCAATGATGGGGCACTATTCCTTCCACTGATACCAATTATGGGGCGCTTCCTTCCACTGACACCAATGATGGGGCACTATTCCTCCCACTAATACCAATGATGGGGCACTGCTCCTTCCACTGATACCAATGATGGGGCACTATTCTTCCCACTAATACCAGTGATAGGGCACTGCTTCCTCCACTGATATCAATGATGGGGCACTATTTCTTCCACCACCACAAATAATTGGGCACTATTCCTCCCACTAATACCAATGATGGGGCACTATTCCTTCCACTGATACCTATTATGGGGCACTATTTCTTCCACTGACACCAATGATGGGGCACTATTCCTCCCACTAATACCAATGATGGGGCACTGCTTCCTCAACTGATACCTATTATGGGGCACTATTCTTACCACTAATACCAATGGTGGGGCACTATTCCTTCCACTGATACCAATTATGAGACACTATTCCTCCCACAATACCAGTGATGGAGCACTATTCCTTTCACTGATACCTATTGACCACATATCAACCACCAAGCTGAGGCATGATTTACTCCCTGCGATGCCGGGACATTTCTACTCTCACTGGCCACAGTCTGGACCCCATGAAGTTTGAAGAACAGTCGACTGACCCTTTGCGTAAAAAGTATGGAGACTCCTGATTTAGACCAGAACCAATTGGCTATTTCCAATGTATTACAAAGGTAACAATTAGCACAAGTAAGAAAAAACAATTACTTGGGAGCATCAGGGTGAAATCGATCTGGGTTGAAAACAAGGGGATCTGGGTGAAACTGCTCCATCCTTCCCATGATGTAGGAGTTAAACTGTTTAAAGAACAACAGAAGATACAGAAGATACGGGTTTATTTCATAAAGCAAATTGGTCAAACCTTGTTTCAGTACATTCCATATTTTTATGAGGGGTATTGATTTTAGAACATTGCAATACTCAATGAACATCACTCACTAAGCTGAGATATAGGATATTCTATACAGTATACTTGTCAGTGGCTCCTTTCCACACTTTACAAAAAACACATTTATGACTCTTCCCAGTTTTACTGAAAATTAGTTCCAGTCTGTGTTGCCATTAGAGAGATTTTTTTATCACTTCCTGTCCAGAAAGTGAGGGTAAAATTTACCAATGGGGACACAGACAGCAAATGAAAGAGAGAAGTTCTATACCATTCCCATTTTGTCTAAAAAAAAAGAAGCTGCATAAAAGGTTATGTAAGGAGGTGAGGGGAGGGGAAAAGTTGCTGGGCCAGCACAGATAATAGACACTCCCAGAAAAGGAAAAAGCTTTGACATTGTTTTAGGTAATCAATTAGGCTAATTTTCTAGCAAGTTCAAACAAACAATGCAAGTGAGTAAAATGTTTTTTTTCTACGCCAAGGAAAAACACTGCAATTCTGCATGTAAAATACATATTTGTTTGTTGTTTTTTTTCTGCATTTTTAAATTGGTGCCAGGGTCTCTTTAGGGTAGTGATTACTGTATATATACACTGTAAACATTGTTTGGGTCAGTGGATGTGGAGGGTTTGGATCTTACCACCAGGGATGATTTAGCAGGAATTCTCACGCCCTCTATATAAGTTTCTTCTTCTAGCGCACGTGTTGTACCTGGAGCAGGAGGGTAGAGTCTTAAACTTTCCTTCAAGACCTAAAGAAGATACATAATAAATCAGAAGTTTGTAATATCATTGCAACTACCTAGGAAATCCAGCTGGATTATACCTTGTTTTTTTTTCAGGACTAATTGTCCTTTCAAATGGTGGTAAATGGTAATGAATACCGCCTGTTTTTTTTTTGTTGTTTTTTTTTTTTAATCAAATGAAAACTGGACTAAAATAGTAAAAAAAACATTTTTTTAAATTCAACTGTATATTTCTTGTTGTTACTAAAAAACAAATAAATTCTCCTATTGCTTATGTTTGTGGCAATACCAGATATGTGTATATTAATTGTTGTTTACATCCATAGTAGGGCCCAGAAACAATAGCGTGCATTTTGCTTTTTCTTTTATTTATTTATACATTAACACACTGGCACTAAATTAAAAAATGTTTTTCTTTAGTTCTAAAAAAAAAAGTGACATTTGACCCCTGACATTTGGATCCAACCTTCACCCTGACCTTCAACCCTGACAATAACCCAGATCAAGCCTGATCTATTTTATCTTATATTGATCTATTTATTTATTTATTTTTCTCCGACTAGAAGAAAAATATGCAATGTACACTATATTACCAAAAGTATTGGGACGCCTGCCTTTAGACACTTTAATGGCGTCCCAGTCTTAGTCTATAGGATTCAATATTAAGTTAGCCCACCCTTTGCAGCTATAACAGCTTCAACTCTTCTGGGAAGGCTGTCCACAAGGTTTAGGAGTGTGTCTATGGGAATGAATATATAAGAACCAGTGCGCAAAAACCCACTGTACACAGAGAGTTAACAAACTGACGGTAAAATACCAGATAAAGAGCTGCCAACATAGACAGGTTCACTCAATTCCCCAAGATAGATAATGGATAAAGATATGTGGCGCTACTCCATCAATCAGTGATAAATAAATAATCCAAAATCACAATTAGAGTAAACTATGCTGTCGGATGAAGTATACACAATGGGCTCCACCTAGTATAAAGTTATAGGCCTAGAGATGAATATCGCCGTACATAAGTAAATCAAAGAAACAATTGCAATAGACACAATAAATGGTGAATACCAGTAATCAAAATGCTTATAGTGCTCAAATGAGTTGAATAAAAATAATAATATCAACCACCTCTCTTCAGGTGGCAATAAGTAAACCTGTGAATATAGTGAACTGGCTTCCCAGGCTGAAAAACACACTAGAATTCCAATAAACAAACAGTGTCCAATGTATCGCAGGCACCAGCTGAAGATCAAATCAATTCTAGTACTGATGCCAAAAATAAGTAAATCTTCAACGTGAACAAAAAAGTGGATGTATTAGATCAACATACAGTGCAAAGAGTCCCTACGGTCAGCAAGAATTCCTATATGATAGACTATCTAAAAAATTATAAATTCCACAATAATGCAATCATATCATAATAATCTAGTGCATAATAAGTGATAAAAACTGTAATACAATAAATCATAATTTTAAATATTGTAAATAATTTAAATTGATGAAAAATCAAAATATGATAGGGCAGATAATCCCACAAACGAGACACTGTCCCAAACAGTGACAATAGTGCAATAGTCCATACAGAAAGTGCAGTAGTGATTGGTGACTTCCACACAAAACAGTCTTTGAATATAGTGCAATTTGTGCAGTGACTGGTGCTTTTCTTCTATGCACGTTCTAGTGCATCTCCCAATTGTTTCCCCTAGCCTCTCACCTCCAGCAGCGGCCCCCAATGGGCCAAGTAGAGCGGGTAGATAATCTAGGAGAGGATGTATTTCCTTCAGTGTTTCTTTAGTGTCAAATGAGTCCGTCTCTCTGCAACTCCTCCCGCAGCTCCCAGCACTCCCAGCAATCCCAGCAGTTTGTTTAAAAACAAAGGAGAGGTCTCATGGTGCAGTATTAAATACACGTTTATTGAAAAACATAGCAACTTACATTTAAAATAGCAGCAATCAGTGGATGTCAAAAAGCTTCCGGGTTCGGCCGTCCCCGAGAAGCGTCGGCACCTGACTCCTCCTACCCTGACGCGTTGCGTCACACCACGTGACTTTATCAAAGGGATGAGGAGTCCGGTGCCAGTCATTGCGTTTATATGTGCGCCGTTGGCATGGCAACGGATAAACAACACTTGAAGCCGAGCTTGTGTAAAAGATACCGAACTATAGGGGGCTGTATATAGTGTGCTAATCATAACAATAAAAAACATGATCAGTAAACATCATCTCCTAATTCTGGATTATGATTAAAAACATAAATAAAAACATGATTCTTACGGTAATTAGCATTATAAATTCCTCTAGTAAACATCAATAATTCATAAAGTCGCATGGTCATCATCACCATCTTGTGGTGATTTGGGATATCACCCATAATGATCTTACAGAAACCTTCAAATAGAACTAAAGTGATGTGTGTATTCCATTAAAAGCACTGATCACTCAATTAATCCAGGCAAGGACGAACGACCAGCCCATCGAGTGCAATGTATAGGAATCATTAAAAATATTTAATTAAAAATATATAAAAAAAATAAAAATAAAAATACAGAATAAAAATGAAGTAAATTAAAATAGACAGAGGAGAATAAATATATCTTCAATAAGCAAAATAGAGTATCCTAAGATCTAAGATAAAAATTATCGTGCTGATCACTAAGAGCATGTTAAATCTAAAACGGGGACAGATAAAGCAAGTAAACAGACCAAACCCCATAAAGATAAAATAAAGACTTGCTATGTCAGACTGTGGGTAAGATAGTCAAAACACTAAAAATTAGAAATAAAACAATTTAAATCAAATTCCACGTTATGTCCTAGGGGCGATAAAGTCTGTAATTCATGAATCCATCTGGATTCAGCCTGACTAATTCTGATAACTTTGTTATCGCCCCTCCAATGAGGTTTATACTTTTCAATTCCACATATTTTTAATGATGAAGGGTCACTATTGTGATGCTCTAAATAGTGTCGAGATAGACTGTGCTTGTCAAATCTTTTTTTAATATTTTGTACATGTTCTTTTAGTCTAATCCATAGTGCCCTCTTCGTTCTGCCTACATATTGGATATGACAGGGGCACTCCAGGAGATAGACTACTCCTTCACTCCTACATGAAATAAAGTCCTCTATTTCATAGTTCTGTGTTGTAACAGTAGACGTGAAACTTGATTTTTTCTTCTTAATTTCTTTTGTGTGTCTGCAAGCATAACAATTTTTGCATGGATAAAACCCCTTTCCTTCAAAAAAGGAGAATTTTTTTTTTGGGGTGGATCTAAGACATTTTTTGCTAAACAATCACGCAATGTCGGGGCCCTCCTGTATATGAATTTAGGTGTATTTGATAAAATAGGGCCCAGGTGTCGATCTGTCTTGACAATGTCCCAATATTTCTTAATAATTTTTTCAATTTGTTTATATTGCATGTTAAAGTCCATAATAATGGGTACAGTGTCTTCTTGGGTAAAGTTTTTTTCTTCATCCTGTATTAATTTTTCTCTCTCCAGACGTGTGACATCCATAATTTTTTCTTCGATGAATTTCACATCGTATCCTTTCTGGATGAATCTTTCTCCAACCATTTTAGCCTGTTCCATAAAAACTTCTTTTTTGGTGCAATTCCGCCTCAATCTAACCAACTGTCCCTTGGGTATATTATTCAACCATAATGAGTGGTGACAGCTATCCAAAGGTAAATAACTGTTTCTATCCACTGCCTTGAAATAAGTTTGAGTACACAGTTTAATTCCTTCTCTTTTGATTTCGAGGTCTAGAAAGTTAATTTTCTCATTACTGATCTCCCAAGTCAGTTTTATATTTTTGTTATTGTTATTCAGGAAAAAACAGAAGTCACTAAGGCTTTCTTTGTCTCCCTTCCAAATAATAAAAATATCATCGATGAAGCGTTTATATACTAGCAACTGGTGTGGTCGATTGCTATATAGTACTTCTTCCTCCCACTCCGACATATACAAGTTAGCCACGCTGGGCGCATATTTAGCGCCCATTGCAATTCCCCGTATTTGTTGGTAGTAATTCTTATTATGCCAGAAATAGCTGGAATCCAGACTATATCTTAAACAAGATGAGACATCCTCAATGATGTGACCTTGAGTGATGGACCGATATATTTGGCAACATCCGATGTCTCATCCTTGTATACGATCATCAATCACGATGAGGCTATACAGGTAACTAAATGGGCCCTAAGAAAATTTAGTGGTTTAAAATGTAAACAAAGAAGATTTTTATTAGATTGTTTAAGATATAGTCTGGATTCCAGATATTTCTGGCATAATAAGAATTACTACCAACAAATACGGGGAATTGCAATGGGCGCTAAATATGCGCCCAGCGTGGCTAACTTGTATATGTCGGAGTGGGAGGAAGAAGTACTATATAGCAATCGACCACACCAGTTGCTAGTATATAAACGCTTCATCGATGATATTTTTATTATTTGGAAGGGAGACAAAGAAAGCCTTAGTGACTTCTGTTTTTTCCTGAATAACAATAACAAAAATATAAAACTGACTTGGGAGATCAGTAATGAGAAAATTAACTTTCTAGACCTCGAAATCAAAAGAGAAGGAATTAAACTGTGTACTCAAACTTATTTCAAGGCAGTGGATAGAAACAGTTATTTACCTTTGGATAGCTATCACCACTCATTATGGTTGAATAATATACCCAAGGGACAGTTGGTTAGATTGAGGCGGAATTGCACCAAAAAAGAAGTTTTTATGGAACAGGCTAAAATGGTTGGAGAAAGATTCATCCAGAAAGGATACGATGTGAAATTCATCGAAGAAAAAATTATGGATGTCACACGTCTGGAGAGAGAAAAATTAATACAGGATGAAGAAAAAAACTTTACCCAAGAAGACACTGTACCCATTATTATGGACTTTAACATGCAATATAAACAAATTGAAAAAATTATTAAGAAATATTGGGACATTGTCAAGACAGGTCGACACCTGGGCCCTATTTTATCAAATACACCTAAATTCATATACAGGAGGGCCCCGACATTGCGTGATCGTTTAGCAAAAAATGTCTTAGATCCACCCCAAAAGAAAAAATTCTCCTTTTTTGAAGGAAAGGGGTTTTATCCA
Source organism: Lithobates clamitans (assembly GCA_037952925.1). Classification (NCBI taxonomy): domain Eukaryota; kingdom Metazoa; phylum Chordata; class Amphibia; order Anura; family Ranidae; genus Lithobates; species Lithobates clamitans. The sequence goes on from JBBGZY010000648.1 coordinate 865,095, forward strand.
TGCAAAAATTGTTATGCTTGCAGACACACAAAAGAAATTAAGAAGAAAAAATCAAGTTTCACGTCTACTGTTACAACACAGAACTATGAAATAGAGGACTTTATTTCATGTAGGAGTGAAGGAGTAGTCTATCTCCTGGAGTGCCCCTGTCATATCCAATATGTAGGCAGAACGAAGAGGGCACTATGGATTAGACTAAAAGAACATGTACAAAATATTAAAAAAAGATTTGACAAGCACAGTCTATCTCGACACTATTTAGAGCATCACAATAGTGACCCTTCATCATTAAAAATATGTGGAATTGAAAAGTATAAACCTCATTGGAGGGGCGATAACAAAGTTATCAGAATTAGTCAGGCTGAATCCAGATGGATTCATGAATTACAGACTTTATCGCCCCTAGGACATAACGTGGAATTTGATTTAAATTGTTTTATTTCTAATTTTTAGTGTTTTGACTATCTTACCCACAGTCTGACATAGCAAGTCTTTATTTTATCTCTATGGGGTTTGGTCTGTTTACTTGCTTTATCTGTCCCCGTTTTAGATTTAACATGCTCTTAGTGATCAGCACGATAATTTTTATCTTAGATCTTAGGATACTCTATTTTGCTTATTGAAGATATGTTTATTCTCCTCTGTCTATTTTAATTTACTTCATTTTTATTCTGTATTTTTATTTTTATTTTTTTATATATTTTTAATTAAATATTTTTAATGATTCCTATACACTTGCACTCGATGGGCTGGTCGTTCGTCCTTGCCTGGATTAATTGAGTGATCAGTGCTTTTAATGGAATACACACATCACTTTAGTTCTATTTGAAGGTTTCTGTAAGATCATTATGGGTGATATCCCAAATCACCACAAGATGGTGATGATGACCATGCGACTTTATGAATTATTGATGTTTACTAGAGGAATTTATAATGCTAATTACCGTAAGAATCATGTTTTTATTTATGTTTTTAATCATAATCCAGAATTAGGAGATGATGTTTACTGATCATGTTTTTTATTGTTATGATTAGCACACTATATACAGCCCCCTATAGTTCGGTATCTTTTACACAAGCTCGGCTTCAAGTATTGTTTATCCGTTGCCATGCCAACGGCGCACATATAAACGCAATGACTGGCACCGGACTCCTCATCCCTTTGATAAAGTCACGTGGTGTGACGCAACGCGTCAGGGTAGGAGGAGTCAGGTGCCGACGCTTCTCGGGGACGGCCGAACCCGGAAGCTTTTTGACATCCACTGATTGCTGCTATTTTAAATGTAAGTTGCTATGTTTTTCAATAAACGTGTATTTAATACTGCACCATGAGACCTCTCCTTTGTTTTTAAACAAACTGCTGGGATTGCTGGGAGTGCTGGGAGCTGCGGGAGGAGTTGCAGAGAGACGGACTCATTTGACACTAAAGAAACACTGAAGGAAATACATCCTCTCCTAGATTATCTACCCGCTCTACTTGGCCCATTGGGGGCCGCTGCTGCAGGTGAGAGGCTAGGGGAAACAATTGGGAGATGCACTAGAACGTGCATAGAAGAAAAGCACCAGTCACTGCACAAATTGCACTATATTCAAAGACTGTTTTGTGTGGAAGTCACCAATCACTACTGCACTTTCTGTATGGACTATTGCACTATTGTCACTGTTTGGGACAGTGTCTCATTTGTGGGATTATCTGCCCTATCATATTTTGATTTTTCATCAATTTAAATTATTTATAATATTTAAAATTATGATTTATTGTATTACAGTTTTTATCACTTATTATGCACTAGATTATTATGATATGATTGCATTATTGTGGAATTTATAATTTTTTAGGGACTCTTTGCACTGTATGTTGATCTAATACATCCACTTTTTTGTTCACGTTGAAGATTTACTTATTTTTGGCATCAGTACTAGAATTGATTTGATCTTCAGCTGGTGCCTGCGATACATTGGACACTGTTTGTTTATTGGAATTCTAGTGTGTTTTTCAGCCTGGGAAGCCAGTTCACTATATTCACAGGTTTACTTATTGCCACCTGAAGAGAGGTGGTTGATATTATTATTTTTATTCAACTCATTTGAGCACTATAACCACACATTTGATTTTAAGCATTTTGATTACTGGTATTCACCATTTATTGTGTCTATTGCAATTGTTTCTTTGATTTACTTATGTACGGCGATATTCATCTCTAGGCCTATAACTTTATACTAGGTGGAGCCCATTGTGTATACTTCATCCGACAGCATAGTTTACTCTAATTGTGATTTTGGATTATTTATTTATCACTGATTGATGGAGTAGCGCCACATATCTTTATCCATTGTCTATGGGAATGTTTGACCATTCTTCCAGAAGAGCATTTGTGAGGTCAGGCGCTGATGTGGATGAGAAGGCCTGACTTGCAGTCTCCGCTCTAATTTATCCCAAAGGTGTTCTATGGGGTTGTGCAGGCCAGTCAAGTTCCTCCACCCCAAACTCGCTCATCCATGTCTTTATGGATTTTGCTTTGTGCACTGATCCAAATCATTTGGTGGAGGGGGGATTATGGTGTGGGGTTGTGTTTTAAGGGTTGGGCTTGGCCCCTTAGTTCCAGTAAAGGGAACCCTTAAGGCGTCAGCATACCAAGACATTTCATGCTCCCAACTTTGTGGGAACAGTTTGGGGATGGTCCCTTCCTTTTCCAACATGACTGCGCACCAGTGCACAAAGCAAGGTCCATAAAGACATGGATGAGCGAGTTTGGGGTGGAGGAACTTGACTGGCCTGCACAGAGTCCTGACCTCAACCCGATAGAACACCTTTGTGATAAATTAGAGCGGAGACTAATAGCCAGGGCTTCTCGTCCAAGATCAGTACTTGACCTCACAAATTCTTCTGGAAAAATGGTCAAACATTCCCATAGACACACTCCTAAACCTTGTGGACAGCCTTCCCAGAAGAGTTGAAGCTGTTATAGCTGCAAACGGTGGGCTGACTCAATATTGAACCCTACTTACTAAGACTAGGGTGCCATTAAAGTTCATGTGTGTGTAAAGGCAGGTGTCGCAATACTTTTGGTAATATAGTGTATATGCAAAATTTGCAACATATCTTTTTCTCCATTCAGAGGGAGTGAATTTTACTGACCGATCATGGTGTCCACATAATTTTAAGAGTCGGTTCTCCCGGCTCCCAATCATTAGCATGAGACCTGGAGATGTTGGAGACAGCTTGTTCTCAGCTTGGTGACAATGCACTATGGAGAACTCTTCCAGCACAATACATCCACTACTTATTAGCCCTGAAATCTATTTCTTTGTGAAATGGTTTCTCTGCCTCTTTGAAATGTCCTCTGTGAGTTCCAGAACCTCTCCCTTTCCCCTTCACTTACATGTGTTTGGATGGAGCGGTGCATGTAGTTGTGGTCATGAGCACTGCTCTATGTACACTACACATCCTACAGTCCATCTCGGATTCAAACGAGAGAGGGTAGCTATAGTCCTATATACAGTGGGACTCTGGAGAATGAACATTGCCACCCTCCCTAGAAAGGCATGTCACATCAGCAAAAAAAAGGAGTTTGGAGGAGACTGAGAGCAATAGAAGGGACTTTTTTTCAGTTAAGAATATTTACTTGAATAGAATTTCAATCTTTATGTAGAGCAACAATTCTTTTTTTCAAATCCTTAGAGAGTTCTTTGCCATGAGGTGCCATGTTGAACTTCTAGCGACCAGTATGAGAGAGTGAGAGCGATAACACCAAATTTAACACACCTGATCCCCATTCACACCTGAGACCTTGTAACACTAACGAGTCACATGACTCTGGGCAGGGAAAATGGCTAATTGGGCCCAATTTGGACATTTTCACTTAGGGGTGTACTCACTTTTTTTTCCAGCGGTTTAGACATTAATGTGTGTTGAGTTATTTTGAGGGGGCAACAAATTTACACTGTTATACAAGCTGTACACTCACTACTTTACATTGTAGCAAAGTGTCATTTCTTCAGTGTTGTCACATGACAGGATATAATATATTTACAAAAATGTGAGGGGTGTACTCGCTTTTGTGAGATACTGTATATACATATCAGAGGCATAACTATAGGGATCGTGGTTGCAACCCAGCCCCATACTTCAGGGGGCCCATGCGGCTTCCTTGTCATATTTAGTTCTACACCTGGATAGGAGGGGTGGTGGGGGCAGCATATAGAGGAACCAATGTCCTTCATTTTACTCCTGTAGCAGCTGAAAGGCAGCTTCTCCTCCTCTCCCTCCCACCAGTATTCAGCGGCTGCAGGAGGAAAATGGAAGCATTGATTCCTCTATATGCCGCCCCTCCATCCCCTCTTATCCAGGTTAATTGTTTCCTTCTGCCCCCCAGGCCCCAGTCTGCTCCCCTGGTCCCTCTCCCCTGCTGCTGGCTTCCCTCTTCCCCTCTCTCGCCAGCTGCTGCAGGGGATGCTTTCAGGATGGAGAGTGAGGGAAGGGGCCGGTAAATTACATATTTTCCTATTATCCTTTTTTAAATGGACACAGTGAGTAAACGGTACCAATCGCTCGTGTGTCCATTCATAAGTGAATGAGCTTTGGTGATCAAAGGGGCTTTTAAATATAGAGCAACCTGTAAAATGGGCAGTTTTTGCAGCTACCTGAGACAAATATTGGAGTTTTCCAAGATCTTCGTACCCGAGGTCTCTTTTGGAACCAATAACTTCATCCACTTCATCCTGAGCCCTGAAAGGTAAACCGAGTTTGTTGTTTAATCTGTATAATATTTAACCAATGAATTGTGAGTTTTACACTTTTCACTTGTCTACATAAATTTTATAATGTTTGAGGATTTATTCATAAAATATTTTATTGGTTCAATAATAAATATACTGTGTATAGTTTGGTCCAATTCAATCAGGAATAAACATATATGCATTTTTCTACTTTGCACAAAACATTAGCCACTGCCCCCCACCCACCTCAAACTGGCCTTTGCAACAAGGAGCATTGGAGGGCAACAAATTAAAAAAAAAAGGCCAAGAAAAATTCCAATCTCTACTTACCGACCAGCCTGCGACCAACCAAATTGACCTGTCTATAACATATTTGGGCGCTCAATGACAAGGCCATTTTTTGCGATAGGGCACTGTGTCGCTTTAACTGACAATTGCGCGGTCGTGCAACGCTGTACCCAAACAAAATTTTTCCCAACAAATAGAGCTATCTTTTGGTGGTATTTGATCATCTCTGCGCTTTTTATTTTTTGCGCTATAAACAAAAAAAAAGTGACGATTTTGAAAAAACACAATATTTTGTACTTTTTGCTATAATAAATATCCCCTATTTTTTTAAAAAAGCAAATTTTTTTCTCAGTTTAGGCCGATATGTATTCTTCTACATATTTTTGGTAATAAAAATCGCAATAAGTGTATATTGATTGGTTTGCACAAAAGTTATAGCGTCTACAAAATAGGCAATAGATTTATAGCATTTTTATTATTATTTTTTTACTAGTAATGGCGGCGATCTGCGATTTTTATCGTGACTACCACATTATGGCGGACACATCGGACACTTTTGACACATTTTTGGGACGATTGACAATTATACAGCGATCAGTGCTATAAACATGCATTGATTACTGTATAAATGTCACTGGCAGGGAAGGGGTTAACACTAGGGGCAATCAAGGGGTTAACTGTGTTCCCTGACTGTTTGTTCTAACTGTAGGGGGAGGGGACTGACATAGAGGAAATGACGGATCATGGTTCCTAGCTATTAGGAACTCACGATCTTCTCTCTACTCACAGAACAGAACAGGGATTTGTGTGTTTACAAACACACGTCCCTGTTCTGCATCTCGTGCCCGCCATCGCTCGTGGCCGGTGGTCATCGCGACCGTCGGCCATGAGCATCGGCACCCCGGCAGTGCAACTATCCTGCTTAAAGGAGCCGAGGTATAGCTACGACGGCTCGCGGGATCTTGCAGACCTGCAGCAGTCTAATCACGGCGGCTGGTCGGCAAGCGGTTAAAGATGCAGGGGCACACTGGACACCCAGCACTTAGCACTATGGCCGCAAAGGTGTCAGTGCTTTACCTGACCAATATATATCTACTGTGGAGCCTCTTAAAACTTAAAGGTAGATACTACAGGTAACAGGGTGCCTTGACGGGGACTGTAGTTTATGCATGTACCGTATTTATCGGCGTATAACACGCGCGGGCGTATAACACGCGCCGGCGTATAACACGCACCCCAAGTTTAGGAGAGAATTTTAAGGAAAAAAACTTTAAGGAGGGAAGTTTATGGAAAAGGAACTTACATTAAAATGCCCATCAATGCAGCCTCATCAGTGTTCATCTGCAGCCTTGTTAGTGTCATTGCAGCCTTTTCAGTGCAGCTTTGCCCCAGTGCAGTCTTGTCAGTGCAGCCTTGTCCCCAGTGCAGCCTTGTCCCCAGTGCAGCCTTGCCCCCAGTGCAGCCTTGCCCCCAGTGCAGCCTTGCCTCAGTGCAGCCTTGTCCCCAGTGCAGCCTTGTCCCCAGTGCAGCCTTGTCCCCAGTGTCCATGCCTGCCGCCGCCGCCGCTGCCGACATACACATGCTAGTAGTTTTAAATATGGCGCCGCGGAGTTCGGAGGGACTCGACGCCGCCGAGATACACATAGTCGAGTGTATTCGGCTCTTTCCGGCGCCGCTCACAGTCCCGCCCTATGATGGACACAGGTCCAATGGCGGGACTGGGCGTGACTGTGAGCGGCGCCGGAAAGAGCCAAATACACCTGACTATTTGTATCTCGGCTCTGTGATTTCGGCGGCGCTCGTTCAGCACCGCCGAGTCCCTCCGAACTCCGTGGCGCCATATTTAAAACTACTCGCTATGTGAATGTCGGCGGCGATCGCCGCTGATGGCTCACAATTAGCGGGGATATAACACGCACCCAGGACTTTCTCCTGATTTTAAGGGGAAAAAAGTGCGTGTTATACGCCGATAAATACGGTATTTGCAAATCTGTGCAGACTAAACCCCTGTTTTTAACGCATACTGTTAGACAGGTCAGTTTGGTTGGTCGCAGGCTGGTCGGTAAGTAGAGATTGGAATTTTCCTTGGATTTTTCCTTGGCCTTTTTTTGGAATTATTCTCCTTTGCCCAAGGAATGATTTGATTTCTTAATGGATAATACATCAGTAAAGTGGTATCTTAACTTTTATCATATTGTGTCTCACTTTTTAAGAATGTCCGGGTTCCGTGCCAGTTCTATCACTGTAAATGATAACTGGTTGGCAGTTGTTTCTTGCCCTGAAAAGGACACAAATCTGTTTAAAGAGCCTTTTCAAAATCTGGTAAAATCAATGTTACCCCACTATAAATAAACATATGAAGCAAGGGGATGTATTAAAACATTTGATAAAGTATGGAAAGTGTGGTATGAGTCAGCTACCACAGTAGGTTAAAAATGGTTGATATAGAAACCAGTAAGATCAAATAAAATGTAATGCGAACAATCTGAGAGTGTAAGACAATGCACAGTATGATGAGGGACAGACTGTTACTAGTATGAAGGATAATATAGATTATTAATACTATAACTCTCATTCTATGATCACTAAATACATGGTTTTGTAAGCAAAGAAAGAAGACTTGGTGCATAAGGTTTATGATGTACAATATAATCTGTGAGCTGTGACAAGGAGGGTGGGGGGAGGGGGGGGGTAGAGTAGGGGGAAGTTTGCATAGGCCCTGCGGGGCCAGATGTTGTACTGGGAATGTGCTACGTTGGCAGATTCTCAGTGTATGTATGTACTTCAAAATTTTTCAATAAAAAGAAATTTACAAAAAAAAAAAAAAAAGAGCCTTTTCAAGCAAGCACAAGAGCTAGCAATCGTTACGGCTAATATACAAAAACAGAGAACTAGAAACAGTGGCAAAACTGAAGCTTGCTAATGACAGCAATTCCAAAAAAGGTGAAAGATGAAAGCAGATTGGTTGTTTGAGGATATTGCCACACATTTATCCTTATTTGCATTGCTTCAGCGTCTGTAAAACATGCCCACCTACCCATTCAGGGCAGAATGACAGGGCCTCCCTGCTGTAGAAATCTATCCTGGGTATATGGTGTCATATGGTGTCAAAATGTAGCTGGGTAGATGACATCACTGATTCCCTTCCCCAAGTGACACAAATGGCGATGTCCTGGGGCAATATATGTTGCTTGGGAATGGGGTTGCAATCAGGAGGCATTGTCATTCTGCTCTGTATAGGCCTGATGAGTGTCTTATTAAGTCAGAGCTCCTGATCTGCATATTTGCATCAGATCAGTGAGTCAGAAAGTATTTATGATACTGGATCAGCATGACAGCCAGGCAACTAGTATTTTCAGGAGAGGTCAAGGATGGAGGCCTCCTACATTCTCAGTATAGTAAAGTAAGTTCTAAGAAAAGCACAAGTAGTTAGGCATTAAACTGTATTATATACAATCGTATAATATTTGCATATATTTTCTGAGTTTACTGCTTCACTATACACCTTTGCTCTAGAACAGCTAAAAAAAGGCTGATGACTCTTATGCCGCGTACACACGGTCGGAATTTCCGACGGGAAATGTTCGATGTGAGCTAGTTGTCAGAAAGTCCGACCGTGTGTAGGCTCCATCGAACATTTCCACACACAAATGTTTGAGAGCAGGTTCTCAAATTTTCCGCCAACTTCACTTTGATGTCGGAAATTCTGAGCGTGTATACAAAAGCCGACGCACAAAATTCCACGCATGCTCGGAATCAAGCAGAGGAGCCGCACTGGCTATTGAACTTCGTTTTTCTCGGCTCGTCGTATGTGTTGTACATGACCACGTTCTTGACGTTCGGAATTTCCAACAACATTTGTGTGACCGTGTGTATGCAAGACAAGTTTGAGCCAACATCCGTCGGAAAAAATCCACAATTTTATTATTGGAAAGTCCGTGTGTACACGGCATTATTCTACATGCAGTTCTACCTGTTCAATAAAGTCATTGCACATTTATGGATTAGATTACAAACCCGCAATGAAGAAAGTAACAAAATTATCTATCAAATTTTCCACATCACATTCATCCTCCTGGGCTGTGAAGAGAGGGAAAAGTAAATTAGTCTTTCTTGAAAAAACGAAAATGCTTATCCATAGATATTTAATAAGCAAGAAGACTGGAGCAATTTCCATACTTTTTTCCCTAAATGTATTACATCATAACCCCAGACAACAGTGGGGGTTTATAAGGGAGACCTCTTTCAAAACCTCTTACAGGAGAACCTTTTCCAAGATTGGAATACCTGCTTACTTTTTTTCCTAGGTATGACCCCTAAGTGTTTTACATCATAACCCTGGGATGGGAACAGTAAAGAATGAGCAGGCAGACTTCTTTCCAAACCTCTTCCAGGGGGGAACCTCTTCCAAAATCAGAAAATTGGCCTTATGCCGCGTACACACGGTCGGACTTTCTGGCATACTTGGTCCGATGTTCTTCCCGCAGGGACTGTCCGGCGGACTACCGCCGGACTTTCTGAACGGACGGACTTGCATACACACGACCGGACTTTCCGGCAGGCTAGATCCGCCCGTCTTTCCGACGGACTTTCGCCGGACTTATGGCGGACTTTCAGAATGAACGGACTTGCCCACACACGGACAAGTCCGTTCATTTTGAACGTGACTTGGATACGACGGGACTAGAAACGGAAGTCAATCTCGCCCCTTTTATCGGCGAGATTGACACTTTGCGAGCCCCGTCGTGGGGCATCCCAGGCCCTTAGGTCTGGTGTGGATTTTAAGGGGAACCCCCTACGCCGAAAAAATCGCCGAGGGGCCTCCTCTAAAATCCATACCAGACCCCGATCCGAGCACGCAGCCCGGCCAGTCAGGAAAGGGGGTGGGGACGAGCTAGCGCCCCTCCTGAACCGTACCAGGCCACATGCCCTCAACATGGGGGGTGAGTGCTTTGGGGGAGGGGGGCGCCCTGCGGGCCCCCCCACCCCCAAAGCACCTTGTCCCCATGTTGATGAGGACAAGGGCCTCTTCCCAACAAACCTGGCTGTTGGTTGTTGGGGTCTGCGGGCAAGGGGCTTATCGGAATCGGGGAGCCCCCTATAATAAGAGGGCCCCCAGATCCCGGCCCCCCACCCTAGGTGAATGAGTATGGGGTACATGGTACCCCTACCCATTCACCTAGGGAAAAAGTGTCAATAATAAAACACACTACACAGGTTTTTTAAGTAATTTATTAGACAGCTCCGGGGGGGTCTTCTTCCGGCTTCGGGGGTCTTCTTCCGACTTCGGGGGTCCCTCCGGTTCCTCTTCTCCCGGCGTCCAGTTGGTTCTTCTCCGCTCCCTCTGGCCTCTTCTCCCGGTGTCAAGTTCTTTTGCCGGCTCCTCCGCCGTCTTCATGCCGCTCTTTTGCCAGCGGAGGTCCGGACTTCTGGCCTCTGGCTTCTGGGCTTCTTGTCTTCTTACCATGTTGACACGACAGTCTCTCCGGCTGGAATGCTCTCTGAGAGCTCCGATGTGACTTATATAGGCGGAGACCCCGCCCCTTATGCCGTCACAGTCCCTGGGCATGCTGGGACTGTGACGTTTTAGGGGGCGTGGTCAACATCACCCGGTGACCACGCCCCCTAAAACGTCACAGTCCCAGCATGCCCAGGGACTGTGACGGCATAAGGGGCGGGGTCTCCGCCTATATAAGTCACATCGGAGCTCTCAGAGAGCATTCCAGCCGGAGAGACCGTCGTGTCAACATGGGAAGAAGACAAGAAGCCCAGATGCCAGAGGCCATAAGTCCGGACCTCCGCTGGCAAAAGAGCAGCATGAAGACAGCGGAGGAGCCGGCAGAAGAACTCGAACACCGGGAGAAGAGGCCAGAGGGAGCGGAGAAGAACCAACCGGACGCCGGGAGAAGAGGAACCGGAGGGACCCCCGAAATCGGAAGAAGACCCCCGAAGCCGGAAGAAGACCCCCCCGGAGCTGTCTAATAAATTACTACAAAAACCTGTGTAGTGTTTTATTATTGACACTTTTTCCCTAGGTAAATGGGTAGGGGTACCATGTACCCCATACTTATTCACCTAGGGTGGGGGGCTGGGATCTGGGGGCCCTCTTATTATAGGGGGCTCCCGGATTCCGATAAGCCCCCTGCCCGCAGACCCCGACAGCCAACGGCCAGGGTTGTCGGGAAGAGGCCCTTGTCCTCATCAACATGGGGACAAGGTGCTTTGTGGTGGGGGGGCCCGCAGGGCGCCCCCCTCCCCCAAAGCACCCACCCCCCCATGTTGAGGGCATGTGGCCTGGTACGGTTCAGGAGGGGGGGGCGCTCGCTCATCCCCACCCCCTTTCCTGACTGGCCGGGCTGCGTGCTCAGGTCGGGGTCTGGTATGGATTTTAGGGGGGCCCCACGCCGTTTCTTCGGCATATGGGGTTCCCCTTAAAATCCATACCAGATCTAAAGGCCTGGGATGCCCCGCACTCGCCGCAATAGGAAAATTTGTTTTTCCTATTGCAGCGAGGGCGAGATGCAGTACTCTGCCCTTGCGTTGCATCTGGTCCGTCGGACCAGCATACAGGCGCATGCAGACGAACGGGCTTTCCGTCAGGTCCGCCGGACCAAGTATGCCGGAAAGTCCGACCGTGTGTACGCGGCATTACCTTTTTCCTAGGTATGGCCCCTAAATGTTTTACATTATAATCCCTGGGAACAGTAAAGAACGAGCAGGTGGAACTCTTCTAAAACCTCTTCCAGGAGGACCTCTTCTAAGATCAGAGAATCTGCCTTACCTTTTTCCAGGTATGCCTCCTAAATGTTTTTCATTATAACTCCTGACAACAGAAAAGAATGAGGAGGGAAGCCTCTTTTGTATAAAATGAGATAACTGAGAGCTCTTTTGGCTTACCTGCCCCTTTGAGGATCTGTGTTAATATATCCACTGGAATGTCTTCTCCGTCTTCAATTGCCTTTCTGCGTCTATTAATACATTCTCTCCCAGTTTTCCTGAGAAGTTTGAGGCCCTCTTGAGTGTCTTTAATAAACTTCCGCTTTTCCATGGAGAACTAGCAAGAAAGATATACAGAAATATACATCAAATAATTTGTTTCAAAATGCATGACAGATCATGAAAGCTGCACAAACATGGACTCTTTACAGCAATATCTTTGGGACTCAATCAGGATAACATGTGGATGCATAGTGTCTATAAGACTCTGTGGCAAGAGAGAGTCCACCTGGAAGTGACTACTTAAGTAAAACAGTTCAGAACACAACTACCCACAACTGTCCCCATAAACAGTGTCCCTTACAGTAAAAATCCAGGGTAGTTCTGTTAACATGGGCAAACAGCTGGAGGGATCCAAGGTTCAAGGACAAAGCGCCATCCAGCTGAAACTGTATTACTCTGCTAGCTGTGCACTGTTAGGCTCTGGCCCAGCTGTCCACACGCCGATTCTGCCAGTAAAAGGCCTCACACCTGGCTGAAGGTCAATTACCCAACTACCTCTGCCTCATCAGGTGTGGTGTTTCGGAGCTGCTGAGGGAGGGAAGTAGAGAAACGTGTCTTCTATGAGTGTGTCTAGGAACCCAGGGAGTTGTTGGAAAAAAGAGGTAAGGGGTCGGCACCTACATTTGAGCATGGTAAGTAAATTGGCACTCCGCTACTTTTTTTAAGCCCCAGGTGCAATACCCACTGCCTCTCCAGTGCTGTCATCCACAACTCCTAAGGACAAAACATAACCTAGGGGCATTAGAAAATGGAATATTGTAGCATCCTGTAGAGGAGAACAGCAGCAATATGATCATAGTAGCATGAGCTAAGGACATCAGTCTATAATGGGCCCCACATTGCAAGATAGAAAAATCAATCCAGTCCTTACCCTAATAAAAGGGTTTCTCATTTCCACTAATCCTCTCATAGCCAGGGATATGGCTCGAGGAAACGGAGTCTGATCATCATCAATGGAATTCAGGTCCATCCCAAAAGCTACCTAGAAAAAAAAACAATGAATTATAATGTATGTCTAGATTTTGGCCACATTTATCCGCAAACCTTCCTCTCATCCTTTACAGCAGACTTTCTTAACCACTTGAGCTCTGGAAGGTTTTACCTCCTTAAAGAGGAGATCCAGCCTGGGTGAAAAAAATTAAAAGTCAGCAGCTACAAATACTGCAGCTGCTGACTTTTAATATTAAGGTGCTTAAGTGTCCAGGGAGCCCGCAATGTCGGCACCCCAGCCGATCTTCGGATCGACTCCCAGGTGCTGCCGCCGCCATTCCTGGTAAGAGAACCAGGCGGTGAAGCCTTTCGGCTTCATTGCTGGTTCCCTACTTTGCATGCACAAAGCGCACTGCGCTTTCTAATTATCCCGGTGGCAGGGGAAGAAGGAGGGGGGCCGAACTTCTGGCCGCGGCCCGTCTCCCGAAAGTGGGGAAGGGGACCTGTCAAAAACAGGTCCCCATTTCCCCTTGAAAGGTGACAAATGTGACACCGAAGGTGGGGTGGGGGGGGGGAGCATATCTGCAGAAGTTCCACTTTTGAGTGGAACTCCGCTTTCATGACCAGGCCATTTTTTTGCTATTTAGCACTGCTTTACTTTAACCGGTAATTACGCGGTCATGCAACACTGTACACAAAAGAAATTCATATCATTTTTCTTTTAATAGAGCTTTTTTTGGTGGTATTTGATCACCACTGGGTTTTTATTTTTTGCAATATAAATGAAAAAAGACCAAACATTTTGGGGAAAAAAACAATATTTTTTACTTTCTGCAGTAATACATATCCAATAAAAGAAATTAATAAAATGTAATTTCTATATAAATTTAGGCCAAAATGTATTCTTCTGCAGGTATAACAATATACTCTGTCACTGTACTAATGACTCCGGCTGGGAAGCGGTTAACATCTATGACAATCAAGGGGTTAAATGTGTGCCTAACAATGTGTAATTGTGTGTAACGTGTGCTGCTTTTTACTAAAGATCTCTTTGTTTCTTATCCCTGTACAGCGCCCTGTGTTGATTGTCATCACAGGGCTCTGAGCTGTGATTGGACACAGGCATTAATCATTGGCTGGGACTTGCAGACAGACTCCCTCTGTGTACAATCAGAGAGGGTGCCGTGCACTCTAAACCTGTAAGCAAGCAGCGATATACAGATACATCGCCGTGCCTGCACAGGCAGCCTGTTCTCAGTACAGTGCGGTGTGTGTGGAGGGGGGGGGGGGGGCAGGGCCATCCTCTTTAATATTGATTGGACCCTGGTCAAACATTTTTTTGGGGCCCCCCAGCTTCCCCCCCACTCAAAATCAGTTTACTGTAGCAGATCAGGCAGTGATTGCGATTGGTTGCCAGAGGCTACAGCATATCATTACCGCTCACTGACTGAATGCTAGAGGTTACAGCACAAATTACGACTCACTGATTAGTTGCTAGGTTACAGCACATCATTTCTGCTTGCTGATTGGTTACTAGAAGGTACTGCACATCATTACTGCTAATCAAATGGTTGCTAGAGGTTACATGCTTACTGCTCACTCATTGGGTGCTAGAGGTTACTGTGCATCATTACCACTTATTGGTTGTTAGGACTTACAGCACATCTCCTCACTGTCTGCACACCATGGACTGGGGAGGTGAGGGGACCCACCAATAGACAGAAAACTCCTAGAACTTGCTATTAGCAATGAGCAGAGCAGAGAACACAACTATGAAGGTTAACTGAGTGCATGTAGGCACAGAGTCTAAAGTGAGCAGTATCCCTAAGGACAGGCTCCCAGAAATATATGACTAGCCATGCCGCCTGCAGTAGAGCAGTGTTGAGGGGTGAGCTACATACAGAGTGCAGGATTGATGAGTGTGCTTTGTATGGATTGCAAGGTTGAGTGGTATGCTATGTACAGAATGCAGGGCTGAGAGGTGAGCTACGTACAGAGTGCATGGTTGACGGGTGCGTTACACACAGAGTGCAGGATTGAGGGGTGCGTTACATACAGAATGCAGGATTGGGGGGTCCATTACATACAGAGTGCAGGGTTGAGGGGTGCGTTACATATAGAGTGCAGGAATGAGGGGTGAATTACATATAGAGTGCAGGATTGAGGGGTGCATTACATAGAGAGTGCAGGCAGGGCCGTTTAAAGGAATTTGGGGGCCCCAAGTAAAATGGAAATGGATGCCCCCCCAGCGCATTGCGGGCGGTATAGCCACGCTGTCCCATTGATCTCAATGGGCAGCAGAAGTGAAGGAGCGGTAAACACACCTCTCCTTCTCCGCTTCAAAGATGCGGCTAGCAGGACTTTTTTACCATCCTGCTAGCGCAACGCTCCAGTGTAAATGTGACAGCACTTTAAGGGCGGATTGCGCTATAGTGCCTGCAATACGCTCCAGTGTGAAAGGAGTCTTATGTACACACCAACATGGAAGCATTGTGGCAGTAAACAATGAGGTCTTAATGCACCCATATGGCTGGGCATATAAATTATGGTGTAGCGCTGGTAGATTTCTAATCTACTGCTTATAGGTAAATTCTAATCTAATGTTAGTTTAGCCTCTGTTCCAGCTTGGCTGTGTTGCATGCAGTTCCACATTGCGCCTGTGGATGTCATTGTCATCATGGGTCAATGTTGGAAAGCAACAAGCTGAAGTGTATGAGTGCTCTTCTGTCCCGGAGATAACTCGGCGGAGGTGGTCCTCCGAGTTGCATTCTGGGAGAGGGTATTTATGGGGCAGACGCCATGTTTCGGGGAGCTTTTCGCCTCGTGGCCCTCTTGGCCTAAAGGTATGTGTCAGTGTGTGCTATCTCGTAGCCCTCCAGCTTGGAGGGTTACGCTGCTGCAGCCGTGCAGGTGAGCTTAGAAGCCTGTCTGGGGCCTGCTACTGCTGAGATGCTCCTGTGCTGTCTGTCCTGAGGGAAGAAGCCGGACAATTGAGAAGAATCCAGGGGAGGACCCGTCTTGGAAGGGACCATGCGACCGCTGGTCTGGAGAAGGGCCTGGTGACTCAATTGGAGGACCCATCCTAAATTACCCTACCGCACAAGTACTGCCGGGTCGACTTAAAGGTTCTGGTACTGTGTTTGCTGTTCATTGAAAACTACTACATCCTGTGGCAGAGGATCGTATGAGTTTGTCCCACCAAAGTCTGTGGCACAGACTTTTTGTTCGTGCTGCGTTCCGGCTGCTAGGTCAGTGAGAGAAACCTATCTGGGCGGGCAAAGATTTAATCCTAAACTGAGGAAAGGGACAGAGGGGGGCAAGGCACTGGTGCCGTTCTCTAGTCCAGCATACATGGCTGGTTGGGCTTTCAGTGCAGAAAAGACTATGTAGTTCAGTCAAAATGTTGGAACCACACTGGATTTTTAGCAGATCAACATGTATTTGATGAGATTTGTTTCTTGTGTGTCCCTACATTTTTAACCTCTTGCCAACCATGTAACGCATATGTGCTGTAGCAGGGGGGTTGGGTATTAAAGCCACACATGAGCTAATGGCTGCGTTTTCTGTGCTGAGAGCGTGATCAATGCATGCTCCCAGCACAGTGACCGATGCCACAGACAGATCCCAGCCCCTGTTTGTGATTGGGCTCCTGATCATGTTATAGAGAAGTCCGTTCAGGGACACACTTGAGTTCTTCAGTTACCACTGAGCTATGCTGGGCTCCTATTGTGACCCTTCAGCATTAGAGCGAGAAAACCAGCACCAGCACGCAATGAATGAATGGGTTCAAAGCTTTATTCAGCGATCACATTGCTACAGCAGAAGCAATGTTTCGGAAGCCTCGTAGGACCTCTTCATCAGGCATGCTTGATGAAGGGGTCCTGCGAGGCTCTGAAATGTTGTTTCTGCTGTAACAATGTGATCGCTGAAAAAAGTTTTGGACCCATTCTGGTGGTTCATGGTGTGCTGGAGACATTTTCTCGCTCTGACTATCTTCAGTTCCAGCTGTTGGTCGCACTTATGCACATACCCGTAGCCATTTATTCATGAACGTGTGCATTGAGAGTAGTGGTTTGGAACCTTCACTGTTAGGGCGCAGGGATACACTAGCATAGCATACGGGCATATGCCCATGCGCTATACTCGTGTTTAGGATAGCACTGCTGTATACCCAGAGTACCACCTTTCATTTCTATTGGAGGCTGTACGCAGTACCTGGGCTTTCTGGGTTTGGGGGGTAAATGCTAGGACTTGCATTGAACAGGCTCAGGTGGCTGTGTGCATCAGCACAAACAGTGTATAGCAGTGGGTAGAGGGTTAATTCTGAATTTTTTTATTTACTTCATGGTTGCGGCTTGAGTCGCAAATTACTTCCAATGCTGCTCTAAACTACAATAAAATACAATCTGCCATGGGACCATTTCTTAGCTATGTGTCTGTTTGGATTAAAAATCTTCAGTGCTAAATCTTTCTCAGAGCTTTGCAATTATTTGCATAGACTTTGCTAATTGAGAGGCAGCCTGATTTTTGTCTAATTGTGTTGCTCATTTTGAGCAGCGCTTTACTAGAGCTGCATCAATTATCCTACGTGCAGTCTGGGATTTCAGGTCAAAGGCCAAATGTCTGGATGTTTCTGATGCTGAGACAAATCCAAAGTCCAGGCATGGGGTATTCATGTAGTGCTCTCCTCTAGTTAGGTTGCTAGGTTAAAATCAGGGTTGCCACCTATCCGGGATTCACCCGGACTGTCCGGATTTTGAATCATGTATCCAGTTTTCAGTCTGCCTGAAACACGGATAGGCGGACTAGACTGCAGGGAGCGACAGAGAGAGTCGGCACTGGGACTGAGAAGATGGACATGATATAAGAAGCCACTCTACCGGGGGCACCTGATGTAAGGGGGCACTCTACTGGGGACACCTGATGTTAAAAGTCACTCTGATGGGGAACCTTGATGTAAGGGGGCACACTGATGGGGACACCTGATGTAAGGGGGCACTCTGATGGGGACACCTGATGTAAGGGGGCACTCTGATGGGGACACCTGATGTAAGGAGGGACTCTGATGGGTACACCAGATGTAGGGGGTACTAGCACTGTTAAAGTGTTTGGCTTGAAGAAAAGGTGGCAACCCTAGGTTAAATTTAGTTTATGGCTTTGCTGTAGTGAATGGAGCAGTGCTTGATGGTTTTTGTCTGTACAGGGTTTCCTAGTTGGGTGTTTGATTTCTCCAACCGGTTTCTGGAAGAAGCTTGGCAATCTCTGGAAGGAGGTTTCTAGAGGGTGGCTGTGGAGGTGATGCATTTTGTGGGAGTTCTGGATAAGTGTGCTTCCTTTTCAAGGATAGTTCCATTTTCCTAGGGGGCTGCTGCCCCTAGGAGAGAGTCTCTCAGAGAGGAGATTGCAGTCTGGTACTCAGCAGATGCTGGGCTGAGACCCCGGGAAAGACTGCTAAAGATGTATTTGCTGAAGAGCACTGTTCTGAAGTCCTAGTTTGGAGAAGGATCCTTTTATCTCCCTCCCTAAGGATCTACTTCTGGAGGCTGGGTGGCAGACAGCTCCAAGGACATTGTGAGCAAAGACCTTGCTGTGGACTTTGGGTGTGCTTGTGCTAGAAGAGATCTAGGTGACAGTGGTTGCTACATGGACTGGGGCTGCTTTCATAAAGTCTTAGGTATACTGGCCATTCCCTGTTACCTCCAGGAAAGGCTATTGTAAGAAGATTAGGGGGAAGCTGTCCTCCCATTATTGCTATTGATCATTTTGGGAGTATACTGTAACCCTAAACCCTTCTTCTGCTAAAGTTCTTCAGCGATGGATACTAAAAAATCATCCCCTGGACTGAACCTGTATTGTCAGTGTGCGTGGGACTGTGTTTATGTGACTGCCAGCCTCTGTACTGCATTGAGAGACTTGGGTACATTCTCAGCGGCCACGTTGGGGGTAAGCAATACATTTAGATTGAAGGAATCCATCTGCTGGTGTATGGGCAACCTTATAAGTAACGGAAAGCCTACATCAGTTCACTTTATGTACCTTCGAGATGACATCCAGGGTGAGTCTGCATAGCATGTCATGCATTCTAATCTCAGTTTTTCCATCAGCCTTTTCTGCAAGTCTCTCCACCAAGTCTTCGGCTTTCTCATTGAAGGGTGCCATCAATCCAATCAAGTATCTGTATGCAGGTAACAGAGTCAGTGCTAACCAAGGTTAATGCACAATGCACCAGACACCAAAATGTATCTTCTCATATACCTCCATTGCAACAGTGGAGAGCGATGCTACTTTACTAGTGCACCGTCTTATAGCTAGTCTGCTAGAGTAAAAACTTCAAAAATGGTCTCTCTGTAAACACACACATAAATCACGCATACAGGCGGTAAAGGTGCTGAATGCAAGCCCTTAAAGTGTATGGGACTGGGCCACAACTACCCTGCAACCGCATGCATTGTGGTGGCTCAGCCTTTTGAGAAGGTGACATATAGCCTCCTTGCAACCTGCCAAAAGACCTCTAAAGGGTTGCCATCAGTGAGACCGAGCCCTGCCCAAAGATTTGTTTATGTTCTTGAATTTGATCTGGTATCATTACCCTTTCAGTCAAGCTTGGACCAATGTAACTATGTATATACCATACCTGGCTGATGTCCCTGGAAGCTGGAAATCACTGATGTAGACACGGCTACTCCAGTGATCTCCACTTGCTTCCAGGTCCTGTGCTGAGCAGCTGGCATGCTGTATTGTGACCACAAAAGATCGGCCGCTTGGCACAGCACCCGTCAGAGAATGCTTTACATTTTCTGAATGAATGCAAAGTGTTCTATGTTTGGACAAGGTGGAAAACGTGACATCACCGCTCCACCTTGTCAGGGAATTGTTTGCATTCATTGAGAAAAGGAAAGTGTTCTCTGAATGGCACCTGTCTTGAACCGCCAACTTCCCTTGTTCACAATGCATCAGGTTGGCCGCTTAGCACGGGACGGAGATGGTAGTGGAGATCGGTGGGCATAGCGATGTCTACTTCAGTGGCTTCCAGCTTCAAGGGGCATTAGACAGGTATAGTATATACATAGTTACATTGGTCCAAGCTGGCACAATGTACTGTAACTATGTAAAAAATATCCATATCTGGAATTCTTCTTTAACATCTCATATGTGTATTTCGCTGTTTCCATGGTCTTCAGGTTTAAAAGCAGCATCTATTTTACCCTCTAAGTTTTAACGTCTGGTTAATATTTGTACTTACGTTCTACTAAATGCTGGATCCATAATTCTCCTCTGTTTGTGCCAGTGATCATAATCCCGATCTGTCACCAAGCCTCTTCCCATGAACCTGTTATATGATGGGTAATAAAACACCAGAAAAATTTAAAGCTAGAAAAGTGTTAATGTAACTTCTGCATAACTAAAGGAGGTGAATGGTATTATTTTATTTGGGTCAGCCATGTGGACCTGCTTCGTTTTCTCAGTCTAGTCTTCCTTTGAAGTATAACTAAAAGCAAAACCTTTTTTAACTTTTGTATAGAGTGGAGAAGGATTAGTACATATCAGCTTTTTTATTGTTGTCTGTGCTCCCCCCCCCCTTAGGAAGATTCACCCCCTCTATTTGCCTATTATAACTGAGAGCAAAAGTGAAAGAAAAGCCCAAATTTTGGGTTGTCACCAAAACAGGACAAGAAGAGGAAATCTTCCAATGTGAACACTAGTTCTAATAACACCCAGGGATTTCTTCCCACTTCTAGCTTTGGCTATGGGACAGGAAGTGAAGAGAAATCTGTCCCTGGCAGACACCCAAAAGGTGTCCCAGGTCTTTTATAATCCTATAGTGTATAGTACAAAAAAACAATGTGACCTGTGCTGCTAAAGTGTTCAGTTTTGGCTTGAAGAAAAGGTGGCAACCCTAGTTGAAACCCTCCCTTACTCTATCCAAAATGAGAAAAAAAAAAAAGTTTTGCTTTTAGTTCTACATTAAGCACAGAAGCTTTTACGCATAAAAAGAACCATAGCGGGTGAGGAGTTAGACCTTCTGTATTGGAAAACCCCAATATATTTTGTATGTAATATTCTGGAAGATATGATACATACCGAACACCAAACATGTTGGACATACGCTTGTAAAACCAGTTCTTTGGGTATTTTGGAGACATCAGAAATTCCTACAATAAGGTATAAAAAAGATATCTTAGCGCTTTGCTTTCTTTTCCTGCACATTGTTCCAACAGTATCCCTTGTGAAATATACATGCTTCACCCTGACAAATCCATTCTATTTAGCCTGGCAAAATTTCTCTACAGAATTCTCAATTTCCTGGACACATGTGCATTCTAACTGACATTTTGCACGCTATTTAAGAACCTGACATTTTGCATGCTATTTAATCACCTATTGCCCAAATCCATGGCATATACTGTGCTGCAATATGATGCTACCAGAGTTTTGTAGTGTATCTAAGCTCAAGAACAAAAAAATGTAGCAGCTTACTAGTTCTTAGATGTGGTGGCTGCATTCGTTTTTTTGCTTTTTTTTGTGGATTTATCCCTTTTTCACACCTTCTGTCTGTTAGGACTATCTCTTCTTATCTCCATAGCATATCTCTACAGCAGTAGACTGGAGTGTTCTGTAGTCAACTGTGATAACTGGGAGCAATGCTAACTTTCCCCTCAATGTCCTGAGATCAGACAGGTGCAGTCCGCTCACTCTCTGCTGCAGTCAATAATTAAAAAATACAGGCAGCACAAAAATAATCATTTTGCTCCAAGGAAGGTTTATTGCAATGAAAACACACCACTCACTCCCACTCAAAGCCATGCCCCCAGTGCTTTTCACCCAGCGTTGTGTTTTTTTCACTTATAGCAAAATTATGTATTTAGCGGTTTGCTTGAAGTTCCATTCCAACCTACACATATATTCATTATTTATTTTTATCAATTTACCAAAAAAAAAAAATCTAAATTGAATCAATATTTGGTGTGACCACCCTTTGGCTTCAAACCAGCATCAATTCTTCTAGCTACACTTGTACACAGTTTTTGAAGGAGCTTAGCAGGTTGATTGTTCCAAACATCTTGGAAAGTTAACCACAGATCTTCTGTGGATGCCATCTGCCTCAAATAGTCCTGGCTCTTTATGTAATCCCAGACAGACGTAATGATGTTGAGATCAGGGCTCTGTGGGGTCCAAACCATCACTTCCAGGACTCCTTGTTCTTCTTTACGCTGAAGATGGTCCTTAATGACATTAGGTGTATGTTTGGGGGTCACTGTCATGCTGCAGAATAAATTTGGGGCCAATCACACGCCTCCCTAATGGTATGGCATGATAAAAAAGTATCTGCCTGTATCTTTCAGAATTGAGGACACCATTGACTGGGTAACATTGAGGGCCATAGACACAGTGGTCGGCCAAGGAAACTTAATGCAGCATATAAAAGGCACATCATGCTTACTTGTCTTTGGAAGGTGTCCAGCAGTGCCATCAACAAAAAAACGGCGAATAAACAATGGGATCCATGCATGCCTATCTACCGTCCAGAGAAGTCTGGTCAGAAGTAGACATGTGCGATTAGTTTCATACGAATCGAAAATTCGTAAGAATTTCCGGAAATTCGTACATTCCTACGAATCCGAAATACTAATTTTTTTGCATACGAATTCTGTACGAAATTTCATTTACGAATTTTGGATCCAAATTCATAACGAACATTCATAATTGTTACGAAAAGTTAACGAACCTAAAAGTTAAAAACCCAGGAAGTCAGCACAGCACAGGGATGGTGGGAACCCCTCATAATGGGCACAGCAGGTGTACAGACCTGGGAACTCAGCACAGGGATGGTGAGAACCCTATGGGAATTTCTATGCTTACGAATTTTATACGAAATACAAAACTTCGTTAACGAATTTCGGATCAAAATTAACAGAAACGTGACTGGTGTTTTGTTCAGCAATCAGAGGAAGTCAGCACAGCACAGGGATGGTGGGAACCCCTCATAATGGGCACAACGGGTGTACACTCAGACCCGGAAACTCAGCACAGGGATGGTGGGAAACTGCCATTCCGCTCCTTGACAGCGAGGTGTGAGGTTGCTGGTTCCTTTGCTCCTGTGCTTCCAGAGACCAGGGGCTAGAGTTTCTCCTCTGCCCCAGGAGTGATGCAGGATCCTGGTGGAGGCCCCCTGGATAGGCCTCAGCCTGTGGACGAAACTGGGCCTGGCCCAAGGAAAGATGAGTCCCTGTCTGCCTTTAGACGGAGGGTTATTGAAATGCTGAAGCGGATTGAGAAGGAAGCGGAGAAGTTGGTAGCTTTGAAAAATGAATTTAAAAACAAAAAGCAGATTTGTGCCAAAGTGTTCAGCAAGAAAAGACCGGCTCTGAGGCCTGAGCTGAAAGACCTGGAACAAGCTCTGCGGAAACAGAAAGAACTGGTGAGTTATCTGAAGGAGAATAGTGGAGCATTTAAAGAAAAATATAAGAATGAAGAAAGATTCAGCCAAATGAGAAGAGGAGCCGCTTCCTGCATGGAGGGTAAGGAGACCAGTGAGGAGATGCAGGTACAGACAGCAGAGAGTGAGAAAGTGGGCCCGGAGGATGAGCCCAGCTCTTCAACACCTCAGACATCTGCTAAGCCCTCAATGGTGGAGGCCTCTGTCCCCTTCACTCCCCAGCAATGTGGAACCCCTGAACAGGTGGTTGAAGCTTCTGCCTTGCTGGATTTCATCAATAAACTTGAATCCACTTCCACTTCCCAGGATGGGGAGGAAAAGATGGACGCCGTTCCTAGCCCTGTGGAGGAAAGACCTGTGGAGAGACAAGGTGCAGGTACAGTGTGTGTGCAGGATAATGGTGTGAACTTTAATGACAATGTGCTTGCTGAGGGTTGTAGTGCTGCAGGCAGTCAGCCCAGACCCATAGACAATACACAACATGCAATAACATCTGCTAATAACTGTCAGCTTCAGTATGCAGAGAGGTCCATGGACAATACAGAGACTTTGCCTGGACCAGGCACAGCGGCTGTTCCTGTGAATGGTGGAGGAGATGCTGGGTGCAGTAGTGCTTCAACTTTCCAGGAGTCTGCAGCAACCATGACTGTGATTGATCCCAGGAAAAAAACTGTGTGTTCAGAGGAGGGGGAGGGGGAGGGTCCTGCCTCTGCTAATCAGAAGACTGCTGTCCCAGCTGATTCAGAATCTCTGCCAGCAGATTTGATTGTGTCTAAGGACAAGACTGCGAATGCTGCTGGTGTAAGAAAAACTTATGCTGGTGTTGCTGCCACAGGATCTGGGAAGGGATAGCAAGCAGGGAAGGAGCATGTAAATGGTTTATCTTCCTCCCTGTTTAAAAGGAGGAATGTTGTGCAGTTAAAATGGGAAGGCAGTGGAATCCCCCCACATAGGAGGACAGTGGTGGATAAGATTCTACAGATGGGGTTTACACCCACAGATATCTTCGCCCTGATCAGTCCGGCAGGTTCCTATGAATATGATTTGTCCTTTATCCGTCCGGAGTCTTTGGAAATATTTTGGGAGAAGTATGAGCATGTGTGTAGGGGCCTGCCGGACTGGAAAGGGCTCATCCCAAAGCTTGTTTGACGCCAACCCCTCATTAAAATGGTTACAATTTTGGTCCACAATGAATCCATACCACAAGGGGATTTATCTGTATGGTTGAGGAGGTATGGAGATGTCCTGAGCCCCCTAAAAAAGATTTTGGACGATCGGGGAATATGGACGGGGGGATGGTCTGTGCAGCTAAAATTAAAGGTTGTTGATAATGTCGTCCAGCATCTGCCATCCTCAGCTTTCCTGGGAAGGGACAGGCTGACCATCTTCTATCCAGGCCAGCCAAAGCTCTGCAATAAGTGTGGTGATAAAGGACATCTTGCATCCTCCTTTCCAGTGATGAAGTGCTCTCTGTGTCAGGGTATAGGACATTTGGCGAAGGATTGTAATATTATCAGGTGCAATCTGTGCAATGCGGTGGGACATCCTTACAGTCAGTGTCCTGAGGCAATGCACAACAATCCTGAGCTCATGAGAGAGTTCTTCCGCATGGACATGGAGGATGCTCGGAGCTCGGCAGCTGGGGTGCCTGTGAGTCCATCTGAGTCTGTGCCAATACCTAATGTGTCTCCCCAATCTGTGATGCCCCAGTCTGTGCCAATACCTAATGTGTCTGTGTCCCCCCAGTCTGTGCGTTTACCTAGTGTGCCCATGTCTTCTGTAGGTAAGGTATCAGTTGCCAAAAATGTGTCCAATCCTTCTGTGTCTTCTAAAATTGCAGAGGCAGCAAGAGGTGCTGAGGCAGGTGTGTCAGGTGTGGTGCCAACCCCCCTCCCCCGACGCTGCAGGGTTTCTATTGAGGATGGTGGTGAGGCTGGCCTGGTGGTAGATAATGGAAGGGGGAGTGGGGGGGAGGGGGGTGAAGGGGAGGATAAGGATGAGGAGGCTGTTGAGTCTGGTTTGTCTAAGGATGATATGGAGTGGTTGGAGGATAGGAGGAGGAGGGCCAAAAGAAGGAAAAAAGGGGGTTCAGTTACCTTAAATCCTAAAGTTTTGCCTTTAGAAAATAAGTTTGAGGTCCTTTCAGATGATGAGGATGAATGGGACTCATTTAGTTCTGCATCCTCTATGGATGATGAGTGCCAGGGTGCAACAAAGCACGCTGGTTCTCCAGGAAGAGGGAGTAGTCAGGCTAAGAAACGGCTGCCTCAACTACCCTAATGGCAGTTCCCACTCCGTTAAAAGTGGCAACCATTAATGTTGCCAGCTTAAGATCAGTAAGTGCTCGTCATATGGCCTTATTTTTGCTCAGCGAGTTTGATGCTGACATTTTGTTTTTGCAAGAAACCCATCTGAGTAGTCTGGCCGATATACATCTGGCAAAGAAGGAGTGGAGACGTGGTCCCTCATTTTGGTCTCTTGCGGCCGAGCCTTACAGCGGAGTTGCAGTCCTTTTTTCTGGTATGGTAACGTGCCGGTGGGTAATTGAGGTAGAGATAGGGAGATGTATGGTCTTAGACGTCTCTGTGAAGGGGCAGGACTTGCGCATGATTAACATCTATGGTACCCAGACGAAGTGGGACAGGAAATGCCTCTTTACAAAGATTAAGCCTTTTCTTTTTACGGCCCAGCAGGTTATCTTTGGAGGTGATTTCAACACCATTACTAGGTCTAAAGACAGGAGAGGTTTCAGAGATAAGCTGGGCTATGACACCCTTTTTCTTAATGCGATAGTTAGGGAAGCAGGTCTGGTAGATGCGCACATTAAGCGCTGCCCAGACAGCACGGGGTTCACTTTTCAGCAAGGTAGTAGTCAGAGTAGGATAGATAGGTTTTTTTTAAAGGGAGACTCCGCTTTTTTGGCACCTGTGTGTCGGGCAGTGGAGTTTTCTGATCACTGTATTCTATCTGTGACTCTGAATGCCCCAGACATGCCACCTAGGGGGAGGGGTATCTGGAGATTGAATTCGACCCTCCTGGAAGACGAGAGAGTAAGACAATCCTTTGAGGTACTTTTTTCAAGCACAGATAACGATCCTAGACTTTTGCAACAGCAAGTCAGAATGGTGGGAGCTTGTTAAACAGCGGACTGTTGGGCTTTTCAAGGCCATAGGAAGAAAGAAGCAGCAAGATAAGTATATCACCTACCAGCGTTTGCGGAGGAAACTTGACCGCCTTGTTTCAAATGGAGGAGATTCTGGGGCGATCTCTGAGGTGAAGCTCCTCCTTAGGAGACATCAATATGACCGGCACGCCTCTTTGGTTCAGGAGAGGGATTACGGGAAATACCATTCGCCTGACCCTTACCAGAACTGTAAACAGAGCATAGCAGTTAAGACAGTCAATGGCCTGAGGGACAGTACGGGCTCTCTGACGAAGTCTAGGTCAGGGATCCTGGAGGTTGTCAGGTCATACTATGCTGATCTCCTGGGAGGAAGGAACCTTGATCGGACAAGGATGTTGGGTTTTTTGGACTCTACACCAGGACTGGAAAGTAATGTTCCTTTGATGAATTTGACAGATGAAATC
This sequence comes from Lithobates clamitans, assembly GCA_037952925.1. Classification (NCBI taxonomy): domain Eukaryota; kingdom Metazoa; phylum Chordata; class Amphibia; order Anura; family Ranidae; genus Lithobates; species Lithobates clamitans. The sequence goes on from JBBGZY010000648.1 coordinate 892,057, forward strand.
ACTGCAGATGAGGTAATCCAGGCTATTGATAAACTAGCCATCAAGAAAACGCCAGGGCCAGATGGTCTGACAGCCGAGTTCTATAAATGTTTTAAGACGATCCTGGCTCCCTACCTTGCAGAGGTTTTTAATGGCTGTTTGAATGAGGGTTCTCTCCCTCCCTCCATGAGGCAATCTGCAGTGATCCTTCTGTCAAAGGGTAAAGATCCTTCAATGATTGGGAATTGGCGCCCCATTAGCCTTCTTAATGTCGATAGAAAGATACTGGCAAAGATTTTCTTCTGGCAATTATCACCAGTTGCAGGCAGTTTGTTATCCCGCCACCAGCACTGTTCGGTCCAAGGTAGAAGCACTTTCTCAGCGGTGTTAGCTGTCCGGGAGGCCTTGGAGCGTTGTAGGGCTGCTGGTTGGGGTAAATTTTTGCTGACATTGGATTGGGCTAAGGCCTTTGATCGGGTTAATTATGAGTACTTGTGGCTCCTTCTTGACAAATATGGCCTAGAGGGGGGTTTCATTGATTGGCTCAAGATTTTGTACAAAGGGGCTGAAAGCTTTCCTCTGGTTAATGGTTGGGTCGGGCAGCCCTTTGCGGTCAGCTCGGGTGTGCGTCAGGGGTGTCCATTGAGTCCTCTGCTATATGTGTTTGCAATCGACCCCTTAGAAGGCTAGAGAGTGGACCATTGTGTGGGGTACCTTTGGGCATCGCTGGTGAGCCTCCTTTGAAGGTGGTCTCAGTGATAGGGCAGTATGCAGAGGCATCAGGTTCAAAGGTCAACCAGGACAAGTGTGAAGCTTTCTGGATGGGTGTGGAAGGTGAGAGCTTTGTTCTCCCGGATGACTTCCCGGAGCCCCAACAAAAAATTTGAGTTCTAGGCATTGAATTCGGCCCAGGTGACTATGGTCATGCAAATTGGGTGAACAGGCTGGAGAATGCCGATGCCAAGGTGGCAAGCTGGAAAGGTTGGCAGCTTTCCTTGAGGGAAAAGGTTGATCTGATCAAGACTTACCTGATTCCGATTTTTCTGTATGTCAGTTTTGTTTTCATTTTGCCAGTTTCTCTCTATACCAGGATCTATTTGTTTCTTCCAGCTGTTATGGGGGAACAGAATAAACCTTGTCAAAAGGAATGTGACTTACCTTCCTAGGCAGGAGGGTGGTCTAGGGATGGTCAACCCTGTAGTCTTTTTCTCTCTGATGTTTGTGAAGTACAATTTTGGTAACATGTTGGCAGAGAGACCGCCTGGGTGGGTTGGTATTTTCCAGTCCTGGTTTAGGCCCTTTCTGCGAGACTGGGAAAATGGTGGGCCAGTGAAAAGCCTGAGGGTCAAGCATGAACAGCTCCCAGCTTATGTTGCCCCGTGTTTGAAAATGCTTCAGGAGTGGCAAGTAACAGCAGGAGAAGTCAAATCTCTTCCAAGGAAACTTCTTGAGAAGCGGATCATGAGCTCTGCTTTTTGCGAGCCACTGGCCTTGAGGGATTGCCCAAGCCTGGTTTTGGGGGTGGGTTTGCGATCGATTAATTTGGAGAGAATCCCAATGAAGTTTAGGGATCAGGCTTGGCTTGTTTTCATGGAAAACTATATGTGAAGGGCAGCTTGAAGTTTCTTTCCATGAGTGATCGGGGCTGCCCGAGAGTGGAGTGTGGAGGAGTGGTGGAGTCCATGGATCACTTTCTACTTCAATGCCCTTTTAATATAGAGGTGTACAAGAGGGTTGGGAGGGCTCTGAGTATACCCTTCCTCCCCCATATGAGTTATGCAGAGTGGGTGTATGGGGCATTCCAGACTCGTCGGGATTATGATTTGGAAACACTTTTTTTAGTTAGTCTAGTAGTCCGTTATTTCACGTGGAGTGCACGGTGTCAGGTATCCTTACGGAGTAAAATCCTCCCTGTGGAAGTGGTGGTGCAGGACATTCTGGGTGAGGTTGGGAAGATTCGGGGCCTTGAGAAAGGCAGGTGGCAGCAGGAGGCCTGGATAAGGGCGTGGCAGAATATCAGGACTCTGTAGCTGCTGCCTGTTGATCTCGGGGTGTGCGGCTTTTCTTTATATTCTTGATTCACTCCCCTAGATTTTCAAGATGAAATATATTTTTGATAAAAGGCTACATGCATGGTGACGGTGATGTTCCTTAGTCTGGCTCTCCCATAGGGATTGTGTTGTGCGCAATTTGGTTTGTACCATTTATTATGTTCTTGTTTTGTATTATCATATTCAATTATTTTGTAAATATGTTTTATTTATTTATTATGGTTTTATTGTATATAAGTTGTTGTTTGTAAGATTTTTCAATAAACAAAATTAACCCCTCATAATGGACACATCAGGTGTACAGACCTGGGAACTCAGGACAGGGATGGTGGGAACCCTATGGGAATTTCTATGCTTACGAATTTTATGCGAAATACGACAGTTCGTTAACGAATTTCGGAATTTTTGGATACAAATTCGGTTACAACAGAAACGTGACTGGTGTTTTGTTCAACAATCAGAGGAAGTCAGCACAGCACAGGGATGGTGGGAGCCCCTCATAATGATAAATTCATCATAACAAACTTTCGTAATTTTGCGAAAAGTTTACGAATCTAACGAAAATTCGTATTTCGTACGAATCCGAATTGAATTTCGGACATAAATTACTAAATAATTTTCGTACGAAACAAGACAGAACGAAACGAAACAAATTTATTGACGGCGCACATGTCTAGTCAGAAGTGGTTTTCATATAAGAATTGCGGCAAAAAATCCATATCTCAGACGTGGAAACAAGCGACTCGACTATGCATGAAAACATAGGAACTGAGATGCAGAAAAATGCCAGTAGGTGCTGAATGCTGAGTCAAAATGTGAAATATTTGGCAGTGAACAAACAAGGTCCATAAAGACATGCATGAGCGAGTTTGAAGTGGAGGAACTTGACTGGGCCTGCACAAAGTCCTGACCTCAACCTGACAGAACACCTTTGGGATTAATTAAAATGGAGACTGCAAGCCAGGCCTTCTCGTCCACATCAGTGCCTGACCTCACAAATGCGCTTCTGGAAGAATGGTCAAACATTCCCATAGACACACTCCTAAACCTCGTGGACAGTCTTCCCAGAAGAGTTGAAGCTGTTATAGCTGCAAAGGGTGGGCCAACTCAATATTGAACCCTACAGACTAAGACTGGGACGCCATTAAAGTTCATGTGCGTGCAAAGGAAGGGGTGCCAATACTTTTGGTAATATAATGTCCAGTATCTCACAAAAGTGAGTACACCCCTCACATTTTTGTAAATATTTTATTATATCTTTTCATGTGAAAAAACTGAAGAAATGACACTTTGCTACAATGTAAAGTAGTGAGTGTACAGCTTGTATAACAGTGTACATTTGCTGTCCCCTCAACATAACTCAACACACAGCCATCAATGTCTAAACTGCTGGCAACAAAAGTGAGTACACCCCTAAGTGAAAATGTCCAAATTGGGCCCAAAGTGTCAATAGTTTGTGTGGCCACCAATATTTTCCAGCACTGCCTTAACCCTCTTGGGCATGGAGTTCACCAGAGCTTCACAGGTTGCCACTGGAGTGCTCTTCCACTCCTCCATGACGACATCACGGAGCTGGTGGATGTTAGAGACCTTGCGCTCCTCCATCTTCTGTTTGAGGATGCCCCACAGATGCTCAATAGGGTTTAGGTCTGGAGACATGCTCGGCCAGTCCTGCACCTTTACCCTCAGTTTCTTTAGCAAGGCAGTGGTCATCTGGGAGGTGTGTTTGGGGTTGTTATCATGTTAGAATACTGCCCTGTGGCCCAGTCTCCAGAGGGAGGGGATCATGCTCTGCTTCAGTATGTCACAGTACATATTGGGATTCATGGTTCCCTCAATGAACTGTAGCTCCCCAGTGCCGGCAGCACTCATGCAGCCCCAGACCATGACACTCCCACCACCATGCTTGACTGTAGGCAAGACACACTTGTCTTTGTACTCCTCACCTGGTTGCCGCCACACGCTTGACACACTCTGAACCAAATAAGTTTATCTTGGTCTCATCAGACCACAGGACATGGTTCCAGTAATCCATGTCCTTAGTCTGCTTGTCTTCAGCAAACTGTTTGCGGGTTTTCTTGTGCATTATGTTTAGAAGAGGCTTCCTTCTGGGACTACAGCCATACAGACCAATTTGATGCAGTGTGCGGTGTATGGTCTGAGCACTGACAGGCTGACCCCCCCACCCCTTCAACCTCTGCAGCAATGCTGGCAGCACTCATACGTCTATTTCCCAAAGACAACCTCTGGATATGACGCTGAGCTAGTGCACTCAACTTCTTTGGTCGACCATGGCGAGGCCTGCTCTGAGTGGAATCTGTCCTGTTAAACCGCTGTATGGTCTTGGCCACCGTGCTGCAGCTCAGTTTCAGGGTCTTGCAATCTTCTTATAGCCTAGGCCTTCTTTATGTAGAGCAACAATTCTTTTTTTCAGATCCTCAGAGTTCTTTGCCATGAGGTGCCATGTTGAACTTCCAGTGACCAGTATGAGAAAGTGAGAGCGATAACACCAAATTTAACACACCTGCTCCCCATTCACACTTGAGACCTTGTATTACTAACAAGTCACACGACACTGGGGAGGGAAAATGGCTAATATGGCCCAATTTGGACATTTTCACTTAGGGGTGTACTCACTTTTGTTGCCATCAGTTTAGACATTAATGGCTGTGTGTTGAGTTATTTTAAGGGGATAAAAATGTACACTGTTATACAAGCTGTACACTCACTGCTTTACATTCTAGCAAAATGTCATTTCTTCAGTGTTGTCACATGAAAAGATATAATAAAATATTTACAAAAAAGTGAGGGGTGTACTCACTTTTGTGAGATACTGTATATAGTGAAGTAAAATCTGTAATCACATCCAAACATTTAGGGGTCTCTTTATCAATGTTTTAACCCAAGATGCACACAAGTTTCTTTTAAGATTTAAACATTTTTTCTGATTAAATCTTTTTTTTAAAAATGTGCGACTCTTGGGTAATCAACGTGTGAATCTTGGGTGAATACAAATGCATAGATAGACCCCCTTACCTTAAACAGGTCAAATTTTACTACAGCTAATGATGACATATCTTATGCTTACTCTAATGAGTCAACTGGTTCATTGAAGGTCCAGAGATGGTGCAGAGATGGAGATATTCTTACCTTTACTGCTTCTGGGCTGACAACTAAAATCAGTACACTATGGAAAAAATTCAACCGTATAACTGGGCCATATTTCTGGACCCTGTAAAAAAAGACAAAGTATAAACACAGGTACTCTTATTTGTCCTTTATTGTTCAGAACAAGAACTGTGCACTGCATTGTAGTGGGTGGGAGCCTCCTCCATCCTGGGCACCTGGCCCTTTGTGTGACACCCTTTTTATCTTATGCACGCTTCATATTCTTTTAGACATGTGTGGCTATCACCAGCGCTCCAGAGTGGCTCCAAGAAGACCTTTTTTGCCACAATGCAAATGTTTCAAAACCATAAGAGGACCCTTCATCAAGATAACAGTCCCTGTTGAAGTGCTGGTGATATCCATATTTTTCTGATCTATGAGTAATAGCGACATTTGTTCATTTGTACCTTAGCGCCACCTTCCATCCAGGTCTCTACACTGTAAGATGTGTGCCAAGTGTCCCCAAAGCTGGCCAGATACTAGTAGAATTTTGTTAGAGAGTTTTAATTTTAGAATGTTCTTTTCGTTTTTTAGTGGTTAATGAGCTCAAATCAACATTTTTTTTAATAAGTGACAAGAAAATTGAAAGAAGACGGATGGAAAAGTGTTCTTGAACAAACAAAATTCCAACTGTGAATGTGGTTTTCGTTTTGGAAAAAGCATACATATTGTAATGTGCATGTTCTAGGCACAAAAGAAACCAGTTTTCTATGTCTAGGATTCCATTCAAGTAGCAGATCTGGACACATTTTTAAGGACCTTTGAACAAAATTAGTTGATGATGACCTAATGATGGAAGATCAAATGCTTTGACCAATGATTTTTCAGGATTTCTTTTGAACAGTCAAACAAAATTTGACTAGTGCATGGCCAGCTAGTCTCACTCCTGTTCTTTTGGGCTCCTAAGAAGCTAAAACTGCTCTCAACCATTACTTAAGATGGCCATAGATGACTTAAATTTTGAATGAAAATTCTTAGGAAAAGAATGTTTTAAGAAAGTTTGTTAGTTTTTCTAATTAGTGGGGACATTTTGACATTTGCTTTTGACCGCAGTGATGATAAAATGTGATGGATCAGAAACTCACCCTTTTAGTGGTAAATATAACAACATTATATATACACATATTAAAGTTTTTGATAAAATTTTGGATATATTTCACCAGAATACAACCCCCTGAAGAAAACCGCAACAGCACAGGTCGAAACGCATCCGGGTATTCATGTGGATGTCTATTAATGTATTGACTTTGTGTTTTAAATGAATTGTACCAAACTCAGATAAAATATTCTGAGATATGTCCGTTACCAGAGTTTTGTATCTGTATAACTATTTTGACAAATGACTTGCAAGCTGTGTTTTGCACAATAAATGATTTTATCATACTTTTACCACATTTTCTGTATGAATATATTATAATTGCCGCTAAAAAGCCCCCTGGGGGATTTTTCAATTTTTATTTGCTTACAATACTGTTTGGGGTGTGCGGCTGACTCTATTTCATGTGTTTCTCCTATTGTTTGGTTCTTTTTGGGTGGTTAAACACCCCTTCCCCTTTTAACACATGAGAGTCATATATGAGCTGTGAAACAATGCATTATGGAGTATAGTACGAATTGTCCTCTAAGTAACCTCCACAGTTCCCGATCCAGAAATGTCTTCGATCGTGACGGGTGAAATAGGGACCACTTAGTCCCGATTAGAATTAATACAGAGATTCAGACTTAGGCCGCTACATATATGCAGTCTAAGGGACCCATCTTGTAGGTCCCCACTCCGAATGGTTTGTCTGTCATGGACTCAGAAAGACAAGTTCTAGTCCAATAAACTTAATAATATATTCAAGTAACAATATTTCCAACATGGTACTAAGATAGGAATAGTACACTCCCTATTGCTCACAGCTTCGACAATAATAATAACAAAATTTAATACTAAGCTTCAATACGTTACTGCTATATAAAGTGATATTCATTTTTTTGTGCTTTTTACACTGATCTATTTGGTTTCCTCATTAGCCTTTCACTCCCCTCCCTCCTTTGGTGGGCGTCGGTTTCTTTTTAGGCTTCCCGGCACGGTGGGGAGACTTGGAGAATCTCCATGGTTCTCCCCTTGTTTATGCTCCCATTCATGGTGGGGCTATAAGAACCTTTTCGCCCACCAAGGGGAGTATCACCGTGCCGGCGGCGTCCCTTGATCTCCACTGGACATCTGTGACGCGGCGTGCACTGGAGGCTGCGGCTCCTTGTGCGCGCAGCGTCATGATGTCACGCCTTTGCGACGGAGGAGACGGCGACGGCCGGAGCTTCGGCTCACAGGATCGCCGAGGGAGTCACACCAAGACCACCAATGTGGTGAGGGTCAGGAGGGGTGGGACGCTCAGAAACGACACCTGTAACTAATCAGTCCACCTACTATTTAAGCACCCATTCCCTGGGGATCTTATTGCGATCCCAGGAGAGCTCCCCACACACAGGAAGGATCCAAACTATGTAAGTACAACTTTCAGCATACTACACTACTACTACCCATGTATACTACATAATTTTGATAGATTAAAACATTTTTCATGTTTCATTCAGTATCTTTTTTACCCTATATTCATTTTAAGCTTGTCATTAGTGTCGTATATTACTGACACTATGGCATCAATATAACAGCACCATCCTTTAATGTTGTTCCTAATTGTGACCACTTCTTGTCCTTTTTAGAGACTACACTATGTAGGCCATACACTTTAGGTGAAAAATAGTGAAAAAAACTGCGCTAAAAACAAAATAAGAATCAAATAATATGTAAAGCAGCAATCCCCACAAAAACATCAATTGTGGAAAAGTGTAAGGAAAATAAGGGGTTTGCGCTATACTAATAAAGCATAATAAATGATTCACAGTGAAGCAAAATTCATATAGTGATCATAAATGAAAGTAAGTCCATGTGCAAAAAATGTATGGTGATAGTGAAAAAAACCCATTAGATGAAACATCAATTAAGTGTCATGAAAAAGTCCACATCACCAACAGTATACAAAAAAACATCCAAGTGAAATTGATGAAATTCTGTGACAGCAGCGAAGGGTCCACCACCAAAAAATGGAAGGGGTTACTCCTTACCAGAAGGCCATGACCCCCCACCACAGAGGGTCACAGCAAGCAGGAATCTTTAGGAGCCAAGAAATGGAAAATGCCAGCGGTGTCCACCAGGGGTCATCACATCCTCAGCAACTCCAACAACCCGGGGCCTGTTGCTCTCCTAGACAGAAGTTGTCTGAGGTTCCCAGGCCGAGAGCTGGGAACCTCAGACAACTTCTGTCTAGGAGAGCAACAGGCCCCGGGTTGTTGGAGTTGCTGAGGATGTGATGACCCCTGGTGGACACCGCTGGCATTTTCCATTTCTTGGCTCCTAAAGATTCCTGCTTGCTGTGACCCTCTGTGGTGGGGGGTCATGGCCTTCTGGTAAGGAGTAACCCCTTCCATTTTTTGGTGGTGGACCCTTCGCTGCTGTCACAGAATTTCATCAATTTCACTTGGATGTTTTTTTGTATACTGTTGGTGATGTGGACTTTTTCATGACACTTAATTGATGTTTCATCTAATGGGTTTTTTTCACTATCACCATACATTTTTTGCACATGGACTTACTTTCATTTATGATCACTATATGAATTTTGCTTCACTGTGAATCATTTATTATGCTTTATTAGTATAGCGCAAACCCCTTATTTTCCTCATACACTTTAGGTATATGATATCAGTACAGCCATCACTCATCACCCATTTGACCACAATAGTCTTTCATGCACGTCTTTCTTTTTTTCTTTTTTCACTTTGTTTGGTTTGTTTTATAGTTTTTTTGTTTCCTTTTTTTTCTGCATTTTTTCACCTGCCCACCTACACATCCTCACATACTCACTCATCACCTTTACACATTTTATGTTTTCTCACTCAAACACCCAACACTTTTCTGTTCACTCCTTGAACACCCGCACTCACCCATTCCATTCACATACAATAATACTAATAATCGCCATTTGATAAATAATACTTTTTCCATTCCTCTTATTGCATCCTCCCTTGGGCTAGGAAATTGCAATAACATAATTTAGATATAGCATTAGTAATCCAGCATAGTTCAAATTCCTGCATTCTTCTTATATATATTAGGTTAAGAAAACAAATATTTGCATATATAGGTGGGGATACAGCTCACTAGGTGCTAGGACATCACCTAAATACCTAAATACTTAATTAACTACTACAATATATTTCAGGTGTCGTCCATCGTCCCCCCCCCATTCTGTCCCAACGAGGTGTGACTTCTTGTAAGCCATTTCTGATGCTGGTGCCCACATGGAGGGGTGGGGACTGACGCATGAGGACCCCTGGATCAGTGCTTCACCTTTTGGGAAACCTCTGGATATGCGACTTTTGGTCGAAACTCACCCTTTTAGTGGTAACTATAACAACATTATATATACACATATAGCTTTTAAAATGATACAAGGTGTGGCTATATTGAAGTTTTTGATAAAATTTTGGATATATTTCACCAGAATACAATCCCCTGAAGAAGACCGCAACAGCACAGGTTGAAACGCGTCGGGGTATTCATGTGGATGTCTATTAATGTATTGACTTTGTGTTTTAAATGAATTGTACCAAACTCAGATAAAATATTCTGAGATATGTCCGTTACCAGAGTTTTGTATCTGCATAACTATTTTGACAAATGACTTGCAAGCTGTGTTTTGCACAATAAATGATTTTATCATACTTTTACCACATTTTCTGTATGAATATATTATAATTGCTGCTAAAAAGCCCCCGGGGGGATTTTCCAATTTTTGTTTGCTTACAATACTGTTTGGGGTGTGCGGCTGACTCTATTTCATGTGTTTCTCCTATTGTCAGAATAGAAAAAATGTCTTTAAAGGAGTTGTAAAGGCAGAAGGTTTTTTATCTTAATGCATTCCATTCATTAAGATAAAAAACCTTTTGTGTGTAGCAGCTTCCCCAGCACCTCCCTAATTACATACCTGGGCCCCATCTCTCTCCAGTGATGTCCACGAATGTCTAAGCCATCCAGGGCACTCCTCCTGATTGGCTGAGACACAGCAGCAGTGCTATGGTTCCCACGGCTGTCAATCAAAGTCAGTCAGCCAATCCGGGGCGAGAGGGGGCAGGGCCAGGTCGGGGATCCGTGTTTGAATGGACAAACAGAGATGTGGCTTGGCTTCGGTGCCCCCATAGGAAGCTGCTGACTGTGGGGGCACTCGATGGGAGGGAGGAGCCAGGAGCAGCAAAGAGGGACCCGAGAAGGGGAGGAGCCGAGCTGTGCAAAACCAACTGCACAAAGCAGGTAAGTAAACCAGCTTTGTTATTATTTATTTATTAAACAAGACTTTCCAATCACTTTAATGACTGAATTTCTAATGCCCTGCACACACGGTCGGATTTTCCGACGGAAAATGTGTGATAGGACCTTGTTGTCGGAAATTCCGACCGTGTGTGGGCTCCATCACACATTTTCCATCGGAATTTCCGACACACAAAGTTTGAGAGCTTGCTATAAAATTTTCCGACAACAAAATCCGCTGTCGGAAATTCCGATCGTGTGTATATAAATCCGACGCACAAAGTGCCACGCGTGCTCAGAATAAATTAAGAGACGACAGCTATTGGCTACTGCCCTGTTTATAGTCCCGACGTACGTGTTTTACGTCACCGCGTTCAGAATGATTGGATTTTCCGACAACTTTGTGTGACCGTGTGTATGCAAGACAAGTTTGAGCCAAAATCCGTCGGAAAAAATCCATGGACTTTGTTGTCGGAATGTCCGATCAATGTCCGACCGTGTGTACGGGGCATTAGTGTTACATCATTTAAGTGCCTTTATTGAAGCTGGAAAAGGTCAACTCTTTCTATCCAAGTTTGAAGGCAATTAGTGAGCTCAAATTTACCATTATATCAAGATACAATAAATACTCTAAGGCCTGATTCACACTTATGCATTTTTAGTGCTTTTTGCATTTTGCAGATTTGCACTAAAGAACGTGTTCCATAGGAAACCATATTAAATGGACAGTAATGAAGATCTGCAAAATACAAAAAGCACTAAAAATGCATAGGTGTGAATCAAGCCTTAGGCTCGATTCAAATCTATGCATGTTGCTTTTGAGCGTTTCTGCAGATTTTTTTGTGATGCTTGCCACGTTTTTGAGCAGCGTTTTTACAGCGTTTTTGCTGAGTTTCTGCGGCGTTTTGCGTTTTATTTTATTTATTTTTTTAGTTTTTTTTAGACTGTATACAGTCTAAAAAAAACGCCAAAAACGCAAAGCGCATCAAAAATGCTGTAAAAACGCTGCACTTGCGTTTTTGATGCTGGTCCATTGAATTCTATTACATGCAAAACGCTGCATTTTGCATGAAAAAAAGTCCCTGACCCTTTCCAAAAATGCAGAGGTACAAAAAGGCATTGATGTGAACATGTTCCATAGGAACCCATGTTAAATAATTCCCATGCATTTCTGCAAAATGCAAAACGCATCAAAAAACGCGCTAGTGTGAATGGAGCCTTACAGGGGATGTCTAAAGATGTTTACTAAAGTTTGGGTGAGATGGCTTGAGGATACCTCAACAATGATATGTACTCTCTAAATTGTTTGACGTTTGGCTATTGGGATAGTAGGGAGGTTGTTCACCTCTAATCTAATTCTTACTTCTAACATTTATATCCTCTAATTACACAAGTCTTTTGTTACTCTGTGTATTGTTTGTGTATCCATATGTGATGTACCCCTGTGCAAGTGAAGCCACTTGGAACCTGTCTTTTCCTAAAAATTTAATAAAACAGACTTAAAAAAAAAAAAAGAAAGGAATGCCTTTAATTAGGGCTGTTACTGATTAAAATTTTCGTGTTCGATTAATCAATTTTTTTAAAATCGATTAATCGACTAATTTCGATTAATTATAACGCACATACAGATCCAACTACTTTTAGCTGATCTCCCTCTGCCACCATCATCCCCCTCTGCCACCATCATCCCCCCCTGCCTCCGTCCATCCCCCTCTGCCACCATCATCCCCCTCTGCCAACTTCATCCCCCCTGCCAAAATCATCCCCCTCTGCCAACTTCATCCCCCCTGCCTTCGTCCATCCCCCTCTGCCACCATCATCCCCCCTGCCTCCATCCATCCCTCTCTGCCCCCTTCATCCCCCCCTGCCTCCATCCATCCCCCTCTGCCACCTTCATCCTCCTCTGCCACCATCATACCCCTCTGCTGCCTCCATCACTGCGGCCTGCCATCATCACCTGCTGTCACCGTTGTCGGCTGGGCTGTCACTCTGTGCCTGGCTCCCCGTGGACTCAGGATTCTTGATGCAGGGCTCCTCCATTCTGCATGCTGCTCAGCCTCCTCGCTGTTCCAGTGCTCCTGGTTACAGTTTTAAAAACTGGCGCTACTGGCGGGATGTGCTATTACATCACTTGCCTTGCCAGCATAGTGCGCCGCACAGCCTCTGTGAGATCTGCCCCCCGCCGGGCGAATACAGGATCTGCTCGGCTCGGCACTGCTCGGCTCGGCAAGCTCCGGAACGGTCACGGCTATGTGACGTCGATGTCCGTGGCGTCACTGGACCTCCAACGGAACTCCCTGAAGACCCGGAAGCCGGCGAAGAGGTGAGTACCGATCAAAAGAATTTTGATCCATCAAAAAAATTAACGATTAATCGAGGAATTAATCGTTAATTTCCGCAGCCCTACCTTTAATAAAACAAATACACTACAAACTACACTCATATAACAATATACATCAGAGTCCTAACATACTCCAGCAGCATGGCAAAGCAGGTCTAGATGGAGGTACTCTCTATCTTCTAAATGCTGGGGGGCAGCCTGCCCTGGATCAGCACCATGCATTGCCATAGTGCGGGGGGGCATTGTGTGTTCCAGCTCTAGAACTTCATTGATTGTTATGGTGCCTGTGGCTGGCCCACACCATGGCAGTGCATTATATTGATTCAGGGCAGACCGCATCATGTGTTAATGGCATCCCTGGTAGGGTGCCCCTGTGTCCCGGATTGCCCGGGACATTCCCGCAATTGGCAGGTCTGTCCCGGGTCCCGGGCACCTTCATTCCGGGACAATACAGTGTCCCGGAATGGAATTGACAGAGCGAGCAAACCCCGCTATAGCGCTGTTGCTCGCTCTGACTGCAGCTCCAACTGAGACTCTGGCCACTGGTTGCTATAGCGCGCTGGGCGGCTAGCAACCAGTGACCTTACAGCATGACTGCCCAGCATGCAAAGTGGAGGAGAAGTTAACTTTCTCCTCCTCAGCGCCTAACGTTCTCCACCATGGACGAGGCTGTCAGCGGGGGCAGCCCCAAATACACGAATCCACCCGCACTGTGACTATTACCATCTCCGCAGCTCTGCTGGATGTCTACCTGCCTCGTACCGCAGAGCAGACCGAAGCCGCCTCCCCCTCCTCGGCTATTTACAAGTACATGGAGAGGGAAGAGGGACATCGCTGTACATTCCTGGCACTGATCTGAGGTCTATTCTAAGCTCATATTATAGGTGTCTGTAGATGGACAGAGGAGGGACATAGACAGTGATCAGGAAAAGGGTAAAAAGTGCCCCCCCAGCACGTTTCTTACACCCACCTTTCCACTAGCACAAGTGGAAGGGGGGGTCTGTACTGTGGGGGGTTCCATACGTAGTGGGGGGTCTGTACTGTGGGGGGTCTGTACTTAGGGGGGTCTATGATGAGGGAGGGGGGTCTATACTTAGTCAGGGGGGTCTATACTGTTGGAGAAGGGGCCTGTATTCAGTGGGGGGTCTATACTGAGGGGGCGAGTCTGTACTGAGGGAGGGGAATCTATACTTGATGGAGGGGGGTCTTTACTGAGGGGGTATATATTTAGTGGAGAGGGGGGTTCGTACTGAGGGAGGGGGTCTATAGTTAGTGGGGGGGTTCCATACTGAGGGAGGGGGCCTATAGTTAGTGGGGGGATCCGTACTGAGGGAGGGGGTCTATAGTTAGTGGGGGAGTCTGTAATGAAGGAGGGGGCCTATACTTAGTGGAGAGGGGGGTCTGTACTGAGGGAGGTGGTCTATAGTTAGTGGGGGGGATCCGTACTGAGGGAGGGGGTCTATAGTTAGTGGGGGGGTCCGTACTGAGGGAGGGGGTCTATAGTTAGTGGGGGGGTCCGTACTGAGGGAGGGGTTCTATAGTTAGTGGGGGGTCCGTACTGAGGGAGAGGGCCTATAGTTAGTGGGGGGGTCCATACTGGGGGAGGGGGCTTATACTTTGTGGAGAGGGGGCAGGACTGAGGGAGGGGGTCTTCAGTTAGTAGAGGGGGGGTCCGTACTGAGGGAGGGGGGTCTATACTGAAGAAAGGGGGTCTGTACTAAGGGAGGGGAGTCTATTATTACAATGTAATAATAGAAATACATTGCATGGTGTTGGGATGATATAAGTTCTAAAACCAGCCATTCACCCGACAAATCACTCGCCGCCGAAATCCCGCCAACCCCGAAACTACATTCAACCCCCCCCCCCCGGTCCTTGGCAAAATTGTCCCTGAATGGCAGTTTGGAAATGTGGTCACCCTAATCCCAGGGGAACAAAAAAAAAAGGCTGCTTTATTATATCCATATTAGCAAGATGGCAAATGTAATCACTTTTTTCATAATCTCAAATAAATCTGTTGACTTTGGCTATTTTATTTTCCATATGTCACGCTTTCCCAGTATAATGTAAAATAAATGATTGCTTATGATAAACTTACCACTCAAAAAACAAGTCATACACAAGCTCATTTTTCTTCATGTGCTTCAATGTTGTGGTAGAATGTCCAAAGAAGAAGCTAAAAGTGAAAATAATTTCCTATGAATGATACAGCAGAGTGTTTTTCTTTTGTACGCACATATTTTTAGTTATAAATGCAGTGTTTAACCACTTAAAGCGGTAGTAAACCCGCTGACACTTTTTTTTTTTTTATACACCTGTAAGGTAAAAGGCATTATGAGCTAGTACATAGTTGCCAACATTGCAAAAAAAAAATGTGGGACACTTTTTTGGCTGTAGGTGGAGCTGTATAATAATTAGAGGGTGGGGCATTTGTTTGTAGGCGTGGTTTAGCAAAAAAATACAAGTGCGGCACGCTCCGCGCGCCGCGGCGAAAAATGGCTGAAGTTTACGTGAAATAGTGGGCGTGGCTTAAATGGGCGTGGCTCAAGAGGGTGTGGTTAGAGTCTGGGATGAATGAGGGATGGAGAGGGAAAGGGGGAGAGGGAAAGGGGGAGAGGGTGAAAGGGGGAAAGGGGGAAAGGGGGAGAGGGGGAGAGGGAAAGGGGGAAAGGGGGAGGGGGGAATGATGGGACAGCAGCCCCAGATCCTACACAATAAAAATATGTGTATTCTAGAAAGTTTAACAATCAGCAGATAAAGATACTCCAAACACCTGGTGTTAGCACTTCAGTCATCCCGGCACCATGGTTGTTATGGTGTCAGGATGATTGAATCGCATTATTTCTATTATTACATTGTAATATAAAATGAAATCATTCAACTCACCATAATGCAGAATCAGTGGGACCACTGAGCGTGTCACCTGCTACGTCGCCTGCCACCAGATGCCATCAGGTTCCCCCAGCAGAGTCTGTCCTTACATCAGATGCCCCCAGCAGAGTCTGTCCTTGCATCAGGTGCCCCAGCAGAGTGCCTCCTTCCATCAGGCATTCCCAGTACAGTACCTCTTACGTCAGGTGTACCCAGCAGAGTGTTGGCTGCAGATGGAGTGTTGGCTACTGTCTAGCTACATCTCCTCAAGAGTGGTGACAAGGGGAGAGAGGTGTGTGGGTGGAGGCATGGTGACCTGGTGTTACAGGCTGACTTGGGGAAGGGTGGAGATAGGGTGGTGATTTGGGGGTGCAGGCATGATGGTGACCTGGGGGGTGCAGGCATGGTGGTGACTAGGCCGGAGGGGGTGCAGGCATGGTGGTGACTAGGCCAGAGGGGGTGCAGGCATGGTGATGACTAGGCTGGAGGGGGTGCAGGCATGGTGCTGACTAGGCCGGAGGGGGTGCAGGCATGGGGGGAGGGGGATGCAGGCATGGTGTTGTCATGGGGGAGGCGGGTGCAGGTATGGTGGTGATATGGGGGGAGGGGGGGCAGGTATGATGGTGATATGGGGGAGGGGGCCAGGGCTGGACTGGGACAAAAATGTGGCCCTGGACTTTATCCAGACTGGCCCAGGGCACAACACATCAGGGTACAGTACATCAGGCCACATCAGGGCACAAGGCACATCAGGATACAAGGCACATCAGTGCACAGCATATCAGGGTACAGCACACCAGGCCACATCAGGGTACAGGGCACAGCACATCAGGGTACAGAGCCCAGCACATCAGCGTATAGGGCACATCAGGGCACAACACATCAGGGTACAGAGCCCAGCACATCATCGTATAGGGCACAGCACATCGGGACACAGCACACCAGGGCACACCACCTTGAGGCACAGGACATCGGGGCACATCAGGGCACGGGGCACCGGGCCACAAGGCACATCAGGTCACGGGGCACATCAGGGCATAGGAGATCGGGGCATAGCACATCAGGGCGCATGAGGGCATATAGCACATCAGGGCACATAGCTCATCAGGGCACATCAGGGCATATAGCACATCAGGGCATATAGCACATCAGGGCACATCAGGGCACATTATGGCACATCAGGGCACATAGCACATTATGGGGCACATCAGGGCACATAGCACATCAGGGCACGGGGCACATCAGGGAACATGGCACATTAGGGCATGGGGCACATCAGGGCACATGGCACATTATGGGGCACATCAGGGCACGGGCACATCAGTGCACGGGGCACATAGCACATCAGAGCACATTATGAAAAATCAGGGCACATGGCACATTATGGGGCACATCAGGGCACATGGCACATCAGGGCACATGGCACATTATGGGGCACATCAGGGCACATGGCACATTATGGGGCACATCAGGGCACATGGCACATCAGGGCATGGGGCACATGGCACATCAGGGCATGGGGCACATAGCACATCAGGGCACGGGGCACATCAGGGCACATTATGGAAAAATCAGGGCACATGGCACATTATGGGGCACATTAGGGCACATGGCACATCAGGGCATGGGGCACATCAGGGCATATGGCACATTATGGGGCACATAGCACATCAGAGCATGGGGCACATCAGGGCACATTATGGAAAAATCAGGGCACATGGCACATTATGGGGCACATCAGGGCACATTATGGCACATGGCACATTAAGGGGCACATCAGGGCATATAGCACATCAGGGCACGGGGCACGTCAGGGCACATGGCACATTATGGGGCACAGCAGGGCACATTATGGGGCACATAGCACATCAGGGCACGGGGCACGTCAGGGCACATAGAACATCAGGGCACATTATGGCACATGGCACATTATTGGGCTCATCGGGGCACAATGCACATGGCACATTAGGGCATGGGGCACCTCAGGGGGCACATTACCAACTAACCAGTATGCAGAGTAGCGCAGGAAGCGTGTCTGTAGTAAGTTCTCTGTCACAGTGACTCACGAGCGGCTGCTCCCCGGCGGCCCCCCCTTTCTTCTCGTCAAAGACGAGACACTGTCACGAGACTGGATTTCCTTGTGTTCAGTGGAGAGGGGGGAGGGGTCGCCAATCCCTGTAGCCAATAGGCTTCAGTGTACAATAGAATTTTCTATTTGTACACTGAAGAGAGAAGCCGATTGGCTGCCCCTCTCCCCTGCACTGAACACAAGGGGAAACAACTCATTGACTTACTCGTGGGGCGACGGCGGCCATTTTTGTGGAGCCGTTGCCATTTTTTTACAAAAACACTCACAATTTTCTCGGGACAATCCCAAAAATTCGGGAATACACAAAATCGGGACTTTTGGCAACTATGCTAGTATGCACCGCATACTAGCTCATTATGAAATACTTACCTTAGAACGAGGCATCAGTATCTCACCTGGTCCACGCCGAGGTAGCTGACATATTGCCTCGGCGTGTCTTCCAGGTATCGTGGCTCCAGCGCTGTGAGTGGCTGGAGCCGCAATGTCGTCACTCCCGCGCATGCGCGCGGGAGACTTCTTTCCGGCAAGGTCCGGCATCTGCCGGGCTTTCAGCCGAGAATCTCCTGTGCGCATGCGCTGCTGCAGTCAGCGGCTCATTGGAAGGGGAATATCTCCTAAACCTAAACCTAAAGGTTTAGGAGATATTTTTTTTACCTACAGGTAAGCCTTATTATAGGCTTACCTGTAGGTAAAAGTTAAAAATTTGTCTATACAACCGCTTTAAGGACCGAGCCTCTTTTTGAGATTTGTTGTTTACAAGTTAAAAACTGTTTTTTTTTTTTTGCTAGAAAATCACTTAGAAACCCCAAACATCATACATTTTTTTTCCTAACACCCTAGAGAATAAAATGGCGGTCATTGCAATACTTTCTGTCACACCGTATTTGCGCAGCGGTCTTACAAGCGCACTTTTTTTGGAAAAAATACACTTTTTTTTAATTAAAAAATAAGACAACAGTAAAGTTAGTCCAATTTTTTTTTATATTGTGAAAGATAATGCTACACCGAGTAAATTGATACCCAACATGTTACAATCTTCTTCTGTTACAATCATCTTCAAAATTGCGCCCGCTCATGGAATGGCGACAAACTTTTACCCTTAAAAGTCTCCATAGGCGACGTTTAAAAAATTCTACAGGTTTCATGTTTTGAGTTACAGAGGAGGGCTAGAATTATTGCTTTCACTCTACCGATCAGGACGATACCTCACATGTGTGGTTTGAACACCGTTTTCATATGCGGGAGCTACTCACGTATGCGTTTGCTTCTGCACGCGAGCTCAGGGATTTAAAAAAAATTCTATCACTTTTATTCCTGTTACCAGGAATGTAAACATCCCTTGTAATAGAAAAAAAGCATGACAGGACCTCTTAAATATGAGATCTGGGGTCAAAAAGACCTCAGATCTCATATTTACACTAAAATGCAATGATAAAAAAATAAATAATAATTTGTCATTTAAAAAAAATTAAGAGCTATGGGAGGAAGTGCCGTTTTGACGTCGCTTGCACCCTGCAATGGTATGGAGACGGATAGGGGCCATCTTCCCCTCACTCGTCTCCATGCCAAGAAAGGCACAACATCCGTTTGTCGCCGCCGCTGCCGACGGCTCTGGTAAGCGCGGAGGGCGGCCCTCTCTTGCCGTCGATTTAAGTGATCTTGCGGCGAATCCGCCGCAGAGACCACTTTTATCTGAAAGTGGTCCACCGGTCGAAGAAGAGGATACCGGGGTTATGGCAGCTATCTGCTGCCATAACAACGATATTCCTCTTCAAAGTCAGGACGTATATCGGCGTGCGGCGGTCGGGAAGTGGTTAACTTATCTGAAGGACATTTAGGCTGGGTTTACACCGCAGCACGCTCCAGCTCACAGCCGGCGTCCGGTGCGTCTCCATTCACCGTTTCAGGTCCATTTCAGCACAAATTTTTGGCTGAATTCTGACCTAAAACAGACCAAAAGACGCACCGGACTCCGGTGCGATTCACACCGGAGCCGCTGCAGAGATGTGTGACCCGGCTCCATCAATTGGATGCGGGGAAACCCACATCCAATTTGTAATAGTGTGAACCTAGCCTTAGGCCCCGTTCACACCTGAGTGATTTTATGCTTGAAGCTTGTAGCTCTAAAACTCTCAAAAAGCCAAATCCCATTTATTTCAATGGACCCTGTACCAGCTGTGAAGCCTTGTGGCTTCACAACTGGTACCCTACTACTCTACTGCTCATGCGTGAAGCGCGCGCTGTAGGGTACCGCAGTCACTTTGTGAATAGCCTGGCGGTGAGGGAAGGGGGACCAAACTTCCGGGTAGAGTTGCCACCTCATCCCTTTAAAACCAAACACATTTTAATTACACAGGTAATTAAGGTGGTTATTAAACTCACTCGGTGTCTTATCTGCATTAAGAACCTGTGAAATTCATATCGGGGGGCTTAAAGGGATGGGGTGGCAACCCTACTTCCGGGTGATCTTGCCGCGGTGAAATCACCCGCAAGTGGGAGTGGATACCTGTCAAAGCCAGGTATCCGTTCCTCCCCTCCGAAAGGTGCCAAATGTGGCACAGGACAGGGGGGTGGAGCTCCGCTTTAGCTATGTTAAAATAAGTTTTCACTTACCTTTCTCTGGGGGGTCCAGGAATGTGGTCATATTTCCTGTGTATGTAGAAGAGATATCCGCAGAATAGGATAAAAGACACAGAGGCCAGGGATAGCAGAAGAGCAAAAATCCAGAAAACAAGAGCCCACATTGTCACCGAGAAGCTGCAGATGCCTTTTGGCTGACAGCAACTCTTCTTAATTCTAAGCGGCTGCTGAAAATAGCACAAAGGCCAACAACAAACTCTATTTCCTGGACTGGTCCAACCTCCCTCAGATGGGGGCCTCTACAATAAGAGGAGGGCTGTGAAGTGCTTGGTGGTGCAATATGAGAAACCTGAATGACAGCATTTTATAGCTCCTCAGCATGATATAGGATTTAAAGGGACAATAAACTCTGGATTTAAAAAAAAAATGATATTCCAGAAAATATTCTTAACTCAAAAAAAGTCCCTTTTGTTGCTCTCAGCCTCCTCCATATTATTATTATTTTTTTATTTTGCTGCTGTGATCTGACTCCCTGTTAGAGAGGGGCTACGTTCGATCTCCGAGGTCCCACTGTATGTAGCCGCTCTCTCTTGCTCACTCCTGAGATGGACTATGGGATTTGTAATGTGCATAGAGCAATGTACATGACAGCAACTACATAGCTCCCAACTGTCCCTGATTTCGAGGGACTGTCCCTGATTTGGAGCAATGTCCCTCTGTCCCTCATTCCTCCTCATTTGTCCCTCATTTTGCTCTGATCTATATAGTTGTATATAAAATGCACTTTTTATCTATCAAAAAGTATTTTCCAGTGCTAAACCTTTCATCTGATTTCTAAATTGCTGCATTTGTAAATTCCAAAAGCCAATATAAAGGAATAGTAGTGGTAAAAAAAAAGCACTTGTGGGTTTACCCATCTTGTTTTTTTGTACAATTCTCCTATAACCACTTCAGCCCCCGGACCAGAGCACTTTTTGCGATTCGGCACTGCGTTGCTTTAACTGACAATTGCGCGGTCGTGCGACATTGTACCCAAACAAAACTGATGTCCTCTTTTCCCACAAATAGAGCTTTCTTTTGGTGGTATTTGATCACCTCTGGGGTTTTTATTTTTTGCGCTATAAACAAAAAATGAGCAACAATTTTGAAAAAAGAGAAATATTTTTTACTTTTTGCAATAATAAATATCCCCCAAAAATATATAAGAAAAAACTATTTTTTTCATCAGTTTAGGCCGATATGTATTCTTCTACAAATTTTTGGTAAAAAAAAAAAAAATCACAATAAGCGTATATTGATTGGTTTGCGCAAAAGTTATAGCATCTACAAAATAGGGGATAGTTTTATGGCTTTTTTATTTTATTTATTTATTTTTTTTTACTAGTAATGGCGGCAATCTGTGATTTTTATCAGGACTGCGACATTATGGGGGACACGTCGGACAATTTTGACACGTTTTTGGGACCATTGGCATTTTTACAGCGATCAGTGCTATAAAATTGCATTGATTACTGTAAAAATGTCACTGGCAGTGAAGGGGTTAACCACCAGGGGGCAGTGCAGGGGTTAAGTGTGTCCTATTGTTAGTGTTGTAACTGAAGGGGGGAGGGGGCTGTGCAGGGAAGATAACAGATGTCTGTTCATACTCTGTGTGTGATCTGTCTGTTCTCCCCTCAGAGAACCAGAAACTGTGTGTTTACACACACAGATCCCGGTTCTCCGTGTGCCCCGAGCGATCACGACCGCCGGGCACTCGCATCGGCTCCGTGGGCAAGCAGGGGGCGCGCGCACGTGCCCCTGGCCGCGCATACGCGCCCTCTAGTTGCCGTCTATGGTACAGACGTACCATGACGCCGATTCACGCAGCCGAGCCATGTTGCCACATGTTGCCACAGCCGAGCCATGTTGCTGGTCGGCATGCGGATAAGGGGGCGTGGCAGGGGGTGTGTCCTATGCCTGCATACTTTTGCTGATAGGTGTTCCTCATTCCCAACTTAAAAAGTTGGGAGGTATGCAACTAACATGCACTGGTGGTTCCAAACAAACAGAAGTGAGGGGAAAAGGAGAGGTTTTGGAGCTCACAGAGTTTGTTACACAAAAGTTGAAAAATGCAATAAGAAAAATGGAATAAGAAAATAGATTCAAAGCCCATGAAGTAGTGGATGTGTATATATTGATATAAAGAGGAAGGGAACCTGCGCTAAAGAGCAATTGAAGATACTAGACTACAGCTGCAACAAAAAAACACCAATATCTGTGTAATAAACTAAAGCAAATAAATTAAGTGCGCTTACAGTCGAATAGTTACAACTCAAAAGTCAT
Organism: Lithobates clamitans; assembly: GCA_037952925.1. Lineage (NCBI taxonomy): Eukaryota > Metazoa > Chordata > Amphibia > Anura > Ranidae > Lithobates > Lithobates clamitans. Next base: position 914,811 of record JBBGZY010000648.1, read on the forward strand.
ATGTTGCTTACATAAATGAATAAATGAATATATATTGTGAATAATTAACGAATCAGATACCCTAAATGAAAGAGTGCTGAAAAATCAATAAAGTGAATAAATTAAGTGCTCAATACGTAATAAAACATGTAAAATATAAAGTTAATAAATGTAAAAAGCAGAAACAAAATTGAATATCATAAATAGGGGGAAAAGGGGATAATCCTGTCTTAAGGCTCCCCTTTTCCTTATGGGATCGTGACAGGAGCAGTTTCAGGCTTCCCTCTGTGAGAAAAAGGAGGGAAAGCTTGTAATTGGTCCGTTAAGGTCAGCTGTCTTGGAATCTTCTAGAATCCAGTAGCCCCTTATCAGGATAGGTCAGCTAGGGTCACATGACCCCCTGGAACATTCTGGAATTCCAGGGGGACCCTATATAAAGGGCTAGTTCATAGGGTCTGGGGCCAGTCGTTTTGAAGAGGATCAACAGCGGAACTTGGGCTTTAATACTGGACAAAAGAGCTGTGGTACATCCGCTGTTTTGATCCTCTTCAGCGACATGAAGACCCTGGTGCGCCAGCTATTGGAGCGGGCTGAGGCTGAAGCAGGAGATGATTGGATCCAGAGATGTCTGGAGTTACCTGCGAGTCAAGCGGTAGGAGCGTCCGCTCCGTTCGTCGCTGATTCCATGGATGTCCCGCCAGAAGATGTCAGACTATTGGAGGAAACAGCGGAATCTAATGCCGACCTTCCGTTTCCAGGTCACAGCAAGGACGACGCCTCAGAAGGCGGAGCGATGGAGGAGCGGCTAAGCAAGAGGCGGCGCGCTCAACATCGCAGATTCAGCCCTTCTCCAGCAAGGAGTGCGTCACTGCGCAGGGCGGAGCTGGCCTCTAAATCTAAACGGCGGCCTGCCACTCATACTTCTGACGGCGGAGTCTGCCGAAGGCGGGGAAATGCGGAACGGCCCATCGAGGACACGGCGTCTACAGAACACACAGCGATGCTGCCTGAGGTACAGTTGCCTAGGCAACAAGTCAACCATTCATCTGTCTCCAGCGGCGCTACAGGATCAGCTTCGCAGGCCTTGGGAGCGGCTGGTTTTCCTATTCCAGTGCTCCATTCATCCCCACAGCCTAGCTCTGGCGCTAGTGCGGGTGGTGTATCTGGAGGTGAGACGCATCTGTTGCCCTTATTTAGTCAACTGTCATCTTGTTTCTCTAATTTTTTTACTGAATTTAAAGCTCACACTGCTTTAATTTCTCACACTAATCTTGTTTCTGCTAATCAATCTTCCCCTGTTGTTAGTGTTTCCTCACAGGAACCAGCTGCGGATATTTGGTCTGAGGACCATGTGCTGCATTCAGCTGATGTACTTCCAGTTTCACAGGAATATTGTAAGGTTAAAACGGTTACGCCTGCTAGCACTTTGCCAGATGTTACTTTTAACCACTTAAGGACCAGCCTCGTTTTGGATTTTAGGTGTTTACATGTTTAAAACAGGTTTTTCTGCTAGAAAATTACTTAGAACCCCCAAACATTATATATGGTTTTTCTTCTAACACCCTAGAGAATACAATGGCGGTCATTGCAATACTTTTTTTTGCACCGTATTTGCGCAGCGGTCTTAAAAGCGCACTTTTTTTGGAAAAAATTCACTTTTTTGAATAAAAAAATAAGACAACAGTAAAGTTATCCCAATTTTTTTTTTATATTGTGAAATATAATGTTACGCCAAGTAAATTGATACCCAACATGTCACGCTTGAAAATTGCGCCCGCTCATGGAATGGCGTCAAACATTTACCCTCAAAAATCTCCATAGGCGACGTTTAAAAAATTTTACAGGTTGCATATTTTGCGGTACAGAGGAGGTCTAGGGCTAGAATTATTGCTCTCGCTCTACCTTATCGCTGCGATACCTCACATGTGTGGTTTGACCACCGTTTTCATATGTGGGCGCTACTCGCGTATGCGTTCGCTTCTGTGTGCGAGCTCGTCGGGACAGGGGGGTTTTAAAAATTTTTTTTTTTTATTTTTATTATTTATTTTACAATATTTTATTTATTTTTACACTGTTTAAAAAAAAAAAAATTGTGTCAGTTTTATTCCTATTACAAGAAATGTAAACATCCCTTGTAATAGAAAAAAGCATGGCAGGACCTCTTAAATATGAGATCTGGGGTCAAAAAGACCTCAGATCTCATATTTACACTGAAATGCAATAAAAAAAAAAAAAAAAAAAAAAAAAAAGTAATTTAGAAAAATGACATTTGAAAAAATATGCCTTTAAGAGGCGTGGACGGAAGTGACGTTTTGACGTCGCTTCCGCCCAGCAGTGTCATAGAGACGAGTGAGCGCCATCTTGGCCTCACTCGTCTCCAGACACACCACGGCACAGGACGCGATCGTCTCCGCCGCTACCGACGGCTCCGGTAAGCGGCGGAGGGCACCGGATCGCGGCGGGAGGGGGGGCCCCTCTCCCGCCACCGATAACAGTGATCTCGCGGCGAATCCGCCGCAGGGACCACTTTTATCTGAAAGCCGGCCGCCGCACGAAAACGGGGATACCGGGGTTATGGCAGCTAGCTGCTGCCATAACAACGATATCCCCGTTCAAAGTATGGACGTACATCGTCGCGCGGCGGTCGGGAAGTGGTTAAAGAGTCTATGCCCTGTTTTTTGTCCCCTTTAGGTTTTCATTTATCTATTGCTACTAAAGAAAAAAATTGGAAGGGTGACTTTGTAGATATTTTATCTCTTTTACCACCTGGCAAAGAGTCCTTTTTGAAACTGGATAAAGGTGATAAGATTGATGAAGATCGTCGTAGAACTGTTCCAAAATCTTTTTCTAATTGGTTGCAGGGTTTTTGTATTTTTTCCAGTGTACTTTGTGAAAAATTTCCGGATAAAAGTCCTGGTTTATTTCAACATATTGATATTATACAGGAAGCATACAAGTGTTTTTCAGGTTTTTCTTGGTTTTCGTACGACAAAGCATTTTGTCACAAGTTATCGGTCTATCCAGGTTTACAGTGGGGTTCGAAAGATGTAGGTTTGTGGCTTAACCTTTTCCTTCCACAGAAACCGAATTTTCCCAAGTCTGGTACAGGTAATGTCGCTAATAAGCCTGCAGTGCCGTATAAGAAAGGTATTTGTTTTTCATTCAATGATAGCCAATGCAGATGGCCAGCTACATGTAAATATAAACATGAGTGCGCTCTCTGTGGAGGTTTACATCCTGTATCTAAATGTTTTCGTAAATTATCCTCAGCAACAGCCAAACCAGAGGGATTTTTTTCTTAAAAGCTCTCACCCCAGTGAACTTGGAAAAAATGCTTCCATGGCTACAGCATTACCCAAATCGGCAGACAGCGGATCTACTCATTAAAGGTTATGATCAGGCCCGGATTTACTCCCTTTGCCGCCCCAAGGCCGGGTCCTTCAATGCAGCCCCCCCCCCACACACACACACACACACACACACACACACACACACACACACACACACACACACACACACACACCACCATTCTCGTCTTTTATCGATGACTGCTACAATAGATCAATTAAAAACATATCTCCACACAAGAGAACACTGAAAACAACTGGCTTTAATTGTACTTCAGGGTAAGCGCGCGGGGTAACAATTTTTCAGGGCAATTTTTCAGGGCAATTGCTGGTGTTAGTGCCTCAATCATCCCCGGCACCACGGTTGGTATGGTGTCAGGATGATTGAAACACATTATTTCTATCATTACATTGTAATGTAAAATGAAATAGTTCAACTCACCATAATGCAGAATCATTGGGAGCCCTGAGCGTGTCACTTGCCACCATCGCTTGTCACTTGACACTATGCCTGCCACCAGATGGGGATGTCACTTGCCACACTGCCTGGCTGCCACCAGATGGAGATGTCACTTGCCACACTGCCTGGCTGCCACCAGATGGGGATGTCACTTGCCACGCTGCCACCAGATGGGGATGTCACTTGCCACGCTGCCACCAGATGGAGATGTCACTTGCCACGCTGCCACCAGATGGAGATGTCACTTGCCACTCTGCCTGCCACCAGATGGGGATGTCACTTGCCATGCTGCCACCAGATAGAGATGTCACTTGCCACTCTGCCTGCCACCAGATGGGGATGTCACTTGCCATGCTGCCACCAGATGGGGATGTCACTTGCCATGCTGCCACCAGATGGAGATGTCACTTGCCACGCTGCCACCAGATGGAGATGTCACTTGCCACGCTGCCACCAGATGGAGATGTCACTTGCCACACTGCCTGGCTGCCACCAGATGGAGATGTCACTTGCCACACTGCCTGGCTGCCACCAGATGGGGATGTCACTTGCCATGCTGCCACCAGATGGGGATGTCACTTGCCATGCTGCCACCAGATGGGGATGTCACTTGCCATGCTGCCACCAGATGGAGACGTCACTTGCCACACTGCCACCAGATGTTGATGTCACTTGCCACGCTGCCACCAGATGTTGATGTCACTTGCCACGCTGCCACCAGATGGAGACGTCACTTGCCACGCTGCCACCAGATGTTGATGTCACTTGCCACGCTGCCACCAGATGGGGATGTCACTTGCCACGCTGCCACCAGATGTTGATGTCACTTGCCACGCTGCCACCAGATGTTGATGTCACTTGCCACGCTGCCACCAGATGTTGATGTCACTTGCCATGCTGCCTGTCTGCCACCAGAAGGAGGGCGGAACAGCGGTGCTGGCAATGAGAGATGTCGTCTCTCTCCCCCCGCCACCGCACCGCTGACATTACTTCTTAATCTTTTAAAAAATGGCGCCGGGCGGCGAAATCACGCTACTGCGCATGCGCCGCCCGGCCGAGCGCATACGAGTTTTCCCGAGCCCGGCCGCTTCAGAACTGCGCATGCGCAGTAGTGGGCGGCTCGCGGCCATCTTTTCTAAGGGCACCGGTGCCCTTAATCATCTTTATCGAGCAGCCCGAAAGGGGGGGGGCGGCCGCGAAGTCGCCGCAGGAGCGGCGCCGCCCCTGCACCACTGCCACCCCGAGGCCTGGCCTCGGTGGCCTTATGGCAAATCCGGCCCTGGTTATGATGAGGGTTTTTTAATCCCAACATTTCACGGTTCAGGTTGCAGTATGGTGGATAATTTAAAGTCAGTTTCCAAATTGCCTTTGATAGTAACTAGAAAATTGGAAATGGAACTTTCAATGGGTAGAATCTCTGGCCCTTTTGATCACCCTCCTTTTCCTAATTTTTTTTGTCTCCATTAGGCGTGGTGCCAAAAAAGGAGCCTCATACCTATCGCTTGATTCATCATTTGTCTTTTCCTGCAGGCTCTTCTTTAAATGATCAGATAAATGATGATTTATCGTCGGTTTCTTATGCTTCATTTGAACAAGCTGTGCATAAGATTAAAATGTTAGGAGGTCCTGTTTTATTGGCAAAGGCAGATATAAAATCTGCATTTAGACTGCTTCCCATCCATCCTGATTGTTTTAATTCGTTAGGTTTTCAATTTCAAGAAAAATTTTATTTTGATCGCTGTCTGCCGATGGGGTGTTCGCTCTCTTGTTTTTATTTTGAAGAATTTTTAACTTTCTTGGAATGGGTAGTGTCATCTAAATCTGGATCCCCCTTTTTGATCCACTATCTAGATGATTTTTATTCATGGGTCTTTCCAATTCTTCTCAATGTCTTTCTCTATTGTCAATTTTTGTTGATACATGCAAGGAGTTTGGTGTTCCGTTGGCATCTGAAAAAACGGTTTTGCCAACTACTTGCATTGACTTTTTGGGTATAACCATTGATACAGTGGAAAGAGAATTTCGTCTACATTTTGAAAAAATTACACATCTGTCAGAGAGGTTACCTGGTTGGGCGTCGGTGCGCGCCGGGGCGCGTCGGTGCGCGCCGGGGCGCGTCGGTGCGCGCGTTCCTGTGCGTGCTGGGGCGCGTGCTTCTGGGGGCACTGGCGCGTCTAAACTGGCTGGCCGCGTTGTGCACGGTGGTGCTGGTGTGCACGCCGGTGTCCGGGGGCGCGCTCGGGCGCGTGCGGGTGCGCGGGCGTCTGTGCGTATCGGCGCGCGCACGAGCCAATCAGCCTATTTAGGTCTGCTGTTATCTCTGATCAGTGCTGCCTGATCAACAGCTCTGTGCCTAGTTCCTGTTTCCTGTTTCCTGTTCCTAGTTCCTGTGTTCCTGAGTTCCTGATCTGTTGACGACCCGGCTTGCCTTTGGATTCTTCTGACCTCCGCCTGCATCTGACCCCGGCTTGTTTTGACCTTGCTTCTGCCTGCTCCTCCTGTACCTCTGCTGCCCACCTGTTGCCAAACCCAGCCTGTACATTGACCTGTCTTTAGCTCCTGCCCAGCATCCGTTGCCTGTGCCTCTAACCATCACCTGCTGTCTGAAGACTGCTAGCTTCCGAAATACGGACTCCTGCACAGGCTCTCATACTACTCCGCACTTGTGTGCTTCCTGTCTGCTCTACCAGGGGCCGCAAGTCAGATACGTAAGGGAGCCTACCCTCTGCCCAAGTGGACTCTCCGGTCTGGTAAGTGAGAGACCTGACAGTATCAGGCAGCCATGACCGAGTCCGGGCAGGGGGCCTCCCCCATGGATGAACTCTGTAGGCACCTAGCGGGCCTCACCCAGGCAGTCAAAAGCCTACAAGAAGGCTATACCAGATTAGAGGGACAAGTCCAGGCCCTCTTAGCATCTCCTCAAGGAGCAGCGTCTGCCGGCCCTTCCGCAGCACCCTCTGTAGTAATGCTCCCCCCGGAGCCCAGGGTACCCACACCCGAAAAGTTCTTTGGAGAACGTTGCAAGTACCGGGCATTCCGCAACGCATGTGAGCTGTATTTTGCCTTACAACCCCGCACGTTTTCTCTGGAAGCCACAAAGGTGGGGTTCGTCATATCACTACTGACCGGCGAGCCTCAAACTTGGGCTCACCGTTTACTGGAGCAAAAATCCAGATCTCTGGATTCCTTGGATGACCTCTTCCTAGCAATGTCTCAGCTATACGAGGACCCCCAACTAACGGCTACTGCTGAAGCCGCCTTGCACTCTCTGCAGCAAGGTCGCAGAGCGGCCGAAGACTACGCCGTAGAGTTCAGACGTTGGAGCTCTGATACAGAGTGGAATGACGCGGCCTTGCGTCACCAATATCAGTTAGGGTTATCTGATCTCCTCAAAGATGAACTGGCACGTGTTGGGATACCTCAGACGCTGGATGAGCTCATAAACTTGTCAATCCAGATTGACCGCCGTCTGAGAGAGAGACGTTCAGAGAGGTCCTTTAGCCACCCACGTCCCACTTGGATGTTGCCCAGGGTTCCTAGTGCTCCGAATCAAGTTCCTCCCGCCTCTTCTGCTCCAGCCACAGAAGCTCCAGAACCCATGCAGCTCGGTCTGCTCCGTCCATCCCTGACCCTAGAAGAAAAGACGCGCAGATGTACGCTCAATTTGTGTCTGTACTGCGGAGAACAAGGACATTTTGTGAGGGCCTGCCCCAACAAGAGACGTAAGTGCCTGCCGTCCTCTTCTTTATGTGCACCTGTCTTACCCAGATCTGGTAACCATTTGACACTTTCTGTTATGTTACAGCTTCCTGGAAGGAACATCCCAGTACCGGTCATTATTGACTCAGGAGCATGCAGCGGCTTCATTGACCGAACCTTTGTTGATAACCATAGTATTCCTCTCCAACCCAAGGCCCAGGGACTTGCAGTATTCTTAGCAGACGGTTCCACCCTCAGCTCCGGACCAGTTACCCAGGAGACCGTTCCCTTACTGGCCACTATTGGCCCGGAACATCAGGAACTCTTACGCCTGGATGTCATCTCCTCTCCCCTCTTTCCAATTATCCTAGGAATGCCTTGGCTGCAAGCTCACAATCCCAGCATCGACTGGTCCACAGGAAAGATTCAGTTTCTCTCCAATTACTGCAAACAACACTGTCTACTGGGAACACCCATTACACCATCTCAGTGCCTTTGCTTAGACTCCGATACTAAGCTTTACCAATCCCTTCCCGAGCCCTACCGGGATTTCCTGGATGTGTTCAGCAAGAAGGGGGCAGAGACTCTCCCGGTACACAGTTCCCTTCGGAAGGATTTTTCCTTTAACTGAGCAGGAGCTGGGCACCCTGAAAACCTATATTGATGAAAACCTAAAGAAGGGATTAATTCGCCCCTCCACATCTCCTGCAGGTGCGGGCATCTTCTTCGTTGAGAAGAAGGATCACTCCCTACATCCCTGCATCGACTACCGGGAATTAAATAAAATTACCATAAAAAACAGATATCCGCTACCCTTAGTACCTGAACTGTTTCAAAGATTGAGGTCCGCTACAGTTTTCACCAAGTTGGATCTCCGCGGAGCCTACAATTTGATCCGCATAAGAGAGGGGGACGAGTGGAAGACGGCTTTTCGTACTCGATTCGGGCACTTCGAGTACCTCGTCATGCCCTTTGGCCTGTGTAACGCACCAGCCACCTTCCAACACTTCGTTAATGATGTCTTCCGTGACTTTCTGGACCTGTACGTCATAGTCTATCTGGACGATATTCTGTTTTTTCCCGCTTCCCTGATCGACCACCGCAGACATGTACGAAACTTACTTACCCAACTCGGGCAACATAGGCTTTATGCCAAACTCGAAAAATGTGAGTTTGAGCTCCAATCTTTTCAGTTTCTAGGCCTGGTGATCTCTCCCGAGGGTATCAAGATGGACCCTCAAAAAGTATCCGCTATCCTGGATTGGCCTGCACCTGTAGATAAGAAAGGAGTACAGCGCTTTATTGGCTTCGCCAATTTCTATAGGAAGTTCATCAAAGGATTTTCTTCGATAATAACCCCCATCACTGAACTTATCAGACAAGGGACCCGGTTTTGCTGGACTCCTAAGGCGCAGCTGGCCTTTGAAGAACTCAAGGCTTTGTTTACCTCAGCCACCATTCTTAAACATCCCAATCCAGCCCTACCTTTCGTATTGGAAGTTGACGCATCTGAAATTGCGGTAGGAGCTGTGCTCTCGCAAAGACAAGGCGCCAAAGCTCTCCTGTACCCTGTGGGGTTTTTCTCACGTTAACTTTCATCTTCAGAAAGGAATTACGACGTGGGAGATCGGGAACTTCTAGCCATCAAAGCAGTTTTAGAAGAATGGCGTTATCTTCTGGAGGGTGCTGCTCACCCCATTTTGGTCTACACAGACCATAAAAATTTAGAATACCTGAGAACGGCTAAGAGACTAAAACCTCGGCAGGCCAGATGGGCACTTTTTTTTTCGCGATTCCAATTCCACATTGCCTACAGACCCGGATCCAAGAATGTCAAGTCTGACGCACTCTCTCGCATGTTCCACGACTCAGAAAAAGCCCTACCTCCAGACACCATGCTCCCTTCTGGGAATTTCCTGCTGCTTCAAGAAGATCTTGTCTCTCAAATTAGACGGGCCTCTATGGGAATGACACCACCTGCTGAAGCTCGTGCCAAAGATGGGCTGTTTTGGTATGAAAACAAAATTGTGGTCCCTGAGGAGCTAAAAGTACAGGTGTTAGAACTTTGCCATGATCACAAGTTGGCTGGACACTTTGGCTCACGAAAAACAATCGATCTAGTACAACGTACCTTCTGGTGGCCTCATCTTGTTAAAGATTGCAAGGAGTATGTTGATTCTTGCAATACCTGTGCCAGAAGCAAGAGTAGTCGTGGAAGGAACTTGGGGTCTGTTAAAACCTTTACCGGTCCCAGAGAGGCCGTGGACCATGATTTCAATGGACTTCATCGTTGAACTCCCCCCATCAGAAGGGTTTTCTTCCATCTTTGTTGTGGTAGATAGGCTGTCTAAGATGGCCAATTTCCTTCCCATGAAGGGTACCCCCTCGGCTATGGAAACAGCTACTATCTTTATCAGAGAAATTATCAGATTACATGGAGTACCAACGAACATAGTTTCTGACCGTGGTGCCCAGTTCACCTCCACATTCTGGAAAGCCCTCTGCGGCTCCTTGGAAATTGAATTAGCATTCTCCTCGGCCTATCATCCCCAGTCAAATGGGCAAACTGAAAGGACGAATCAGACCTTGGAGCAATATCTCCGCTGTTTTTCTGCATTCTCCCAGGACGAATGGGCCTCCCTGCTCCCTATCGCAGAGTTCTCTTACAATAATTCATTGCACTCAGCTACCAATCAAACATCATTCTATGCTAATTACGGCTTCCATCCGTCCTTTTTGCCTGGGTCAATACCCGAGTGCTCCGTCCCTGCAGTGTCTGAAACTTTGGATTTCTTTTCAACAAACAATAAACTACTACAGGACACCATGGCCAAGGCTCAGGAATACTACAAGAGGATGTTCGACAGGAAGAGGCGTGGAGAGCTTGTCTTGGAACCCGGCAACCCAGTTTGGTTATCCACCGCTAACCTGAAGTTGGCCTGTCCGTCCAGAAAACTAGGCCCTAAGTACTTGGGTACCTTTCTTGGTTAAGAGGAAGATTAACAACGTGGCCTATGAACTTGACCTGCCTAACTCCCTGAAGATACATACAGTCTTCCACGTGTCTCTTTTGAAACCGGTTACTCCCAATTCCTTTGTTTGCCGTAGTATTGGTCCACCCAAGCCTATCCTAGTTGACGGCGAAGAGGAGTTTGAGGTGGAGGCAATTTTAGATTGCAGAAGAAGACGCAACCAAACCCAATACCTAGTAAAGTGGAAGGGCTATGGGCCTGAAGACAACTCATGGGAGCCAGAAAGCAACTTGCATACCAGAGAGCTCTTGCAGTCATTCAAAATTTCTCATGCCTCAAAGTTGCCCCAGATGGGCATCCGGAGTCTGCCCTTGAGCAGGGGGCACTGTCAGAGAGGTTACCTGGTTGGGAGGTCGGTGCGCGCGGGGGCGCGTTGGTGCGCGCGTTCCTGTGCGTGCTGGGGCACGTGCTTCTGGGGGCACTGGCGCATCTAAACTGTCTGGCTGCGTTGTGCATGGTAGTGCTGGTGTGCACGCCAGTGTCCGGGGGCGCGCTCGGGCGCGTGCGGGTGCGCGGGCGTCTGTGCGTATCGGCGCGCGCACGAGCCAATCAGCCTATTTAGGTCTGCTGTTATCTCTGATCAGTGCTGCCTGATCAACAGCTCTGTGCCTAGTTCCTGTTTCCTGTTCCTAGTTCCTGTGTTCCTGAGTTCCTGATCTGTTGACGACCCGGCTTGCCTTTGGATTCTTCTGACCTCCGCCTGCATCTGAACCCGGCTTGTTTTGACCTTGCTTCTGCCTGCTCCTCCTGTACCTCTGCTGCCCGCCTGTTGCCAAACCCAGCCTGTACATTAACCTGTCTTTAGCTCCTGCCCAGCATCCGTTGCCTGTGCCTCTAACCATCACCTGCTGTCTGAAGACTGCTAGCTTCCGAAATACGGACTCCTGCACAGGCTCTCATACCACTCCGCACTTGTGTGCTTCTTGTCTGCTCTACCAGGGGCCGCAAGTCGGATACGTAAGGGAGCCTACCCTCTGCCCAAGTGGGCTCTCGGGTCTGGTAAGTGAGAGACCTGACAACATCTTCTTCAGTCACTTATTAAGAAACCAAAGGTTTTATTAAAAGATTTACTATCCTTATTGGTGCTTTTAGCCTTGGCGACACGAATTTTACCGGTGGGCAATTTCGCTATTTCAGGTTATAAAAACCCTTTTTCTCATATTAGATTAACTACGGATTTGAAAGCAGATATGTTAGTTTGGCTGAATTTCTTACTCCATTTTAATGGCAGGGCTGTCTGGAAGGATGATTTTATCCTGGACAGAGATTTCTGCTTGGCCACTGATGGTTTTGCGGCATTCTGGGGGGATCATTGGTGCGCTGAATCTTGGCCGGTAAGTTGGTCTACCAGGGGTCTATGTACTAATATTGTACTTATGGAATTGTTCCCTTTAATTGTGGCAATCGAGCTTTGGGGTGAACGGTTTGCAAAGAAAAGGATCCTGGTTAGTACAGACAACCGGGGTGTTTTGTTTGCTGTTAACTGTTTGTCTTCCAGATCTCCTCCTGTAATTGCTCTTTTGCGTTATATGGTTTATAAATGCCTTTGTTTAAATATATGGGTTAAGGCTCAATATATACCGGGCAAGGCTAATGAGACAGCTGATGCCCTTTCTCGTTTACAGATGGAGCGATTTTTCTCCCTATTACCGACAGCGAATTCTATTGGAACACCTTGCCCACCTCGGTTATGGGAAATCGTTTAGTAGCTGAGAATATTAAGAAATCTTTGGCTTCAGCCTCATGGTCTGGTTACCGGTCCTCATGGTTATTGTGGTCGCAATTCTTGGCTGCTAACCAGGCTGCAGTTTCTGATTGTTCGGAACATGTTGTATTATTATTTCTAGAATTTTTAATGTCTAATGATTATTCATGGTCTCATGTTTATAAAATTTTGACAGGCATTTCATTTTTTCAAAAACTAAATAATTTGACCTCTTGTCTCATTTATTTTTCCGTACATCAAGCCCTTAAGGGTTATAAAAAATTTCATGCTAAGGTTGATGACAGGCGTCCTATAACTCCTGAATTTCTCACATCTTTCTACTCTATTACGAGTTCTATATGTTTTTCTTCATTTGAAGCTATACTTTTTAATGCCGTTTTTACTTTGGCCTTTTTTGCGGCTTTACGGATTTCTGAAATGGTGTCATCTAGTAAACGTAAGCTTTCTGGTTTGCAAGTGCAACACATTATCCTTGATTCTACATATTTAAAAATATTTATTCAATCTAGTAAAACTGACCAATCGAAGAAAGGCGTTTGGCTACGTCTATTGGCTTGTCCCGGTTCTCCAATTTGTCCGGTGATGAGAATGTCTTCTTATTTGGCTATTCGCTCCAAAAAGGAAGGGGGGCTTTTTATCCATGAAGATGGTTCGCCTTTCACAAGATTCCAATTTAATAGGGTTTAAATGTTGCACAGCTTTGCACCTGTCAGACATACGTATTTCTTCACACTCTTTCAAAATCGGTGCTGCCACAAAAGCGGCTAAATTGGGTCTTGGTTCTGGTCGAATTAAAAGTTTAGGAAGGTTGAAGTCGGATTTTTTTAAACCCTATATTCATCCTAACCCTGTTATTTAATTATTATAGGTGTGCCTGGAGTGGTCTGGATTTTAGGACACTCTTTCGTATGTTGGGCGCATCAACGTGCAGCTGCTCTTTCTTACACTTCTAATTTAGGTCTGGATCCGACAATTTTCCAAGTTTTATGGTTTGGAAGACGAGGTATGCTGTGGGAGGAATTGCTATTTGAGTTCAGTTCACTTCTTCTCTCCTGGCCTACCCCTGATATTTTAATTTTACATTTAGGAGGTAACAATGTAGGACAGATGCGCACGTTGGATCTTATTTTCAGCATTAAACATGCCATCCGTCTTAGTAAGTTGTCATACCATATGATGGTGATAGTTTTTTCAGAAATTATTCCCAGGTTACGGTGGTTAGATTCCACCGTTCTGAGGCCTTTTGAAAAAGTCCGGAAAAGGGTTAATAGGGCAGTTTTTAGATTTATGGCCCGACATTTGGTTTTGCTTATCGGCATGTAGATCTCGAGGGTGGGATTTCAGGTTTTTATAGATCCGATGGTGTACATCTATTGGACATTGGCTTGGACATAATGAATTTGGCTTTTCAGTCTTGTATTGAACAGGCCGCGTGCTGGGGGTTGATGACAGGTGGGGTTTAGACAACCCCTGGCCCCGAAAACCAATCACTGCCTTCAGGATTTCTAAGGGCGTAAATTTGTGATTTTACTCCTCACTACCTATCACAGTTTTGAAGGCCATAAAATGCCCAGATAGCATAACACCCCCCCCCCTAAATGACCCCATTTTGGAAAGTAGACACCCCAAGCTATTTGCTTTGAGGCATGTTGAGTCCATGGAATATTTTATATTTTGACACAAGTTGCGGGAAAGTGACAAATGTTGTTTTTTTTGCACAAAGTTGTCACTAAATGATATATTACTCACACAGGCCATGGGCATATGTGAAATTGCACCCCAAAATACATTTAGCTACTTCTCCTGAGTATGGGGATACCACATGTGTGGGACTTTTTGGGTGCCTAGCCGCGTACGGGGCCCCGAAAACCAATCACTGCCTTCAGGATTTCTAAGGGTGTAAATTTTTGATTTCACTCTTCACTGCCTATCACAATTTCGGAGGCCATGGAATGCCCAGGTGGCACAAACCCCCCCCAAATGACCCCATTTTGAAAAGTAGACACCACAAGCTATTTCCTGAGAGGCATGGTGAGTATTTTGAAGCTCTCATTTGTTTTTGAAAATGAAGAAAGACAAGAAAAAAAAAATTTTTTTTTCTTTTTTCAATTTTTAAAACTTTGTGACAAAATGTGAGGTCTGCAAAATACTCACTATACCTCTCAGCAAATAGCCTGGGGTGTCTACTTTCCAAAATGGGGTCATTTGGGGGGGGGGGGGGGTTTGTGCCACCTTGGCATTCCATGGCCTCCGAAACTGTGATAGGCAGTGAAGAGTGAAATCAAAAATTTACGCCCTTAGAAAGCCTGAAGGCGGTGCTTGGTTTTTGGGGTCCCGTACGAGGCTAGGCTCCCAAACAGTCTCACACATGTGGTATCCCTGTACTCAGGAGAAGCAACAGAATGTATTTTGGGGTGTATTTCACATATTCCCATGGCATGTTTGAGCAATATAATTGATCAAATAGGGAGGACAGGGGATTATCACGGTGCCAGAGAAAGGAGGTGTGAAGATAAGATAGCAGATATAAAATTACAAAAATACTTTATTTCACAGAATTCAAAAATTCTATATATACAAAAGACGATAAAATCATTAGCTGAGATTAACATATATATTGTACATGACCACATGCAGTAGGGTGGGCCAGGGGTGGACGGCCTTCAAAGCAAGAGCTCAGTTTCCTACATGTTTCGCCAAGGCATTGGCTTCCTCGGGGAATGGTGAGAGCTAGTTGCAATATATAAGAATCTATGCATAGAAATACAAAAACATCATATAAACAAACAGATAAATAGACATTGGGATATAGGCTAGTATGAACAATGATATGTGTAGGGGTACATGGCTGGACTAATTCACAAGGGGAGGTATCCGTGCAAAGCCCCAGGAACCCGAACATACCTGAAAGCCAGACACCCGGGGGAGGTTCGGCGGGGGGTCCCCAACCGAGGAGAGATAAAGCTGCACCGTATCTATGTCTGCAGGTGGCATATAAAAGACCTGGCAAACAAATATATTATAGATTAGGAAAATGTAATGACTATGCAAGCTTGAAGTGTGTGTAAGACACACAATTTTTTAGGATATGAGCGGGGTCAAGGACCGCACGTAAAGTAAATAGGGCATCAAGGCCTCAAAAAGACTCACGCTTTAAAAACAGATTAGTTGATAAGACAGAAACGCCTGGAGATGGGTTGAAAGACAAGCTTGGAAGACTGGCAAGGATGATGGATAATAATCTAAAAAATGCATAAAATAAGGGGAGGTACAAAATGGGCCATATGACCTGAAAAAGAGATAAGTGGCAGCACTTTTATAAAGGGGTAGGAAGTGATAATAGAGAGGGGCTTACCCTAGAGGCTATTTGTAAGACATGTGGCTATACAGGATCGCTGCTCATATTGTATATGAGAAATGATAGTTGAGAACTAGTCAGTGGCAGGGGGTTGATTCGTCCTGAGAGAGGTTGAATGAGAGCAGAGTAAGGAATATGGAGGGGGATTGTTAAAAAGTGCTAGAAAATGAGAAGCAATTGAAAGTTACCTTGCCAGTATGTGCAAAGCTTGTCCAGGCGTTAATCTTGTCCAGCTGAATGGAAGGACAGGCCGGCTAATATATCCCCCCCCACACCTGATCAGAGATCAAACAGGTGTGCGGACGCTGAGGTGAGGCGTCCGCGCACCCGGCAACACATCGGAGCCTACAAGGTCCGAAATGCCCCGTGGGCGCACGCTCGGATCACCCGGCCCCAGTGTAGCCAATAGGAGGTGGGAGGCGCCGTCAGAGAATGATCCAATAGCGCAGCCGAAACTCCATCAGCTGGTGGATTGAAGGAGGCCGGGTAGCACGAACGGTGCGCTGACGCCTGGGGCAGACAGTAAATGTACTGCCCTGGGCGTCCATGCAAACAACAACAGTGCAAGCCCCGCCCCCCCGGGGAAGAAAGGAAAGCAGGCAATAACGGGAACCCGGTGATGGGACCCTCCGGTTGGGAAACTTGACGTGGGGAGAGGCGCCGGGTAGGGGGAAATTGTCCCCTGACTTCCCAGCCGTCCCGTGGGTCTGTAGGGGCGGAGGGGATGTCCCTGCGCCTCAGCCCACGTGGTCCAGCCACATAAACCATGAAGTACATATGGAATAACATGGTCCCAGTGTGAGAATAAAAGGGCAGATAAAACAAAAATCTGGAAGAACTAATGAAGAGTATAATATACTAGTATAAACCATAGAACAAGGAGCCGCAAAATATATATGTGTCGTTTGTACAGCATCATAAAGTTAAGGTATTAAACATCAATAATAAATGTCAATGTACATAGAAACACAGGTAGTTGTTTTTTCACTGGTAAAATGACTAATACTGTGTGGGAAGGGCACAATATCATACCATGACAGGGAAATGGGGAAAGAAATGCAGTAAAAGGAGAAGAGAAAAAGAGAAGAGAAAAAAGAAGAGGAGGGAGGGAAGGAAGGGGGTCAGAAAAGAACTAGACATGACGGGGATGGGAAGGGAACAAGTAACAATTATTTTAAAAGATAGAGATTCTAGAACAGAGAATGAAAGATTAAGGAATATCTAAAGTCACAGAAAGGGTTTAAAACTGATGTGTTCATTGAGTCCAGGAAACTTAGTAGCCTGTAAGGTATGGATCCATGTTGTCTCCAACTGTAGTAGTCTGTTATCAATGCTCCCGCCTCTAGCATGTGACAGAACATGCTCGAGTGCGGATAATTGAATAACGTGGGGATCAAAATTGTGTGCTGGGTTGCAATATGCCTGTTGATGGCTGTGGTGGTAGTTTTTTTGGATAAGGGTTTAATGTGATCTCAAATGCGAACCTGAAAGGGTCGCTTGGTTTTTCCGATGTAGTACGAGCCACATCGGCATTGAGCCAGGTATACGACTCCCACGGTGATGCAGGTGACTCGATGTCTAATACTGTGAGTCAATCCATTGGGAAGAACGAGTTCCCTAGAATTGGTTACAAAAGTACAAACGTCACATTTTCCACACTGATAGGTTCCAGTGCTGTTGGAAAGATGTTGTGTGTCAACCGAATGGTGGCTTTTGATTAGTCGATCTCGAAGTGAGGGGGATCTACGATAGGTGATGTCAGGGTGGGCTTTGACATATTTAGAGATTGTGGAGTCCACAGTTAGTAAGGGCAAAAACTGGTTTAAGATATATCTAATTTGAGTGTGTTGTTTGGAATATTGAGTAATTAATCGTACAGGCTGTCTAGTGTTTGAGGATTTATCAGAGAAGACTAGATCCTTTCTGTCAAGTTTCTTGGCCTTGTTGAAGGCTTTTTTTCAGAAGAGAATGGCTGTATCCTCTGTCTATGAGTCTGCTGTATAGTTCCTGTGATGCTTGAAGGAAATCTCCTTCAAGAGTACAGTTTCTTTTGAGTCTTAGATACTGGCTGAAGGGAATGCATTTGAGGAGGGGCTTGGGATGGGCACTGCTGGCATGCAAGATAGTGTTTCCCGAAGAGGGTTTGCGGTATAAGACAGTATGTATCTGACCATTGGAATGCAGACTGATCTGAAGATCCAGAAAGTGGATCTGAGACTGGCTGTATTCCATGGTGAATTTGAGATTGTAAGAGTTCTGGGTTAGATGATCCATGAAGAGCATCAATTCATCTCTGGTACCTGACCAGAGGAGTAGTATATCATCTATATACCTGTACCAAGATATTACCTTGGACAGGAGAGGAATGGAATGGGCTGTGTCAAAAAGTTCTCTCTCCCACCCCCCCAGGTACAGGTTGGCGTAAGAAAGGGCACATTTAGTCCCGATAGCCACGCCCTGTACCTGGAGGTAGTGGGAGGAGCCAAAAATGAAATAGTTGCGCGTCAATATGAACTTGTGGAGTTCAAGAACAAAGTCTCCATAAGCATCGTATTTAGAGCCTCTCTCTCGGAGTTGTTTTTGGATGACCAGGATACCGCTATTATGTGGGATAATGTTGTACAGACTTTCGACATCTAGGGCAACCAGCCAAGTGTTTTTGGGTAGAAATTTGCCATCTAGGATGCGAAGAAGATGGATGGTGTCTTTTATATAGGAAGGCAGAGAGGTAACATGAGGAGCTAAGTACTTGTCAACTAATGCGCTAGCATGTTCGGTAAGACATTGCCGTCCAGAAACAATGGGGCGGTCTGGTGAATGGGTCATAGACTTGTGAAGTTTGGGTAGGGAATAAAAGGTGGGGGTTTTTGGTTCCCTAACATTCAAGAAGTTCCATGTATTGGAATCAATCGTGCCTTTTTGATAAGCTGAAAAAATTAGCTGATTATATTCGGAAGTAAAATGGTCAATAAGTGACTTGGATATTGGTCTGTACCAGTCACGGTTGTTTAGGATATCGTGACACATCTGTTCATAGAAGGGCACATTCATCACTACCACGTTACCGCCCTTATCGGCAGTCTTTATGACTATTTCAGGATGGTTTTGAAGAGATTTTAGTGCTTTGGTCAAAGCAGGGGGTAAATTAGATGGAGAAGAGGAAATGGAGTTCATCCCTTCAATAGCTGTGGTGACTTGTTGCACAAATGCCCAAGGATTGGGGTTTGTGGATAGGTTGGGAAAGTTGCGGGATTTTGGCTTGAAGGAGGTGGGGGGGGGGGGAGACAATGCCTGAATCGGGGAGATCCGAGAATTCGTCACCGTCAGTGTCACCCTCCTCCCATAGTGCCATCAGCTCCTCAAGGGCTTGAATCTCGGCCGGGGTAGGAACCTCTTGAGAGAAAGTAGTGGGTTCAGAAGGGGTTACGTAAGAAGAGGATTTATCGTAAATTACCTTGAAAAGCAGTTTGCGTGCGAAAAGATGAATATCTTTAATGAGAGTAAATTTATCAAAATCGTTGGACGGACAAAATGTGAGACCGAGTTGTAGCTCTCTGATTTGGTCATAGCTAAGTGAGATGGATGATAAATTGATTACATTACATTGATACATACATCGTTGATCACTGGGGTTGGTGTTTGTGGATTGGGAGTTGGACTCTGAGGAGAGTCCTGGCCCTGTACTAAAAAAATCGGTGCAATTTTCGGATCTAGGGACTGTGTACTAGCCGGAAACATAGAGGTGATCGTTGGTTCACTTACCCTTCTGGTGTCAATGTGCGTCTGGGAGTGAGATGGTGCCGAAACTGTAGAAATCGGTGCCTTGTTGGTAGATGATTTGGGTATAGACGACATCTTAGATTGTGCTTTGGTGAAGGGGGTGGAAACGTGAGTGGCCTTAGAGTGGGCCGTGGATGAGTGAGAAAGTGAGGTGGGTCCAAGAGTGCGAAGGAGTGATTCTGAGGAGGTAGTGGATAGGTCACCTTTTCTTTTCTTAGCGAGTTGTTCCTGAGTGAGATTGTGATACACGGTGGAGGTGCTGGAGGAAAAAGAGGCAGACAAGGTATTAGGTTCATGGTTATTAGAGGTAGGTGCATTGGAAGCAAAGGGTTTGGTTCTAGATTTGGTTTCTTTAGTATTCACCCATTTGTAAGCATAGCCATTTTCATAAGCTACTTGATCTCTTAGAAATTTTCCTTCTTTGTCGTTTATTGTAGTTAGTGTGTATTCCTCCAGATGTTCGCGCAGGGCCTTGTCCCGCTTGCTATATCTAGAGGAAGACATACCCGATGCGTGATCTGAATACCAGCGATTGATGGCAACATCAAGTGGTTCCAGCTCCGATTCGTATTCCTTGCATAGGATGGAAAGCATACTGAGAGAACACATTTGAAGGTTGTCCTCCCAGGATGCCTTCAATGAATCGTTTATTTTTTTGATGTTGGGAAATAGCTGGATTCTCAACCCCCAAGGTACTATCTTATGTTCGGCATATTTTTCGAAATAAATTTTGTGCCAGTAAATTCTAACCTTTTTTTCCAAAAGGCGTAATCTCATGAATGCCCTATCCAATTCAGCGTCAGTGATAGTGGAGGCATTTTGAGAGGCCTGGATATGGGTCATAAGACCTTCCCAGGCTTCTCCAGAGAAATCCGCCATGGTAGCAGTTAATGAGACCTTCAACAGTACTTATAGTCCAAGAAACGGTAAGGAAAGGCAAGAAGAGACAAAATATTAGAATATGCAGAAAGACAGTGTTTAAAGAGTATGTCAATTGAAAATACTTCAATATAAAGAGACTATACTGCGTCTACAAAGGGTAACGTTGGGTAGTTAATGAAAAAAGAGAGAGAAACCTATCAAGCCAGAAAAGTAGTGAGCATTAAAGCTCAAAATTATTGGAAAATGGAGGTATGGCTAGATAGGTTAATTCAGATACAGCACCTCATCCCAAAATACATTAATAATTGATCAAATAGGGAGGACAGGGGATTATCACGGTGCCAGAGAAAAGAGGCGTAAAGATAAGATAGCAGATATAAAATTACAAAAATACTTTATTATTTTACAGAATTCAAAAATTCTATACATACAAAAGACGATAAAATCATTAGCTGAGATTAACATATATATTGTACATGACCACAATGCAGTAGGGTGGGCCAGGGGTGGACGGCCTTCAAAGCAAGAGCTCAGTTTCCTACATGTTTCGCCAAGGCATTGGCTTCCTCAGGGAATGGTGAGAGCTAGTTGCAATATATAAGAATCTATGCATAGAACTACAAAAACATCATATAAACAAACAGATAAATAGACATTGGGATATAGGCTGGTATGAACAATGATATGTGTAGGGGTACATGGCTGGACTAATTCACAAGGGGAGGTATCCGTGCAAAGCCCCAGGAACCCGAACATACCTGAAAGCCAGACACCCGGGGGAGGCCTGGCGGGGGGTCCCCAACCGAGGAGAGATAAAGCTGCACCGTATATATGTCTGCAGGGGGCATATAAAAGACCTGGCAATCAAATATATTATAGATTAGGAAAATGTAATGACTATGCAAGCTTGAAGTGTGTGTAAGACACACAATTTTTTAGGATATGAGCGGGGCCAAGGACCGCACGTAAAGTAAATAGGGCATCAAGGCCTCAAAAAGACTCTTGCTTTAAAAACAGATTAGTTGATAAGACGGAAACGCCTGGAGATGGGTTGAAAGACAAGCTTGGAAGACTGGCAAGGATGATGGATAATAATCTAAAAAATGCATAAAATAAGGGGAGGTACAAAATGGGCCATATGACCTGAAAAAGAGATAAGTGGCAGCACTTTTATAAAGGGGTAGGAAGTGATAATAGAGAGGGGCTTACCCTAGAGGCTATTTGTAAGACATGTGGCTATACAGGATCGCTGCTCATATTGTATATGAGAAATGATAGTTGAGAACTAGTCAGTGGCAGGGGGTTGATTCGTCCTGAGAGAGGTTGAATGAGAGCAGAGTTAGGAATATGGAGGGGGATTGTTAAAAAGTGCTAGAAAATGAGAAGCAATTGAAAGTTACCTTGCCAGTATGTGCAGAGCTTGTCCAGGCGTTAATCTTGTCCAGCTGAATGGAAGGACAGGCCGGCTAATATATCCCCCCCACACCTGATCAGAGATCGATCAGGTGTGCGGACGCTGAGGTGAGGCGTCCAAGCACCCGGCAACACATTGGAGCCTACAAGGTCCGAAATGCCCAAGGGCGCACGCTTGGATCACCCGGCCCCAGTGTAGCCAATAGGAGGTGGGAGGCGCCGTCAGAGAATGATCCGATAGCGCAGCCGAAACTCCATCAGCTGGTGCCCGGGCTGTACTGCCCGGGCGTCCATGCAAACAACAACAGTGCAAGCCCCGCCCGCCACCGCGGGGGACCGATGCCCGACCCCCCCGGGGAAGAAGGGAAAGCAGGCAATAATGGGAACCCGGTGATGGGACCCTCCGGTTGGGAAACTTGACGTGGGGAGAGGCGCCGGGTAGGGGGAAATTGTCCCCAGACTTTCCAGCTGTCCCGTGGGTCTGTAGGGGCGGAGGGGATGTCCCTGCGCCTCAGCCAACGTGGTCCAACCACATAAACCATGAAGTACATATGGAATAACATGGTCCCAGTGTGAGAATAAAAGGGCAGATAAAACAAAAATCTGGAAGAACTAATGAAGAGTATAATATACTAGTATAAACCATAGAACAAGGAGCCGCAAAATATATATGTGTCGTTTGTACAGCATCATAAAGTTAAGGTATTAAACATCAATAATAAATGTCAATGTACATAGAAACACAGGTAGTTGTTTTTTCACTGGTAAAATGACTAATACTGTGTGGGAAGGGCACAATATCATACCATGACAGGGAAATGGGGAAAGAAACACAGTAAAAGGGGAAGAGAAAAAGAGAAGAGAAAAAAGAAGACGGGGGGGGAGAGAGGGGGGGAGGGAAGGAAGGGGAGTCAGAAAAGAACTAGACATGACGTGGATGGGAAGGGAACAAGTAACAATTATTTTGATAGATAGAGATTCTAGAACAGAGAATGAAAGATTAAGGAATATCTAAAGTCACAGAAAGGGTTTAAAACTGATGTGTTCATTGAGTCCAGGAAACTTAGTAGCCTGTAAGGTATGGATCCATTTTGTCTCCAACTGTAGTAGTCTGTTATCAATGCTCCCGCCTCTAGCATGTGACGGAACATGTTCGAGTGCGGAGAATTGAATATCGTGGGGATCAAAATTGTGTTGGGTGGCAATATGCCTGTTGATGGCTGTGGTGGTAGTTTTTTTGGATAAGGGTTTAATGTGGTCTCGAATGCGAACCTGAAAGGGTCGCTTGGTTTTTCCGATATAGTACGAGCCACATCGGCATTGAGCCAGGTATACAACTCCCACAGTGACGCAGGTGACTTGATGTCTAATACTGTGAGTCAATCCATTGGGAAGAACAAGTTCCCTAGAATTGGTTACAAAAGTACAAACGTCACATTTTCCACACTGATAGGTTCCAGTGCTGTTGGAAACATGTTGTGTGTCAACCGAATGGTGGCTTTTGATTAGTCGATCTCGAAGTGAGGGGGATCTACGATAGGTGATGTCAGGGTGGGCTTTGACATATTTAGAGATTGTGGAGGCCGCAGTTAGTAAGGGCCAAAACTGGTTTAAGATATGTCTGATTTGAGTGTGTTGTTTGGAATATTGAGTAATTAATCGTACAGGCTGTCTAGTGTCTGAGGATTTGTCAGAGAAGACTAGATCCTTTCTGTCAAGTTTCTTGGCCTTGTTGAAGGCTTTTTTCAGAAGAGAATGGCTGTATCCTCTGTCTTTGAGTCTGCTGTATAGTTCCTGTGATGCTATTGTTTGAGCAATATATCATTTAGTGACAACTTTGTGCAAAAAAAAAAATGTGTCTCTTTCCTGCAACTTGTGTCACAATATAAAATATTCCATGGACTCGACATGCCTCTCAGCAAATAGCTTGGGGTGTCTACTTTCCAAAATGGGGTCATTGGGGGGGTTTTGAACTGTCCTGGCATTTTATGCACAACATTTAGAAGCTTATGTCACACATCACCCACTCTTCTAACCACTTGAAGACAAAGCCCTTTCTGACACTTTTTGTTTACATGAAAAAATTATTTTTTTTTTGCAAGAAAATTACTTTGAACCCCCAAACATTATATATTTTTTTTAAAGCAAATGCCCTACAGATTAAAATGGTGGGTGTTTCATTTTTTTTTTCACACAGTATTTGCGCAGCGATTTTTCAAACGCATTTTTTGGGGAAAAAACACACTTTTTTAAATTTTAATGCACTAAAACACACTATATTGCCCAAATGTTTGATGAAATAAAAAAGATGATCTTAGGCCGAGTACATGGATACCAAACATGACATGCTTTAAAATTGCGCACAAACGTGCAGTGGCAACAAAATAAATACATTTTTAAAAGCCTTTAAAAGCCTTTACAGGTTACCACTTAAGATTTACAGAGGAGGTCTGCTGCTAAAATTACTACCCTCGATCTGACCTTCGCGGTGATACCTCACATGCATGGTGCAATTGCTGTTTACATTTGACGCCAGACTGACGCTTGCGTTCGCCTTAGCGCGAGAGCATAGGGGGACAGGGGTGCTTTTTTTTTTTTTTTTCTTTATTATTTTTTTGCTTTTATATCTTATTTTTAAACTATTCCTTTAATTTTTTTTTTAAATCATTTTTATCGTTATCTCAGGGAATGTAAATATCCCCTATGATAGCAATAGGTAGTGACAGGTACTCTTTTTTGAAAAAATTGGGGTCTATTAGACCCTAGATCTCTCCTCTGCCCTCAAAGCATCTGACCACACCAAGATCGGTGTGATAAAATGCTTTCCCAATGGCGCTGTTTACATCCGGCGAAATCTAAGTCATAAAATGCTCGTAGCTTCCTGTTTCTTGGGCCATAGAGATGTTTGGAGCCACTCTGGTCTCTGATCAGCTCTATGGTCAGCTGGCTGAATCACCGGCTGCATTCTCAGGTTCCCTGTTGAGAGAGGAGAGCCAGAGAAAAACACGGAAGACAGTGGGGGGCATTCCCTCCCACTGCTTGTAAAAGCAGTCTAGAGGCTAATTAGCCGCTAGCATTGCTTTTACATGAAAGCGGACTGCTGGCTGAAAAGAATGATACCAAGATGATACCTAAACCTGCCGGCATCATTCTGGTATAACCACTCAAATTCGTGAATGGTGTACCTGAAGACAAAAAAATGGTTAACAATAAAGCACAGTAAATGGTAAAGTAAAAAAAAATTGCATACCTGAAAAGCAAACATGATAAAACATAATAACAATAAAACATTGCAGAATAGAATACGGTAAAAAAAGAGCAGAACGATAGAGAGAGAATAGAGAGAGAGAGAACAATAAAACAACAACAATTTTTTTTTATTTTATATTTTTTTTTGTGGTTTTTTTTTACACTTTTTTTTTGTAACTGTAACTTTTATAACTGTAACCGGTTCTAGGTTCGGGTCTCTCAAAATGCGATGGCATCTTGGGAGACCCTGTGCAAGTGTGTCTAGTCTGTGCAATGCTGTACCCTACGCTATTACCCAACTAGTGAATGGTAGCGTTCAAAACATTCACCAATGCAAAGACCAGGATTGTCAGGACAGGAGGAAAAATAATAGCGGGTGTCACGCCTATATCCGTGCTTGCTGCAGACACGACATCTTTTTTGGGGGGGTTCGTTGGGTAGGGGTACTCGGGAGGACATAAAGAAAATGCCTCTCATGCAGCCGACTGCATTTGGTTGGGGATGTGAATGGGGGAAGTACGGGTGCTGCAGAAGTGGTGGGTTCCCAATTAGGATTGGCGAATGCAGCAGGAAGGGCATTATGAGCACGACGGGCCTGTTTGTCTTCTTCTTGGTGGCAGTGGGACACTACTTGTGCTTGCCACCTCACCAGCTTGAACTGCACTTATGGGACTCGCAACGTCACCAAGTGTTACTGCAGTGCTGGTTTGACTATGACCAGGGTGTACTAGGCCGCTGGCGCTTGCCAGTTCATAAAAACGCTACCAAAAAAACTGTTAGCGATCACAGGGATCAGGCCTGACTCTGCGAACGCTGCAGTTATGCGTTTAGTGTTTTGTAAGTGTCAGTGATCGATCGATACTGCACTTGGGTGGGCTGGGCTGGGCCAGGCAGAGGGGCAAAACGCAGGTGCTAGCAGGTATCTGGGCTGATCCCGCTAACACTGCGTTTTTGGGAACCCTAAACTGCTGGGGACGCTAGTATAGATCTGATCAGATCAGATATTGATCCGTTCAGATACTATACCACTAAGGGAGGTGTACGGTGCGTGCGTGGGTGTTAGCGGTACTGGCTCTAACCTGACGCTGCCTGGGGCTGGTGCTTGCCAGTTCACCAAAATGCTACCAAAAAAACTGTTAGCGATCGCAGGGATCAGGCCTGACTCTGCGAACGCTGCAATTATGCGTTTAGTGTTTTGTAAGTGGCAGTGGTTGATCGATACTGCACTTGGGTGGGCTGGGCTGGGCCAGGCGGAGGAGCAAAACGCAGGTGCTAGCAGGTATCTGGGCTGATCCCGCTAACACTGCATTTTTGGGAACCCTAAACTGCTGGGGACGCTAGTATCGATCTGATCGGATCAGATATTGATCCGTTCAGATACTATACCACTAGGGGAGGCGTATGCTGCATGCGTGGGTGTTAGCGGTACTGGCGCTAATCTGACGCTGCTTGGGGCGACGCATATCACCGCCGGGTGATCAGGGGGACTTTTATTAGGTAATAAATGGCGGGTGCCCTGACACTATAAAAAATAGACTAACTAACCAGTGTCACCCGTAACGGTTATACGGTGATCTCTGGTGAAAGGGTTAACTAGGGGGCAATCAGGGGGTTAAAACCTTTATTCGGTAGTATATGGGGGTCCCTGTCGCTATAAAACACTGACGGCGAACCTAAATATTTACCTCCCTAACTAGCGTCACCAGTGACACTAATACAGCGATCAGAAAAATGATCGCTTAACGACACTGGCGACGGGGGGTGATCAAGGGGTTAAAATTTTATTAGGGGGGTTAGGGGGGTACCCTAGACCTAAAGGGGGCTAACACTAACTGCCCTACCACACTAACTGTCACAAACTGACACCATGCAGTAATCAGAAAAAAAAATAAGTAAAAAAAAACTGCTTGGTGTTAGTGTGACAGGGGGGGGGGTGATTAGGGGGTGATCGGGGGGTAAAGGGGGGTGTAAAGTATGCCTGGCATGTTCTACTGTGTGTGTGTGTTTGTGTAACTCACTCGGATGTCTTCTCTCCTCGGCGCCGGAACGGGAAATACCGAGCCGAGGAGAGATGACATCACATCCCCTGCCTCTGTGTACAATACAGAGGCAGAGGAAGATTCTCATCGGCTGATAGCGATCGCGAGGGGGGGCCACGAATGGATGGCCTCCCCCTCATCTCTGAACGCTCCCAGACCAAAGCCAACCGCCTCGGGCACCGGGGGGGTACGATCGGACCCCCCGCCCGGGGGAGGAAATCGCGTACCAGGTACGTGATTTTTCATGCCCGTGCCATTCTGCCGCAGTATATCTGTGTGAGGCGGTCGGCAAGTGGTTAATACTTGATACATATGTTTATTAAACCAATAATATATGCCGCTGCCGAGTTTTATCCAATAAAATATTTTCAATAAATTAAGTTTATTGCAAGTAATTTTTGTTGTGTGTTCATTTGTCCAAGCATTCCTGTCTGCGATCCCATAGGGGGAAAAGATGATAATCCTGTCTTAAGGCTCCCCTTTTCCTTATGGGTTTGTGACAGGAGCAGTTTCAGGCCTCCCTCTGTGAGAAAAAGGAGGGAAAGCTTGTAATTGGTCCGTTAAGGTCAGCTGTCTTGGAATCTTCTAGAATCCAGTAGCCCCTTATCAGGATAGGTCAGCGAGGGTCACATGACCCCCTGGAACATTCTGGAATTTCAGGGGGTCCCTATATAAAGGGGTAGTTCATAGGGTCCGGGGACAGTCGTTTTGAAGAGGATCAACAGCGGAACTTCCCTCCCCCCTTCTCTTGTCGCGGCTATATTATGTGGTAAAGGTCCCTTTACCACATAAAAAAAGGTCAAAGTAAGAGGGGACAGTTTTGTAAAATAATATTGAAGAAAGATTGATTTTTCAGCTTGAGTCGTAGTGGCTGAGCTGTATTTTCTTAATGTTGGTTATTGAGTTGTTCTATGTTGAATAAATACGTATGGTAATTTAATACTTGATATATATGTTTATTAAACCAATAATATATGCCGCGGCCGAGTTTTATCCAATAAAATATTTTCAATAAATTAACTGAGGGTCAATCTGTGGCCACTACTGTCTGCCGACTTCTACCTTCAAAGAAAAGTTCAAAATGAATTGAACTGGGATCTTTTAAATCCCCATGAGCTTGAGATCATACAGGCAGACGGGTTGGATTCATCCCTTGTTGGAACGATTCATTCATCAGCTGACCACGCTACCATCCAGCTGTCCCCGCAGAGGGCTGTATCTGCATGCATACAAGACCTCGCTATCAGGGAGGTCTACCATTCCTGGTAAGGGTCCATCTATAGCGTTCTCCGGACTCACTGTCTGTTTGGATATCCCTTCACATCATTTTTCCTCTCTCCACCTATACTGGCTGTCTCCAATGAATTGTGGATCTGTGACTTTTCCCTCATGGGACTGACACACCTCCACTGAGCTGTCTTTGAATGGACTTTATTCACTAATTTATTATTTATGATATTCAATTTTGTTTCTGCTTTTTACATTTACATGTTTTATTACGTATTGAGCACTTAATTTATTCACTTTATTGATTTTTCAGCACTCTTTCATTTAGGGTATCTGATTGATTAATTATTCACAATATACAGTGGGGCAAAAAAGTATTTAGTCAGCCACCAATTGTGCAAGTTCTCCCACTTAAAAAGATGAGAGAGGCCTGTAATTGTCATCATAGGTATAGCTCAACTATGAGAGACAAAATGTGGAAACAAATCCAGACAATCACATTGTCTGATTTTTGAAAGAATTTATTTGAAAATTATGGTGGAAAATAAGTATGTGGTCAATATCAAAAGTTCATCTCAATACTTTGTTATATATCCTTTGTTGGCAATGACAGAGGTCAAACGTTTTCTGTAAGTCTTGACAAGGTTGTCACACACTGTTGCTGGTATGTTGGCCCATTCCTCCGTGCAGATCTCCTCTAGAGCATTGATGTTTTGGGGCTGTCGCTGGGCAACACGGACTTTCAACTCCCTCCAAAGGTTTTCTATGGGGTTGAGATCTGGAGACTGGATAGGCCACTCCAGGACCTTGAAATGCTTCTTACGAAGCCACTCCTTCGTTTCCCGGGCGGTGTGTTTGGGACCATTGTCATGCTGAAAGACCCAGCCACATTTCATCTTCAATGCCCTTGCTGATGGAAGGAGGTTTGCACTCAAAATCTCAGGTACAATTTCATGTACACGGATCAGTCGCCCTGTTCCTTTTGCAGAGAAACAGCCCCAAAGCATGATGTTGCCACCCCCATGCTTCACAGTAGGTATGGTGTTCTTTGGTTGCAACTCAGCATTCTCTCTCCTCCAAACACGGATCTCTCTCCTTCATGTACACGGATCAGTCGCCCTGTTCCCTTTGCAGAGAAACAGCCCCAAAGCATGATGTTGCCACCCCCATGCTTCACAGTAGGTATGGTGTTCTTTGGTTGCAACTCAGCATTCTCTCTCCTCCAAACACGACGAGTTGTGTTTCTACCAAACAGTTCTACTTTGGTTTCATCTGACCATATGACATTCTCCCAATCCTCTTCTGAATCATCCAAATGCTCTCTAGCAAACCTCAGACTGGCCCGGACATGTACTGGCTTAAGCAGGGGTCACGTCTGGCACTGCAGGATCTGAGTCCCTGGCGGTGTAGTGTGTTGCTGATGGTAGCCTTTATTACGTTGGTCCCAGCTCTCCGCAGGTCATTCACTAGGTCCCCCTGTGTGGTTCTGGGATTTTTGCTCACCGTTCTTGTGATCATTTTGACCCCACAGGGTGAGATCTTGCGTAGAGCCCCAGATCGAGAGAGATTATCACTGGTCTTGCATGTCTTCCATTTTCTAATTATTGCTACTACAGTTGATTTCTTCACACCAAGCTGCTTGCCTATTGCAGATTCAGTTTTCCCAGCCTGGTGCAGGTCTAAAATTTTGTTTCTGGTGTCCTTCGACAGCTCTTTGGTCTTCACCATAGTGGAGTTTGGAGTGTGACTGTTTGAGGTTGTGGACAGGTGTCTTTTATACTGATAACAAGTTCAAACAGGTGCCATTAATATAGGTAATGAGCGGATTGTGTTACTTGGTATTCGGCCACTGTGAGAGGCCCAGATGCTGTGAATGGAATCCATTCATGACATCATTGTTTACTACTGTGTGTGATCTGTGATTGGTCACCACCAGTGATCACATGGAACCAATCACATGGGTCCAATCACATCACCCTGTACTATGTAATGACGCTGTACTGCATTGGTCCACTCTTGATATTAAAATGTTTTGTTCCATGACACACTGTATAAGACTCTGCTTCTTTGCTTACAGAGTTTTTCTGCACAGGCAAATCCACCAAATGCAACCAACCCTAACGAATAGCATTCCTTACTGGAGCTTCATTGGTATTAAAACCAAAACCAAACCTTTTCTTTGGCTTTTTCCCCCTCTGTTTTCACCTGGTGATCTGGCCAGTAACACACTTCCTGTATTAGAGTGCACAGGGGGCAACTTTGGACAGCAGCATTGCCTTGGGGGGGGGGGCGCTAATGTTAAATGTACACATAGATCAGTAGCTGCTGGTGCTCAATATTTTTTTTTGAGGGGGCGGGGGGTCCACAAGACTCAATGGCCAATTGGGGCTTCCTGATTGGCCAGGAGGAAAATCAGGAAGACAATACAGAATAATAATTTGCTATGGTCACACAAGTGAGCTCAGGCTCTAATCATGTGCTTCAAGAAAAAAAAAATCCCATTGCAGGCCATGCGTCTGACGCCCTGCATGTAGATTAGGGGTCGGGTGCATGGATCAGGGGGGCGGCGCCCCTGCGCCCTGCATGGACAGGCCGCCACTGACGCAGATTTAAATACACTAACAAATTGAAGCCAAACTCCGGCTCACTTGTTTTAATCAGTTACAGAAAACAGTTTTGCTTTTGCTTTGCTTTTTGATTGGCTGCTATGAGTCCCCACGTCATGCATATTATTTTTCTGTTTATATTTTTTGGTAAGTTCTCTGCATTGTGTATAGTTGCTTTTGCCAACATTTGCAGAGGAGCTGTTGTCATCTGCCTTTTGCAGGCATTAAAACCTTACAGGCAGCATATGAGTTAAAAATATACAATGCAGAGTTATACAAGTGTTTCATAATGCGCTGACCCTGTATTACTGAAAAAGCCTCAGTCTGAACGAGGTTGGGCAAATCCAGGTGAATCAAGTTTGTTGCTGTGTAATAATTGACAGCCCTATGTTCTATTATTTTTAGCAGACAGTGTAGCATTAACAAGTGCTACTATGAACCCAAAGGTGTGGCCACCAATGTAAGGAACATTCTTTCCACTGACCACCAATGTAAGGAGCATTCTTTCCACTGACCACCAATGTAAGAGGCATTCTTTCCATTGACCACCAATGTAAAAAGCATTCTTTCATCAAATAATGCATATAGGTAAGCAAGTATGCCAACCGTCATATAACTACATACATTGTACATACTCATGGATGGCAATCCATCAGTAGCTTGCCAACATCTACTGTAATTAATGCAACCTTTCTTAACCTTTCTACTCCATGGGAATCACTGAAATCATTTTCAGGTCTCACTGAACCCCTGCTAAAATTAATTAAAAAGGGGTCACTGGGAAGAATGCTCCCATACATTGGTGGTCAATTGAAAAAATGCCCCTGATGTAGCACCCTGGGATTTAGTCAGGGAACTCCTCACAAATTTACTTGCCAAGAGTAGTCATCTTGGTCAGTTGATAGAGATATATTGATTTCTCCCTAAATTTGGCCTTGTTGCACTTTTTTCTTCTACCACTAGGTGGCCAGGAACTTGGTGGTACTAGATATGAGAAGGGAAACTAAAGGTCAGGTTATGGGTATATGGGGTATCTCAGCCAACGGGCAGGGGTTTTCCTGAATCCCTTGGCCTGCTGGGAGAACTTGTATATTCGGGTGAGGTCAGGTAATCACTGTTCTGTGCCACCTGGACGGCTGTCTGGATGGACGTGTGTCGAACGCCCCGGCTGCAAGATCGGAGATTGGGCCTATCCCGGGGGCCTCTAGCTGCCAGGCTGTGTGAGGCCTATCCAGAAGTAAGAGGGCAGCACACGGTTGGGACTGCGGCTTGCAGTCCAACCGAAAGTGATGGTTCTGACGACCGGAGAACCTGTCAGTGGTCGGAGGTAGAAGGGAAGCTGTCCAACCTCCTTTACCAGGGACCACAGTGAGTAACTGAAGGAAGTACCAAAACCATATTCTCACCGAATGGGCACGTTGGAGAATCGAGAAACTTCAGGCGGTGATCAAGTCAGGCAGGGCAGCCTTGTGAGTCAAGCCAGGGACCTCACCGGTTAGCAGGGGTGAAGCTTGAGAAGTATCTGGAGTGCCAAGCAAGGGACCCAGCAGGAAAGCATGGGTGACGCTTGAGGGAGGTACCACCGCCAACCTTGGAGGAGCTCAAGGGATTTAGTTAGTGAATCAGAGGATCTAGTGAGAGACCGGGAGCTCAATTGTTCAAGAACTACAAGAGGCAGTTTTAGTGGAGCTGAAAGGACTGTTACGTTTGAGTTAGGAACTGTTTAAGGACTGTTGCCATAGGAGACAGCATTCCTGCATGTGCAGAAGTGGCGCCTTGCTGGGGCCTTTCCCTGCACGGCTGTCCTCCTATTGAAGTGTCGGAGTCTGCTAATTGAATTTATAACTACTTAAGGGTATCCTGGCCCTAACCCTCTTTCCCCCCAAAAATACAAAAAGGACTATCAAAAGAAGTATTAGACATGTAAAACAGGCACAATGCAACAGTACCTCTGTAAAGTGTTCCTTAATAGTCCAGGGAGGGGGGGGCAAGGGTAGATATATATATAAAATATATATATGTGGA
Source organism: Lithobates clamitans (assembly GCA_037952925.1). Lineage (NCBI taxonomy): Eukaryota > Metazoa > Chordata > Amphibia > Anura > Ranidae > Lithobates > Lithobates clamitans. The sequence continues at coordinate 947,633 of JBBGZY010000648.1, forward strand.
AGAGTCTGTCAGGGCAGCCACCAAGAGGACCAAAAGCAGGATCCACAAAAGGCTAAGAAGAAACAAGGAGAGGGGCGCCTCTGAATATATATCAATATACCATTTATTATAAAAAACAATATCCACTCACATGAAAGACTGCATATATGCATTTAAGCATGTCCCAGGATGGGAGGAGTGGAGGAGGACTACAGGTCTCAGCAAGTCCATAGGTGGTTGGCAGCACATCGAATTCAATAAGGATGGTGTGAGATGGTGGGGCACAGCGATTTCTCCTTTGTCTTATCCAAATTGTACACCGGGCAAAGATAAAGATGCAGCTTTAGCTTATCCGGCCAGGTGTGGGTTCCGGAGATGGGGGAAGGGAGGTCCGGTCCTGTCACAGGCTATGCCATGGTGTTTGTGAAGCTCGTCTGGCGTCCGAGTAGGAGGAAAGACACGGCTGTGTATGGGGAGCCAGAACGAGGCCTAGAGAGCACAGCAGAGTGTTGTGACGTCACGGCCCTGCGCCACTGGTCTGAGCACTTGCTATTATTGAAAGATGCATCTAGAAGATATTCCGTATTCGCTCCTGGCAACAGATGACAGAGATTTTTGTTATCAGACATTAGGTGAATGCACTAGGGAACAGTTGTTAGAATACATCCGTCTAGCTCATGTTTTTATTGATCAAGGCAGTATTTTGTTTGAAGAAGTGCAACCATTGATTCAGATCTGTGCTGAGATTATTGCACTGATACAAGGTTTTGGACACAGACAGGAATTTAGTCTCCCAATCCCTATTTGTAACCAAATAAAACAAAAAGAAAGTTGTGATTCTTTCAACCGAATGGGATTTTTGTAGGGAGATAATACGTCTAATAACCAGTAGGCATAAATGAGTAAAATATTTAAAATATAATTTTTTATTTAGATTGTAATAAAAAAGGAATATACAAAACAAATATACAGATATATACAGAAGTATGACCATCCAGTATTGTGTTCAAAGTTCATTCGTGCCTGTCAGCCAGCATGTTTCGCAGAAAATTAATTGCTTCATCAGGGCATAAATCGGCATCACTGGTTCATTTGAACTATATAGACAACAGATACTACGGTTATATGGTGGTCATACATACTTATGTAACCACATACAGTACAATGATATTTAATCAAAACATTCAATCTAATAGTCTCACCTACTGGTGCAAGTTTAAAATTAAAAGCACACACCACCATTGCCAGGCATCATCCACTGTACCAACTGGTGCAAAAGATCCAAGGGTGCCAGATCCCAACCGGATAATACCAACAGAGGAACTGGACCACACAATAGCAGGGCAAGAGTCTAATATAGTATATGAAGAAAAAAAGAAAAAGGAAAAAAGACAAATAGAGCCAATAAATTCCTAATCCAAGGAAAAAATATAATTAATCTATGTAGTATGAAAATTGAAAAACATTATCGCTCAAATTATGCTACAGCGTAAAGTTAAATGAGTGAGATTAAAGTTATGGCCATCTATGCTAGGAAATCAATCTTAATATGGGAGGCAAGTAGTTATATCCGTGTATGAGGTTATATTTAGTGTGTAATACAACTATGCATTGGACGCCTCCTGATCATGCATGGGCAAGCCTGGTCTCATGATACCTTTAATGACTACAGGCAACTATGTGAGGAATGTCAGTATTCACTGAAATGCTGCATAAAGCTAACAGGGCTAATTGGGCCATACAGTGCTGTATAGTGCTATATACAGCTAATAGAGACCCCAAGGTCCTAATAAGGTAGCGTGGCTGCCAGGCATTAAAAAATAATAGGTAAATGGCTACTGCATTTCCCTCTATGACAGACGGATATACCCCCCCCCCCCAGACGGGAGGCAAACAGTGCACAAAGATCCACAAGAAGCCAGATGGCCTCCCATATGGCCATAAAGATACAACAAAGTAATTACCTGCAGAGGCCAGAAAGTCGTAGCTCCTCACTTAGAGAGTCTCTAAGTGAGGGGTTATTATTATGTACAGGCTTCCTATCTGTTTTGTATATTATATTTGATACTCAGATTGTATAGCCTTTTGCGGGACTATTTTATGGAGCCCCCCCCATGCCAGGTTGTCATGTACCTTACTGCTGTTACTGCCATAGATAGGGGGACGGACGTCCCTGCATAATGGGGCAGAGTGTCTATGTCCGCCCTATATGCCCTTACTCCGTTCGCGAAGTGTGGGCAGTGCGCGCGCATCCGCCAGAGTGGTTGCGCGCGCATCCGCCCGGTTGGGTGCGCGCTGCATCAAGTGCAGGGACGTCCGGACCGGAAGTGATGCCGGAGGTCATTCCTGACCTTTTCACTTCCGGTGGGACCATACAAAAGATGGAGGCGCCGGCGTGTTGTCTACCAGACACACTCGGCCCCGACCCGTCTTTATCAGCAGGAGGAGACTCTCTAAGTGAGGAGCTACGACTTTCTGGCTTCTGCAGGTAATTACTTTGTTGTATCTTTATGGCCATCTGGGAGGCCATCTGGCTTCTTGTGGATCTTTGTGCACTGTTTGCCTCCCGTCTGGGGGGGGGGGAGGGGTATATCCGTCTGTCATAGAGGGAAATGCAGTAGCCATTTACCTATTATTTTTTAATGCCTGGCAGCCACGCTACCTTATTAGGACCTTGGGGTCTCTATTAGCTGTATATAGCACTATACAGCACTGTATGGCCCTATTAGCTTTATGCAGCATTTCAGTCAATACTGACATTCCTCACACAGTTGCCTGTAGTCATTAAAGGTATCATGAGACCAGGCTTGCCCATGCATGATCAGGAGGTGTCCAATGCATAGTTGTATTACACACTAAATATAACCTCATACATGGATATAGCTACTTGCCTCCCATATTAAGATTGATTTCCTAGCATAGATGGCCATAACTTTAATCTCACTCATTTAACTTTACGCTGTAGCATAATTTGAGCGATAATGTTTTTCAATTGTCATACTGCATAGATTAATTATATTTTTTCCTTGGATTAGGAATTTATTGGCTCTATTTGTCTTTTACTTTTTTTCTTCATATACTATATTAGACTCTTGCCCTGCTATTGTGTGGTCCAGTTCATCTGTTGGTATTATCCGGTTGGGATCTGGCACCCTTGGATCTTTTGCACCAGTTGGTACAGTGGATGATGCCTGGCAATGGTGGTGTGTGCTTTTAATTTTAAACTTGCACCAGTAGGTGAGACTATTAGATTGAATGTTTTGATTAAATATTATTGTACTGTATGTGGTTACATAAGTATGTATGACCACCATATAACCGTAGTATATTTATCTCTTGTCTATATAGTTCAAATGAACCAGTGATGCCGTTTATGCCCTGATGAAGCAATTAATTTTCTGCGAAACATGTTGGCTGACAGGCACAAATGAACTTTGAACACAATACTGGATGGTCATACTTCTGTATATATCTGTATATTTGTTTTGTATATTCCTTTTTTATTACAATCTAAATAAAAATATATATTTTAAATATTTTACTCATTTATGCCTACTGGTTAATAGACGTATTATCTCCCTACAAAAATCCCATACGGTTGAAAGAATCACAACTTTCGTTTTGTTTTATTCAGATCTGTGCTGAATTGGCCCTGTCCGATGCCAGTCTAGAGAAGGTGATGATTATACACCCCCTTTTATTGCAGCTCAGGTACAGTCTTTGGTTCGGCTATTGGAAGATGACTCAGCCTTTTTCTTTGAACAATATTCAGCTTGTCCTCAACAGGTGCTTGCAGAATGTATTGAGTCAGTGCAGTCTCTGGTCAGATGAGCAATGTGCAAACCTGATTTTGTGCAATCGCTATTATAGGCCTGGTCAAGTTTGTTGTCAGCTCCCAACCACCTATTTCTGTGGCTAGATACCAGCCTGCTGGGATGTCTTCCTCTCCTTTACCCCCAACAACCACAGTTTCCGCCCAATACACCCTTCTACCAATGAAGTACCAGTACCCTGTTTCCTCCTGCTGCATCTACCCTGCCTTTAACCCTTCTGCTTCTTCTTGGCTGCCTCCATCAGCTCCACTAAATCTCCCTTCAAAATCTGCTCCCTCTGTCTTACCATCCTTCTGTTCTTCGCTTCTACCAGCTGCATCCACTACCTACAGCCCTGTATCCACATACACATTTTCAGTGACTAAAACCAAAAAGAAGAGGAAGTTTTTCCCAACCCATACCATCATGCCAGTATCCAATCCTGCCTCCACTCCATCCCTCATCCGTCTTGCTGAGCCGGTGCCTGTTGCCCAGCTTGCTGAGCTGGTGCCCGTTACCCAGCCTACTGGGCCGGTGCCCGTTACCCAGCCTGTTGAGCCGGTACCCGTTACCCAGCCTGCTGATACGGTGATCGCTGCCCAGCCAAATGTTTCAGTGTCTGCTGCCCAGCCAGATGACCCAAAGCCTGCTGCCCAGCTTGATGTGCCTCTGCCTGCTGCCCAGCTTGATGTGCCTCTGCTTGCTGCCCAGCCTGATGACCTGGTGTCCTTTGCCCAGCCTGATGACATGGTGCCTGCTAAACCTGTTTCTGATGCCCATCTTGTCGCCGTTTCAATCCTGCTTGTCGCCCAGTCTGGATGTAATGCCTCTGTGTGGTCAGCCTCCTATGGGTTCTTGCCCGTTGCCCTCCTAATTTTCATTTCCGAATCCAAACTTTCTGACCCCAGTGGTGGGGTGCGTGTCTTATTTTCAGACTGATAGCACGTCCCCCAGTGAACTAAAGGACTCTGGCCTTAGAAGTGTGAAGAAGTCCGGAGATTCAGTAGGGAAACTTTTTAGGGTGTTTCCGCACCCACTCGGACTGTCGAACCAAGGGCTGAATGGAGCGTCCGGAGGCCACTCCTTAAAGCAGTGTTCCGGCCCCCCCCCAAAAAAAATTAAAAGCCAGCAGCTACACATTCTGCACATGCTGACTTTTAACAATAAGACACTTACCTGTCCTGGAGTCCAGCGATGTCGGCACCGCAGCTGATGTTTCCATCAGCTGTCGGGTGCTGCCGCCGCCATTGCGAGTGAGGGTATCCCGCAGTGTAGCCTTATGGCTTCATGCCGGGAACCCTACTGCAATATGTTTTTCTTTAATACTGCATTCTAGTCACTACATGGAGCTTATGATACAGGCTTTAATCACTTAGTAAAAATATGGGAAATTTTGTTCAACTTGCATGAATGTTTTTGACATTAGTGCAACAAATGCTTTATAAACAGACCCCCCCTAGTGTCAGAAAGTTACTGCTAGAGAATACATGATATGCAATTGATCCCAGTTGCATATCTTGAACCATAAGAGTGGTTAGGGTATAACAAAGGCTACTCTTTATCTGTATTTAGTGTACTGTATACGTGTTTGCATTTGGGCTGTAATGGTTGACCGAAGAGCTCAAGAATAGTTAATCCGCAGGACCCTTTAGAGATTTGGTCCACCACTGAGCTCCAAATGTATTACTCGGGATAATAATAACGCTGATCTTGAAGACATATTTAAAAAACAAACAGTAATGCAGATTTGTAATCTTTACTACAACAGTAAATGCTTTTTTTTCTTCAATCGTTTTTATTTATTTTTTTCATTTTTACTAAAAATGCAGCAATTAGGAAAAAAAAACTGTCAAGGCATAATGCCTAAAAGTACAAAGGGAAGGAATACAAAACAAAAATTACACACAGATGAGCATATGGAATTTGTTACACAAACGCTCCACTGTGACCCTTGTAACAAGCAATGTAAGTATCTGAAAAAGAAAAAACTGTGCTAGAAAAAATATATATATAAAGAAGCAGCTATCAGTGAGATAAACACACCAAACAAATAGAAAATAGAAAAGCTGCACTTAAAAATTAAATAAAAATCATGAGTATAATAAAATAGTCTCTGTGAAAGATTCTTATAATTGGTGATTATAAAACTAGTTGAAGTCCAAATTAATAGTCCCAACTTTCCAAATAATAACACACATTGATAAAGCAGAATGTGTCCCCAACTGATGAATGGCATGCTTACCAGAATGTAAGCCAATCAAGCAGGTGGCTTAACCCAGCCTTGGCCTTGATGTAAACCAGTCACAGTAGGGTATAGCGATATTCCACAGATAGCAAATATTTAGTGCAAATCCTACAGGTATGGAGAACCATCAACCAGTGAAGTAAGTGCACCAACACCACACGGAGAACCTGCTTACCAGATGGTAAATCACAAGTGTGGATCCTGCAGCTATGTGGAACATCAAGCAGTGAAGGGATCAGTAAGTGCACCAACATCACAGATGGCAGACTCAAGAAGGCAAATGTCACAACCACCGAATGGAAATCCAGCTAAATGGATAGAGGTTATGGGACCTCCCATGGGAGGTAGGTGCTGACGTCACCACATCGCCCCATTGAGGAGGACGGGAGTTTTGTTTGTTGCCGGCCGGCTTCGATCTCCCCTTAGTATCGCTCTTAATACAGTTCATTTGTAAGTGTTTTTTCTTTATTTAATAAACCAGGATAAACGATATCACGCTATTTGGCATTGTTCCATTCTTTTTGGGATTGGTCCTATTTATATCATGTGAGTCGTGGAGCCTTCGATTGAGGCTGCGGGGACGGATCATCCATAACCTCTATCCATTTAGCTGGATTTCCATCCGGTGGTTAAGACATTTGCCTTATTGAGTCTGTCATCTGGTAAGCAGGCTCTTTGTGTGGTGTTGGTGCGCTTACTGATCCCTTCACTGGTTGATGGTTCACATATCTGTAGGATTTGCACTCAATATTTGCTATCTGTGGAATATCGCTATACTCTACTGTGACTGGTTTACATCAAGGCCCAGGCTGGGTTAAGCCACCTGCTTGATTGGCTTAGATTCTGGTAAGCATGCCATTCATCAGTTGGGGACACATTCTGCTTCATCAAATCACTGAGTGTTATTTGGAAATTTGGGACGATTAATTTGCACTTTAACTAGTTTTATAATCACTAATTATAATAATATTTCACAATGTAAGTATCTGAATTTGATCTGGTATTAGCATCTTGACTACTAGTATATAACAAGTCCATATCTACATGCTCTACTTTTCAATAAATACATTCAAAAATACATAGCTCTCTATGCATCTTTAGTTTAAAGAGTTAGTTCCATTTTTTTTTTCCATTTTACCACAAATCTGCCTAAGCAGGTAAGGGGCGCCTGTAGATAAAAACAAACTGCAGCTTTGACTGAAGTTGAATGATGCCCTTGCTATAGGTGTAGGCAATTTATGTAACGTACCTCCTGTAGCCTGGTTAAAAACTCCCACAGATGGCATCATCCCATCCTGCCTTGTTGCTAAGACATTGCTAAGGTTCACTCCCAGCTGCTACTGCTCACTCCAGCCATCACTGGAGTGAGCTCTCAAACCCTGGCAGATGTGTGGTCCACTATCTCCTCTTTCATAGCATCACTAAGCTCAAAGCTAGAGCAACTGGGGATAAAGAGTGCATGCAAAGGAGTTTGATTTAGCTGGGAGTGTCTTAGCAACGTCCTAGCAACAAGGCAGGACAGGATCATGCCATCTCTGGGAGTGTTTTGGCCAGGCTTTCAGAAGTACATAAATGGCCTACTCCTATGGTTAGGGCATTATTTAACTTTGGTGAAAGCTACACAGTTTATTTCAATCTACCTGCATCCCTTACATGCATAAGCAATTTTCTGGTAAAAGTAAGCTGACCCTTTAAAATTACATTTTTTTTTGTAAACTCATTAGTATATAGACTTTTACATAGTCTTCTTATTTTAGACAGTTATTTGATATAGTCTCTACATGAAACAATATACATAAAAACTCTATTTCTTTGTGGTTCCAGAGATTGTTCGGGGCCTCAGTCTACATATTGCCCCTCCCATGGGCCTTAGAGAGCCTGTGTCGTATATCTCAAAGCTTTGTCCTTCCACCAACTCAAACTCGAATCTCTGCAGGAGCTTGGCTATTACCACCTTCGCTTCCATCTAAATAGGAAGACACAAAAAATCAGTTTTCGTACACCCAACAGTAACATTGTAGATACAACTCATGCAGCTTCTCATATTTAAAAAGTTCCAAGACAGAGATCTTCCTGCCATAATTTCTGATTGTGTTGCTTTTCAATGGGAGTTCTAGGTACTCCTGTACCCCTTTGTGTTTCATCTCCTTCTGTTACAATCTCCATAATATGAAAGAAATTAAAAGAATCCAGCAGGTGGAATGGGAGCCCCTTATACAGGCCACAGAAGATGCACAAAATTTCCAAGAGAGCACCAAGGGGAAGGAAAACCTCTGGAATTCTATTGTGATTTCTCTGTGTTTAAGATGCTGATCTGCACACCTGCTGGCCATGCGGTAGTAGTAGAGGGGATGCTATGACTAAGGCTGTTGCCGAAACGCGTCAGTTGTTTTGCTTGACACTTTTTGTAACCAACTATTAACATCGCTATATGGACTACAGAGTTGCTGGCTCAATCCTTTTACTTGTTTCAGTAGTAGATTGGAGCTGGATAAAGATTTTCACAGGTCGTCAAAATGCGGACAAAGTCACTACTTGAGCCCAATGGGCCTCTATTCCGCAGCTCACTACAAAGGCAGGGAACTCTCCAGGAAAGAACATTCACCCGAAGTGAGAAATCCAAGTGTAATAAGTCAAAGTGAGAGCCAAATGAGAAATCCTTGGGAGTCGAAAGTCATTATTGTTCTACTGGGTACCACAACCAGGGCAAAAGCCACAAATGCAGTTTGGGGGGTCACACAATCCCTCTTCATTGGCCCCCCAAAATGCATTGGTAGCTTTATTTGCACACTTCTCATATTTGGTTGCTTTTTATATGTATTACATTTATTTGACTGTTTTTTTTTTTAGACTGTGCTTTTGAGTTATGTTAAATACCTATTGTACCCTGTGACAACTTTTTTACCCGCAGACACCAATTGTATCACATTGAACTGAGGAAGTTGCAATTTAAAGCCACAAAACGCATTTTATTTGGTGAAATAAAGTAATTGGGTGTTTTACTAAAGCAGACGACTCATGCCTATCCTTTGAACAATCACATTGGTGCTTCTGCCAATAGAACTACCTAAGGGTTCTTTTTGCGCTGAATCTTTCTACCACTTCATTCACCCACCTGAGAACCCTCAAAGAGCACCCAGGATGGGAATGCGGAGCCATAGAGAGCCGCCACACTGACCCTGCATGGAGATAGTAATTGTAAGTCCATTTTGACCTTTTTGCTTTTTATTGTGGAAGCACGGTTTTCTTGTTTTCAATTTAATCTATTACACTATACAGTAGGGGCTCTCCTGCCTCCCTCTCTTTTTTTTTCTTTTTGGTGGAAAATTGGAGCTCTACCAAAAACCCCAGACCAGCTCCTCAGGATCCTTCAGTCCATGATCTACCACCACACCCAGACCTTATTGGTGGCCTTTGAGCTGCTTGTTTTAATCAGTTGAACAATAAAGAATTTTGACTCTTAAGGATTTTTCATTTGGAACTCTCTTTGACTTATCAAACTTGAATGTTCTCTCCAGGACAGCTCCCTGCCTTTGAAGTGAGCTGCTGAATAGAGGCCAATAGGGCTCAAGTAATGACTTTGTTTACATTTTGATGACCTGTGAAAATCCGTATCCAGCTCCTATCTACCGCTACCTCTTGGACAGCAAGTGTGCAGATCAGCAGCTTAAAGTGGAGTGCCACCCAAAAGTGGAACTTCCGCTTTAAGGACTCCTGACCCCCTGATATGCCACATTTCATTTTTTTGGCGAGGGAGGGTAGGTACCTAGTTTTGACAGGTACCCAGCTCCCACTTCCGTTTAAGCTGCCTAGGCGGCTCGAGCGGAAGTTCTGCTCTAACTGCAATCTTCTGGGACACGTCACAGGTCCCAGAAGATCCCCCGGCCATTCAGGATGTGCAGCGCGGCTCACGCATGCGCAGTGGGTCCGCAAGCTCTCACACCCAGGTGCCCACACTAATGATGCCGGCACCAGGGAGAGGCGAGGGAGAGAACAGAGGCTTTGGGAGGCCGCATCGCTGGATCCTAGGACAGGTGAGTGTTTATTGAAAGTCAGCAGCTACACTTTTTGTAGCTGCTGACTTTTAATAAACACGGAAACGGCTGTAACTTCGCTTTAAACAAAGAGATATCACAACAGAGTGGTCAACATTTGTAAGAAACTGTCAAATGCACCCCCCACTTCCCCCCATGAAGATTTGGAGGAACATGGAAGAAGAGAGTATCAATGGGGGAAATTCAATAAAGCTGCTGAGCCACTTTTCTGATGTTAATCACTCTTGTTAATGTATTGCTCCAAATTCACGAAGCTTCTGCAAATTCTTTGGCAGGTAGTTCTAAAATATTTTACATTGTGGCAGGTGGCGGCTGGTGTTTTTTTTTTTTTTTTTTGTAGGGGGGGGCGGCAAACAACCACCCATTCCTCCCCCCCGAGCAGCACCCACCGGTCTGGTACTTACCCCATCATGGGGGATGGCAGGCAGCGTGGTGTAGTGGCTTGGCTCTGAGTCCTCTCCTCCATGAGAGCAAAGTAGAAGAGTCTGGATGGCCGCACTTCCGTGAAAAAAACGCCTTTATTGTGATAAAAGACCCAGGTCACATGAAAAATGGATACACAGGACAACTGCTAGCTAACGCGTTTTTCTAAATGCTGTCTCAGCTATGAGTAAGCATCAGTTGATGTGAAACGCGTTAGCTAGCAGTTGTCCTGTGTATCCATTTTTCATGTGACCTGGGTCTTTTATCACAATAAAGGCGCTTTTTTCACGGAAGTGCGGCCATCCAGACTCTTCTACTTTGCTCTCTACTCATCGCGCAGAGCCAGCACCTGTGAGGTTCTTATCACTGAAAAGTGGTTATCCTGTGAGTGGCTTGTTTATTTTCTCCTCTCCTCCATGGCAGCTGCCAGCTCCTCCCCTTCTCGGCATCTAATAGGATCACCTGTCCTTTCAGCCAATCAGGTGACCGGTGACAAAACCCGCTTCCTGATTGGCTGGGATTCAAGTGCAAGTTTTAGACAGGTACATTAATTTAGCACATGCTGTAACACTTTTAGAACACATAAGAGACACTTTCGCAAAATCTGTGTGCGCCAGTCTTTATGAATTCCAGGGAATGTGTAAAAAACTGCCCTGATTATTCAATAACACATAAGCATCTACTCATTTATACTGTCTTGTGAAATAGAATTTAAGTAGAGTGACTTAAAGTGGTTGTAAACCTCAGACATGAAATATTAACAAAGCGCATATTTCTATAGTATTTTTGCATCTCTCCAATGCACTAAGTGGCAGTTCACACTAGCGGGATGCGGGAACCGACACGATTCCAGTGGCTGATCCCGCATCGCATAGGACTCGCAGGCAGTTCACACTGCACTATGCGAACCACTGCACATGTCAATAGAAAGTTAATGACACCCCCCCGATCGGTTCGAATATCGCAGTGTGAACTGTCGAATGGTGCAGGAATCGGATCACATGGGTTTGAACACCCATGCGATCCGAATGCAGTGTGGACCAAAAAAAGGATCCTGTACCTTATTGGTGCGAACGCGATGCAAATTCAGCCATACAATGTGTATGGCTGAATTAGCATTGCACAGGCATTTGCATGTGATCTGTACAGCAGTGCGGTGCGAATCACATGCAATGTCTAATATCGCACTAGTGTGAACCCAGCCTAAGTGTCATTTCTCTCTGCTGTCTAGTTCCTCTGTTATCAGCATAAGTCACTTATGACAAGTTTTCCTGACACCAAGAGAAAGGAGAGGGATCAATCTGATTGACAGCCCCAGCTCTGTTCCTGTGTGAAGGGGTCCCTTCCCTCCATTCAGTTCTCAGGGCACTTGCACAGTGCATAGCTGCATTTCCCGGGCCCCTTGCTTAATGAGTCTGTGAAAAATCCTTTTCATCTCTGAGTCTTACAAGGAAGTACAGGTCAGATGGCTGCAAATAAACAGGCACAACTTATGTAGGAGGATTTGTTTCACCACTGTGCACCACCTGAGGCCAGTCACTGCTCTGGGTATAGGTAAGAGTTTAAAACCCCTTCAAAGTGTCAGTTCACAAGTTGGATACTCAATGTTTGGTGGAGACTGAAGAGTTAATATGTAACTGCACCCTTTCTCCCAGTCATAATCTGGCTATACAGGGACCGATGATGAAGCGGCCGAGATTCAATCCATGTATGCAGATTTTTTACATACGATTATTGCCGGCAACTATAACCACTAGCAGTAATCATTGTGTTCTGCCATCCAGGAAGGCTGTCCCCCCAACTGGCAGAACACAATAGCGCTGTGGTATGCATTCCCCCATCAACACTAAATGTGTGGATGGAGAAATTGAGTCATCTATGGGCTGCTTTTGTTACCCCAACACCTCATATTCCTGATATGTGCCTGCTGTACCATGTACTTGTATGAGAAAGTTTCCTGTTCTCTTTGTATTGCTTCCTTTATGTGAAATCCCTGCTGTTCCTGCCAGTCCCTCTGCTTTCCTATTAAAAACTGACCACACTAGGCAGGAGAGCACACAATGGTCAGTTATCTAGCTATGCTGGGAACTCAGTGTACTCTCCTCCAATGATAAAACTTGTCCTGACACCCCCCCTCCCTGCACAGCCATTCACTGGGAAGCTCAGTGTCCTGCTGCTTCTCCTCCCCCAGCTCTTTTGCAGCTGAGAACAGAGGAAATGTGATCACTTATAAAAAAAGGGAAAAAAGGTATTTATAATGTTTTTTTAATCTATACACAAATGTTTTGCCTTTCATTTCTTTTTTAAACTGAATGGGTTGTTTTACAAGGTGATTGTTTACAATCACGTTAACACTCACCTGTTCCCGATCCAATGAGATATCACTGACTACATCATACAGCTATCCAAATCTTCAGAGCTGGACTTGGGAAAACTGAGAATAGAAGTATGGAGGGGAGACTATATAGGGTGCAATTGTACTTTAAAGTGGAAGTCCATCCTAAAACTAAAATCCCTACATCTATAGATACCCACCATCTAACACTAACTTATCTAGCTCTGTAAAGAAATAATGAGTATACATACCTTTTTTGAAGCTGATCCGACCCGATCCCATGTTGAGCTGTCAGCTGCGGCTTCGCTGTGTAGGCGGGTGCAGAGGACACGTCCGACAACGAAAGCCCCATAGTAAGACTTTGAGTGACATCACTCCCCATTCATTTCACAGTAGTTGTCGGCCGTGTCCTCTGCAGAGCTTTTGCTGCTGGAGACCAGGTCTGATCGCCTTCAAAAAAGGTATGTATAATGATTTCTTCTTTACAGGGCTAGACAGGTTAGTGTTAGATGGTGGGTGTCTATAGATACAGGGATTTTAGTTGTAGGGTGGACTTCCACTTATAAGCCTCATACAAACGATCGGATTTTCTGCACACAAAACCTTGGGCTTTTGTCCGAAGGGCGTTGGTCCCAAACTTGTCTTGCATACAAACGGCACACAATGGTTGGCTAAAAAACACGAACGTAGTGACGTACTATGTGGTTTTTCAGCTCTTTAGCGCCACCCTTTGGGCTCCTTCTGCTAATTTAGTGATAGTAGAAGTTTGGTGAGTGTTGATTCGCGCTTTTCATTTCGCGTTTTCAGTTAATTTCTGAACAGCCATTCGTCAACCAGACATGTTGCGGAAACTGAGGCGATAACATTATTGGCCTTGGAGTTATTGCTTTGACCCAAGTCCAGTCCAGGAACAGGAGGAGGAGGAGGAGGAGGAGTTCTTGGACCAAAAATTGGTTGCTTTATTAATCGTGACCAATTATGTCATATGCCTTTGCTGCGGGAGCTCCAGGAGAATAATCCAGATGATTTTCGGAATTATCTCCGGATGACGGACCCCTGCTTCCACCAACTCTTGGCCTTGTTGACCCCCTATATTAAAAAGCAGGAAATATGCATGAGGCTTTTATTTTATTTTTTGGTTGAATAATGATTTGATTTGGCATATTTTCTATATTTTTGCATGCATAGAATGCACTTTTTGGTTAAGTTCTATTGGCAGATAGTATGTCTAATTTTATTTGTTTTCTCTTTTTTAATGCACAATAAAAAAAATAGTGTAGAATAATACTTGGCTATGTGCTTTACTTCAAATGACAGTTTGGGAGTAGGCAGTTACATTTTTTAAAAAAATACAATGTAAAATTGACAAGGGACACCAACATAGTTGTGTTTTTGATCTTAAGAACTACGAGATAATGGTGTTGTGGTAACTTGCACCAAAAAAAAAAAAAAAAAGCATAATTATATTATTCTTGATATCACTAGAAAAAAAAAAGCCTTTGAAAATTTGTTTGCAATAACTTCATCAGTATCACCAGCAAAGCAGCTTCCTTATTATCCCATTAAAGAAGAAGAGAATTGTGCGCTGCATTTTGAGATTTCATAATTTGCCGCGTCACGAATGTTAATTCTCCATTACGAACGCTAGTTTACAAGACCGACCGCTTCCAGCTTGTGCTTGCTTCTGAGCTTTGGACTTTTGTCCGACGGACATGTGCAGGGCCGTCTTTAATTTTGATTGGGCCCTGGGCAAACATTTTCTTGGGGGCCCCCCTCCATTCTGAGACATACAAAAAATAGCAGGTAGACTCAAAATCAGTTTACTGCAGCAGATTACGCAGCGATTGCAATTGTTTGCCAGAGGTTACAGCCTATCATTACTGCTCAATGGCTGGTTTCTAGAGGTTACAACACATAATTTCTGCTTGCTGATTGGTTGCTAGAGGTTAATGTACATTATTAGCGCTCACTAATTGGTTGCTAGGGGTTACAGCACATCATTAGCACTTACTGATTGGTTGCTAGAGATTAACGCAGATCACTACTGTTTGCTGATTGGTTGCTAGAGGTTCATGCACATCATTACCTCTCACTGAGCAGTTGAGCAATCCCAAATAATTGAGCAAGTAAAGGGGCACATTAATACACATACTACAGGAGACACTCAGAGACTGTGTACATACTGCAGGAGACAATCAGAAACTGCGGACATACTGCAGGAGACAATCAGAGACTGCGGAAATACTGCAGAAGACACTCAGAGACTGCGGACATACTGCAGGAGACACCCAGAGACTGCGGACATACTGCAGGAGACACTCAGAGACTGCGGACATACTGCAGGAGACACTCAGAGACTGCGGACATACTGCAGGAGACACTCAGAGACTGCGGACATACTGCAGGAGATTACCAGAGACTGCGGACATACTGCAGGAGATTACCAGAGACTGTGGACATACTGCAGGAGATTACCAGAGACTGTGGACATACTGCAGGAGACACTCAGAGACTGCGGACATACTGCAGGAGACAATCAGAGACTGCGGACATACTGCAGGAGACAATCAGAGACTGCTGACATACTGCAGAAGACAATCAGAGACTGCGGACATACTGCAGGAGACAATCAGAGACTGCGTACATACTGCAGGAGATTACCAGAGACTGCGGACATACTGCAGGAGACACTCAGAGACTGCGGACATACTGCAGGAGACAATCAGAGACTGCTGACATACTGCAGGAGACAATCAGAGACTGCGGACATACTGCAGGAGACAATCAGAGACTGCGGACATACTGCAGGAGATTACTAGAGACTGCGGACATACTGCAGGAGACAATCAGAGACTGCTGACATACTGCAGGAGACAATCAGAGACTGCGGACATACTGCAGGAGACAATCAGAGACTGCGGACATACTGCAGGAGACAATCAGAGACTGCGGACATACTGCAGGAGATTACTAGAGACTGCGGACATACTGCAGGAGACAATCAGAGACTGCGGACATACTGCAGGAGACAATCAGAGACTGCGTACATACTGCAGGAGACAATCAGAGACTGCGGACATACTGCAGGAGACAATCAGAGACTGCAGACATACTGCAGGAGACAATCAGAGACTGCGGACATACTGCAGGAGACAATCAGAGACTGCAGACATTATACAGGGGATGGTCAGAGAACTTTAAGCAATGCACAGCTTTACAGTTAAATAACACAGCTCAGGGTTTAAACTGTCAGGCATTCTATGGTTGTAAGGACATACCTGGCCAGCCAAACTCACTACATACATTCAGCTGTGTGGGCAGGGCTTCCACTCTCTGCTCTCACTAAAGCAGCTGGGAGCTCCACTGATGCTTTGTTGGGGGGCCCACATCACTTGTGAATTGTCGCCCCGATGACAGCTTTGCAGAGCGCACAGAGGACATGGGAGGATGTATTCCGCGCTAGCCAGCCGAGAGGGGCGGGGCCGGGAGCTCCACTGACCCACGTGCAGCCTGTGTACTGGGAATAGAGCGCCTGTAGTGAGAGCCAGTGATCGCAGTGGGAGTGTCATTGGAGCTCCCGGCCCCGCCCCCGGAGCTCTGTATTCACCAGCCAGTATAGAGGGGGCGGGGCCGGAAGCTCCACTGACACTCCCACTCCGATCACTGGCTCTCACTACAGAAGCTCTTTTCCGAGTACACAGGCCGCACGTGGGCGGGGTCAGAGTGTCAGTGGAGCTCCCGTCCCTGCCCCCTCTCAGCTGGCTAGCGAGGAATACATCCTCCCGTGTCCTCTGTGCGCTCTGGAAAGCTGTGATCGGGGCCCCAAGTCACGGCTAGTGCGGGCCCCCCAACAAAGATTGGGCCCAGGGCAAGTGCCCCGTTTGCCCTGCGCTAAAGACGGCCCTGGACATGTGTACACATGCTTGGAAAAACCCGACAACAGACATTTGTCTGCGGAAAATTTAAAAGCCTACATTTGTCCGCAGAAAATCTGACAATTGTCCGATGGAGCATACACATGGATTTTCCTCCAACAGCCTGTCATCACACAATTCTCGTTGGAAAATCCGATCGTGTATACGAGGCTTAACTCTCCAGTCTCTACCAAACTATCAAGTTTGGGTGGACTGACCCTTGTCAACTCTACTCCAATTCTATTTTACTAACTAGACAGTATAAATGAGTAGATGCTTATGTGTTACCAAATAATCAGAGCTGTTTTTAGAAAAAATGGAGCTTGCGTTAAAAGGAATAGGCAAAGTAATAATAACAACCCCCTTGTCCCTCCAAGCATCAACTGATGCTTACCTTCTCCTTTCTCGATTCGTCATCTGTCAGAGCCCTTGGAAATAATAGATTTGGGGAAGCGTGTGACCTTCTCCTATTCCTCCTGGGATGCAATTCTCAAGCCTGAACCGCAAACTACCAAACCTGAACATGTGGGGGTGGAAGTAGGATCATTAACCCTGTGTAAGCTCTGACAAGAAGGCACTCCCAACAGTGGGAGAGTGCAGAGAAGGCAAGTATCAGTGGCCAGGGGATGGTGGGGTATAAAGACAATTTGTCACTTTGTTCTGTCCATGTTCTCTAGTTGTGTATATGTCTCTATACTCCAGGCATTTCTCATTGATATGAAATAAAATGAATGAACATACCTGTGCAAAGACTTGTCCAATACAAGAACGTGGGCCAAGAGAAAATGGGAAATACGTAAAATATGGCCTGTTTGGGAAAAAGAGAAAAAAAGTGCTTACTTCATGTGGCAAAGCAAACTATTCTAATGCCCTGTACACACGACCGGTTTTGCCTTCGGAATAAACTCTGAAGGTTTTTCCGACGGAGTTCCGACAGAATTCCGCTCAAGCTGTCTTGCATACACACGGTCACACCAAATTCCAACCGTCCAGAACGCGGTGACGTACAACGGGACTAGAAAACGGAAGTTCAATAGCCAGTAGCCAATAGCTTCTATCTTGTACTTGCTGCAGAGCATGCGTCATTTTTGGTGGGTCAGAACAGCATACAGAGCGGTAATTTGTTCCGTCGGAAAAATATAGAACATGTTCTCTATCTAAGTCCATCTGAATTTTCGACGGAAAAAGTCTGATGGGGCATACAGACGGTCAGAATATACAATGAAAAGCTCCCATACAATGAAAAGTCCAAGTTCTGCTAGGCATGTGCAAAATGAAAAAAATAGTTTAGTTTCGTTTCGTTTTAATTCGTTATTTAATTAATTTAGTTTGGTTAGATTCGTTAAATTCATTAAATTTGTTTTTCAAATCAGTTTCGTTTTCGAGCGAATTCGAAAATCGGTCGAATTCGAAAATATTTCAACCGGATTCGATATTATTTCAACCGCATTCGAAAATATTTCAACAGCATTCGAAATTATTTCAACTGTATTAGAAATTATTTCAATCCTATTCGATAATATTTCAATCGCATTCGAAAATATTTCTATTTATTTATTTATTTATTTATTTATTTCAGGTACTTTTATAGCGCCGTCAATTTACGCAGCGCTTTACATATACATTGTACATTCACATCAGTCCCTACCCTCAAGGAGCTTACAATCTAAGGTCCCTAACTCACATTCATACATACTAGGGACAATTTAGACAGGATCCAATTAACCTACCAGCATGTCTTTGGAGTGAATTTGATAATATTCAGATAATATTCAGATAATATTCATCTTCAGAAGAACGCTGCATGGTTTCGCGTCACCATGGCAGTAAAAGCTGTGAGAGGGATTGAGCGCACCCCAGACTGCATCCGTCATCGGTGAATAAAAATGATTGCATTCTCTCTCTCTCTCTCTCTCTCTCTCTCTCTCTCTGTGTCTCCCAGAGGCGTATCTAGTGAAAATGGCACCTATGACAAGCACTGAAACTGCGCCCCTGTCAAAAAACAAAAACAGCTAATAAAACTACAAGTCTTTAACCACTTCAGCCCCGGAAGAATTTACCCCCTTCCTGACCAGAGCACTTTTTGCGATTCGGCACTGCATCGCTTTAACTGACAATTGCGCGGTTGTGCGACGTGGCTCCCAAACAAAATTGAAGTCCTTTTTTTCCCCATAAATAGAGCTTTCTTTTGGTGGTATTTGATCACCTCTGCGTTTTTTATTTTTTGCGCTATAAACAAAATAAGAGGGACAATTTTAAAAAAAACGCATTATTTTTTAGATTTTGCTATAATAAATATCCCCCAAAAATATATATATATTATATTTTATTCTATACTGTTCTATTGTTTTTCTAGTCTATTTTCTTTTCTTTTCAAATTCATTCTATATGAAATTCGAATGTCGGGACATGATTTTATATATATATATATATATATATATATATATATATATATATATATATATATATATGTATATATATATGTATATATATATATATATGTATATTTTTTTTTTTGCTGATCTGTCCTGATCTGTCCTATTGTTTTTCTATGATTTTTTTCTATTATATTCTAATCTATTCTAATCTTTTATATTCAATATATATATATTAGATATTTATTTATATATAACCATCTATTGAAATTCGAAATTCATATAGAATGAATTCCAATTTGAATAGAAAAGATTAGAATAGAAAAAAAAATAGAATTTCAAAAGATGGTTTTATATAAATATAACCATTTTACGAAATTTGAATTTCTTATAGAATGAAATTGAATTTGGATAGAATAGAAAATAAGATCTTAGAAAAACAATAGATCAGATCAGAAGAAAAAAAAAATATATATATATATTTTAGAATATTTTATTCTATTCTGTTCTATTGTTACTCTATTCTATTCTATTCTATTTTTTTCTATATTTAAATTTGAATTCATTCTATATGAATTTCAAATTTCAGAAGATAGATATATATATAAATATTATATATATATATATTTTATATATATATATATATATATATATATATATATATATATATTTTTTTTTTTTATTTTTTATTTTTCTGATCTGTTCTATTGTTTTTCTATGATATTATTTTCTATTCTATTTAAATTCAATTTCATTCTATATGATATTCGAATTTCGGAAAATGGTTTTATATATATATATATATATATATATATATATATATATATATATATTAGATATTTATCTATATATAACCATCAATTGAAATTCGAAATTCATATAGAATGCATTCAAATTCAAATAGAAAAGATTAGAATAGAAAAAAAAATAGAACAGAATAGAATAAAATATAATATATATACACATTATATTTTACTCAATTGTGTTCTATTGTTTTTCTAGTCTATTTTCTATTTCTAGTCTAATCTTTTCTATTCGAATTCAAATTCATTCTATATGAAATTCGAATTTCGGAAAATGGTTATATATATATATATATATATATATATATATATATATATATATATATATATATTTATATATATAACCATCTTTTGAAATTCGAAATTCATATAGAATGAATTCAAATTAGAATAGAAAAGATTAGAATAGAAAAACAATAGAATATATATATTATATTATATTTTATTCTATTCTGTTCTATTGTTTTTCTAGTCTATTCTCTTTTCTTTTCTGTTAAAAATTCATTCTATATGAAATTTGAATGTCGGGACATGGTTATATATATATTATTATTATTAGATTATTTTCTAATCTATTCTAATCTTTTATATTCAAATTCGATTTCATTCTATATGAAATTCGAATTTCAGAAAATGGTTATTTTATATATATATATATACCGTATTTATCGGCGTATAACACGCACTTTTTTCCCCTTAAAATCAGGGGAAAATCGCGGGTGCGTGTTATACGCCGATCCCCTGCGATCCGAGCTGTCAGAATTTAAAAATCGCTGACCGCGATTTAAAAATGGCGCCGCCGGCGCCGAAATACGCAGTGCCGGTCCTCGGCTCTTCTCGGCGGCTTTCGGTTTCACTCGAGCGCCGCCCGAACCTAGCCGAGTATACTCGGCTAGTTTCGGATAGCTCCGCTCACCGTCCGAGTGAAACCGAAAGTAAACGAGAGCCGCCGAGAAGAGCCGAGGAGCGGCTCTGTGTATTTCGGCGCCGGCGGCGCCATTTTCAAATCGCGGTCGGCAATTTTGAAGCTCACAGGCTTCAGCAAGGCTGGACTGGGGCAAGGCTGGACTGGGGCAAGGCTGGACTGGACACTGGGGAAGGCTGCACTGACATGGCTGCACTAGCAAGGCTGCACTGACATGGCTGCACTGGCAAGGCTGCACTGACATGGCTGCACTAGCAAGGCTGCACTGACATGGCTGCACTGGCAAGGCTGCACTGACATGGCTGCACTGACATGGCTGCACTGACAAGGCTGCACTGACATGGCTGCACTGGCAAGGCTGCACTGACAAGGCTGCACTGACATGGCTGCACTGACAAGGCTGCACTGACATGGCTGCACTGACATGGCTGCCCTGACATGGCTGCACTGACATGGCTGCACTGACAAGGCTGCACTGACATGGCTGCACTGACAAGGCTGCACTGACATGGCTGCACTGGCAAGGCTGCACTGACATGGCTGCACTGACATGGCTGCACTGACATGGCTGCACTGACAAGGCTGCACTGACAAGGCTGGACTGGGGCAAGGCTGCACTGAGAAGGCTGCACTGACAAGGCTGCACTGACAAGGCTGCACTGAGAAGGCTGCAATGATGGGCATTTAAATGTAAGTTTTTTTCCCTTCAACTTCCCTGCTAAAAGTTTTTTTTCCTTAAAATTCCCTCCTAAATTGAGGTGCGTGTTATACGCCGATAAATACGGTATATATATATATATATATATATATATATATATATATATATATATATATATATATATATATATGTATATGTATATATATATATATATATATATATATATATATATATATATATTAGATATTTATTTATATATAACCATCTATTGAAATTCGAAATTCATATAGAATGAATTCAAATTCGAATAGAAAAGATTAGAATAGAAAAAAAAAATAGAACAGAATAGAATAAAATATTATATATATATATATATATATATATATATATATATATATATATGTATAATATTTTATTCTATTCTGTACTATTTTTTTCTAATATACAGTATATATATATAATTTTTTTTTTTTTTTGATCTGATCTATTGTTTTTCTAAGATATTATTTTCTATTCTATTTCAATTCAATTTCATTCTATATGAAATTCGAATTTCGGAAATTTTTTATATATATATATATATATATATATATATATATATATATATATATATATATATATATATTTATATATAACCATCTATTGAAATTCGAAACTCATATAGAATGAATTCAAATTCGAATAGAAAAGATTAGAATAGAAAAACAATAGAAAAGAAAATAATCTAATATATATATATATAATATTTTATTCTATTCTGTTCTATTGTTTTTCTAGTCTATTTTCTTTTCTATTCGAATTCGAATTCATTCTATATGAAATTCGAATTTCGGAAAATGGTTTTATATATATATATATATATATATATATATATATATATATATATATATATATATATATATATATATACACATTATATTTTACTCAATTCTGTTCTATTCGAATTCAAATTCATTCTATATGAAATTCGAATTTCGGAAAATGGTTTATATATATATATATATATATATATACATATATATATATATATAACCATCTTTTAAAATTCGAAATTTATATAGAATGAATTCAAAATCGAATAGAAAAGATTAGAATAGAAAAATAATAGAACAGAAAATAATCTAATATATATATTATATTTTATTCTATTCTGTTCTATTGTTTTTCTAGTCTATTTTCTTTTCTATTCGAATTCATTCTATATAGAATGAATTCGAATATATATATATATATATATATATATATATATATATATATATATATATATATATATTGTTAGTTTCCAATCTATTTTCGAATTCGAATTTATACTATTCGAAATTCGAATTTCAGAAGATGGTCATATTCTGTTGTATTTTAATAAATTCTATTAAATTCTATTCTATTCTTTACAATTCTTTTATGTTTATTCTATTGTTTTATTATTTTATATTCTATTTTATTGTATTCTTTTTTAGAAATCAATTTATACTTTTTCTAATTTGATTCAAATTTGTTTTCGAATTCGAGTCGAATAGATTTCGAATTTGTTTTGGAATTGAATATATTTCGAATTTGGTTTCGAATTCGATTCGAATTCGATTCGAATTTCGTCCGTGGGTTTTCGATTCGAAACATTTCGGATTTGTTTAAATTCGTTAGTATTGTAATTCGGTATTTCGGATGCATCCGAATGTCCGAATAATGAAAATTTCGTCCGAATTTCGATTCGGAACTAAACGGAATGCACATGTCTAGTTCTGACTCTTTCTGTCGGAAATTCCGCTCGTGTGTACGCGGCATAAGGCTCAGTTCACTGCGAAGCATTTGCGAAGCCCCTGGTATTGTGGAGTTTGTACTTTCTTTATGCTTATGCTTTCTTTATGTGCTTTCAAATGCTTCGCACCTGTACATTGAGCCATTCAATGGTATTGTGTGTGTTTCTGACCTGGAGAGGAAGCTGGACATTTCGGTTGGGGGCGGTAACTAATGGCATTTCTTGCACTCCTGATTCATTATGAGTCCTGAAAATCTGTGACCCTGCATATAGTGATGTTGACAACAAATTGCTGTTAAAGAGTGCTGACTCTGAATGCTTGATTGCTCCCCATTTCTGGTGAGTTTAACCCCCTAGGGGGAGAGTGTCTTTGTCACCGGGTGGAGTTCGCAGTGATCGGTGGAAGGTGCATGTGGAGGACTGTTTTCATGATCACCTGTCAATTTTCTAAACTACACCCTGAACTTTACATCACTACCCTCTATAAGGGACTCTTTTTTAAGGAACTTTTGTGTTATATGAGTTTCTTTTCTATGTGCTGTTGGCCACATGTTTCAATTGCTCAACCTTAGCGCTGTCTAGTGTGATAATTTAGTCATAATAGGATCACTTTATAACACAGGTTTAATATTATCTCAGCCAACAACACCAAAAATGGGGCATAATTCCTCAAACGGAAACCAAGAATGGGGAATAAAACCTCCCAACGACATAAGCAATGGCACATAATTCCTCCCAATGACACCAACAATAGGGCACAATGGTCCACGGGCGCTGCGCTATGTAATTTTTTTCTAATCCTACTGACCACCAAGCCTGAAGCATTGTATACTCTCAGTGATGCCAAGCCATTTTCTACTCCCACCAGCTGCAGTCTGCATTCCCCCAGAGTCTGAAGGACAGTCAACTGATCTTTTGTTTACAAAGTTTGGAGACCCTTGATCTTCTAGACCAGTGATGGCGAACCTTGGCACCCCAGATGTTTTGGAACTACATTTCCCATGATGATCATGCACTCTGCAGCGTAGTTGAGCACCATGGGAAATGTAGTTTTAAAACATCTGGGGTGCCAAGGTTCACCATCACTGTTCTAGACCATAACCAATGATGAAGTATGGTTTTTTGTCAAACTGCCTATTTCCAGGGTATCACAGAGGTAACAATTAGCACAGGTAAGAAAAATTATTACTTGGGAGCATCAGGGTGAAATCGATCTGGATTGAAAACAAGGGGATCTGGGTAAAACTGCTCCATCCTTCCCATGACATAGGTGTTAAACTGTGCAAGGAACAACAGAAGATACAGGTTTATTTTTATAAAATAAATTGTCCAAACTTTGTTTCAGTAAGTAGAACATTCAACATTTTAATTAGCTGGATTGATTTTAGAACATTACTCAATGAACAACACTCACTAAGGTGTGATATAGGAGGTAGTTGTATACTATGCAATATACAATGATGAGCCATAACATTATGACCACTGACAGATACATTTCAGAAAAAGTAGGGGGGGGGGGATGATTTTTTTTTTATATGATTTTTATATGTTTTTGTCATGTCCTTTTTGCATCATGTATATGTATTTATATTTTTGTATTTCAATTAAAGTTTATATTTTTTGAATATCCCTCAGGTTTGCTGTGCCTTCAAAGTCCGACCTGGGGTTTTCTTCTTGAGGAACCTCCCCCCCCCCCCCACCTTTTCTGAAATTTCTATATAGTTTACGGATGAGGCAATTGGAGTGTTCTCTCTTTTCTATGTCCACTGACAAATAAAGTGAATAACATTGATTATTTTGTGACCACGGCACCTGAAAGTTGGCGGGATATATTAAGTAGCAAATGAACATGTACTCTCTGAAGTTAATGTGCTGAAGCAGAAAAAATGGGGAAGCATAAGGATTTGAGGGACTTCAACAATGGTCACATTTTATTGCTAGATGACTGGGGCAGAGTAACTCCAAAACTGCAGCTGTTGTAGTATGTTCCTGGTCTGCAGTGGTTAGGACTGATAAAAAATTGTCCAAGGATGGAAAACTGGTGAACCAGAGACAGGGTCATAGTAGGTGGCCAAGGCTTATTAATGCACATGGGGTGAAAAGGCTGGCCCATGCAGTCCGATCCAATAGAAGGTCTATTGCAGCTCAAATTGCTGAAAAAGGGAATGCTGGTTCAGACAAAAAGGTGTCAGAATACACATTGCCTCGCAGTTTGTTGCATCTGGTGCTGCGTAGCTGCAGACCAGTCAGGGTGCCCACGTTGAAATGTGTCCACAGCCAAAAGCACCTACAATGGGCACATGAGCATCAGAACTGGACCACAGAGCATTGGAAAAAGATGGCCAGGTGTCAGGAAAACAGAATTCATGCCTGTGCTCACTCAGGAAAATGGAATTCATGCCGTAGTCAAAAGAGCCGTGTAGGGAATTAAGGCCATGCACGTGTGTGTGGGCAATTAGCATGCATGTTTGAATGAACGTAGCTGCCCAGACGCCTATTATAAAGCACTAAAAGACTCAACCTGATCCCATATTTACGTGGGTGTTTTGACCTGGCTTGACCTGGCTTGTCCGACTCTGCTTGCTCCTGAATCTCTGTTACTGACTCTGGCTTGTGACCCAACCTTGCCTCCTGCCTGCTGTTTCAGTACCTTCTCTGCCCACTGATATTAACCTTGGCCTGACTCCTGGTTCCTGATTCTGTACCTCTGCTTCCAAGTTTTTGTTGCCTTCTGCCTGCCTGCCCACACATCTGAGATCCTGCACCTTCCAGCTTGCATGCTGCACGGCATTCCACGTCTACTACAAGATATCCTGACCTGGAGCTCCTCCAGGGACCCATGCTACTCTGTACTCGGTTATAGAGCAAAAAATGAGGTTGAAAGAGAAGCAAAAAGCAGGGACTTCTCCAACAGAGTCCTGCCTCCTTCAGGAAAAAGAAGGACTGTTGCGGTACCATAAGGAAAAGACTTGTTTTTATTAAAAAAGTATAAATTTATTCCATGATCATAAAAAGTCCTACAAGGGACATATATTGTACAAAATCAACATTTTTTTACATTCACAAACAATAATGGTTATTTACAGCATTGTTGATACTCTATTGGTATAGCTAATGCCCACACAGATGCATAAGCGAAAGTTGACTAATATAATACTTGCAGACGTGACCTCTACAGTTTCGCGGTCACAGCCGCTTCTTCAGGAGGCGTCTGATAGTATATAGTCTATGAAAGGGAGAAAACAGTATAGTATCAACATGACAGGTGACAATATATAAATAATTATCAAAAAAAGTATACAGATTTAATATTGGAGAGCATACTTAGATTTAAAGATTGCACTCACCAAGCTGTAACCGCAAAGGTTCTCTGGAGCAATACTGTGAGACGCCCTAAAGAGGCGTTCCCCCGGGGGCGGGCCAGGGAGGCAGATTAGGAAAATACTATTGTGGAAAATTTAAAAAGTATTTTTAGCAAAATGATATAATATATTTTCTTATGAAAGGGGACCACCCAGGAAGTGCCATGATTGAAAGAAAAAATTAGAACCATAGGGAGAGAAAAGGGAAAGCAAGTAGAGAGGGGGGGGGGGGGAGGGGGGGAAAAAGAAGGAAAGGAGGGGAGGGGAAAAAGGGAAGATAATAAATAAATATATAAATTATTGGTATTGGAATTTCCTTTCAAATTTGGCTGTTAGTGAATGTAACTAGTACGAATTTATCCGAAGTTACGCTTTATCTGAAATAACGAATGCCGTATCTAAACTAATGGAACGTAACAATCTAATAATAATAAATAACAATAATAATAATAATAAAACCTTTTTATTATTATTATTTATTATTATTTGTTCCGTTCCATTTGTTTAGATGTGGCATTCGTTATTTCGGATAATTCGTAACTTCAGATAAATTTGTATCCGTTATGTTTCTAAACAGCCAAATTTGAAAGTAAATCCCAATACCTATAATTAGTTAGTTATTATTTCCAATTTTACTGATTTTCTTTCTATTTTTTCAGATTTTCAAATTTTCGGATTTTCACATTTTTGAATTTCCGAATTTTCAAATTCTGAAAATTCGGAAATTCGGAATTCGAATATTGGGAAATTTGAGAATTTGAAAATTCGGAAGTCCGAAAATTCCAAATTCGAAAATTCGGAAATTTGAAAATCCAAATTTTCGGTTTTCCGAATTTTCGAATTTCCGAAAAAAGCAAAAAAATGAATGGAACCAAAAGGAAAACGAACAAATCTTTGGCAGTACACATGTCTACATAAAAGGTTATGTAAAGAGGTGAGGGGAGGGACAAAGTTGCTGGGCCAGCACAGACAGTAATTAGACCCTCCCATTAAAGGGGTTAGATTGGTGATATAATCTCTTTAGGGTAGTCATTACTATATATGTAGACTGTAAACATTGCTTGGGTCAGTGGGTGCAGTAGTGGTTTGGATCTTACCATCAGGGACGATTTAGCAGGAATTCTCACGCCCTCTATAACAGTCTCTTCTTCTAGCGCATGTGTTGTACCTGGACCAGGGGGGTAGAGTCTTAAACTTTCCTTCAAGACCTACAAAAGATGCACATTAAATCCAAAGTTTGCCAATCTTGTGACTCTGACATATAATATCAGACAGTAAAGGTCTTTGTAATAACATCAATGTCCGTTTTTAGCCCCTTAATGCCTTAACAAAGTTTTTAAATGTGTTAGTAAAACTGCATAAATCATCGCAACTACTGTGAATCCAGGTGAATTATACTTCATTTTTTTCAGGACAAATTGGGCTTTTATATAGGGCAAATTTTGTTGCTCTATATAAAGATGGCCTAGGTTATAAGAAGATTGGCAAGACCTTGAAACTGAGCTGAAGCACGGGGGCCAAGACCATACAGTGGTTTAACAGGACAGGTTCCACTTAGAGCAGGCCTCGCCATGGTCGACCAAAGAAGTTGAGTACACATGCTCAGCATCATATCCAAGGGGTTTTCTTTGGGAAATAGACGTATGAGTGCTGCCAGCATTGAGGCAGAGGTTGAAGGGGTGGGGGGTCAGCCTGTCAGTGCTCAGACCATACGCCACACACTGTATCAAATTGGTCTGCATGGCTGTCGTCCCAGAAGGAAGCCTCTTCTAAAGATGATGCACAAGAAAGCCCGCAAACAGTTTGCTGAAGACAAGCAGACTAAGGACATTACTTTAACCATGCCCTGTGGTCTGATGAGACCAAGATAAAATTATTTGATTCAGATGGTGTCAGGCATGTGTGGTGGCAACCAGGTGAGGAGTACAAAAACAAGTGTGTCTTGCCTACAGTCAAGCATGGTGGTGGGAGTGTCATGGTCTGGGGCTGCATGAGTGCTGCCGGCACTGGGGAGCTACAGTTCATCGAGGGAACCATGAATGCCAACATGTACTGTGACATACTGACGCAGAGCATGATCCCCTCCCTTCGGAGACTGGGCTGCAGGGCAATATTCCAACATAACGACCCCAAACACACCTCCAAGACGACCACTGCCTTGCTAAAGAAGCTGAGGTGATGAACTGGCCAAGCATGTCTCCAGACCTAAACCCTATTGAGCATCTGTGGATCATCCTCAAACGTAAGGTGGAGGAGAACAAGGTCTCTAACATCCACCATCTCTGTGATGTCATCATGGAGGAGTGGAAGAGGACTCCAGTGGCAACCTGTGAAGCTCTGGTGAACTCCATGCCCAAGAGGGTTAAGGAAGTGCTGGAAAATAATGGTGGCCACACAAAATATTGACTCTTTGGGGCAAATTTGGACATTTTCACTTAGGGGTGTACTCACTTTTGTTGCCAGCGGTTTAGACATTAATGGCTGTGTGTTGAGTTAATTTGAGAGGACAGCAAATTTACACTGTTATACAAGCTGTACACTTACTACTTTACATTGTATCAAAGTGTCATTTCTTCAGTGTTGTCACATGAACAGATATAACAAAATATTTACAAAAATGTGAGGGGTATATTCACTTTTGTGATATAGATATATATATATATATATATATATATATATATATATATATATATATATATATATTTTGCTTTGGTGATTGTGTGTTCCCTCAAAGGGTCTTTTAAATATAGGGCAACTTGTAAACTGGACCTTTTTTTTGCAGCTACCTGAGACAAATATTGCAGTTTTCCAAAATCTTCATACTCGAGGTCTCTTTTGGAACCAATAACTTCATCCACTTCATCCTGAGCCCTGTAAGGTAAGTTTGGTAACAATTATATATTTCAATCACTGTGCCACAGATTCCACCCTAAACTCTTTCTTTACCCCTGCTAGGGATGAGCTTCGAGTTCGAGTCGAACTCATGTTCGACTCGAACATTGGCTGTTCGCAAGTTCGCCGAACACCGAACAATTTGGGGTGTTCGCGGCAAATTCGAATGCCGTGGAACACCCTTTAAAAGTCTATGGGGGAAATCAAAAGTGCTAATTTTAAAGGCTTATATGCAAGTTATTGTCATAAAAAGTGTTTGGGGACCCGGGTCCTGCCCCAGGGGACATGTATCAATGCAAAAAAAAGTTTTAAAAACGGACGTTTTTTCAGGAGCAGTGATTTTAATAATGCTTAAAGTCAAACAATAAAAGTGTAATATCCCTTTAAATTTCGTACCTGGGGGGTGTCTATAGTATGCCTGTAAAGGGGCGCATGTTTCCCGTGTTTAGAACAGTCTGACAGCAAAATGACATTTCGAAGGAAAAAACTCATTTAAAACTACCGCGGCTATTAATGAATTGCCGGTCCGACAATACACATAAAAGTTCATTGATAAAAACGGCATGGGAATTCCCCACAGGGAAACCCCGAACCAAAATTAAAAAAAAAAAAAATGACGTGGGGGGGTCCCCCTAAATTCCATACCAGGCCCTTCAGGTCTGGTATGGATATTAAGGGGAACCCCGGCCAAAATTTTTTAAAAAAAATGACGTGGGGTTCCCCCTAAATTCCATACCAGACTTGGTATGGATTTTAAGGGGAACCCCGCGCCAAAAAAAAAAAAAAACCGGCGCGGGGTTCCCCCAAAAATCCATACCAGACCCTTATCCGAGCACGCAACCTGGCAGGCCGCAGGAAAAGAGGGGGGGACGAGAGTGCGGCCCCCCCCCTCCTGAACCGTACCAGGCCACATGCCCTCAACATTGGGAGGGTGCTTTGGGGTAGCCCCCCAAAACACCTTGTCCCCATGTTGATGAGGACAAGGGCCTCATCCCCACAACCGTGGCCGGTGGTTGTGGGGGTCTGTGGGCGGGGGGCTTATCGGAATCTGGAAGCCAGGGGACCCGCCCCCCGTTATTTAAGAACCGTCAGACGAGGAGACGCCGTCACACAGCGGGAGCCTCCCTCCATGCCAGCATGGCTGCGGAGCGGCCCGGAGAAGAAATGAAGAAGGAAGAAGAGATGAAGAAGAAGAAGAGGAAGAAGATGAAGAAGAGAAGAGGATGAAGAAGAAGAAGATGAAGAGAAGAGCGGGAGCCTCCCCTCATGCCATGGGTGCGGAGCGGCCCGAGGAGAAGAAGATAGAAGACGCCACGGAGGAGATGCTGGACGAGAACGCCGGAGGAAGAACCAGAAGAGCCAGAAGAACAAGAAGATGAAGAAGATGAAGGAAGATAGAAGAAGCATTTAAATAAAGGAATTGTCAAAAACTGTCTCTTGTCATTTTTAACTATTTTGACACTTTTTTAGTGAAATGGTAGGGGTAAGTACCCCCTTACCATTTCACACAGGGGGGGGGCCGGGATCTGGGGGTCCCCTTGTTAAAGGGGGCTTCCAGATTCCGATAAGCCCCCCGCCCGCAGACCCCCACAACCACCGGCCACGGTTGTGGGGATGAGGCCCTTGTCCTCATCAAAATGGGGACAAGGTGTTTTGGGGGGCTACCCCAAAGCACCCTCCCAATGTTGAGGGCATGTGGCCTGGTACGGTTCAGGAGGGGGGGGGGGCGCACTCTCGTCCCCCCCTCTTTTCCTGCGGCCTGCCAGGTTGCGTGCTCGGATAAGGGTCTGGTATGGATTTTTGGGGGAACCCCACGCCGTTTTTTTTTTTGGCGCGGGGTTCCCCTTAAAATCCATACCAGACCTGAAGGGTCTGGTATGGAATTTAGGGGGAACCCCACGTCATTTTTTTTTTTTTTAATTTTGGTTCGGGGTTTCCCTGTGGGGAATTCCCATGCCGTTTTTATCAATGAACTTTTATGTGTATTGTCGGACCGGCAATTCATTAATAGCCGCGGTAGTTTTAAATGAGTTTTTTCCTTCGAAATGTCATTTTGCTGTCAGACGGTTCTAAACACGGGAAACATGCGCCCCTTTACAGGCATACTATAGACACCCCCCAGGTACGAAATTTAAAGGGATATTACACTTTTATTGTTTGACTTTAAGCATTATTAAAATCACTGCTCCTGAAAAAACGGCCGTTTTTAAAACTTTTTTTTGCATTGATCCATGTCCCCTGGGGCAGGACCCAGGTCCCCAAACAATTTTTATGACAATAACTTGCATATAAGCCTTTAAAATTAGCACTTTTGATTATTCATGTTCGTGTCCCATAGACTTTAACGGTGTTCGCGTGTTCGAGCGAACTTTTTTCCTGTTCGCATGTTCTGGTGCGAACCGAACGGGGGGGTGTTCGGCTCATCCCTAACCCCTGCAGATCTTCCCACAATCTTGTGCTAAAATGCACTTAGATGTTAGACTACAAGGTTACCGCAATGAATGAGTGCTAGGTATCAATATGTGCCCCTAGACCTCAAACTTCACGTACGTTCCCTTAATAGTGCGCGTGAAGCCTATTAAACGTGTTCTCCAAATGGTGCTCTTCAGTAATTCCACTGTTACTCACTTCACATGCTACAGTGCCTCAGTTGGCACCCAGCAGATTCCAGCAGTGTAATCCCTCCAAAAACCTCCAAGACTGAGGCACTGTAGCATGTAAGTGGATTTTTTTTACCTCTGTTAGAGCTATACCTATTTTAATAAACTGGTTGCACAATGATCCTGTGTTTGGTTTTCCATCACTGAGTTGTAAAGACAGAGAAAAGGACCATA